>CM069590.1:2639751-3305644 GCA_035771175.1 Paratinospora sagittata | reverse complement strand
TTTTACTAGAAATTGTATAAGCTAATTATTATTTTGTCTAAAAGCTGGTCGGATAATAATTTTTAAGCCAGAATTATTGTATTGCATTCAAAAAACTTGAGTTTTAGGACAATGATGGCACATGGGAAAGAATAATGTAATGATATATGATGATGGTTTTTCTCAGGCAGCAACGTGATTGTGAGGCATGGCCGAGTAAATTCATACTTTTTGACTTGAATGTGGTGTATTCATATTTATTTTCCAATGATGTAGTTTATTTTTTGTATTTGCTAATCTAACTTGGTAATCTCAGATATTCTTCATTTTATGATTGCCGATCTAACTTTGGTTATCTCTGATTTTTATTTTATTTTATTTTATATGTCCCTTGCAGATATTTTGGTTCTACCCGCTGTATATATTCAGCTTTGTGCTAAGCAGCATCTGGTAAAGATTTATTCCTTAATTTTGTTGCCTCCCATGTTTGAACCCCTGTACTAGTTTCTGTATTTTTCTTGTTTCTTAGTAATAGTTCTTTTGAATTATATGTTTCGCGCCAATGTTGGTGGTTCTCTCAGTAGTCATCGATCTTGACAGTCAACTTGATTATTTAGATGCATTGTCCCCATAAAGCCATTTGGGTGATGATAGTTTTGACAATTCAGTCGGCTGGACAGATAGAACAGCCTTAAAGTTTATGTTGATCTCATTGTTTATGTTGATTAGCACTTTCTACTTTGTCAATACCTATTGTATGACTTTCAAGTTTCAATATTGAGTCTAGCTAAAACTTTTTATTGTATGCTAGTTTTCTGAAGACAAGTGGTAGCACATTAATTTAGTGCCTGATATGATCTTCATTTCGGAACATTGCTGCCCTTTTATCAGGTATAACGACATTGCTAAGCATGCTTATGTCGCAATGGGGAGACATGAACAGCTGGTGAAACCATCCAGCCAAAGTGAGAATAAAAAAGATAAGCCTGCTGGCCTTGGGCGGTATGCCATTAATTTATCCAATATTTCATTTTTCCTATCATAACTGTTACTGCTGCATGAATCGCAACATTTCCACCAAGGTAAATCTTTGTGCTCAGGAGATCTTTTTTTATCTTCTCACTATAGCGCCATAATTGGAATTGGAGAGCAAGTATATTCAGTCCTTTTGTTGAGCTTCTTCTTCATGAAGGTGAAGTTGTCCTTGACTCTTCAATTACTTTTTGATGATTATACAAATTCCAACTTTCTTTTCTGCTCTTAGATTCCATTGCCAAAATCATGTTTCTCATGTGCATTTGAACTCAATTCTCTCTTAAATGTCTACTTGCTATGAATAACCTATTTGATGAAATGCAGGTTTTTGCTGCAGGTTTTATACCCTTCATTGGAAAGGCACTTAATTTCTTACTTCTTTCGTGGATGTATGCATATTACAGTTTTGAGTATGTGCATAATTTGAATACACTATTTCAATAAGTTGAATTTAATGTATCTGGAAAGTTGCTCATTATATTTTGCACATCTAAGGTACAAATGGAATCTTTCTGAGCTGGGTTTGGACAAAAGGCTTGACTTCTTCGAATCAAATTGGGCCTTCTTTGCAGGATTTGGTAGTGATCCTTACATTCAACTCAATTTCTTCTATTCATTCAATATATTTTCCTTGAGGCACTCTTTATTGTATCTTCCATTTGCAATTTAACCTAGATCAAGATCTAGTAAATGACTTTTAGTAACTCTATAATCAGAAAGGACTTCAGAAACTCCATTATTACCTAAAAAAGTATAGGCTAGTAAAATTTGATTATTTGGTAAGTATATTATTGACCAATGCATCTAATTAGTAGAGTTGATTGACAAGCAAAAATTTCAAAAATTCCATTGATTATGGGTAAAAGGGCGAAAATAAATTGTATAATTGAAATTTCCTTAGAATTTTTTATTTTCAAATGCAAAGCATATGAAAATCAATGCGGTCCTCAACTTTGAAGATCTTCCTAAAAATATATATATATATATGAGATTGAAGCTCATATGTAACTGAGAAAAAGAAAAGATTAACAAACTCTAATATTAACTTGAAAAGGAAAAGAACATGCAATTTATTACTATGTATTTATTACAAAATAATTTCCTGTCGAATTGAACATTCCTGAATTAATTCCATATTTTAAATAAATTTAGGGAGGTTTCAAATTTTTGATCTTGTAAGCTGTTTCGGACTATTTGCCAACCACAATATGTGATTGAAAGAATCATGACATTTTATTTTCCTGGTGGGGGGTGTTAAATGATTTAGTGGTTGCTTCAGTAAAGGTGTGTTTGTCCTTGCTGAGTTAGTACCTGTTCTGATGTTTGCAAACTTTATTGGAAAAACAATTGGGGCCCTCTCTATTTGGCTTGACATTTATAGTTTCCTTTCAAAGACTGCAACTTGGCAAATAAGAATGTCAAATGATCCTGGACTAAGTTACTAGAGATGCTTCATTGATTATCATGCTATTGAATTGAGCATATGGAAATTGGCATGTAGATCATCTCACTCTTGAGCATTTCTCAAGTCATGCAGCCATTTTATTTTTTTATTTTTTTTGACCAAAAAAAAAAAAGAACTATATGGGGTTGGCCAACACAGTAACAATATATCTTGTGCTAACTTCTTCTCAAAAAAAGAAAAAAATCTTATGCTAGCTGGTCACCTACCTAATTTAACTTCCTTTTTTATGGCAAGCTTGAGATTTGTTGAGCATTTACTACTTTATAACTTATTTTAGCTGGAGTTTTGTCTTTCAATAATTATCTTTATACACATTTGCTGATTCTTTTTCAGGGAGTCCATGTGTTCTTGCAATCTTCTTTTTCCCTCCCCTTGTGAGCTATGGAGTTATGGCTGTACTCTTTCCATTGGTATGTCTTGAGTATCTATTCCTTCTCGCTGTAGTTATGATGGCTTTCTATTTATTTATCCATATATCCTGTCTGCAGTAGCTAATTTTTTAGGTTGTGAACAATATAATTGTGGTTTTTTGTTTAGTGACTTAGTTAGTCCCATAAATGAAATAGCTTTGATAGACAAATTTTAATCAAGTACGAAGAAAGGCACTTGTCATATCAACTTGCTTATTTACTGTTCTTTCTCAAAGTCTCCATCGTTCTATGATAAAGCCACAACTACTTTCCCCACCCTGATTAGTGGGCAAATAAATATTTATCATTGGATGTTTCATATCCACTCAACTCAAGTAAGCCTTTTCCCAACTACATGGGTTAGCTACATGAATCCACTTCTTCCACTGGATGTTTTATATCTGCGAGCTCTAAATAATATAAACCAATGATGCATCACTTTATATAGCTTTTTGAATTGAAAGAAAAAAGAAAGTGGTTGAGCTACATACTAAGCACATAATTGCCTGTTATACACAAACTTCGTATGAAGCAGTGTTGTCAAGGCGGTGGTAGGCGTTATACCTTATCTAGGCTAGGCGGCATATAAAATATTTATTTAGAAGTCCTTGAAAAATTTATGTAGTTATTCATTGGTCCCCTATATATAGACATACATACATACATACAAATAAATAAATATATTTAATCTTATATGATTTATTTATGATTTATGTATTAAAATTAAATAAATAATTATATATAAATATATTGAGTTATTTATAATTATATTTGGCATTTTATGTTAAATTGTATAAAATAAAAAAGAGGAAGCACGTCGTAGATTGGATGAAAAAAAAAGGTGGAAAGAAGTTTTCAGTGTCTGAATGTCGCCAGAAGCTATTGCTGGAGTCGAAGACTCGGAGAATGATTGAAGGAAAGCTCGATGTCGCTAAGGTTTAGGGTATGGTTCTAGTGTTATGGGTCGAGGGGTTTTTGTTTTTAAAAAAAGAAAAGAAAAAATTTCATAGACGCCCTAGGCGGGGCCAAGGCAGTTTCCTTAGTCCATGGAAATTTGTACTTCTTATTTGCATGCAGTATTGAATTTGTATACCACAAATATGTATATTCATAATTTTAAATCTAGAGTGGCGCTTGCCATTTTTGACAATGTTAGTCATCGACATTGTCAAATATAAAATACCCAAATCAACCATTGGGGCATCTTGATGAATGTCAATACTCAATATCAAAATGGATCAAGATAAATCTTGGCATTGACATTTAAGACCATGTTTAGTAGCATCATGAAGAATATGAACACATGAAACTTTTGAAATCAAGATTATTTTCCCTAAAGAATGGAATACTTTTCTCTCTCTCTTTTGATGTGGTGTGAGCTGGGGGTTGTAGCCATGGTGTCACGGTTAGCAAATCCTACATGTCAAACCATTAAGTTAAGGGTTTTATTCCTTCTTCTCTCACTGTTGGCCAACCAGCTGAACTGAATTCTTTGGCCTCGTTAGTGAATCCGGTTCGCCTTTCTCCAGGTCAGGATAAGTTCTCATGGTCTCTTCACCCTTCTGGGTCCTTCTCATGCAAGTCCTTTTTCCAATTTCTAATTGATGTCAACTCTTTTCAATCTTTTCACCTAGCTTCTCTTACTTGGAAAGCTCATGTCCCATCTAGAATCAAAGTGTTTAGATAGATTTTGGCCCATAACAAGCTCAACATGGGCGATTTTCTCCAACGGCGACTCCCTTACATTACTCTCCTCCCTCATGGGTGCCCTTTATGCCTACAGGATGCGGAATCAACAGACCACTTGTTCTTTAGTTGCCCATTCTCTTCCAAATTGTGGGAGGAATGGCACGGGAGATTGGGCAACAGGTTCACGAGTCCTTCGTCATGCGAGGAATGCCTAGCTTTGGAAAATATTCATGGTATCCAAGGGGATGGTGTTAAGATTATGAGGGTTGCCTCTTTGGCAACACTTTGGCTTGTTTGGGTGGAGCGTAATTGGTGCGTTTTTTATGGTGTTTCTAAGGATGTAGTTGTCTGTAGTGTTGGCTGTTTTCTTTGCTTATTTTTGTGTTGCGCATTTTTAGTTGTTAGATGTTTTGTTTTGAGTACTCTTGGTACTCTCTGTACTGTTTTTGATTATTAATATTTATGTTGTTTCTTCTCAAAAAAAACATTCCTAATAAACTGATGAATTTGTTCAATCTGCAAGACTGCAAGAATACTATAATGGAAGAAATTTAGTTTAATTAGACAAAATTATGATAGGGTATTAATCATTTCCCACATCAGTAATGTGGAATTAAAATGGGTGACTTCAGAAAAGTTAAATGGCTCTATTCTATTTTTGTGAAGTCATCTATAAGGGTTTGACACTATATTGCATTGGCTGCCAACCTGATCTAAGACCTTAATTTTTGTGAATTTGATATCTATTATCCTATATAATTCCTTCTAGCATCATGATTATTGGAATACTGCATGCACCCATTAGCAACCAGAGCAGAGGGGGTTGATCTGGAACTAATCATAGTCGTCTTGGTTTGAGTATTACCTGCATCCATTCCTTAAATTCATGGATCACATTGGAGAGGAAATGCATCATGATATGTTTTTGTGCAACTGCATTATCTTATAGAAATAAAGTAGATTTTTTTTTTTCCTGAATTGATAGATATCATAGATTATACTGAATTCATGATAAAATTTTGGTGTTCAAGTTTGTTTTGACAGCAACAGGCTCAAGGGCTGAAGAAATTATAGACTCTAAAAGGAGAATGTGGAGAGGTGCAGGTCCAGGCAGGCTTCCAATATTTTATGCATCTGATGCTTTATCGTAAGTCATACAAAACATCCTCAAAAACAGCTAATAATTTGCCATATCTTGAGTTCTTCTTTAGGTTTTTATGATTGATCTCTTAAAGTGACCACAGGTTGAAAGCAGTGGAAGTTAGAGCTATTTTATTTATATATTTATTTTATCACTTCTAAGCTCTGGTTTAATCTTTGACATCTTTGGCATCCTAGACCCGACCTAGTGTTAGTTGTCTGTTGTTATACACAATAATAATCATAACTCAGGAACCGTAAATATTTTGAAATAGGTTTTACCTTCAAGAGAGAAGAAGGGGGTTATAAAGAACACCGAGTAGGGGCAATTCTCTTGGGGAATCAATAGAACCAGTTTCCACATTTGTTCTTAAGGGGAAGCGAGGTGAAATTGAGAACAAGAGATTAGGATAATTCTACGAACTCTGGAAATTTAAATAAAATTTACCCGTCTTATAAAGACGGACCTACCTCATTTCTGACTCAGTTTTACTTAACAAAGCCTTTCTCTAACTATAGGGGCTCAATAACATTATCTCGTGTCTTAGTTTTTTCTTATGGTTTGTTATTATACTCATTTAAAAAAAAAAAAAAAAACCCGAGATCAGGAAAATTATGGGATGGCTGCAGGAATTCGGTTTCAGAAAATTTTGTTGAAATGTGTCATGATACCTGACTTATAATAGGGATACTAATTTACAGTGAGAGATGGATATTCAATTAGCATTGATTCGGCATGAACTGCAAATTCTCTTGTACTTATAAATTTTGATTGGTTAATTAAGCAAAATTTTTGAACCTACTAATTTTATTTTATATGCCAAGTTATTCATCCTGCAACTGTGTTCATACGGCTAGAAAACTTGCTGACATATATTCAAAACTGTTGTGTGACTTTGTCTCTTTTATTTCATGCAAATAGGATGTGGATTTTGTCACTATTTGCTGAATCACCTCAAGGGCAACTGCAGGACAAGAATGATTAGAGTGAGAAAGCTCGTCTTCATTTATTTACTGTTAAATATGGCTTTGCAAAACAACCACATCTTGTAAGAATTTGTACACAATGTAAATATGGGGTTAGGGTAGTAGTTGCTGCTAGCTACTCATATGAATAGCAAATCAAAGGTCACCTCGACTTTTCTCTGTCTCTCAGCATTTCAATTCATTATCTATTATGTTAATGATTGCAGACAAGAGGTATTGGAAATTTTGATAGAGGCTTTTGTTTACCACCAGTGATATGATACGTGCAAAAATGAGTACATAATAATAATCCCAAAAATAATGTTTTACTAAGAAACATGATACCAGTTTTATTTTAATCTCGTTTTGCATGTATGTTATAATTAAATTACTTTTTGGTTTAACAACCAGTTTTATTTTAATCTTCAAACACAATAATTCACATTTGATAGCCATAAAATCCCTTAACAAACATTTAAAAGGCTTAGCATGGAATTCATCTCATCTATTCTTCATTACTATGATTTGGAGGTACAAGCTTTTCCATGGCAGAATTTAAATTTAGGGGAGGGGGGGGGGGGGGGGGGGGGGGGGGAATGGTTGTTCACTTGGCGAAACTATCAACTGCCCTGAGAAAATTATGGAGAGAAAAAAAATCCTTTTTTTGGATCTCTTGCTAACTATATATTGGAATTTAAGATTTTCTTAAGAAAAATGTAAACCTTATTTATTTATTTATTTTTTTTTATTAATATTTGGTTAGTTCGGATAGCTTGACATTCGTTTTTTTTAAGAGAGGTCGTGAGGTCAAAACCTCCATCGTGTATGAAGTTATCATTTGTTAGAAGATCTTTCGACCTTTGTGGTCTAATCCAGTCGAATTCAAGTAGATTAGTCTTGCTGTAAAGCAGGGGAGGACACTTCGTTTTCTCAACTACTAAACAAAGCCTTTGATTTGGCTTTAAAACAACAATGCTAAAAATGTAATGTACAAGGATAAAAACTTGAGGTAGAAACTCAAGTGTTCTACCCGGTTGGATCACACAGAAATATACCTTTGTAGAAATTAACATGACCCGTTTTAAAATTCATTCTATGAAGTGTAATATAGATATCAAGTTTTCAAAATAATGACTATTTTTTTTTTGTTTGTGTCGTGTCATTAGTGAGTTTCTTATTTATTAAAACTTTTCTTAAAAACAGCAAGCTTTTTTCTTAATGAATGAATTGATGGAATTATTAAGAAGGCAGTTATCGGGTTAATATATATATATATATATAAAGAAAATTCATCTCTATTTTACAAGTATACACTTTAAAAAGAAAATACTTCTTTTTTTTTGAAACCCATACCACTTCACACAGAAGAAGATGAGAGGGGACATGGCTCCTCGAGCAAGCACTACATCAGTGATTGGAGGTGAAATTTCCTCTAACCAAACAATCCTATAGGAAGTAGAGACAACAAATCTGCTAAGTATGTGTGCGGCCACATTCTTTTATGAATAACAACGTTTGGCCATGCTTGCAGCAACATTTTGCAGTATTCAGCAACCTCGCCTTCGTCAGATGGATTGAACTCAAATGAACAAATGGCAGAAATTACTGAAGTGGAATCCCCCTCAACTATGTCAATTGAAATACCTGTCTCAAGTGCCAATTCAATCCCAACTCTTATCGCCATAAGTTCAGCCAAGTTTGCCGTTGAGCATCCCTTGTGCTTTCTTGCAGCTGCAGCCAGCAACTGACCATCCGCATCTCTAATCACCGCTGCCACCCCGATCGATCTTGAGTTGGCCGAGACACTAGCATCCACATTTAGCTTGATTTTACCTGGAGGAGGAGGAAGCCATCTACCAGACCTATCAAGTGGGTGCTGCGTTCTGTTGATACTCATGGAGAGTAATCTTAGCTTTGTACACAATCTGTTCAGCTGATCAGGAAGGTTCTCCAAGTCTAGTTTTGGTTCTATCTCCCCACAAAACCCAACATATCATAATGATTTTCTCCAACTCCCTTGCATCAACAATAAGCACCAGATCTTTCCACAACCCATGACCCAAAAATAGTACTAAATCCTGCCTTATTGTCCCAACAGAGACATAGTGCTAGGCCTCTTTTGCCTTTTTACAGTTGGCCATGACATGAAAGCTAGTTTCAGCTTTTTCACCCACATTTCACACACTTGTTGGATGATCTTCCTTTTCCACAAATTTACACAGGTTGGGAGAGCATTGTGAATCAGTCTCTAACTGAAAATCTTAACTTTTGGGGGGATTCTTAGAGGCCACACTTTGTTCCACATTTGCTTGTTGCTGCCAATATGAGAGTTTTCAGCCATATTGTGCTCTTTAGTTTGCAACCAATAACCACTTTTCACATTATTTAGACCATTCTTGGAGTAATGCCACACCAACCTGTCCGTAGGCCGCCTAATGCTTAGGAGAATTTTTATAATTTCCTCAATATCGATGGCCAATAAGTTTTTTGAAAGTTTCCTCAAGTCCCATTCATTCTCATCAGTGATAAAATCAGCAACCTTCATGTTATGAATGCTTGATGGAGGAGAAATGATCTTGAGTTTGGTCTTGGAATCAATTTTTCCAGCATGTTGATGTCAGACCCATTCCCTACTCTCAATTGGGTGCCTTTTTGAAGTAGTTCCCATCCCCAAAGAATGCTCCTCCAAATCTTTGATGCCCCATTTATGCATGGCGCTTCTCAAAAAGATACGCGTGGAAAATATTTGCCTTTTAAGACTTGTGCCAACAGGAAGTGGGGGTTCTTAATCAATCTCTACCCTTGCTTCGCCAGTATTGCCTTGTTGAAGTCCTCAACACTTTGAAACCCATCCCACAGATCGATTTGGCTCTACACATGCTCTCCAACTTTTCCAATGGATTTTCCTACCCCCCGAAGAGTTGCCCCACCAAAACCTTGTCAGAACATCTTTTTTTCCATATCTTTTCCTATGTATTTCCATAGGTTATATACGTGCTAAAGGAATAAAATCGAAACAAAATCTTTGCTATTTTCAAACTTCCTAAACTAACGCTAATCTATTACGGCTAATTGTCAACAATTATGGCTCACGCCAACACTCCCCCTCAAGTTGGTGCATAGAGGTCTCGCATGCCCAACTTGTCAAGTGAGTTGTAGAGGTCCTTGCTCGATACAACTTTTGTAAGGATATCCGCCAATTGATCTTCAGATTTCACAAATGGAAACTTAATTGTTTTTGCTTCAAGATTTTCCTTGATGAAGTGTCGATCTACCTCCACGTGTTTAGTATGATCATGTTGAATGGGATTATGGGAAATTGCAATTGCAGCTTTATTGTCACACAAAAGATCCATCTCAGAGTTAGGAGCAAACCCAATTTCAGTAAGTAGCTTTTTTAGCCAGAGGAGTTCACAAAGACCTTTAGCCATTCCCCTAAACTCAGCTTCAGCACTTGACAAAGCTACCACATTTTGCTTCTTGCTTCTCCAGGTTACAAGATTTCCTCCAACAAATGTAAAATATCCCGAGGTGGACTTTCTATCAGTGATATTACCTGCCCAATCTGCATCCGTATATCTATAAACCATCAACTGACTGTTATGTTTTGAGAACATAAGCCCCTTGCTTGGAGATGACTTCAAGTATCGAAGTATTCGAATCACTGCTTCCATGTGGCTTTTACTTGGATTATGCATAAACTGACTTACAACACTCACAACGTATGCAATATCTGGACGAGTATGAGAGAGATAAATGAGTTTACCAACTAATCTTTGATATCTACCTTTATCTGTTGGTACTTGGTAGTATTCTCTAAGTTTGTGATTCTGAACAATGGGGGTGTCTGCAGGTCTACACTCCAAGATCCGTACTTCGGTTAGCAAGTCTAATATGTATTTCTGTTGAGAAAGAAAAATACCTTGCTTAGACCTAGCAACTTCAATTCCCAAGAAATACTTGAGTCCTCCCAGATTCTTCATCTCAAATTCAGTTGCTAATTGCTTTTGAAGTAGAGAGATTTCTTCTTCATCATCTCCTGTAATAATCATGCCATCTACATAGGCTATCAGAGCCGTTACCTTACCCAACTGATGTTTCAAGAACAAAGTGTGATAAGAGTTACTTTGTTGGAAGCCATATTTCTTCATTGCCAAGCTAAGCCTTCCAAACCATGCTCGCGGTGATTGTTTCCGTCCGTACAATGCTAGCTGCAATTTACACACCACTTCATTATCTGAAGAAGCTATATAACCTGGAGGGATATCCATAGATACCTCTTCTTGGAGGTTACCATTGAGAAAGGCATTTTTCACATCAAATTGATGCAAAGGCCAATCAAGGTTTGCTGCAAGGGACAATAACACTCTAACGGTATTCAACTTGGCTACAGGGGAGAAAGTCTCCTGGTAATCAACCCCATATGTCTGCGTATATCCCTTCGCTACTAGTCTCGCTTTGTACCGCTCAATAGATCCATCTGTTTTGTGTTTAATGGAGAACACCCATTTGCATCCCACTGTCTGTTTTCCTTCAGGTAATGGAACAAGAGTCCATGTATCATTTTTTAGTAGTGCCTTCAGGTCTACTCAAGTATTTCTTGGGAATTGAAGTTGCTAGGTCTAAGCAAGGTATTTTTCTTTATTGTCATGCAAATTGTTCATGTTGTTGGCCTGGCCGATGTCATCCACATAATATAATCCCCCCTCTTAGTACCACGTCCAATTATCTCCTTGGTGAGAATATCCTGGATAAGACAAAAATTTGGATAAATAAGTACAACACAGCCAAGGTCGGCAGTAAGCTGACTTATAGACAATAGTTTATGGGATAAAGACGGAACAAGTAAAGTATTGGATAAAATGAGGGATGGAGATAAAGTCACAGAGCCAGCTCCAGTGACTGGTGAGATAACACCATTGGCTATGCTGGTGCGTTGTGGAAGAGAAGTTTGAGAGAAGTCCGAAGCAGCAAAAGTCATATGGTTCGTGGCCCCCGAGTCGAGAAGGCATGCCCCACAATCCGCAGTGCTATGGGAGGTAAAAAGAGCAAGACCAGAGATACCTGAGTTTAAGTTGGGAGGAGCATCCGTGGACATTGCAGCCGAGTGTATAAGAGAGAGATGAGGTTCTGCACTAGCAACAACAGTCGTGCCTGAACGTCCACTAGTGCCGGTGCCATCAGGACGCTTACGGGCTTGAACATCATGCCACCAATCAGGGTACCCATGCAACTTAAAACAGTTTTCACGTGTGTGTTTCTGGTTGCCACAATGAGAACATTTCTTTCCCTCAGTAGAATGCCGGTGCTTGACAGATTTACTGTCACGACCCACTATACGTGACGTCATGACCGGCACGGGAACCTCCAAGTATACCCTCCATCGGTACACCCGACGTCCCGTCAGCCTAAAATACATATACGAATCCCCAAAAAGAAATAAAAATACATCATTAACAACCAACTATCATGATCATAATGAAATAAAATATTACTTCTCCAAAGTTTTACAAACATAAAATTCCAGAGTCTTCAAAATGATACAAAACTCAACACATCCCAACTATGTGTTAAATATACAATTACTAGGTGTTATCATGTACATAATTATCAAAATACAAAACTAAATGTACAACACCTACATGAAACAAAAACAAGGGACGCTCCGCAGTCAAGCCTTCCCTTTTCCTTTTCTATCAGATCCTGAAAGAAGATGGTGAGGCGTGAGCTACAGCCAGCTCAGTGAATGTTATTTACAAGTGGCATATACGTGCATTTATAAAACATGATAAGATCATAAAACAGTTGAAATGTCATGATGACGAAATATATTACATACATGCTAACATAATGCATCAAGTCATACATAAGACGATGCATAACATTTTGTAGTCATGCTCATGCAAACCTAACACCTTCTGAGTATGGGGGTTTCAAGGCCTGGTGCGCGACGCACAGCGCCCGAACACACACACAATACCCGTATTCTAATAGGGTTTATGGGTTTGTGCAGCACGTAGGATTAGTTTAAACTAACCTACCCATACACAAGGCATAAAACCCTCTGCCAGGTACACAACTGGGATCGCCGCTAGACTTACGAGAATTCCCAAAAAGAGGAAATTCCAACTAGGAGCCTCAACCCAAATTGTCATCCCAATGAATTATGCTCAAATGTATTTCATGGAATATTAAAACATGCATACCATTATACATAAGCATTTAAAACATTTCTATAATACAATGCCACATATAAATAATCCAAAAGTAAAAGAACACTCACACTTGATTGGCTAAGTCTAGCCAATCCAATTGCCAAAACTCTCCAATTGACTAAACGGGTTCAAGATCAATCACAAGACCTGGAAATAACATGGTTCACACAACTGAAAATCAGTCATAAAGTGTGTCAAAACTCCATGTTCAAACCCAATCTAAAGTCAATTAGATTCTAAATTGATTACCCCCTTGAGCCAATTTCCATATTGCCCAACTTGATCATTTAGACTCAATTAAACTAAGATTGACCTAAATTGAATGTAATAGGGTGATCCCATGATCCAACCACTAATATACATGAAATTCAATTATAATTAGGGTCAATTAGACTATACATCAAGTCAATTTCATCAATTGACTAAGTCTTGGTCAAAATCCCCAATTAGGCCCATATAAAACATAAGGTCAAAATGAACTAAGTCATATCAATTTAACATAGGTTCTAACATTTTAAACCCATGATTCTACTTAATTTGGGCCCAATTAAACAATCCCCAAGTCAATTTCACAAATTGACTTGCTTTGGGTGAAAACTCCCAATTTGGGCAAAATCCCCAAATTACATGCAAAATTACCAAATACTTAGCCTAGATCAAAATTAGTCAACCTTAGGGTGTCCATTATGAGAACCCACTGAATTCAATCATCAAAAAACTCTAATCATGTCCAATTAGACCTACATTGCATAATTTTCCAGATTTTATATCAAGAGCATCAAAAGCCCCAAATCTGGAAATTTTCATACATATGCCCTATTGCCAATTTTACACTAGGCCACCATGTTCAACCATGAATTTTACTGATCTTGCAACATGGAATCATCCACAATGGCCACTAGATCAACATAGTTGACATGCAAACATTTTGAAAAAGTCTAAGGCCATAAACTAAGTATAGGTCATTTGAACTAAACCTTCCAATTTCTTGCTAGAAATTGGGGCTTTCACCATTAGTGTACTCCTTGCACTCTTTAATCACACATATGTGATATGCAAGACTCAACTCCAACTTTGGTCTTCCACCCATCCAAGGTTCATCACAATGCATGCATCAAAATGAAACCCTCATGCTCAAAATAAAGCTATCATGCAACTAATAGAGAGATTCAAGGAAGAAATGGAGGAAAAATACAAACCTTAGGTGTTCTTGAGCAAGAAATCACCAAACCCTAACTTTCCTCTCCTTTTCTCCTCTCCAGCTCCTTTCTCTCTTTCCTGGCTGAGAAATGAGCAAATGAGCCTAAAATCCCGTTTTGGTTGCTTAAATAGATAAGCTTAGGCCCACAACTAAAAGTTGCCAAAACTATCAAAAACCCAGATTTCCTGTTACAATACTTGTACTTAGATTGTCCATTTCTTACAAAATACGGACGAGTTTAACATCTTAACCGTCAAACGTTGAATGAGTAAGTTATCAACATTCTGGTAAACTTTAGGCTCAATCCAACGGTGGGATTGTGAGATCTAACTGTTTGATCAAAACTGCGTAAGAAAATCCCAGAATCTGTGAAACAGTGTTTTGGGTCTTATAACTCAAAGTAGGTAACTCCAATCAAGATCTTCACCGTTCATAATGAAGATCTATCATATAAGAATGAGCTGACAAAATTTCAGCCCAATCAGACAACGGATCTAGGAGATCAAACCATTGATGTAAGTTGTGACAGAAATTTCTTCCTCCATGGAGAAAGCTCCACTGGATCCAAAACATCATTTTTGAAATGTTTTGACGTCGAACGGGTCTCCGATGGTTCCGAAATTTCATGCGCACCCTTTATGATCTAAAATCATGCAAAGACACTCGAACTTACGTACTTCGAGCATCAAAATACATATACACATACGTATACGAATACGTATAGGGTACACTATGGGTCAAAATGACGCCACCTAAAGGCACAGGTGCTACATTTACCGTGGCCAGAGGTGCTTAACGAGAGAGCTTTTGACGCCAAGACAGCCCCTTGGGGCCCATCGGTGTCATGAGTAGTCATCACTTGTTGTCGAATAACCTCTCGCCTAACATGCGCATAAGCCTGTTCAACAGTAGGAAATGGTTTTATCTGTAAAACATCAGCACGAATATTGTTTAGCCGATCATCAAGACCATCCAGAAAAACATAAACACGGTCTTCTTGGATGATCCGATTATAGTGTTGAATATCAACAGAACATTCCATAGGATTCGGTCGGCGAAAATCAATTTCACGCCATAGACCCTGCAACGCTGTGTAATATTTTTCTAGCGAGCCCGCAGCTTGTTTCAGTCTACTTACACGACGTCGAAGATCATACACTTGCGATGTATCATTACCATCGAAGAAGGTAGTTGCAATAGTATCCCAAACCGCTTTTGCCGTAGGAAAGCGAATAAAATTGCCAATTAAAGACGGATCCATGGAAGTAATTAGCCAACCTTTAACAATAACATTATCAGTGCGCCACTTGCGAAAGGAAGGATCAGTCGATGGCGACTCTGGAAAGTGGCCGTTAATGTACCCCAGTTTGTCATTGCTCGAGATATACATCTCAACAACCTGGGACCACAGTGCATAGTTGGAACCGTCCAACTTAATGTCGATCTGAGCAGCGGATGTTTCAGTGGTGATGGTCGGGGTCCGAGTGTTATTCAAAACTTCAGTCATCCTTGTAGTCAATTCAAGGATAGGATCAAAGAGATTGGACGTGTTGCCAGGAGTATTCTAGTCATTAAAAGCCGCCATGGAAGGAAGGGGAGGGTGCAATACTCGGATCTGTGATTTTCCAACCTTTTTTTTTTTTGGAATCTCACCAAAATAACACATAAAAGATTAAATGTAACAATATGACACTGTTATATAACAATCTTACCTGACAGTATTCATATCTTCCTATTCTATGTTGGTTTTTGTAGTTCGTTTGTGATATTTGGCAATATTTCAAAAAAAAAAAAAAAGCACTAGAGATTATTTAATCTCTTTGAGGAAGACAAGAAGACAAACGAAATGATGGCTAAAAAGAAAAGAGAAACGAAATGATGGCCATCAAAAAAGCAAAGAGAAATGAAATGATTGCTGTGGTGTATGACGTTTTGTTTGTTTCCCAAATAGCTTGGAAACTAATATGAAATGAGAAATGATATTCTAATAAAGTGCATCTGTACCGTTGTAATAAAAGAAAAAGGAACGAAATAAGAGAAGGGAAAAACTTTGTTTCCTTCAATGCTTTCCCTTCTCTGAAACTTATTCATGGCGACCACAGCCTCCTCCGGCGTCTACAAACGGCGTCGAGACAACACCGACGGCGGCGAGTCCGACTTGCTCGACGCGAAACGGATCTGGATCCGCTACGACCTCCTTGATATCCTTGATGACCTCGGGGATATGGATCTAGATCTGGATCCGCCGACAATTTTCACACCTTATTCGGTACGGTGTTCATGGCCGACGATCGCTAAAGATAGCGAGACAGATCAGCTTTTGCGATCGCGAGCGACGCTCCGTCTTAGCTGACGGATGTCGCCGGAATACGGTGGGGCTGCTATTGCTTGCTCCTCCGCAGGTTCGTAACCTGGCTCTGATACCATGTCAGAACATCATTTTTTCCATATCTTTTCCTATGTATTTCCATAGGTTATATACATGCTAAAGGAATAAAATCGAAACAAAATCTTTGCTATTTTTAAACTTCCTAAACTAACGCTAATCTATTACGGCTAATTGTCAACAATTATGGCTCACGCCAACAAACCTTGCTACCAACGAGTTGATTTTGTTACAAGGAATTTTAGGAATCCTAAAACAGCTCAAGGAGTAGATTGGTTGTGCTTGGGCAACAACTTTTATAAGAATCTCCTTACTACCGGCCGAGAAAAGCTTGGAGTTCCAATGTTGCAAGGATTTCCATATTTTATCTTTGATGAAATGGAACATCTGAGTGGTATTTTTTTGCCTCAGAGATGGTAGACCCAAGTAATTTGAATGGGTGGCCACCTAATGGATACCAAGTCTTCCAGTAAACTAGCTCCTTGCTTCCTCGGATGTGTTCGAGCTAAAATGTAGAGATGACTTGTTGTAGTTAACCTGTTGGCCTGAAACCTCTTCATAGGTTCCGAGGATTAATTGGACTGCAAAACTAGAAACAAAATTTGCTCTACACAAAATCAACAAGTCATTAGCAAACAAAAGGTGGGTCAACTTAGGGCATCCCCTGGAAATTCTCATGCCATCTAAGATATGGCTATCTTCGACCTTTTTTAAGGAAGCTAAAAGTCCTTCAACACAAATTAGAAATAGGAAAGGGATAAAGGGTTGCTTTGCCTAAGTCCCCTCGTTGGGCTGATCTGGCCATAAGTCCTACCATTGACAACTACTACTGAAGAAACTGTGGACACACATTTGATGATTAAGCTGATCCAGTGAGGGTCAAAACTCAGCTTGGTTAACATGGCCTTAAGGAAGGGCCATTCGACTCTATTGTAAGCTTTATTCGTATCGACCTTTACAGCCGCATAACCATTATCACCCCTTTTATGGTTTTCATGTGTTGAAGGTGTTCAAATGCTAATATGATATTATTTGAGATCAACCGGCCTTTAATAAAGGCAATCTGATCAATATCAATTCATTCATAATACACTTCAATCTATTTGCAATCATCTTAGCCATGACTTTATAAGCCATGTTACAATGACTAATTGGTTTAAAGTCCATAAGATTGGAGGGTTCCTTAATTTTAGTAATGAGCACAATATATGTTTGATTGAAAATAGATAAGTCACCCTGTCCATTCAAGCAATATAAACATGCATTACATAGAGATTCTCCTACAGTGTTCCAGTAATGTTGAAAAAATTGGACAGTTAGGCCATCAGGGCCTGGACTTTTTAATGGGGCAAAAAGTGCAGATTTTACCTCCTCCGAAGTGAAGTCTTCGAGAAACTGATGGTTCATCTCATTGGTGATTACTAGCCGCACACCATCAATGGCTTCATCAATATTTTCTACTGTTAGATTCGTTGAAGAAAATAGTTCCTGGAAATATTCAACCATGATCTCTCCCATATTATCGTATGCAATTTTTTTAGTTAATTGTAATTATTTGTTAGACAATAGTTTTTGATAAATTATAATAATTCAAATTATTAGACTATTTTAATTCAATTGAATAGTTGTTTTTCACAAAATTTATTAATAATTCAAATCATGTACTTAATTAGATCATTTTAAGATTAGAAGTTTTTTTTTTTTTTTGATTACTGGGAGTTTGGCATTCGGGTGGTGTCCTCCTTTAACTTTGCGACGAGACTAATTTATCTGAATTTAAGGTTATTAAAAATTATATTTTTTTACTATCGGGTGCCGAAACGGACCCCTGTAATTCAAAAAAATGAGACACGCATCACGCATTAGCAGCGTGGTGCATGTCTCACTTTTTTGTTTATTTATTTATTTAAAAAAAAATAAAAATAAAAAACAGACGCTTCCTTCTGTCTGTCTCTATCGCATATTTATATATGCATTCTATACAATTGGTTTTCCTTTCAAATATATATACATCCTCTATAGAAATTTTTTATTTTCACTTTTTGTTTTATTTCTTAAAAAAAACATTTTTAAATAAAAATTAATTTACAAAAAATAGAAATAAAAGGAAAAAAATAAAAAAAAGGAAAGAGAGACGGAAGGACGCAAAAACGCAATCGGGCTCATAGGCCCACACAATCACATTGCAAATTGCACTTATTTTCATCTAATGGGATTTAAACATTATCAACCAGGATAGGAAAGTTTGTGACCACCACACCACGTGGTCATTTGCTCATATAGATATTATTTAATGTGTAGTTCTTCTCATTGCCTTATATGGGCCAGCTTTGGACCAGAATACTCTCATCTCTCTCTCCCTCTCCTCTCCTCTCCATCAGAAAATATACCCCAAACCAAAGCATCCACAGCTGTAGTAGTACTCCCAGAATAGTAAAAGCAAATAAAAGAAAGCAACAAAAGCACCCCCCAACAGAGACAGATCAGAGGGTTTTGGTTTTTTTTGCTTGAATAAGGCACAGTGCACTCACCCCGAAGCCTGTGAAGCCCCTCCATCACCACAAATTACTCACTCAAAAAGATAAATAACAGGAGAAACCATTACTCCCTCAAAAATCCTCCATCTAGTTCTGCAGTACTTTTGCTCCGTGTCCTATCACAAGATGAAGCTTCTTTCATCCATCTTCTTCATAGTCTTAATTGTGCTTCCACAGGTACCCTTCAATTCAAACTATCTATATATTTCTTCAATCAAACAAGTTAGTGAGATCTAATTACTGGCCTTGTTCTTTTCATTTATTGCAGCTATTTGCAGAAGCATTATTTGACACTACCACTAGCTTGGATTCTCTTACTAATGTGAGTCCCTTTAATATTTTCCTTAATTCATCATCATATCTACTCTTATATCTTAATCTTTAACCATTTCTAATAGTTTCTTTTGCATTGGAATTTTGAGTGCAGATTAAACAAGAAGATCATGATGTTGCCGCTCTAAACAAAATGTATCGTTTTCCCAAAATCAGTATGTTTATATAACTGAACAGACTTCTTTAAATCAACTATATATTGTTTAATTATCAAGAACTTCACAGAATGATTTGGATCATAACATATTGATTACTTGTTTCTGGCTATATATATTATACAGACTGCAACTTTGCTTGTGCGAGGAGATGCAGGGAAGCGTCGAGGACCAATGTGTGCACTAGAGCTTGTGGAACCTGTTGTGAGAGATGCCAATGTGTTCCACCAGGAACTTATGGAAACAAGGGGGCTTGCCCGTGCTATGCGAGTCTCAAAACGCATGGTCGCAAGCCTAAATGCCCTTGAAGTTTTTCAGTCTCTGACCAGTAATTCTTATTTTAAACTTGTCATAAATTTCTGTAGAATAAGCTAACTAGCTCCATGTTTGATTTCAGTTTTGCCAGTTCTGGTGCGGTGAGCTATGAACAATTTAAAAGTTTCTACTTGAATCTTTATTGCGTATTGTTGCATTATGCTAGATCTTAGAATAAAACTTTCAAATGACACATTTTTTTTTGATGAATTTGACAAGGAGTTATGGTGGAAAAACTAAAAGCTGAAAAGAAATATATATATATATATATATATATGTTATTCATCATATTAATCATGATGGTAGATGAGCTTGAGCTATGATGGTAGATCTAATTTCTTTGGTTTAAAATTCTTTACCTATATCTATATCTATACTATTTCTTCACCCCCTTTCTTTTAAGTAAAAAATAAAAATAAAAATTAACTAAGGGTGTATTTGGTAGATGAGAAAATTTTATTTTTTCATATATTTGGTTGGCAAAAAAGGTGAGAAAAAAGTAAAAAAAAAAAAATTATCCCAGTTCACTCTTTTCTCACCATAATTTTTTTAGTTTGTGAGAAAAAAAGAATTCTCATGAGAAATTTCTTTTTGCACGAATTTGAAGAAGTTATTATTATTTAACTGAATAACTAACTAATAACCAACTATGACAAAAATTTTCATGTCCAACCAAACAATCGTGAGAAAATTTTCTTAACCTAATTTATTCTTTCTCAGCAACTACCAACCACCTCCAACGTGAACCGTATTAACGTATTTTAAAGTATTCTTTCTCAGAATAATGTAATGTATTAACCGTTATTAATACATTACATTATTCTCAAAATACAAGGTACATCAATATTGATATCATGCAACGTACCTTACGTGCGGATATTACGTGGAATGCTGCTATAGTTTAAAGTTGGAACACTGATTGTTTTTTTTCGAAATCAGAGAAATAATCTAACGGCCATAATTGAATCCAAAACGCGTTGTAAAATCTAAATTCTTGCGTCGAAACGAACGCACAAAACGTTTCTGGAAATGGAAAAAACTAACGGAACGAATGGCAAATGCACGTATAAATAGCGAACACGAACATCGTGAGTTCGTGTCGTTCGTTGTTCATGTTCGTTTTCTTCTTCAACCGAATAGCTTATTCGCGTTTCTCAACTTCATTCCATTCGAACATAATGAAGGTAAAGGAGAAAAGAAGCATGAGAGCAAGAACAAGAAAAGAACCCTAGGCATTCGATTCTTTTAATTTGTTCTTGTTATATGTGTGTGTTTGTGATAGATAGGAATAGAATAATGGTTCAGTTCAGGCAATCTGGAAGCGAGAGATTTTCCGGTAGAAGTTGTTGCGATTCGCAGTCTGTTGGGATGAATCCGATTACGCACAGGCAAGGATTCCGAATTCAAAGGCTCGGTGGTCGGTCTGATAAGAGCAATTTCAAGATCTCGGTGCAAGCCATACTTTTGATGATTCCTCTTGTTGCATTGATCACCATCTTCGGTTATCATAAGATCCGAGGATATGAAGGTATTTCCGACATTCCAACTCAATTTCAGTTAATTTATTTTTTTTAGAATTTTTTTTGAATTCTTTTCTTTATGTTGATCTGATGATGCATTTTGTGTGTTCTATCTTGCTGCAATCGCGCATATTGTTTAAATTTATTTAGATTTCGGTTGAAGTTTTCTTTAGTTAGAATGTGTTAGAAACTCGTTATCTTGGGGTAATGATTATTGGCTAGATTCTTTGGTTATTCTGTGAATGTAAATCTTTGTTTGATTTAAAGGCTAATTGATTATTTAGCTATTAAATGACCATAAGGGGATGATCTTTTCAGATCTGAACAAGTTTCATGGTCAGGATGATGACTGGAAGAATGAGTTGGGGTTTCTTTCAAATGTGACTGGAATTAACAGATTTGAAGTTATAAATGCTCGGATTAAGAGATTTAATTTTGTCAATTTTGGTCGTGGTTCGGTAATGCATGGCCAGGATTCGAGGTATTGGGATAGGGATGACAGGAGAAGAGGTGAGGCATACAATGCTGATAGGTTAGAGCTTTCTAATGTTAATGATCATGTTCAAGAGAAGTCTGGTGGTAACGAGAGATTTAATTATAGAAGTATGGGACAGTATGATGAAACTGCAAATGATGAACAGTTAATTTATGAAGCTGAATATAATGATTCACTGAAGAATGCTAAGCAATCAAGAAGAGAGGACAGCAGTGAGCAAGAGCAATCTGACAGTATGGTTTTGGGATCAGGCAGTGCAGAGGTTAACTCTGATTATTATTCTCATGATGCCCATATTGCAGAATACAGAGACCTACATGACGATAGAGACCAGCTTGACGTAGCACAAGGCCATGATGAGGGTATTGGGGAGGCCTTTGAGAAACTAAGGATTGGAGCTAGTAATGCAATTTCTGACAAAATGTTCATCAATAAACCAAGTGATATGTCATCACGAAGGGCTGTTAGGGTTAGAAGAAAATCCAAGCGTATCAGTTCCATTAAAGGCAGATCTGCTAAGAGGACTACCACAGCGAAGAGGAGGCCAGTTTTAATGAGAAGGCCACCGTTTGTCCACAAGTCCTCTGGTAAATTTCTCATACTCTGTCCATATCAACAACCTTTACTTGCATTTATCTGCATTATATTATTTTTCAATGGTATAAAGTTTGGCTTTCTGTAGGATCACTATTAAAAAATTGTTTAGTTATTAACTTATTTAGATATGCAAGAGACGTAATTCTATATTGCTTTGAATCATAAATGGGTCTTCCATTGACAACAACATCTTTCGGGAAATGTCTAAAACTCTGTCCAGAGCAACAACCTCGGCTTGCATTAATGCTTCTCAGTTTGATTTCCTACAAAGTTGATTCAGCAAAACTAGGGTGAAAGGGAATGGATGTTCGCATCGCCACTCCCTTTGGCAGCATCCATTAATTTGGAACTTAATTTGAAAGGAGAAAAAGAAAGGGAATGGATGTTCATTTTTGGACCTTGTGGTAATTTCAAAATTTGAGTAGAAATTATGGTGATAAAGCTTGAATATATTGACTTAAAATGGCAGATTTTCTATATTATTTTTCTTCATATGTGCAGATTATGAATTTTCAGTTAGAAATTCTAATTTTTTGTCAAAACAGCCTCCTACAATGCAAAGTAAAGTTGCATACAATAGACCCAAAGTGGTTAGACCCTTCCCTGGGACCCCGCATTGGTGGGAGCTTTGTGCACCGACTGCCCCTTTGTTGGTTTATGTGAATGAATATACATCTTTTCATAATACTTTGAGGTTTTTGAGTTTGTTTGGGCATTTTTGCATTCCTTTTCTCACTTGTGTGAGTTCCCTCATGTTTGTGCTCACCATTAGTTGTAGTTTAGATGCTTATAAATTTGTGAGGTAAGATCATGTTAGTCAAGGCTTCGTTATCTATGTCTATATCTATATTATATACATAATGCCAAAGGTTTTAAAGCTCATGGTGTGACCATTAAAAGAAACTCAAAAAATCTATAATTTTTCACTTTTTGCACGTGCGCACGTACTAGTCATAGTAATGACAAGTTGTGTCTGCTACATATTGATTGTTACCAGTGAAAAAATGTTTATTTCTTTGAATATGTTAGGTTAGGTTTCTATTTCTTGCTGTTGAGAATTTTCTATGCTAATTTAATCTTCAGGTTCCTCATGTGAAATGAAGTTTCTAAATTCTACTGCACAGCTTGTAGAACCTTCAGAGAGTCCAAAATTTTCAAGATTTTCATTACAGTACACAGAAGTTGAAGAGAAGCCGGATGGACAAGAAAAATGGGAACCCAGATTTGCTGGGCATCAGACTCTCAAAGAAAGAGAAGAATCATTTTATGCACGTGACAGAAGACTAAACTGTGGCTTTGTCCAAGGTCCTAAAGGATCCTTGGGTACTGGATTTGACCTGGCAGAAGATGATGCAAGATTAATGGCTAGTTGCCATATAGCTGTGTCATCTTGCATCTTTGGTAACTCAGATTACTTAAGAACTCCAGCTGTTGAAATGGTATGGGCATCTATTACTGACATTATTTTTTATGCATGTGATCAATATAATTTCTCTGCATATATCTCCTTCACGCATCAAGATATTCTTTTTTTGCATAGAGTCTTGTCACTTCTCAATTGATTATCCAATTCTTTTCTTAGAGATTAAAAATCTTTTTTTTTTTTCCTCTTTGGTATGAATACACAAAGCTATCGCTTTAACCACTGCTACAGAATGCTACTTTTACAGATCTTCGGAAATTGTGGTGGTGAACATTTAAAATGATCAATTTTAGGTTAAATAATGTAATGATTCTGGAAATATAGAAACACTAGGCTCTAGAGTGATCTAAGAGTGTCTACTTGCATTTGCTCTGAATTGGGTTTTCAGTATGCAATCCTTATTCGTAAAAGATGTTCTTCAAATGCAGTTCAATTCTATGATTTAGAGGTAATAATCATCTGCCGAATTGGACAATATGCAATGCTTACAGCTTGGGTCTACTGATCATCCAGTCTTTTGAGTTTTTTTTTGTCTTGAAAATGTCGCGAACTTCCTAATTGGATTATTATTATTTATTTTTTTAATTTTAATTTGTATTTATTTATTTTGCCTGCAAATCGGTTTTCCAAAATAGTTGTATCTCATCTTTGTGGAAATTGACAAAGTTGTCTAAGTTTGTCAAATCTTCAGGAAACTATAATGCCAAGTGTATTTCACAACCTTATGCTCAAAAGTTTGATATCCTTAGTTTTAGCTTGCTTTTTTCCTCTTGATTGCAGATCACACGTTTGTCAAGGAAAAGTGTTTGCTTTGTAATGTTTACAGATAAAAATACATTGCAAACGCTGTCTTCAGAAGGCCAAAGTCCAGACACCACAGGTTTCTTTGGTTTATGGAAGGTTGTGGTAGTGAAGAATTTACCTTATTCTGACATGCGAAGAGTGGGGAAAATACCAAAATTTCTCGCACATCGACTTTTTCCTTCTGCAAGGTAAAAATCGAATCTATGTATTTGTAAGAAACAATGCATGCTAATTATTTCAGGGTTGGCTACTGCTGGAATTTTCTTTTCTTATTCTTTTACTAGGCTTTCTTGGAATGCTTCATTGTTGTAATGTTGTTAATAACAGAACTCCTTCATAGGACAAGGAAAGATCATTTGGTTATATCTAATTTTACTATTACATAGAAAATGTTAACAAAACCACCTTTATTAACAACCTGCTATGCAAACTTCATTTCTTGAAGCCATTTTTCTTTTGATGATGTTCAGTGTTCACAACCTAAAATATTGTGCTTTATAGACATGAAATTAAAATTCCATAGAACTGTTTTTTTTTTTTTTCCAAATTTTTAATAATATCAAATTACAAATTAAATATTCATAAGAAGAATACAAGTCATTGACAGGAGTTTGGTAAAAATGTTAATAATAAACCTTGTATCAATCAACTTGTAAATCACCTATACTAAAAGTAGTATTTTAGTTTTGGAACCATAAAGAAAAATGAATCATATGACAGTTTGTGGAAAATTCTTACTCTAAAACATTACATTTAACAATGTATTATGTTCAGAATACATGTATGCTTATTCTAGCATATCTTGAAGTTGAAAAATAGACTTAGATAAAATTCTCTAAGATGACAAATTTTTTTATTTAAAATTTCTCCATATCAAATTATATTTCTCAGAATTTATTTCAAAATTTTATGTAATCGAGGTTTTGGGTGAATTCAAGATTTTGATCCATGTTGCAAGTTCTCTCTACATATAAGTTTTCTGTTAACATTTGCTCTAGGCTGCCTACAACCGATTTCTTATTACATATTTGGTTTAAACCAAGGATTTTGATGGAATCCTATATGAAGTGCTGAAATAAATCCGCTTATGACATGCATTCTCTTGTTTATCAATCATCTATGTTGTTTGGTCTTGGCATTGAAAATCCAGACAAAAGTCCATGTTCAAGGTCTTGCAATGTAATAAAATCACTGAGATGGGAAACATAGAGTTCAAAAGCATATGAACCATGATTTCTATTAGGATTCTTTAGCGATGTAAATTTGCAAGGTAAGGAGTGGATCCCTTGGAATATCTATAGATTTTTGTATCACCAGAATGTGCTTTGTCCTGATTGAAGTCTAATTCATTTTTTGACCAAGCAGCAAGAATTGACTGAAGCACCTATAAAAGAATCAGGCCGTTCTAACATTGGGAATGAAGAGGCTTTGGCTTAATATTTATGAATGAATGTCAATAAGAATACTTTCTATAAAGATTGCATGCTAGTTGGTTTTTAGAATGATGACTTTTCAGGGTATGGAAGTTTTCTTCTTCTTCTTCTTTTCTGAATATTCTTTGAGAATTGGAGATTGGTATACAACTCCTCTTTTACCTGTGAGAACGGGGGAGCAGCGTATGGAGTTTTTTCTTCTCAATTAATTACTGTCTTATAATTGGCCTTGCCACATGAAGTTTTTTCCTGTCAATTAATTACTGTCTTATAATTGGCTTTGTCGCATGAAGCTTTTTCTTGTCAATTAATTAATATCTAAGAATTGGCCTTGCTGCTCTATGTCTCGATGAGGAAGAGAACCTTGTTGTTGTCCTTGATTCTTGGTTTGGTTTTGGCGCTCTCTGATAGTGGTTGTAAAATATTTGTTATATGCTTCTAGTTAATTTAAACTGTTTGGTCCTTGTAGGTATAGCATAAGAACAACTATGGCTTTATGACTCCATTAGTCTGATGCTTAATTTGTAAGATTATCAGGTACTCAATCTGGCTAGATAGCAAATTGCTCCTTCAACGTGATCCACTCCTGATCTTAGAGTATTTCCTGTGGCGTAATGACTATGAGTATGCTATTTCCAACCACTATGATCGTCATTGTGTTTGGGAAGAAGTGGTACAGAACAAAAAGTTGAACAAGTACAACCATACCTCCATAGATCAACAATTCCTGTTGTACCAGGCTGATGGGCTGATGAGATTCAATGCTTCAGATCCTAACAATCTTCTTCCCAGCAGTAAGAACTAGTCTATGAATTTCTTATTTTTTATAGAAAAGAACTTGTGTCTTGAAATTATGTACTGAGCCTCATTGGTAATGGATGTTTATGTTGTGGAATAGATGTTCCTGAAGGCTCTTTCATAGTGAGAGCACACACACCAATGTCAAACTTGTTCTCCTGTCTTTGGTTCAACGAGGTCGATCGGTTCACTTCTCGGGATCAGCTGAGTTTTGCATATGTATACCACAAGCTGAGAAGGATGAACCCTGGCACTCCGTTTCACCTCAATATGTTTAAGGTATGAGAAATATGGACATTATGAAATAAAAAACATTCCAACTAAAATTTAGCTTCTTATTCTCATTTTGCTTCCTTTTACAGGACTGTGAGAGACGGGCAATGACAAGATTATTTCACCATAGATCAGAGGAGAAACAGAACATCTCTTTGCAAGGACTGGGACAAAATGTGGTTGTCTCGGAGTTTGGATAGAAAGCAATATTCGACTCTCTTTATCGATGATTTACCGGTCCAGGCAATGTTGTTCCGCATTTTCCAGGTTACCCATTGCTTTGAGATGGTACGCGCCTTCAGTTCACCCCTTTTGGAAGCTCTCAAATATCATCCCTTTCTCATGCCAACTTGGCTGTGAAGCAAGGCCATTCAGGATAGGCACTTGTAAGTTGTTGTACCAAAGCACAGCTGCTTTGTCTTGCTGGTTAAAAAAGCCTCGTTTTGTACAAAATATGTCAATTTTTTCACAATGCATTCTCTGTTTTGTTGATTGTATACACCATGGAGCCTCGGAAGAAGCATCCAAATCACACTACTATTTGTACAGAAAGAACCACAGCTTCTGCTGGAACTACACATTTTTTTTTCCTAAAATGATGATTAACCTGCATACTTCTGTTTCTCTGAAAAATATCCAATTTTCTACCTTACTATTTCTTGTTAGTGTTCTCCGCATCAGTTTATTATCGCACTAAAATGGACTAACCAAATGTTTCCTCCTTGCTTTCAATGTGCATTAGGTAGGGCCTTAGGGGTTTTTATTGATTTGATTCATATTTTGTCTGCACAAGGGTACAATTTAAATTGTGATTTTTAAGTTTAAGAAAGATATCGGTGCTGAATCTTCGATAAAGTGAAGTGATGTAGTTCAAAAGACTTTCTTGAGTATATACAAATAAATAAAAACTCAAATTTCTTCATACACTTGCAGCATCTTGAAAAATTCAATGTCAGATCTAAACATAGTATTGATCATAAACTAAAATTGATTCAACACACAAACTTGCAAGCTAATTCAGATGAAATATCTGTGAAGTTTTTCGATATTGCAAGTGAAGGACTTGAGATGTTTCTGGTGTTGGGGTTAACCCAATACCTAAACGTGTGGAACATCTAATTATTTAGTATACTTATACCAAAGCATCACATATTTGGCTTCCAAATAGAGCTTCCCTTCAAGCAATTCCATGTGAAACAAAATGCAAGCAGTTTCTTCACAATTTACTGGTGATTGGAAGGTACTTGGTATGGCGACCTTCGGCTATGATTGTCCCAGTCTTTTTCTTTCTCAGTTCGACATTGACAACTCCAATGGCCTTCCCCACACGTAAAACCTTGGATTCAATCTCAATTTCTTCCTGCATCCACAACAACTGCATAAGCTTCGCAATCCAAGGAAAAGAGATGAGAAAGACTCCTAAATGAAATGCCCATGATAACAGTTCCAGTAAAATGGATAACATCAGCCAGCATCAGGAGAAGAGAGAAGGAAAAATGACTTGGAAACTCAAGTAAGTTCCTATTAAGTTAAGAAAAGCATCTGGAAGAAGAGGAAAAATGATAAATTACAGCATAAAAATTAAACAAGTACAGAGTATCCATATTCAGTTTAAAAAAATCTCCTTTTTGTAAAATAAATGCACATGATAATTAGCTTTTGTCAAATACTTTTTCTTATGGATAATTAAAATTTATCAAAAGTAAACACCATCTTTCTAATTGAGTGTCTATCAAAGTACAAACAAAAAAAAGAGAAACTGAAAAGGAAAGATCATTTGCACATTAAGTAACATCAACTTGCACGTTCTCATAATTGAAATCTTCATCTATCAAACCATATATATCTAATTCTAAGGAAAACAACCTCCTGATATTTCCTTCTTGTGACTAAAAAGGGCTATGCGGGGTCTTGGGGAAGGTGCGGACCACATTTAGGTCTATTGTACACAGCCTTTCCTTGCTTCACAATATGTTGTTTCCACGACTCGAACTTATGACCACATGGCCACAAAGCAGTAACTCTTACCATTGCGCCAAGACTCCCCTTTATATTTCCTTCTCGTGATTGAAGAAAAAAAATCATGACTATTTAACTGGTTCCTTCAAACTATTTCTTGATTGAAAACTTAGTCTGTTGTATCCTCTTCAACTATGTTCAATGAAAGTTGCAATCAAATCTTTTCACATTTCATAGTGTTCTCTTAACCCTAAAGCCCTCAAATTTCAAAATAGATATCTTCCAATGACTATTTTCTCTAGTCTTGTTAATGACACTATGTCACCCATAAGTAACATACATCAAAGCACTTAATATTGTCAAAAAGATTAGGGAAAAAGGTTAAAGCTCAAGAGTTGAGAGTAATCATACTATTACCCAACAATATGAACATTTTAGGATGGAAAACTCAAAGGAGATATATGCAATAGAGCTAATCAATAGTTTATCATCTTCTAGCTTCCTAGTATGCATAATAACATGAGTTGAACTTTGCTTTTGTTTTGTGATAGGTAGATATATAAGACGTTGCAACCAATATAGGTCTTACTATTCTCCAGTTATAGTTTGTTCCATTGAGGTTAAAGAAGTTACATTGAAAATGAAATCTAAAAATATTTAATCTTTTTTTTTTGTCTTATTCAAACAAGTTTAAATTTTTGAGTGATACAAAACAAGAAGGATTAAAAGAATTTTTCTATTAGGCATCTGACTTCTTACTGAGTTTGAGACTCAACTAGCATGCTTTTTTGGCAAAGCTTTTCCTTTGTGGCTGTGCCAAGCTTCATTTAACGTACCATTGCAACAACTAGTCCCAAACCCATATGGGGGAAGAGGTAGTTTGCATTAGGTGGCTAACAGCCAGCATAGAATTTTGGAAATCCTCTATGAACATTAAGGCTATGTTTGGTTGATGATCCAAAAACAAGGATTCAATCTGGAAATATAAAACTCAGAAAATGACTTTTCATCGTTTTTTGAAAACAACCTGTTTCCTTCATTAAAAGTTGAAAACTGTTTTTCGGTTTCTCTCAAACCAAACGGATTTTCCATGTTTTCAGATTTTCGGATACAGAAAACTGTATCCAAATCACCAACCAAATGGGCCCTAATTCACTTAATCAAACTAAGCAAAGCCCTTGATAAAGTGGAGTGGAAGAAACAAGTTCCTTTAACCAAGTCTCGTTAGGAACAGGCTTTGTTCAGTTGAGTTAGGATCAAGTTTCTATCTCCCATTGTTCACAATTTATTGTACTAAACACTAACTAGAACAAGGAAAGCAATGTATGCCAAAGAGTGAATCAGTACAAGCAAGGCAAGATGGTGCTTGATACACAATTCAAACTTCACAGATGCGCAACACCACTAAGCTGCAGGTATTAAGTTTTTTAAAGATGCCTCATGATTTATGTAGTGAACCATGGTAATTTGGAAGAATTAGAATTTGTTTTAGTGGAGACTGAAACTTACAAAAGCTCCAAATTATTTGTGACAGGTGAAAAGAAAAGCGCAAAAAGTCAAACTCATCTATGCCTAGTTGACATATGTAGGATACAATACTTTTATTCTACGCCATTTGACATACAGTGCCCAATTTACAAGATCTTGTCATATCTGATTTCCAAAGACAATGATTGCAACGAAAAATAATCTCTACAGGCATTCAACTTGTCCATATCCTTGGATCAGTCAAAACACGGAGCTTGGAATATCTTGATTATCCTTGATTGAAAAACCATTTTGGCGCACAAAGTCCATCACACAATTCTTGTAGTTTATGAAAGAAAAAAAAAAAAAATCCCCCTTGACTAATTACTGTTGATATTGGTTATATTGAGCAAGAAATATAGCTCTTGCTACCACAATGGCTTTGGAGATTCTTAGTTGAAAGTGGAAGTTTGACGACCAAGATAATTAAAAACAAGTGTGGCTTGAAGAGGAACAAGTGGGATGTACGTCCCGTATCAAGAGCTACCTTTAGGATCCCATGGAAATACATTTCATCCCTCTACCCAAAGTTCTATAAATCAGTAAGATGCAAAGTGGGTAATGGCCAGAACATTAGATTGAGGAAGATAGATGGTGTAGGGATGTCCTCATATCCATTTGTGCACCTATTATCTTCCATTCATGACAAACTTGTAGAGGCATTCCTTGCTCATAATGTGGAGTCATGGACACTACGTTTCCAATCTCTTGGGAGCTTCATTTTTTTAGGAACCTTAACGACCATGAAATCCAAGATCTTGGCAACCTATTGTCCAATCTAGAAAATGTGAGATGTCCAGAGGGTCCTTAATGCATCTAGGCATTATTATACTAGTTAAATTTACATCTAGGAGAACCAATTAATCAAGCCTTAGATCCCCTGGACCATAGCATGTGGAAAGCTCTTGTTCCCTCTAAAGTGCCGGTGTTTGGGTGGATTTGGGTCTCAGAAATGAATAACACATGGGATGTGCTACAAAGCACACATCCCCTTCCTACTATATCATCTGCTAGAGTGAAACTGAGATAGCAAATCACCTATTTCTACATTGTCAATTTAGCTCGAGAATGTGAAAGAAGTTGTTATTAGAGTTGAAGCTATCATGGGCAAAGCCGAGGAAGTGTTCAAAAGCAGAGTAGCTATGGATCGAAAAAGAGAGACGATTATGACATCAGGGAGCCTGACAGCTTTCTGGTCAATTTGGTTAGAAAGGAACAAAAGGGTCTTCAAAGAACGTGACAGGGAGGTGAAGGAGGTTTTCAGAATTTCTAACTGGATGTTACTTGGTAACAAAATTTCAAATACTCCTATATCAGATAGGCTTGGAATTTTCTTTTGTAATGGCTGTCCAATAACAGTTTGTCCTCTTGTAAACCCTATTATTAAGTAATAGATAATATCATTTGTCTTATAAAAAAAGAAGAAGAAGCAAAGACTCTCTCCTAAATATTAGATCTTCCTTCTCAAGGTAAAGAAACTTCTTCTCCTTAGTTTTCTTATTCTTTTTTAAAATACATAATGAAAGATGTATTCCCTCCTACTTCAGAATCTTAAGAAATTTTTTTTTCTTAATTGGGGGAAAAACAGAACATTTGGAAAAATCAAAGAAACACACCCAAAATCCAATTTTCTTTTTCTTTTTTTAAATACAATTCAACCACATAACCAATTCAATTTCATCTAATGAAAAAGAAAGAAAGAACAGATAACTTAAAAATAGAGGGTACCCACATCTTCAAAGGCAGAACCCAAGTAAGAAATGTTGATCTCCAAAGAAACACCAGAAGAAGGAGCACCAACGGTGTGAATTGCAGCCGAGCCCACCACATCAACCAGAGACGCAGTTGCTCCTCCGTGCAAGAAATTAGCCGTGTTCTAATCCACCAAATTACCAAATCAACAAAAAACAAAACCACCCACATCATATAATTGCTATTCCCACCACAGAATCTCTGCAGCTAATCACTTTGTAATTTACTCACCAGAAGACGACGAGGGACTTTCATGGAGCAGACGACCCGCCCTGGTTCCATGAGATCTACGTGAAGGCCTTCCATGATAAACGAATTGAAGAACCCATTTGATAAATCATCGATATTAGAAGAGGCTTCAGCTTCAGCTTCAACCTTATTGCTCGATTCTCCTTCCAAAAGCTTCCTTACAGACTCTAAATTCATCTTTACTTTTGCTCTTTTTTCTTCTCTTCTTCTGCTCCAACAAAACCACTTCTTTTCCATTAATAATTGAATGAATTCATCAATCAAAATGAGAGAAAACGCTGAGTTGACGACGAGATTGACTGACCCACCTAACTGGGTCGTTGCTTTGAATCCTCTATGTTTAGCGTTTCTTCCTAAATCCCTGTTCCATTCTTAGCAAAGTGGCACGTCATGTTTATGCACACGCCGCCACGTGTCTATATTTAAACTTTGTTTTGAAATTGATTGGCAAATGACTTTTCAGAACAATAAATGCGGATTTTTGACAATAAAAGGCATAATTGTTTTTATTATATCAAAAAATAGGTATTAAAAAAATACTAGGTCTACATTTAGGTAAGTTTTGGATAGGTTGGTGGGTGCCAACTTGACCGAACATGCCTACACTTTTTTTTTCTTTTAAAAAAAAAAAAACAAAAAAAAAAAATTATTAAGTCCCACCTATTCATTCTCTAAAAGAGGTGGTACTGTTAGAGTATTGTATATGGTTGCATAGTATTAATTGAGAGATATTTATAAGTCAGTTTAGTAGTTAAGAATTATGTTAGAAAGTCAGTTATACCAGATTGTTACGACTGGTTCTAGATAGTTCTTTCATTTGTGTATAAATACATGTAACAGAGCATTCTTTAACGAAGTATGAAAGAAATAGTTTTCTTTCTCACATGGCTTCTTGATTCAAGAATCCTAATATGGTATCACAGCAATCAGCTTGTGCTGATCCTGGGAGTTCTTCCACCTCGCCAGAAAACTCTTCAACTCCGGTGGCCACATTGGTCGGATCTTCATCAATGTCGAATGGATCAATTGATCAAATCACAAATCCTCTGAGTTCACTGATATTAGTGAAGCTGGAAGATAATAATTACCTGTTATGGAAGCAACAAGTTACTGCTGCAATCAAAAGATATGGTGTGACGCCTCGAAAATTATTTCATCTAGCCCATAACCCAACTTTGTCCAAACTCTATGTATTGCCTTGATATGGTTGGTATTTGTTTGATGGTTGTTTAATATTAGTATAGTTGATGCTTGATAATGTATATAAATATGTGTATTATAAATTGTATATGGGTCATGTTAAATTAAAGTATAATGCATATGTTATTATTTATGCATGAGTCCATTAAACTATGAATTGATATGGGTTAGGATTGATTGAATAAAATGATAAATGAGAATGAAAATTTGGTATATTAAATGGGTTGGACATTTAAAATACATAGAAGCATGAGATTGGTTAAAGTACATGTGGTTGATATGGATAGTATCAGACCAACACATGTGAAGGTTGGTGCATGAAAGTGGACAAGTGTCCCATGCCCACTTCTCTTCTCCAAGGAAGTGCTAGAAAGTGAGGTGAGTGGAGGGAATCAAGAAAGTGCTAGAAAGTGAGGTGAGTGCAGAGAAAGGAAAAAAATAAAAGAAAAGAAGAGAAAGGAAAGAAGAAGAGAAAGAAAGAAGGAGTTGCTTCAGAAAAATCTTTGCAACGTTTTTATCAAAGAGCTGGATCTTCGGGATATATGGTCAGATTGAGATCAAATTTTGTCAGCAAGTTCGTAGCTTATGGTTATGCATTCTGAACGGTGAAGATCTTGATTAGAGGTTTCGTCTAAGAGATCTAACCTCTCAAACAAGCTGGTCGGAAAGTCTGAATTTCTCGCACCGTTTTGCTCAAACTTATAGATCTACTCACTCTACCGTTGGATGGATATAAAATTTGGATATGTAGTTTACAACTGATATTTCTGCATTCTTAACGGTGAAGATCTTGATTAGAGGATTCTTCTAAGAGATCTAACCTCTCAAACAAAGCTGGTCGGAAAGTCTGGATTTCTCGCGCCGTTTCGTTCAAACTTATAGATCTCCTCAATCTACCGTTGGATGGATATCAAATTTGGATATGTAGTTTAAAACTGATATTTCTGCAATCTGATAGGTGTAGATGTTTATGGGTTAGGTATGTTGGGTGATATAGTCATCTGAGTTCGAATATTTGCAGCAGGAAAGGAGAAATTGTCTGATTAGAGATTTGTTCATCAAAGATACTTATCTTTTCGGTCCACCGTTGGATTGGGCTGATATTTGGACAGAAGGTTTTTTTCTTTATGTACTTCAATCTGTACGGTTGATTTTGTGATTACATATTTCTGTTGGTAGATTGATACATCTGAACAGAATATTAAATGAAGAATTGGTAGGGTTGTTTGTATTAGACCTAAATTTAAAATATGAACTTAGACCTTTTCAAATAGCTTGCATATCAACTATGTTGACCTAGTTGTCATTGTTGATGAACCCATGATGCAAAATCAGTGATATACATGGTTGAACATGGTGACTTGGTGTAAATCGGCAATATGGCCTAAGTATGAAAAATTTCATATTTTAGGGCTTTTGATGCTTTTGGCCTATAATCATTGAATTGATGCAACTTATGTTTAATTAAGCATGATAGGGTTGATTATGCTACTGATTTGGTGGTTGTGACCATATCATGGGTTAGGCCTATTTGTGATCAAGTGACCCAATTTGGGCATATTTATGCCTAAGGAATTGAAAATCAGTATTTTTGATTAATAGAATGGTTTATGAATGAGAACTATGCATTAGAGGCCTAAGTCATGTGATTTGAGGTTTATGATGGGATTAGATGTGATTTAGGCCTATTGTCTATATGTGGGCTGATTTAGGGGTGATGTGTAATGTCTATGTGACTGAGCATAGAAATTGATGTATGGTAGGATATTGAAGAATGTTTCAGGATCTTGATTGGGTTGATTCGGTTTGGTGGTCGTGTGTGGTTAAATACTCTCGCGAGGCTTGGTTGTGAGTAGACTTCATTTATGATTATATCTTTTATGTCATCATATCACTTATATATATTGTATGTTGAAAGCATGAATGTGTTCTAATGTTTTGAATGATGCATTGATTTGAGAAAACCTTATGACTTTGGTTGGGCCCATCTATCCGACTAATAGGGAGACTTAACCTTGTCATAGAAGAGTTTTAAAAAAGGAAATGATTGGGGTCAACGGTATGGTGAAATAGACGTGCACTAGTAACCCCAAATAAACATGATTGAGGTCAACGATACAGTGAAATGGACGTGCACTAGTAACCCCAATGCATGTGGAATGTGGATCCAAATTGATACGCTTTTACTTGCATCGAACTTATTATAAATGCTTGATATCTATATGTTATGAGCTTTTAATAATGCTACACATTGACATGCATACATGATGTTTATTGATGAGTATTGATAGCATATTTGAATTCTATTCACTGGCACCGTTGGCTCACCCTCATTTTCCTCTTTCAGGTCCTTCTGTCCCGAATAAGGGCAAATGAGTAGTTATATCTTGAGGGCCTTGCCTGCGAGAGAATCCAAGGCCTCGATGTGAGTTGATAGGCATTTTAATTGAACTGTGTTTTAAATTATGAAGTATTACATTTTGTATTATGTAATTATAACACTTACCACATTGTAGTATGGGTGAGTTGGGACTTGTTAGATAGACCATGTGGGCATATGACAGTTTTTATTTGTACCCACAATTTTGGACTTTATGTATATGCCAATTTTAATGGACTGTAGGGATTATGATTTTATTTATGGTTCATTTTTATGGATTATCTCTTGTCTTGGATGATTAATACGGTTGGTAGTTTTGTTTAGTACCTTTTGATATTATGTCGTTGTTTGAGATAAGGCTCGTAGGGTCTCAACCACCTCACTGGAGTTGAGAAGTGGTCGGAGATGCCTACGCCGAGCGTCCCGCCCCGACATTTCACACGCCATTCCCTACGGGGTTGGTGGTTCGGGGTGCGGGGTCACCACATTTGGTCTCGAAGGTTTTGTTTTTGGAACATAGGTTGTTCCATTGGAATTTCTTCAATCTGAAAATGGTAATTTAGTGTTAAATTCTGCTTTTCTTGTTCATCAACGCCACGATCATTTGTTAGTATCTTGGCTACTTGCTTCTGTTAGTCCTAACTTCCTTCCTCAACTTGTTGGTTGTACTACCTCTGCTGAGATCTGGAACACCGTTGATCAACTCTTTGCATCTCAGACAAATGCAAAGATTATGCAATATAAGTTACAGTTGCAGACTCAAAAGAAAGGATCAGTGTCAATGAGAGAATTTCTCCACAAGATGCAGTTTATTAGTGATGTTCTTGCAACATCTGGACATCCTATCTCTGAATTTGATCAGATCTTGTCTATTTTTGGTGGTATTGGCAGCGAATATGAGTCGATTATTGCTGTTATAACTTCAAGAGAGGAACCTTACTCTCTTAAGGGTGTATCTGCATTACTTCTTGCGTCTGAGAGTAGGATCTAGCAAAATACTCTCACGGTAGAGACCTTGATAACTGCTAACATTGCAAAGAACTTTGTTCCGTCTCAGAGTTATGGCTGAGGTTAACAGTTAAATGGTGGTCGAGGTCGTGGCAGAGGCAAGTGGAACAATTCTAAAGTTCAATGCCAGCTATGTGGTAAAACTGGTCATACTGTGCAGATATGCTATTATAGATTTGATGTATCATTTACTGGTTTGAACAACAATAACAATAGCAATAGTGCAGGTTTGTCCATCTCTCATGTTGGTTCCACGTCTTTTCCATGTTCTGATTCTAATTTTAGACATTTGCATCTAAAGAACTTGCTTCATGTGCCTCACATAACCAAAAATCTAATATATGTTTCTCAATTTGCTAAAGACGATCATGTTTATTTTGAATTTCATCCTACCTTTTGTCTTGTGAGATCTTCAATCCAAGGCCATCCTCCTGCAAGGGACACTCCATGATGGTCTATATCAATTGCATATCTCTTCATTAAAATCTTCAAGCCAAACCTCTGTTGTTAATGGTAACCAATCGGCTGGTTCTAATTTTCTCAGTTGTAATTCAACTACTAGTACATATAACTTTGAACTATGGCATAGGAGGCTTGGTCATCCATCCTCTATGATTGTTTCTCATGTTCTTTCTCGTTGTAATGTACCTTTCAAAATGAATAAGAATACTTTTGTGTGTTCTGCCTACAAAATGGGAAAAAGTCACAAGCTTCCTTTTTCTTCCTCTTCCACTGTATATAGATCACCATTGGAACTTGTTGTTTGTGATCTATGGGGACCTGCTCCCATTGCTACTAGAGATGGGTGTAGGCTACATTTCTTTTGTGGATGCTTATTTTAGGTTTACTTGGATCTACTTTCTTAAGTCCAAGTCTAAAGCTGTCATGTCCTTTTTGTTGTTTAAAAAACAAGTTGAACTTGGAATTGTGAAACGTAAACACAGACATATAGTGGAACTTGGACTAGCTATAATGGCTCAAGCTTCATTGCCGTTACATTTTTGATCTGATGCATTTGCTAGTGCAGTGTTTCTTATTAATAGGTTGCCATCTGTGGGACTTGGCTATAAATCTCCTATGGATATCTTACATCCGTCTCCACCTGATTATAAGTTTCTAAAAGTGTTTGGTTGTTTGTGTTATCCACATTTAAGGCCATATAACTCTCACGAGTTACAATTTAGATCTCTTCTATGTACTTTTCTTGGGTATAGTTCCAAGCATAAATGATACAAGTGTCTAGCTGAAGACGGAAGGGTGTACATCACAGGACATGTGGTGTTTGATGAATCTCAATTTCCATTTGCTTCAAAAGGAAAGAATGCAGCTACAACTCCTTTGCATGATTGTCCTGTTTCCTCTGTGCCTCTGAGCACAACTAAAATGACTTCAACTCCAACTCCTGCTGCACAACCTTCTCAAATGATTCCCATGCCGGCTAATCCTCCAGCTGTTATTTCCACTACTTCATTGATTGATAATTTTTCTAACATTAACCATACAGTTCCAGTTGATGCTCCTGTTTCAGTTGACACTACTAATGGTTCCCGACAGTCTTGTAAACCTAGTCCAGTAGAAGATACTAATGTTCAACCAAGTAGTGCTTCTAATACTCATCATATGATCACCCGGGCCAAAGCTTGTGTATTTAAACCCAAAACTCTCGTATCTACTCTGAATGTCAGTGAACGTAGTAAAGTTTTAGAGGCTTTAGCTGATGAAAACTGGCGAATGGCTATGAGTGAAGAATATCATGCTCTATTACAAAACAACACTTGGTCTCTGTTATCCTCCAACTGGGAGAAAAATAGTTGGATGTAAGTGGATCTTTAAGGTGAAAAAGAACCCTCATGGTTTTATTGCATGATATAAGGCTAGGTTGGTTGCTAAATGCTACTTACAACAACCGGGTTTTGATTTTTCAGAAATGTTTAGCCCTGTGGTAAAATCAGCGTCTATTCGTGTTGTTCTTACAATTCCTTTGACAAGGCATTGGACAATTAATCAAATAGATGTTAATAATGTTTTTCTCAACGGTGTACTTCAAGTAGAAGTCTTCATGAAGCAGCCTTCAGGTTTTGAGCAAGGTTCAAATCTAGTGTGTAAGTTGCATAAAACATTGTATGGCCTCAAGCAAGCCCCAAGAGTTTGGTTTGATAAACTTCAACAGTGTTTAGTTCAGTTGGGTTTTGTATCATCAAAGGCTGATCAGTCATTGTTCATCAAAATTTCAGCTCATTCCTGTATCTAACATGTTAACAATGAGGTGTAACAACTCATTCATCATTTGAATTCGATATTTGCATTGAAGGACTTGGGTGAGTTACATTATTTTTTGGGGATTGAGGTGCAGAAAGTTGCAGGTGGTTTACACTTGTCTCAAAAGAAATACATCTTTGATTTGCTTACTCGAGTGAAGATGGACAATGCACATACTTTTCCTACTCCTATGACACCAGGTCTTCACTTATCTTCTCTCAAAGGTGATCCTATTGATAATGCTTTTGAGTATAGAAGTGTTGTTGGTGCCTTGCAGTACATCACCATTACGAGACCTGAAATAGCTTTTAGTGTGAACAAAGTGTGCCAGTTCATGCAGTCTCCTTTGGATACCCATTGGAAGGCACTAAAAAGGATTTTAAGGTATCTCAAAGGTACCATGGATTATGGGTTGTTGCTAAGACCTTCTTCCCACTTGAATCTTACAAGTTTTGTTGATGCAGATTGGGGAAATGATCCTGATGATAGACGTTCCACGACAGGTTTCTGCATCTTTCTTGGCAACAACATTGTTTCGTGGTGTTCTAAAAAGCAACACATAGTGTCTTGCTCTAGTATTGAAGCCGAATACAGAAGCGTTGTTAATACTTCATCTGAATTGTTATGGTTGCAAGCTCTATTAGGAGAATTGCAAGTTCAACAAAACAGAGCACCAATCATTTGGTGTGTCATAGCGTTGTCTGCTAACTCTGTTTTACATGCCTGCTCTCAACATATAGAACTTGATTGATATTTTGTGAGGGAGAAGTGCTTTCAAAACAGTTGACAATTAACCACATTCCAACCATTGACCAAGTGGCAGATATCTTGACAAAGTCCTTATCAGTCTTCTTTTTCCAAAAGTTGCAAGACAGACTTACTGGTGTCTTTCCTGGTTCTTGTGTTGTTTCTTCGGTTTCACCTGCTTCATTATTTCATTCAAACGAAAATTGAATTTTCATGCTTCGTTTAAGGGGGGGATGTTAGAGTATTATATATGGTTGCATAATGTTAATTTAGAGATATTTCAAAGTCAATTTAGTAGTTAAGAATTTTGTTAGAAAGTCAGTTATACCAGTTTGTTACGACTGGTTCTAGATAGTTCTTTTACTTGTGTATAAATACATGTAACAAAACATTCTTTAAGGAAGTATAAAAAAAAATAGTTTTCTCTCTCAAATGGCTTCTTGATTCAAGAATCCTAATTCTCATTCTCTAATTCTTTTTTTTATTGAATGTCGTCCCTTGAAGGAGCGGCATTCACTCTTTACAAAAATAAATAAAATTTTGCAATGCATTAGGAGGGATGTAAAATTCAAGTACATGTCGCCTATTCAAAGGACGATATTTAGTAAAAAGAAAAAAAAACTAGTGGGCGGTAAAAAATTCACTTAGAGTCTAGTGCGGGGTGCGGCCGCCTAAGATAGCTAAGGGTACTTATTGAGACGTATTGGAAGTGGTTGAAAGCAAAAAAATCTCGATAAATAACCTGTGATGGCCTTAAACAGTTTAAGTTAGGAATAAAGGCTTTTATGTAGTGTTAAAATTTGGTGGGGAGTTAAAAATTTACGGGGACTCCGATGTATTTTTACTGAATGTCGCCCCTTGAAGTGGTGACATGTACTTAAATTTTGCATCCCTCCTAATGCATTACAATTTTTATTTTTATTTTTGTGAAGAATGAATGTCACTCCTTTAAAAGACACATTCAATAATTTTTTTTTTAAAGAAGGAGTGCAGCCTTTTCAGTAATTTTTTTTTGTTTTAATAAGAATGAACGGTATTCATTCAATTAAAAAAACACGTGCGTAATAAAAAAAATCATGCGTATAATTATCAAAAATCGTATTTGTTTTCTCTTTTGTGCCTTTTGTCTTTTCCTCTACTTATCTTCTCAACGACTCACTTTAATTACACTGGAGAAAACGCTTATTGATTTTTCTTATTCATTTCAATATTTTATATTAAATAAACGTTTATTTAATAGAAACCATGCCCCACTAGAAGACCTTCGAGCAATATTTTTATCATGTCCCCACTGCTAATATTGTTACTATGATGTATGTAGGTTCAATCCCCTATGCTAATATTGTTTGACATTTTTTTTTTTTTTTTTGGGTTAGAAACCACTTAATCTAAAAGATATAGCCAATAAAGGTTCAATTATATATCTATATCAAACAAATAGAGATATTAACACTCTTTTTTTGTGCATTATGACACCTGCACTAGATTTACAATAGAGAAAAAAGTGTAGTACATGATTAGTAAATAAAAGAAACAAACACCAACTAGGGATTGGTTCGTTGATTCATGGAGCGAATTACGAGGTGTGGTTAAGAGACTCATAACGAGTTTGAGTCATCTCTCGTTCATTCTTATTATAAGAGGTTCTCTTGTTTCTGTAAATTCTCAAATTCGAAAGGATTAGTCTCGCTCTAAACGAGATGTGGTTAAGAGACTCATCACGAGTTTGAGTCCTCCCTCGTTCATTCTTATTATGAGAGGTTCCCTTGTCTCTGTAAATTCTCAAATCCAGAAGGATTAGTCTCGTCTTAAAGAGAAAGAGGACCTACTGAGTATTGGAATCGGTACTAAAAAAAAGAAAAAAGAAACAAACAAATAATTGTAACGAGTTTGTGTACATAAATCTAAAATTTTACAGTTGATGAGTAAGAGCCTAATTATGTATGTCAAATGAAAATACACCTCAACACTTTTTCACAAAGGTGTAGGAAAAAAGTTATGAGCTTCTAGTATAATAGTGCATTCATAAAAATATTTCTATTCAATCAGTTAAAATGTCATCAATTTTATATTCATAGAAAATAATTATATTTCCTATTTTTAAATCAGAAATGATATGACATGTTAGGAGCAACTCCTTTTTCTAATTAATTATCCTTCTTTGTTGTCTTTCCTTAATTATTTTAGTCCATGCAAATCAAGAGCCTTATCAGTAATATTTATATATATTATTCCCTCCAATTGTCTTTTATTAATCATTAATCAAATATTAATTCCTTTCTAAATTGTTGTTAGAAGTAACTTATAATTTTTACATATATAAATGTTATGTACTTTTACTCTAAAATATAATATAATACTAAACATGGATCATATGAGAACTAGAAAGACTAACTACTCAAACAATGAGAAAAGGCAACATCTTAAAAAGATCATAAGAGTGAGCAGGAAGATATAGCTTTTTATTACTCAAAGTTTCCATCAAAGAGAAGAACAAGAAATTGATCATATATGGCTGCTTCTGCTAGTGCTAGTGCAAATGATAATATTGCTCTGTTGCTACCACACAAGGGAAGAAGAGAGAATAGATCAAGCAGCAGTAAAAATGGAGGTTGGAAAGCTGCATATTTCATCATTGGAGCAGAATTTGCAGAGAGGTTTGCCTTCTATGGAGTTTCTGCCAACCTCATAACATATCTAACTGGACCTCTTCATCAGTCCACCGCATCTGCAGCGGCCAATGTCAACGCTTTTTCTGGTTCTGCCCACATGCTTCCTCTCCTCGCCGCTTTTGTTGCCGATTCCTATCTCGGTAGCTACACAACAATCCTCTACTCTTCACTCCTATACATACTGGTTCGTCTCAATCGTTTCACTATGACTTCCTCGTTTTCTAAATTCTATTGTTGAATATGTGTAGACTGAAATAATAGTACTCTAAGATGAATGGATCATAAGGTTCTCTTTTATTAATCTAGGAAGAACTACCCTTTTCATTCAAGTTGATCTTGATGCCAAATCAAGATATATACCTGAGGGTATACTCACAGGTTGGATTTGGAACACAACTCCATCAGACCCAATAGTCTCTGATGAAAAAAAAAACTTCAATTGAGTCCTGATATGATCAATATGAATTTGTACTGGTAGCTTTGTGAATTAATGGAAACCATTTGGAAGTGCAAATCTCTAATCAGCTTTATTGTGAATGGATTAACAGGGGTTGGGATTACTCACACTATCAGTTATACTCACTACTTCAAGCCCTGTAGACTATGGAAATGATATTGAGAAAAACACCTCTTATCATACTTCTCTAGCCCAACTTATCATCTTCTTCACTGCTCTATGTCTACTAGTAATCGCAGTTAGCGGTCACAAACCATGTTTACAGGCTTTTGGAGCTGATCAGTTCAATGGAAGAAGGGGCTCGGAAGCAAGCAAATCCAAGAGCTCATTCTTTAATTGGTGGTATTGTGGATTAAATACTGGTACTGTCCTCTCCTACTTGACCATGTCCTACATTCAAGAAAACCTGAGTTGGGCTCTTGGAATCGGCGTCATCCCTTGCATTTCAATGGTCATTGCACTTGTTGTTTTCTTGCTTGGAACCAAAACATATCGTAACAGTACTGTCAAGGAGAACGAGCCAAACCCATTTGTAAGAATCACAAAAGTGTTTGTTGCAGCTGCAAGGAATTGGAGATTGATGAGCACATCATCTATTGTTGTAAATGAAGATACAATTGAACCATCATCTGGGGTTGCTTCTACTTCTCCCCAATTCAAGTAAGACTTAATCACTAACAAATGCAGCTATATGCTTAATTCTTTAAGAATAAATCAAAATGGTTTGTATTGATAGCTTGATATGAATTGTTTGGTCTCCAACTATCAGCTATAGTTTGTGATTTAATTAGTAGTTTCTATCATGGTATCAGAGTATTGGTTTTGTAAGAGGTCTTAGGTTTCAAGTCTCGTTATTTGCATTTGTATATTCTCCATTTGTAGCATTGCCATTTGCCTCTTCTTTTGGCGCTCCACATGCAAGCTCTGAGGCTGCATGTGAGGGGGACTGTTAATGATAACTTGATATTCATTGTTGGTTCTCCACCTATCAACTATAGCTTTAGTAGTTTCTAACAGGGTGATGATTAGTCTGCAATACTACTCAATCCTATAAAGAAACTGATTGAACATTTAGTATTAAAAAAAATTGATTTATGAAATACAGGTTTCTTGACAAAGCTTTGATGGTCCCAACTGCATCAGACGATCAAGGTGCAGGTTCAACAAAAGAAACATCGGCATATACATGTAGTGGAAGTGAAGTAGAGGAAGCAAAGAGGGTATTAATGTTGGTTCCTATATGGTGTACATGTTTAACATATGGAATTGCCTATGCTCAATGCTCTACTTTCTTCACCAAACAAGGCAGCACCATGGACAGAACCATATTTCAATCAAACATTCAAATACCGGCAGCATCTCTACAAGCATTTACCACCCTTTCCGTTGCTCTTTGCATGCCCATTTATGACTGCATCTTCATACCAATCGTAAGAGTTTTCACCGGCAGGTCTTCCGGCATAACCACCCTTCAAAGAGTAGGGTGTGGGATGGTTTTATCTGTTATCTCCATGATAGTTGCAGCAGTGATTGAGAAGAAGAGGCTTGAAATTGCTATAGATACAGATGAAGTAGTTCAAATGAGTGTGTCGTGGTTGCTTCCTCAGTACATTCTAATGGGAGTTTCTCGTGCTTTCACCATGGTTGGCTTGCAAGAGTTCTTCTATGATCAAATACCAAATGGAATGACAAGTGTAGGAATTGCACTTTATATGAGTGTGTTTGGAGTAGGGAGCTTCCTTAGTGGCTTCCTTGTTTATATAATTGAGAAGGTAACTGGTGCCAGAGGGGGAAAAAGTTGGTTTCCTAACAACATTAATGGAGGACATCTCCATTACTTCTATTGGTTTCTTGTTGGACTTAGCTCCATGGAGATGATTGCTTATTTGTATTTTGCCAAGTCATATATGTACAATTAATAGATGATCAAGTAGTTTTATAAGTTGCCACTTGTGCTATACAAATATGAAGTGTTGCCAATATAGAACCACTTGATTCAATATTTCTCTCTTGCATCTTTGTTATATATGTTTGTTAATTAATTTATTAATTTATAGTAATTTTCTTTTGAAATGAGTCTATTAGCACTTAATGATAATTTCACATCACATTCACCATATAGTAAAAGGAATGATCATATATATGACTAAAGTATGTGGAGTTTTTTACACCCATTTCAAGAACCTTGGGGAGAGTAAAGGGCAGGCCTATACGAATTGAATTATTTATTACACAAGCTTCTAATTTTTTTAGAAATCATGGGAAACATGTGATTTCTTTCTTGATCAAAGAATATTACTCTTTTGTTTTGGTGCTCATAAGTAGAGAACATTTATTCCCTTCTTTGATATAAAATAAAGAAATGTTGTTCTAACTATAAAAAAAGCGCAACTACATATTTATGTTCATTGAATTATTTATTACATATATTAAAATGTATTGAACATAAGTTTAACGAAAATATAAGTTTAGTTGCACGTTAGTTCCACCTTGTCTTAGTTACAGGCAATTAGCACAAGTGATGACCACCACTCGGGCCCATTTACACTTAATTGCACAAATGCCCATGAAAGAAAACCAAAAGGAATCTCTGAAATCAGCAAGTGAGACACCACTTACCTCTTTTTCAGAAAAAGCAAGACATATATATTAGTAAAAGATAGCAAGAGATTACTTTTATATTATATACATCTCATTATGATTCCATCAAAGAGAGAGAGAGAGATCAAGACAGAAGCCCAGAGATCACTGATGGCCGCATCAGGTGGTGATGATGGTGCAATAACAATGGAAGAACCATTGCTGGTAGAACAAGTTCATGTTGAAGGTATGGTTGATTAGAAGGGAAGGAAAGCTAATAGATGCAGCAGTGGAGGGTGGAAATCTGCATCTTTCACCATTGCAGTGGAGGTTGCAGAGAGATTTGCTTTCTATGGTGTTTCAGCCAATCATATCACTTATCTAACTGGGCCTCTTCATCAATCCACTGCAACTGCAGCCGCCAATGTGAACGCTTGAAACGACTCTGCTTCCATGCTTCCTCTCCTTGGTGCCTTTGTTGCTGACTCCTACCTCGGTTGCTACCTTACCGTTCTGTATTCTACACTGATATATGTTCTCGTTCGTCTTTGTGATCTCTTCCCGTTTTGATTGAGCTTTTAAAAGTACTTTTAGCTTATTTGTTGCGTTTTTCTTTTTCTTTTTTCTTGCTTTTGCTTATGGAAGTTATTTACTAAAATGCCTTTATTTAAAATTATGATATCTAAGTAGTTTTAAGTTAAGAACTACTTTTAGGATATTTAACCAAACACTTTTATTATGGCAAAAACACTTTGTCAAAAACTGTCTAACGATCTTCGTGAGCTTTTTTATAAGCACTTATTTTCATTAGCACTTCAAAAAAGTAAAAGCTATGCTGTGCCAAACAAGGTGATTATGAAGTTGGAAAAATCTGCAATTACTAAACTTGAATGGGCTTTATATTTGGATGGTGTTAACAGGGACTGGGATTGTTAACTCTATCAGATATGCTTAATTCTTCAAGTAGTAAAATGGACTGTGGAGACATCAACAACACCACTTCATGTCATACTTCTTCAGTCCAACTTATCTTCTTCTTCACTGCCTTGTATCTAGTAGCAATTGCACAAGGTGGGCACAAGCCATGCATACAGGCTTTTGGAGCAGAGCAATTCGACAAACGACACCCGAAAGAGTGCAAATCCAAGAGCTCATTCTTCAATTGGTTTTATTTTGGACTATCTACTGGTACTGTCCTCTCTTACTTGATTTTGTTCTACATTCAAGAAAACCTGAGTTGGGGTCTTGGCATTGCAATCCCCTGCATTTCCATGGTAATAGCACTTGCTGTGTTCTTGTTTGGAGCCAAGACTTACCGTTACAGCGTCAAAGAGAATGGGAGAAACCCGTTTGTCAGAATCGCGCAGGTGTTCGTAGCTGCAGCAAGAAATTGGAAATCCAATGTTCCTTCATCCATTGACAATGCCCAAGAAGATGTAATAGGAACATCTTGTGGGGATAGTTCTCACCAATTCAAGTAAGAATATTAAGAAGGCAACGGGAAATTAATTCTATAGCAACATGATTTCATTAATAGTTTCCATGATTATATAATTTGAATTTAATTGATATGTGAAATAGGTTTCTTGACAAAGCATTGGTGACTACTTCAGATTCTTCAGTGAGCCTAGATGATTCAGTGAAAGAATGGAAAGTTTGTACTAGAAGTCAAGTAGAAGAAGCAAGGGGAGTGTACATGTTTAATATATGCAGTTACCTTTGCTCAATCCTCAACTCTGTTCACAAAACAAGGCAGCACCATGGATAGAAGCATTGGATCAAAGTTTCAGATACCAGCAGCCTCACTCCAAACATTCACAACACTCACCATTGTTCTTTTCATGCCTATTTACGATCGTATCTTTGTACCAAGTGCTAGACTTTTCACTGGGCGATCTTCTGGTGTCACTATGCTTCAAAGGATAGGTTTTGGGATGTTTTTCTCTGTTATTTCCATGATCGTGGCAGCAGTAATTGTGAAGAAAAGGCTTAAATCTGCTTTAGAACACGGTGTCGTTGATGTTGAAGGTGAAATGGTTCCAATGAGAGTTTGGTGGTTGCTTCCTCAGTACATTATATGCGGAGTTTCCCGTGCTTTCACCATGGTTGGTTTGCAAGAGTTTTTCTACGATCAAGTGCCTGACGGGCTGAGAAGCCTAGGAATCGCGCTCTATATGTAATTCCCTGAAAATTCTGAAGATATCTATATGAGTGTGTTTGGGGTTGGGAGCTTTCTTAGTAGCTTCCTCATCTCTGTAATTGAGAAGGTAAGCGATGCAAGTGGGAGAGACAGCTGGTTTTGCAACAATCTCAACAAGGGTCATCTTGATTACTTCTATTGGCTTCTTGCCGGACTCAGCACACTAGAGATGATTTCCTATGTTCATTTTGCCAAATCATATGCTTATAATAGAGGGAATGGTTGATGTTAAATGGAATATATGTAACTGATTCATTTTCAAGTTTGTGTGTAAATCATGAGATGGCAATCATCATTTGAAGATAAATCTTGTTTTGAGAAATGAAGTTTAATTATTGCCAGAACCATTCCATATAAGTTTATACATGCCAAAGAGGAAAGGATGTGTGTGATTTTTTTCCCAAGTTAAAAACTACAATATTGGCCTTACCATTCAACTTGACCAATAGAAAGAACAGAACATTGGTGACTTTGGCTAAACAAATCACATTTATAGTAACTCCATCTTCATCACATAGTGCTAATTCCATATATTATAGATGTATGTATGATTTAGCAAAATAACAATATGTAATCAATCCTGCTATGGTGAACGTTGGGGTGGGCAAGATAGCTGGTTCTCAGATAATCTAAACAGGGCGCATCTTGATTACTTTATATGCTCCAAATGAGGCCAACCCCAAGACTCTTAAGCCCATTAGGAATTTGATGAATATATACTAAGGCTCAAGTGTGACATTGCCAAGCAATTAACTTCTTAGAGGCATGATCATCAATACCAATGGCCAAAAGAGTTGGATATGGTTCAAATATGAACGACCACCTTCCTTCTACCATTACTATGAAAGGATCAACCACAACCTCTCCTCTTGTAAGCATCTTCTTCATGTCAAACGCTAAGGAGAGAAGTGATCCCTTCACTTTGGGGAATGGCTAAGAACCAAAGCTTTTTCAAGACCCGACTCAGTCCTTTATAAAGTTGCACCTCTTCTCTACTCTCCCAAGCTCAATTCATCATCTTTCAAGCTCTCGATTCTGAGTCCTCTAATGGCAACTATCGTTTCTAGGAAGATGAAGCATCAGAGATAAAGCGCTTTGCATGTGGAACGTTACATGGTATAGGAATTAAACTTGATTGTAATGAGCATCAAACTTGAACGGGTACTTAAAAACTTGCATTTATAATGACTGCATCTCAATACATAGTACTAATTCCATCTATTATAGATGTACGATTTGGCAAAATAAATATAGGTAATCAACCCTGCCATGGTGAGCCCAACAAGAAGCCAATAGAAGTAATCAAGATGTCCTCTGTTTAAATTATCCGAGAACCAGCTATCTTGGCCATCAACACTAGTTACCTTCTCAAGAATAGATATGAGAATGCCACTAAGAAAGCTCCCTATTCCAAGTATGCTCCAAAGGAAGCCAATACCAAGGCTCTTAAGCCCATTGGGAACTTGATCATAGAAAAACTCATTCAAACCAATGAAGATGAAAACATCGGAGACTCCACGCATGAAATACTGTGGAATCAACCACCATATACTTAAGGGAACAATTGTCTCTCCATCACCAAGAAAACCATAATTCAAAGCAGTTATAAGCCTTTTCTTCTCAATCTCAGCTGCCACCGCCATGGCAATTACAGTAATAAACATTCCACAACCAATTCTTTGAAGCATTGTTATGCCAGAGGGCAGCCCAGTAATAACTCTGGCAATTGGAACAAACAAACGATCATAAATGGGCACGACAAGGATAACGGACAAGGAATGAAAGGCTTGGAGTGAGGCTGCTGGTATTTGAAAGTTTGGTCCAATATGTCTATCCATGGTGCTACCTTGCTTTGTGAATAAGGTTGATGTTTGAGCAACTACAATTGCATATGGTAAACATGAACACCAAATTGGAACCAATTTCAATATACCCTTTGCTTCATTCACATCACTCATGCTACATATTGCCTTTTCGTCTTGCATTGAACCTTCTTGATTGTTTGATTTATTACTAACCAACGCCTTCTCAAGAAACCTATTTTACAAAGAGAAATGCTTTCCACCATGTTAGCGTCAACCATTAACATGATTAATGAAATAACAGTAAGCCCAAAAAAGAGTAAAGAAACAAACTAAATGAGATATATCGTGTTCTTACTTGAATTGATGAGTAGTAGTAGTACTAATTGAAGAAGGAGATGCTTCTGTTTCTGTTTCTTCTTCTTGAACACCAAGGGATAATGGGGAGGGTGATTTCCAGTTCCTTGTTGCTCTAATGAACACTCGGGCAATTGTCTTTATTGAGCTCTTATCACTTTCTTTCATTGGGTAACGGTAAGTTGTGGTTCCAAGTAAGAAAGCAAGAAAGGAAAGTAGCACTGCAATGCAAGAGATGCCAAATCCAAGAACCCAACCCAAGTTTTCTTGAATGTAGAACAATGTCAAGAATGAGATGCCAAGACCTACACATACCGAAAAATCATACCAATTGAAGAAAGAGCTCCTGGATTTGCACTCTTCTGGGTCTTGTGAATCAAACTGGTCAGCTCCAAAAGCCTGGCTACATGGCAAGTGCCCACCTTGTGCAATTGCTAATGCATACAAGGAAGAAAAGAAAAGAAAGAGTAGGAATGGAGAAGAATGGCAAGAGTTGTTGCTCTCTGTTTGCTCACAACTTCTTTGGCTCCAAGATGTAAGTGCCACTGACATGGTTAACACCCCAAGCCCCTGTTATTCCATTAAAATCAAGATTTATAGTCAGATGAATCTATATGCTAAATACAAATTGTCTTGGTGTTATAAGATTGCTAGCTTGATGTGGGCAGGGCTTAATTGAAAATTTATTTCTTAGTGCATCTGAACCATTTAATTATCTACAAGGTAAGTAAATAATTTGTTAAAAATAGAATTTTTTTTTGAAAGAGTTAAAAATAGAATTGGGAATTCTAAAACCAAATATTATATCTAAAATAATACTAATGTGACAATTTATATATGACTGAGAGACTCACATACATCGCATCAACTTGGGTATGATTTTGGATATAATATCGAAGAATGTTAAAACGACTCAAAATATATACCAAAAAATATACTCATGTTTACTTCAATACACCTATCACTATATCATGAGAGACAAAAAAAAAAAAAAAAAAATACTAACCACTCACAACACAACGCATCAAGGTGGATATCATTTTGGATACACATTTTGAGTTTAATATTTGGATCATTTTAGCATTTCTCAAATAGAATAGCAAATACAGTAAATAGCAAAAAAATAGTGGTAATTTTTGAAGAACACAATAGTACACAAAGGCGAAAAACTATGCAACACACACACATATATATATATATATATATATATAACATTTCATCGAGAAAATTCTTGAGTTCTAGATAATTAGTATACACACACACACACACATATATATATATATATATATATATATATGTATGTATGTATGCATTTATATATGTATACATATATGTATTTTACTTATTAAATGTTTCTAGAGTAGCTATAAATTAAAATTTTCATAATTAAATTAAAAAATCCATTTTTTTTTCTGTTTGATCCCTAATAAATGTAACAAATTAACAAGGATATGTTTGACAGTTAAGAAAATTGTTTTTTTAGAGAAAATTATCTCTAGAGAACTCACTTAAGAAAATTTTCTTAGGGTAAGTTATTCAATGATCCTTAAAAATTAGTATAAAAAATTCTTCTCTTTACTGACCAAATACTGAAAAATAAGATTTTTTTTTTAAAATAACAATTTTGTCGGAACCTCGAACACAAAGAAAACAAACAAAACCGAAAAAACAGAAAGAAAGAAAATAATAATAAAAATAATAATAATAATAGAGGAGTGAGAAGGACGGAAGTATTCATAAAAGCAAAGTTAGATAAAGACATACTGACGTACAGAAGGTCAGAAGAAATTAAATAACTATAAACGTAAGTTCATAATTCTCAATTGTAATTAACAAATGCTAAAATGATCTTTAATATAGTTAAATATTATTGAATTATTTTAAATTAATATATTCAATATAATTTAATAATGTATAAAGATAATTTAAACGTAACAAAACGAACTAACCAGAATGTAGAGAAGAAGAGAGAAGAGTATGGTGCGGTAGCGGCCGAGATACGCATCGGCGACGAAGGCTCCGACGAGAGGGAGCATCGAAGCAATCCCGACCCAAGCGTTAACGTTCTCGGAAGCTGTGGCCGTGGACTGACCCAAAGGACCCGTTAAATACGTTATCAGATTCGACGAAATTCCACAGAAAGCAATCTTCTCAGCCATGGCAACAACCATGATGAAGCTTGCAGATCTCCACCCACCTGTTTTTGATTTCTTCGCTTTTCTTCCCTTGTAATCAACCATATTCGAATTCCCAGTAGCTTCTGCTGTTTCGTTAATATTGCTGTAGTATTCATGTTCTTCTTCGTCCACCACCAGTAGCAGGAGCGGAGCTTCGTGACTGCTTGTTTCAGCAGCAGGAGCAGGAGCAGGAGCAGGATAGACAGTCATAAGTGTTGTGTCTTCTTGTTAATAAATAATTACCTTCTCGACTATATTATATTTGTAAGAATTACTGTGATAACAAGAGAGAAGCAGAGAGGAAGAAGAAGAAGAAGAAGAAGAGAAGAAACAGAATGGATCCTCTGTTCTTGTATTCTGTAACCCAAAGCATTACATTAAACGGAGCTAGAATATATAGAGCTCCTTCACAAAAGAAAATGTACAGATGGCATGCACTGGTTGGTTAATCTGGATCTATAACAAACATTAGCACCTGACATAAGCAGATTCCCTCATATACAAGTATGACACAGTGCCAAATAACTAAACCAGTAACAGTAAACTAACCACAGTTAGGGGACTTTTGACCCAAATAAAAAACGGAAAAACCGAACTAAACAAAATGAATGCAATCGGTTCTATTTGGTTTGTAAGAGAATTGGTTCAGTTTTTAATTTTTATTTTTAATAAATTGATTAAAGAATTAGTTACCCTTTTGACTATTATATTTTAAAAACATTAATCTTAATTATAAAAACATAACTGTAAATATAATTATATTTTTAATGTCATTAGATCATTTATTACGTGTATTAATGTAATACGGTAAGATGATGTTAGGGCATTTTGGCTTCCTTTTTGTAAATAAAAATATTTTTATAACTTAAAATATATATCCAAAATGCGCCACTGAAAATGCACTTGTTATGTATTATTATCAAAATACGAGTATATAAAGTGCTTTTGGTACGTACATCTAAAATTATATATATGTATATATGTTGACGTATTATTTTGTGAGTGGTAGCTAGATTTTTTATTTTTATTTTTTTAGCTATGTCGTGTTAGGTGAACAAATGGTACAAGTATGACACCTTTTTTTAATTTGACAAAAAACAAATGGGTTAGGTTAGGTTGTGAACACAGCTTCCAACTATACTAAATGGTGACATATGCCGTAATGATTTAGCTAAATTAACAATAAATTAAAGTTAAAGTAATATATTATCTAAACTAAGAATCTCAACGATATGATTATTTAAATTCATATAATTTTATGAATAAAATTAAAGTAATAAATTAAAATTAAAATATTTATATAAGTCATAATTTGACATGATTTCCATTCTCTATTACTTTATTCTACTATAACTATTTTATATAAAAATTTAAAATATACTTACATCCTTAAGTTGAGAGATTAAAAAAAAATGGTTATTATTATAACAAGTTTGTAACTCACGCGATGATGCGTGGATGTTAAAAAATAATTTATAAATACAAAAATCATTAGTTAAAAAGTGGTGTTATAAATTGTTGATGCTATCAAATTCGTTACTAATTTTTTTTAGTAAAAAACTTTGTGTAATGTATAGTGAATAATTTTATATTTTGAAACAATTAAATTTTTAAAATTACAAATAAATTATTATATTTTGAAATATAAGGTTGTTTTTATACAAAAGCCAAGAATTTGATAAATTCTAAAAGCTATATATAAACCCATTTAAAAATTATGTATGAGAATAGAGAAAGTGATAAAATTCCCGTTCCAAATTTGATAAAATTTTAAATGAAGAAAGCTATAAATTTGATCAATTCTAAAAACTATATATAATTCATATGAACCCATTTAAATATTATATATAAGAATGGAGGAAGTGATAAAATTCCAAGTGGTAACGCTATTTGAATTTTTATTTTTAAATTGTATTCTTATTTTTAAATCAGATATGTTTGCATTTTACATTTGAAAAATGATGTGGGTACTTAGCTAATGTACTCACACCATCAAGTCCCTTAGATTATTTTAGAATTATGTTCATTTAAAAGCTCTAGGATAATCCCAAAAACTTAAATGTTGGGAATATTACACCAGCAAACATTATTTATGCCACTATGTTTTAAAATTTAAGTAATACCTAAGGGTGTTTACGGTTAGGTTTCGGCCAAATACCAATCTAATCTAATTGAGTTCGGGTTGAAAAAAACTTAACTCAACCCAACCCAATGAAGTTGGTTTGAGTCGGGTTAATCAACTAATATATTGATTACAAAATTGTACAATCTACTTAATATATATATGAATTCTAAATAATATTTTTATAAAATCATATGTAAGTCAAATGTGAATATTATGATAGTTATTAAGAAGATTTCTTTTATATTATTTACATTATAAGATTTTAAATAATTCAATCATGGTAAGTGTTTATAATAAAAATAATGAATAAAGTAATAATTATTATTTTTATTAGTTCGAAATAATTCAGGTTAATTATAAAATTTTGACCCAATCCAAATAAAATCATGTTACAAATTTCTAGACCTAACCTGACTTAATTCAACATATAAATCAACTCAAAATATTCGGGTTGGTTGACAGGATGAACACCTCTAGTAAAACCTTCTAATGATATTTTTGAAAGATCGGTGAAAATACTCACAAGTGCTTCGCTTTTAGTATGTGTACATTGCAACTACTAGGTCTAGTAGTCATATTCAGATGGTACAAACAATGATGCAATCAATGACTTCATGCAAAGAAAATGTTAAAACACATGAATAAGAGATGAACCATTATGGGAGATATTTGTATTATAATTTAATTAATTTGTGCAGTTGTAGGGAAGACCGATATCCTTTATTAAGAAAGTTTTATTTTTTATTTTTATTTTTTTTCTTTGCAAAGTTTATTAGGAAAGTTATACATACATATATATATATCCGACACGGGAGCATCCGTCTCCTTTCATCTTTTTCCGTAAACGTACATAGGATAGTGATTTCTGAGATGGTGCATCATTTGCACGTCACTGAAATGTCAATATATCCAGTCCTAAAGTCAGTCGACTGCTTAATTGTTAGGTTGAGTGATTTTAAGAAATGGTAATTGCACGTTACTCAAATGTCAATATCTAGAAACCTACAAGTTTATAGTTTGGCACATGTTGAATAACAAGTGGTTGATCCCAATGAAATCAAGCTGTAAACATTATAGTTCACTTGCTTCAAATAAAATTCTTTAACTCTTACTTGACGAAGAAATCACTTACCGCGTGTAGAATTTGCACTGCTGCTTCACTTCATTTTTACCACAACCCAACTATAGTAGAATTTGACTAAAAAGGCGTTGGCCAAATGGTTAAGTAGAGAGATAAGTAATCGAGATGTTACGAGTTTGATCCTCATCCACTTTTGCCTCTTTCAAGGTGAGTTTCAAGAGATGTCCCCCCTTTGCGAGCTAAGGATTTGTACCCCTTTAAGATTAGTCAAGTGCCCGTAAGCTGACTCGGATACCCAAGTTTAAAAAACAAAAAATTACTGAAAAATGAGTAAGGAAAGACAATCTTAATTTTATTCTCATTTAGCATTGGTAAACATAAACTGTCACCAAAATTTCTAACACAGAAAAGTGTAACAAAAATCCTAATCTTTCCAAATCCCAAATCTAATTATTGATATGGGTGAAAATATTTTTTTCTACCTTGGAATGGAATCAATGTTATATTTTCTGGTAGAAATGGTTGGCAAATTAGGCAGCCAACTTGCCTTGCTCACACCTTAGAGACGATTTGATTGGTTGCATAACTAATTAAGCACATTGAAACAGCAACGGAGAAGAAAACTTCACATTCTCACTTGAAGTGCCCATTTCTAGATTACCAAGATGCCAACAAACCTCCAATATGTTCTTTTACTTTCATTAACTTCAGTCACGGTTCATTGTTTTGCTCAAATTGGGTGTGATAAGTTAAAATTGAAGGTTGATGGATTAGTTGGTCACAGTTGGTGGGAACCATTTAAGAAGAGCTTAGCAGAAAAGTAGAAGTCGTAGAGACATGGCTTTTAAGATTTTAGTTCCAGTTAGTTTAGAATATTTGGATCTTAAGCTTATCAAAATTAGATATGGATTAATACAAAACAAATCATATGTGAATCTGTTATTGTTTAACTACTTTAATGGCCTTAATTAAATTTATATTTTATTCTTGTGAAAAGAGGGTAGTTTACGAATTTATACAAAATATAACACATTGTAAGTTAAAGAGGTTTTCGTTTTATAAATAATATATATAATGTTCACTAAATAAATCACATAGTTAAAAAAAATCAAAGTAACAAGACAAATATAAAACATCTTAAGATTAAGAAATTAACATGGTCCTTCCATAAGTACAAAATGCCTAAACCCTTAAACCCTTAAATGCCCTCTTTTTACACATTTATATTCTTATTTTACTCCTCTCAAAAATCTCCAATGCCCTCTCCCTTTTTTCTTCGTTCTTCTCTTTCTTTTCCTCTTTTATTCTTCATTTCTCTAAGTTTTCCAACCGTTCAACAAGTTAGAACAACATTTGAAAGGTTCTTTAGTTTTAGACTAATGAGATCTTGTGATAGAATCATCACTCAAATTGGTGGTGAGAAAGTTTTTTTACATATTGAATATTGAATTAGTAAATAAAATACGATTTTTACATGTTATAAGTTGATTTTTACAAGTTACAAGTTGTTTATTGTTAGATCTGTACACTTTTTTTTTTTTTTTTCCAAAACAAAGAATGAAAGAAAAATAAGGTTACATTTGGTTGGGGATTTAAAAACTAGAATAAAATTCAAAAAGTAAAAATTTAGAAAATGACTTGTTTCTAAAAACAATTTATTTCCTTTGTTAAATCTTAAAAATCTATTTTCTAATCTAGCCAACCAAACAAATTTTTTATGTTTTTCAAATTTAAAATATAAAAAACAGTTTTTAAATTTAAAACCAAACAGGGCCTTAGGTTTTGAAACCGATTTTTCTCTCCAAAATGATTTGTCCGATTGGCCTGGATCGGACAGATTGGTTTTGTTTGGTCGAGCTGGACAAATTGCTTCTGTTTGGCCTAGCTAGCTGGATAGAGCATTTAGGAGTTTTTTTTTATTTTATTTTGTTTTTTTTTGTCATTTATCATTGAATTATGCCAATAATGTATTTTTTTTTTTTTGTATTTTTCTATTTAGATGTGTCACAAGGACAATGGAGAAACGTTGTCCTTAACAAGGAACGAAAGAACTCGCTTACTACTTCGACAAGAAGGTAAGGTTTGGTTCAAGATGAATTACCACCACCTATTGTACATGAAAATGAAATCGAAGAGGAGGAGGAAGGTCAACAAACATTCGAGGATCCTTAATCACATGTGTTAACTGGTTCTTGCCCTAGGGGACCACCCATGACCCTTCTGTCATAGCTCATTTCAGAACACACATGGCATATTATATTTTTTTGTATTTTTCTATTTAGATGTGTCGCAAGGACAACGGAGGTTGTCCTTAACAAGTAATGAAGCTCTCAAAGAACTCCCTCACTACCTCGACAAGAAATAAGGTTTGGTTCAAGATGAATTACCACCACCTATTGTACATGAAAATCAAATCGAAGAGGAGGAGGAAGGGCAACAAACATTCGAGGATCCTTAATCACAAGTGTTGACTGGTCCTTGCCCTTGCTTGAAGGACCACCCATGACCCTTCTGTCATAGATCATTTCAGAACACACATGGCATATTATCATTGACAAAACAAGGTATATTACTCATAATATATTAGTTAAATTCAATAACGGATGTGTATTCAAAGGCATTAAATTAGTCAAAAGGTGTAATGGTTAAAACTTAAAACTAAAAAAACAAAATTGCCTCTTGAATTTGATTCAATACAATTTTGTTTAGTTTATTTTTATATGATTTACAGTTTCTATCAAATAATTATCTATTAACACGCCTAGTAATGATGTTATGAAATAATTCAAATTAAATTAAACTAATTGAGAGTGAATAATTCAAACTGTAGTTGATTTGATTTCATTGTAAAGATCAATTTGATTCAAAATATAAAACTAAAAAAATGATTCTTTGCTTTTTGAGTCAGATTTCGTGTTGAAATCCAAGTAATAATAATATCTCTAACACATAGTACAATTTCGAATTTTGGAAATTCTGAAAGTAGAAGTCAGGACATTCAGAAAGAAGAGCAGATCTTCTTTTTTTTTTTTTTTTGACAGATAATGACATAAATTTACACTAACATTGTTTCTTAATTATATTCAAAGATTCCTTGATCAGAAAATTGATTTGATGCAGGATATTAAGTTTAGTAAACTGAAATTTAGTATCTATATATCTTAGTTCCATTTAATTGAAAATGCACTTAGAAAATTACTTCCCCATTTAGAATTTATGTAGTATATCGACTAATAGTATGTGATATATTTTAAAGTATAATACAAGCACAACATAAGACATATAGGCCTACAGACAGGCAATTAAATACCCAGAAAACAAGAAGGTTTAATTAGAAATGCACTGTGAAAATAAAATTGCTTTCCTATTTGGGATTTATGTAATATATCCAGCTAATAGATATGTGATATATTTTGAAGTATAATAAACACAAGGCACATAGACCTACAGACTGACGATCAAATACCCAGAAAATAAGAAGGTTTAATTAAAAATGCACTGTAGAAATTACTTTCCTATTTGAGATTTATGTAGTATATCCTGCCAATAGATATGTGATATATTTTGGAGTATAATACAAACACAATAAAGGGCACATAGGCCTATAAACAGGCGATCAAATACCCAGAAAATAAGAAGGTTTTTATCGTCATGACACTCAAGATTACACTTTTATTTAATTATTTTTTTTTGTAAAAGAAACAACGTAAGGCCTCTGTTCTTTTATCACGATCCGACTAGTCCCAATACCTGACAATGGTAAAAACTTTATTAAGAATTATAAAACTAAAATTATCAAATTCATTCGTGCCGCCTTATATTAAGATTCGAACAAGCAACTTTTAAGTTCGAAGGGTGAGGCGCTCAATCTTTGAACAATCAACTCAAAGGCGTTGGCGCCTTTATTTAATAAACAAAATTAGAAATGAACAAAGTATTAATAAGATGTGATATTTTTAATTGTATTATTTAATAATATAATGTTTATATCTACGAAAAATTGAATGTTACTCTGTAGGAGTATCTTCCAATTAAGTTTTTGCGTGTGGATAGGAAGGATTGTATCATTACAAAGTGGCTAAGTGGGCACTTTTTCTTTTTGGTGTGTTTTTTGAAAGGATAATAACCTCATCAAGAAGAAGAAGAAGGAAGAGTAGGTGCTCCTCGAGAATAATTTCAGTTGCAACAACAACATCAGATTGAGAAAATAAATTAATTTGATAATAAAATCTTAGAACAAAAGTCCAATTGTATATATTTATTAAATTAACATCAGACTTTTTTGGTGACACCATACTTGCGGACTTGATTAGCCACATGACATGTAGGGCTATATTCAATTATAGAAATAAGACATGGGTCCCGTACTTTGATTATTGGACGGTTCAAAAAGATAATGATGTGACATTTGGTAGTTGTATTAATAACAAAATAATTCCTGTCAGAAAAAAAGAAATGTACAGTTATTCATGAGTTAGGTTTGATCGAATTAAGGTCAAAATTTAATTCAACTAAAAACATTCTGGTGGATAAATTTAAAATCTAAACCTAACCCAATTTATCTTTTAACGTAAACAGTTTAAATTTGGTTTGATCGAGTTAAACTTAAGCCTTATATTTAATAATTAATTTATTAATATAAAAACTTTAATTATTTATTTATCATTTAAATTTGTTAGTAATTTTTTTCTATTATTATTTTGTAATAAATAATCTGTTAATATTACATATTGATAGATAGTAATAATAATTTATAAAATAGTAACTAATAGATTGAGATTGTATATATTAATAATATAGTAACCATGTAATATATATATATATATATATATTATGGTATAAACTAAATTAGATAGTATTAGATAAGAATCATAAGATATATTTAAATCTTAAAAAAATAACACCTAAAAGAATATTTTAGAGTTTCAACATTTACGTCGATTCAGGTCTGTTTAATCGAATTTTTAGTAATTCAATCCGTGATTCAACCTAAATTAATCGAGTTGGATAATCTAAAACTCAACCCAACCCAACCCAACCCAAATAATCTATTTAACATAACCCAAACAAACTCAAAAAATTCGATTGGATCGGGTTGATGAACAACCTTAAACCCATGTCAAGCTAAAATTAAAATAATGTCAGGTTAAGATAAAATACTTAATTTACAAAATATTTAATTAAAATAATAATTATAAATTAATTTATATTTACTAAATAGATTATAATAATAATAATAATAGATCGGAAGAATAAAATAAATTATTTGATTAATTATTGGGCTCAAAACGCCTACCAAGGAAAAATAAAAAAAATAAAAACAAATAAAAAACAGGGCACCCTTTGGGCTACTCAAAATCCTTTATAATGAAAACAAATAAAATAAGTCAAAATGGTATTATTGAAGCTAATACCACCATAAAATAAGTCCAAGAAAGCCTAGCTCTGGAGACCCGTGCCCGTGCCCGTGGTAAAAGAGAAAGGACAATGCTACGGGACCCGGATGGGACATATGGCTACTTCATTAACCAACATAGCTCCACAAAAGCCATGCCTTATAATTGATATAGTTTGTGCGTGTACGGTTCAAACTAGTTATTATATAAACGATTTGAAATCACTTTTTTTATTTTTTTGCTTTTTTGGGCTAGCTTTTGAAAAGCAAGGCTCCAAAATCTTAATACACCCATGATGTGACATCTTATACTATATATAAGTTTTAGAGAACATTAGAGGGTAAATAGAATTTATATTATTATAGAGGGAGTCATTATAATAAAGGAAAAGAATAATGGTTTTCGGACCCAAAATTATATCTACGCTAAGATGACGTATTATAAGCAATGGGTGTTTTTCTTTCTCTTTTTTTTTTTTTTTTTCTCATGATGGAATGATGTGATATATTTGTTATATAAGCATAGGATATATTTTTGAATTTAAATTTTAGGTCGTTTTAGCATACTTTAAAGAAAAATATTAGATGAAATTTGGGCATTACATACAAATATAGATATGAATAATGTTTAATTAACATATTTTTTTTTTATATTATCCCAGAGTGTTATTGAATTGTTTCAAATCACGTTGATGGATGATTCAAGGTGACCTGATAACTTTTTAAGGCAATATCAATAAAATATATTTCTAAAGTATTTTCCTATAAATATTAACTTACAAGGAACAAGTAGATTCTTTAAATGCCAAAGGTGGGTAGCTTTAGCGGTAGCCTCACACCCCAAGTTCATCTCCTTTTAGTGGCATAATAAACAAAGCTATCTATTTTTTGCAGGTATTTTATTTATTTATTTATTTATTTTTTAAAACTAATTTTAGTAATTAATAGTTAATTATATAACCACCTTGGTAACTATACAATACTATTGATAGTATATCAAGCTTATTCTTAACTCATTAATTTCCTTACCTTTTAAAGTGAGACAGAATTAAACTTATAACCTTTAACTTCAAAGCTACCTCTTTACTAATTGTATAAACTCCGTTTTGACAATTTCATATAGAATATTTTGGATTAATCTTATGCTGTATTCGTAGGCATATTCCACAAACACCTTAATATTATCTTAGGGTTCACCATGCTGGCCCATTTAGAATGTATGAAATATTGTAATTAAAAAAAGTAGACTCTTTAGACGGAAAATAGGTTGATAAGCCCACGCAACTAAACCTAAAGTATACTTGCAAGAAACAGATTTATGGGGCTCACATACCCTTTAGATGAAAACACCATTTATTTTCCCACCATAGAGTGTTTGAACACACCCACATATGTGTAGAATTGCTTGTGATCACCTCACAGGAAGTGATCATTTGCAATACGCATATCCGCTGCGTGACAAGGACTCTTTGTCACAATGGATGGGAATCTTGGACCAAATGTTCATGTCTCAGCTGCCTCACTCCAAAACCTTTTTGGCTTTTTCTCCTTATCCTTGCTCTATGATTGTGTGTTCGTCCTCTAGGATAGGAGTGAATTAAAATAATAGTTCTATATCAAAAATTGATAAGTTTATCATACGAAATATAAGTTAATATCTATCTTCATTAGTACTGAAATAAAGTAATTAAATTAGAGATAATATTCGTACTAGCAGACATTCAAACCCGCCCAACACGTTACTATTGCTAGACGTTTCACTGGTCCATACCCTCAAGCATAACGAAGCATCAAAGAATTGGTAACAGAATGTTTATTTCTATCATCGCCATGGTGGTGGCGGTTTGGTTGAGGAAGGCTTATGGCTCGGTTGATTATAAAGAGCCAATAGTTCCTATGAGTATATGGTGGTTAATTGGATGAAGTAATGATGGTCAATACAATACTGGCTGTAGCTCTTGTACTCCTTTATATTTTTTTTAATTTTTAATTGCACCGTCTCATCGTCCTTGATATTTTATTTTATTTTAATTTTTAATTGAGCAGTCAAATTACTTCTTGAACTATTCAATTGATAGAGTAGATAAAATGTGGACAGGTAAAATGGAAAGAGATGATTGAAAAGGGCAGTGGAGATGAGGAAAAGAATATGGAAACTTAAGTAGGTATGGTCTAGCACTCAAAACCTAAGGGGGTCTAGCCCATGAACATCTTTCCCAAATGAGGTGCAGATTATAGGTAGCAAGTTGGGTTTGGGTTAGAGTCAAAACTCAATCCAACTCAAATCGATCGGGTTGAAAAAAACAAAATCCAACCCGAACTAATTTAATTCTTCAACTTACCCTAACTAGAACTAGTTCAAGTTAGATTGGATTGGTCATTCGAGTTAAAAATGTTTGAATTTTTTAAAAAAAGATGGCATAAATTTAGAAGAAAAAAATAGAGAAAAAAAAACTTATTGTTCTTCGTTAAAGCAACGAAGAATAAAACACAAGCACAACGAAAAGAAAGAAATAATAACAAAAAAACCTTAGGTTTAGCTTGAGTTTGGTGGGGTTGGTTTTCAAGGGTGTTAACTCATAACTCAACCCAAATTATTTAGGTTAGAATTTTTGAACTCAACCCAACTTGAACACTTAGATTAACCCAATCCAACCCAATCCATTGGGTTATGTTCAATTTGGTTAAATTGGTCGGGTTGACTTACACTCCTATCCAATATTCTTTGTAATTAGCCGAACGCGCTTTTTGCCATATTTTGGTGGGGGACAACGGAAAATGGTTTGAAGATTCATTGAGTTGATTGGCAAGAATTATGCAAATCTAAGCATTACAAAGGTATGAGATTCTGAAACATTGGAAATCTTTAACTAAGGGTGGCAAAATGGGCCCGGACCCCGTTTTAAAATGGGTATAGACAAAATCTTTTAAAACCTGGGTCGGGTACAAATAAAAAATGTGTTCGTTTTAAAATCGGGCCAGGTCCGGACTTAGGCTTAAAAAATCAGGTACTCAACTCTTACTTAATATAAAAGATAGAATTTACATATATTTTAATTTTTCTACGCCCTAGATTGATTTTTTTTTTTAAATATATTTTTTCTTGAATCTTTCATTTTTTTTTTACCACAATATGTTTTAAACTAATTTTTAAAATATATTGGTACAAATGAATATGTGTTGTCCATTTTTTTAATTGGGGCAAGTACGGACATGTTATATGTCCGTTAGTACGAGACATTGTCAGTACTCGTACCAGTCCATATCCAAGTTTTTGCCACCCCTATCTTTAACATAGCTTTACTTGCTAAACAGGGTTGGAGAATTGCTACGGACCCTTCCTCTTAGTAGCAAGAACTCTTAAGGCTAGGTACTTCCCCACTACCTCCTTTTAGGAAGCCAATGCTAGACCTGGTGCATCTTCAATTTGGCAAAGTATCATGTTGGGTAAGGCAAGCTTCTAATCATAGGTATTCGGTGGAGAGCGGGGAACAGACAATCAATTATACGAAGCATGATCCTTGTGTCCCTATATAGCTAGGCTGCAATCTTTCAAGGTAAATATTACGCCCCTTTCCCCCAAATTAGGATGAAGTTTCAATTAAAATTCATCAACTCTGATGGGTGAATGGAATATTGAAAAGTGGATGGAAAAGTTAGTAGAGGTTGATGTGAATGAAATTCTAAAAACTCCAATCAACAAAAGAAAGCCTCCTGATAAAAGGCTGTCCCCTCCTCGTGCTTGAAGTTGATTTACTGTGGAGGTAGTAGAAGCAATGGGCGTTAGAGTTGGTACGATGATGGCTATAGAATTGGGAATTCCTGTCAACTTTGTTTAAGGAGATAATATTTCAGTAATGACCAAAATAGATGCTACTAATGTATACACACTTAAATTGATGAAATTATTCAAGATTGCAGAGACTTAGGCTTTGTTTGGTATCTAATTTAAAAATAATTTTTAAAAATTAAAAAATGATCTTATTTTTAGTTGATTTATATAGTTTCTAAATTTATGTTTGATATCATGTTCAAGAATTCTTTTCAAAATTTAAAAACTTGTTTGATTTGTTCAAGATTTCATACAAATCAAGTTGAAAAAAGTTTATGTAGGTCTCATTAAATACAAAAAAAATTCAAAAAAATAATATTTGTATGTTTCTTAAAAATAAGTTCGTTTCTTAACTTTTTTTTAAAAACAGTTTTTAAATCTAATTAAACCAAACAAGTTTTTTTTTTGACTTTTTTGAACTTTTGTTTTTAAATATATAAAACTAGTTTTAAATTTCATACCAAACACAGATACAAGTCTTCTTTTTTCCACAAAAATAAAAATAAAAAAATAAAAAAATTAAGACAATAAGTCCATCTAGCACCACTCATTTCTTATCACAGTCCCACTTTAGCTATAATTCCTTCAAATTTCTCCCTTTTCCTATTTTTGGGTTCGTTAGAAGGTAAAAGATAGTGAGCGTATTGGGCAAAGTATATATGTATATAAAATTGGATGTACATTTTGAAATTTACTTTAACATTCTCCATTATTTTATTTTATTTTTTGAAAGCCATTCTCCATTATTTAGTGAGTAAAACAAACACCATCAGCTGAAATGAAGGAACATTACACTATTTAAGCGTCAATTCCAGCAGTTATTTGATGGGAAATTAGACAATACCTGTGCTCAACTTCAACTCATTACGTCAGCTGAAATAAACCAAAGAAAATAAAGGAAAATGTTGAATTTGATTACAAAAAGAGTAACGCCAAGTTGGCTGAAAATATTTATGATGTATGCGCCTAAATTTTTTTAGATATTTTAGAGATGTATGTATATATAAGAATATTACACAATATACGCTCATCCCCATATTATTCAAGAGAGTTGGGTATTTACGTTAAAAATTTTAACATTAGCATCCGACGTACATAAAACATTTTTCTTTCAAATAAACTAGTTTATATCTCTTCTGTTCAACTCAATTAAACTTAATTAAGCTTTTTTTTTTTTTTTAATTACACAAATATATGCTATTCATCCACTCTGTCCTGTCAAGGTTAAGTCGTGTTTAAATTATAAGAAGTTAATTTTTTTTTTTAAAAATATCTCTCACCCTATATTTTAAGTCTTCTACTACCTCTACCTCTGTTGATGCTACACTAAAACCTCTTTCGCAAATAATTATATAATATATTCTTGAGCAAGACCATCTATGGAAGAAAACAAAGATTAGATGACTACCTTTTCTATGTTGGGAAAAAACGGGTTGATGCACCAAATACAAATATAATGTCACAGTGGAATGACTCAATTTTTTTCCTCTTTGTGCAATCAAATGGGTATGCCAAACCAAGCTCAAATCCACAAGCACTATGCAAGTGAAAAATACCACTAACACCACAATAATCAAAGCAATAAACAAGATACGAAGACACCAAGATTTACGTGGAAAACTGTAATACCCTGAAATTTCAAATTTCAAACATCTCACCTGAAATCTCGCCAACATCTCGCCTGAAATCTCGCCGACATCTTGCCTGAAATCTCGCCGACATCTCGCCTGAAATCTCGCCGACATCTTACCTGAAATCTCGGCTAAAATCTCGTCTCGCTCTCTCTAAACCCAATCGCACAAGCATCGCTCTTTCGAAACCAACGCACAAGCCTCCTCTTCCTCTCGAAACCCTCTCTCTTCTTTCTTCCTTTCTCCGCCAGCGCACACCGCCGCTCAACGCAGCTGTAACTCATCACCGCCTCTGCTCTCACGCTCTCGCCAGGTCTCTCTCTCAACTCTTTGCTCAAATCCCCAGTGCCCGAAATCCCCATCCCGCCCTCTCTCTTCTCCGCCATTCCACTGCTCTCGCCGCCACCGCTCTCTCTCTCTTCTCCGCCATCTTTGCCACTGCAACTCTCTGCCCTTCCTCTCCCCTCTTCTTCGTCATCTCGCCGTTGCCTCGTCGCCACTCCCTATTTCTTCTCTTCTCTGCCATTCCGCCATTCCACTGCCCTCGCCACACTCCGATCTCTCGCTCTCAATCTCTCGCTCTCGCTCTCCCGATCTCTCGCTCTCGCTCTAAATTTCTCTCTCTCTCCCCTGTTTTCTTCCTTCAGCCATTTAATCTGCAACTCAAGTGTTATGTTATTTTTTCTTTTAAGCAACCAAGATGTTATATAATATATTTATATATATCATACATACAATACCACATATAATATATTAGATTATGGTATATCATATTTTACGTTTTTACTATCTAGATCATCATATTATTTTAGGTGGAAGTTTATTAGCTAAGTTATATTATATGTATAATGTGACCACCACTTCTCTGCAACTCGCACGACACGCCTCCCTTCTTTTTTATTTCACTATTCAATTTTAATTTTTTTTTAAAAAAAACATCCAACAGCACACACCACCACACCTTATATTGTATTATATCATATTATCACATATTATATATTATATTATATATATCACACATTTTCAAAACCACCACACCTTATATATATACTACATATTGTATTATATCATGTTATCACCTATTATATATTATATTATATATATCACACCTTTTCAAAACCACCACACCTTATATATATACTACATATTGTATTATATCATGTTATACCATACGCATCATTATATCATATCACAAGGCACTATAATATGTTATTATATATATATATACACTTAGTTTAAACACCCCACCACTATATATATATATATATATCTCTACACTCATAATCGTTCTTATAAGTAATTATATTAACAAACGTAATATACGTGTACAGGTTGAGTATTACGTGTGACGAGGAATTTAAGTGATTTGGAATTTAGCGATTTAGGTGGGGATGATTCTAGGCCTTCATAATGTTTTATTTTGATATATAGATAGGAATGTTAAATTAATTAGGTTTATAGTATTATTAGATTGCTTATGCATGCCTATTGTACATGATTTATATATATAATGTTGTGATTGTTTAGCCATGATGATACGTGTGTCAACATGATTTTTATCCTGATCAAATGATAATTGGATGCATGAAATTCATATGGTAGTTGAATTCATTTATAGATTATAATGCCTGATAATGAAATGTATGATTTGGAATATTGGCATAGTAAAGTTTATGCGTGCATACTATTATAATTGACCTTGTGACATGATACCATGTGTAGTGGAGTTTGAATATCTTTTATGAATGCACTTAATATCGTACTTATACCGTATGTATGGCGTGACATCACTAAAGAACACGATTAAGATAAGAATCACACATATGGGGCAGTTATTCTAAGGAATATCGCCAATGTTTATTATGGCGCAGTTATTCATGATGAATATCGCCAACGAGTTCTATTTTTGGGCTGTGCCACCCTGAGTTTGATTTCTTAAAGGTACGTGATTTAGAACGTGATGAAATTCTCGACTCAAACAATCTAATGTTGCAACGATTAATGTGTGAAACTTGTTTGTAATGTTCTTGTATATGTATCATAATAAAATATTGTGAATTGTTTAGATGACCCACTGGGCTTTCAAGCTCACCCCTATTTTTCATATGCAGGTGCTTAGGAGAATAAAAATCGCGAGTTCGTGACATAGTTCAGAGTAGTAGGGGTGGTGGGTTAATTAATTAGTATTGTGATGATAGGACTGAATATTTTATTTAATTTTTAAAGGTTTATTATTTGAACGAATTGTATTGATAATCGAAATTCAATGAATATTATTACGGTTAGTAAAGACCCTATGATTTATTTCACGTGTGAATGCCTTGGAATAGAATTCATTAATTCTATTTGATGATTGTATTTAAATGTTGTGTCCATAATGGATGGACAAGGGCAAGTACCCTCGTATGAAGATAAAGATTGTATGAAGAATTAAAAGTATTCGTTTATCTTAACCAGTAAGTTGGTTAGAAGAATATAAATTCATAGTTTTGCAAATTTTATTATCTATATAATGGTTATGGGTTAAGATAGACGGATACGAGTAACATCTCGATTTTCAGTGATATTTTATATAAAAGTAAAATATTCATTATCTTACAAAAAAAAAAATTTAAGTTTTGAAAATCGGGGTGTTACAGTTTGGTGTCAGAGTTTTAGGCTTCAGATCATGAGAAGTGTTACAACGAATTTTGAGAAGCTTAGTATCAGTGAGTAGGTATCAAATCTTTCTGAGATTAGGGTCCAACTTGAGCTAAATAAATATGCCAATTATAAACTTTATAACGTAATATCGAGAATGAAAGTACAGTGGGTTTAACAAATTCAAAGCTTTTAGGATATCAGTTAGAGACGATAACTTGTATGGAAACTGTTTGGTTAGAATCTAAGATCAGGATGAATCTTTTATTCTTGGTTTCAAAGCGGTATGGGACGTGGAGGAATTTAAGGGTATTTGAGGAGTCTTGAGCTTGGAGACTGACAGGCCATGTTTGGTGAATGACTAACAACTCTGGACGAGCTTGTATCGCTACGTTCGACTGGTATGGGACAACTTGGACGTAGTGGGTACCTGGGAAGCCTTAGTTGGTAGGACATTTGCGCATTGTTTGGGTGTATTGAAATTTCTTTGTGGAAGCTTATATCACCGGGCTAGAGTGGTATGGGACACTTGAATACGGAGGGTATAAGTGAAAGTTTGGGAATTTCCTTTATACCATTGTGGTATGATATGTTGTTTGTTTGGTTGCTTGTCTTGTTTACATGTATCAAAACCAAATCCTGTACCCTATGACAATCATGGATTGCCAAAATTTTGTTAAACCTAGAAACTGAAACAATATGATCATTTTATTTTCGAGAACTTAGAATTCTGAATTTAGCACCTAAGCTCTTTTAGATATTTTAGAGATGTGCGTATATATAAAAGAATATTACACAATATACGCTCATCTCCAAATTATTCAAGGAAGTTCGATACCTACGTTGAAAATTTTAACATTAGCATCCGACGTACACAAAACATTTTTCTTTCAAATAAACTAGTTTATATCTCTTCTATTCAACTCAATTAAACTCAATTAAGCTTTTTTTTTTCAATTACACAAATATATGTTATTCATCCACTCTGTCCTGTCAAGGTTAAGTCGCATTTAAATTATAAGAAGTTAATTTTTTTTAATATCTCTCACCCTATATTTTAAGTCTTCTACTACCTCTACCTCTGTTGATGCTACGCTAAAACCTCTTTCGCAAATAATTATATAATATATTCTTGAGCAAGACTTCCATCTAAGGAAGAAAACAAAGATTAGATGATTGCCTTTTCTATGTTGGGAAAAAATGGGTTGATGCACCAAATACAAATATAATGTCGCAGTGGAATGACTCAACCTTTTTCCTCTTTGTGCAATCAAATGAGTATGCCAAACCAAGCTCAAATCAACAAGCACTATGCAAGTGAAAAATACCACTAACACCACAATAATCAAAGCAATAAACAAGATACGAAGACACCAAGATTTACGTGGAAAACCCTTCAAAGTGAAGGGAAAAATCAACGGTTGCCGAACTCGGCAAACTTCACTAATTAACTTAATGGGGTTTACAATAGTCTTCTCTAGATAAACTAGAGACATGCAACAATATCAAATTTCACCAAATAGGTAGAAGCAACACATAAAACATCAAACTAGACAAGTTTAAATTTTACCAACAAAGAAGATATCACAAGTGAAGAACCAACAAATGAAGCCGATGCACATGTAGCTTGAATCGTTGTCTTCAACATACTAGAGAACAAAAAGATTTTTGAGAAGGCCATCACCATTGATTTTTGCAAAGAAGGAACCCAAAAGCCTTATTTCTTTCTTTTTCTTCTTCACCCCTTTCTTCTCTCTTTTCTTTCTTTTCTTTTTCTCACTCTCGGTCTCTCTCACTGATTTTTCTCTTCTTGAAAAATAAATGAAAAAGAGCACACACACACTTTTCTCCCTTACTTGTTTGGCTTGTATAGCAAGTTACATTTAATGTAACATTAAATGCAAGCTTACTTATCACACTAAATATTATTTTATCTTATTTGTTAGGTGTGGGTGAACCCAACAAATCTCCCCCTTCACTCTTACATGAATGAGGGCTCCCCCACACTTGCAAACTTCCTGCAAGTTGCAAGCTTCTCCTTAGACAATGCCTTGGTCATCATATCTGAGCCATTATCATCAGTATGGATTTTTCAATTTGCAACAACTTTATCTCTAACACATCTCGAATCCAATGATATCTAACATCAATACGCTTAGAACGAGAATGAAAAGTAGAGTTCTTACTGAGATGAATAACACTCTAGCTGTCACAATGGAGAACAAGCTTCTCTTGCTCCTAACCAAGTTCTTGTAAGAACTTTATCAACCTCTAGACCTCTTTGCAGCCTTCAGTGATTGTAATGTACTCAGCTTCAGTAGTAGACAAATAAACACACTTTTGCAGTTGTGATTGCCATGATACCGCTCCCCCTGCATATGTAATCAAGTACCCTGAAGTAGACTTCTTGGAGTCAACATCACCTGCCATGTCAGCATCTGTGAAATCATCTAGCATAGGTTTGTTAGTGCCAAAACATAGACATAATCTGGAAGTACCTCTAACATATCTGAGAATCCCTTTTACTGCAACCCAATGTTCCTTTCCTGGATTGTAAAGGAACCGACTGACCACACTAACTGCATGAGCAATATCTAGCCTTGTGCATACCATAGCATACATCAAACTATCAACTGCAGATGTATAAGACACATTCTTTATTTCTTCATTTTCTTTCTCACTTGTAAGACATTGCAGACAACTAAGCTTGAAGTGCCCTGCAAGTGGAAATACAACTGACTTTGCCTTACTCATATTGAACCACTCCAAGACTTTCTCAATGTACATTTCCTGAGATGACCAAAGTTTCTTGTTCTTCCTATCACGAACAATCTTCATGCCAAAGATTTGCTTAGTTGGCCCCAAATCCTTCATAGCAAAGGATTTATTGTGAGACCTTTCTTCAACTCTTCAATCTTGCTAGTGTCATGACCAATAATCAACATGTCATCCACATAAAGCAAGAGAACGATAAAATCATCATCAGAGAATTTCTTCATGAATACACAATGGTCAGCAGAAGTTTTACCATACTCAGAAGTCTCTACAAACTAGTCAGACTTTTTATACCATTGTCTAGGTGCATGCTTGAGCCCATACAAACTCTTTCTCAACTTGCACACAAGATTATCTTTACCTTTGGCTTGAAAATGCTCAGGTTGCACCATATAGATCTCTTCTTCTAAGTCACCATGAAGAAATGCAGTTTTCACATCAAGTTGTTCAATCTCTAGATTCAAACTAGCAACCAATCCCAACAAAAATCGAATAGATGACATTTTCACAATTAGGGGTGGCAATATAGGTCACGACACGATAACACGACTTGAAACCGACACGAAATAAACGGGTTTGGGTTTACATAAAAATGTGTGGATCAAAATAGGTTAAACCCAATTAGACACGATTAAATTTCAAGTCAAAATTAGGTAGACCTGCTAAACTCGAAATTAACCCACTTAACACGATTATATTTTGTGTTGAGACTTAATTTATGTGTGAAAACTTTTTAATATTTTATGTCATGTGTTGAAACTCTAACTTTATAATATTTTATTTTGTCTTTACTATATGGTTGTATAATTATGATTTTAAATTTTTTATTAATATGTTAATTTAGAATTTATACATGATAAGTAGGTCAGAATGAACTTGTTTAAGCTTTAAGGGTTATAAACAAGTTAACTTGTTTAACCCGTTTATTAAACGTGTCGGGGTTTGGGTTTACATATAATGATGTGTTATTTAAATGTGTCGTATTTGGGTTTACAATATATTTCACTATACACGATTACGACACGACAACACGAATTGTCACCCCTATTCACAACAGGTGAAAATATTTCTTCAAAGTCAATACCCTTTTTCTGACTGAAGCCCTTCACAACTAACCTTGCTTTGTACCTTGACTGTGAACTATTTTCTTCAGTCTTCAATCTGAACACCCACTTGTTCTTCAAAGCTCTCTTACCCTTAGGTAGATTCACCAGATCATAAGTGTGATTCTCATGTCGTAATTTCATCTCATCTTGCATGGCTTTTAACAACTTTTGCTTCTTCTCATGTGGCATAACCTCCTAGTAAGTCTCTGACTCTCCCCCATCAGTGATCATCACATACTCATGGACCGGATACCTTGTGGAAGGTTGTCTTTCTCTGGTTGATCTTCTCAATTGAGGTTCAACTGCTTGTTTTGTTAAATCATCATCAACCTGTTCATTTGCATCATTACCCTCTGTGAACTCTTAAACAACTGGAAGAGCATCATTAGCATCATAATGATCTCCTTGAGTATCTTTTGTATCATCAACATGCACTAGAGGTGGGGGGAGAGGATCTAGAACCATCTCATCATTCATAAGCTTTTGTATTACTAGCTTGTCAAAGTCTTCAGTACTTTGATCTTCAAAGAAAATCACATCTCTACTTCTGATAATTTTCCTGTCAATTGGATCCCACAACTTGTAGCCAAACTCTTCATGACCATAATCGAAGAAGATACGCTGCTTGGTCTTGTTGTCAAGCTTGGATCTCTCATATCTAGGAACATGTACAAATGCTCAGCCAAAACCTTTTAAGTAACTGTAAGAGAAATCTTTCCTTTTCCATACCTTATCTGGCACCTCACTATCAAGTGGAATTGAGGGAGAAAAATTAATCTAGTCCACAACAGTCCTCGTTGCCTCTGCCCAAAAAGACTTTGACAACTTTGCATGAGAAAGCATACATCTAATTCTATTAAGAATTGTATGATTCATCCTCTCTGCAACTCCATTATGTTGTGGGGGTTTTTGGCACTGTCTTCTCAAGCTTGATCCCATGAGCTCTGCAATACCCCTCAAATGGACTTCTGTACTCACCACCATTATCTGCACGAACACATTAGATATGTTATATATTTTGAAGTAAACTGAAATTGATTTGATGCAATTATATTCAAAGATTCCTGGATCAGAAGATTGATTTGATGCAAGATATTAAGTTTAGTAAACTGAAATTTAGTATGTATATATATCTTAGTTCCATTTAATTCGAAATGCACTGTAGAAATTGCTTCCCTATTTGGGATTTATGTAGTATATCCAGCCAATAGATATGTGATATATTTTGAAGTACGATACAAGCACAATATAGGGCGCATAGACCTACAGACAGGCGATCAAATACCTAGAAAACAAGAAGGCTTAATTGAGAATGCACTATAGAAATTGCTTCCCTATTTGAGATTTATGTAGTATATCCAGCCAATAGATATGTAACACCCCGATTTTCAAGACTAATTTTTTTTTTTGTAAAACAATGAATATTTAAATTTTATATAAAATATCACCGAAAATCGAGATGCTACTCGTACCCGTCTATCTTAACCCATAACCATTTTATAAATAATAAACTATGAGTTTATATTCTTCCAACCAACTTAGTAGTTAAGATAAACGAATACCTTTAATTTCTCATAAAATCTTTATCTTCATACGAGGGTACTTGCCCTTGTCCATCCATTATGGACACAACATTAAAATACAATCATCAAATAGAATTAATGAATTCTATTCCAAGGCATTCACACGTGAAATAAATCACAGGGTCTTTACTGATCGTAATAACATTCATTGAATTTCAATTATCAATACAATTCATTTAAATAATAAACCTTTAAAGATTAAATGAAAATATTCAGTCCCATAATACTAATTAATTAACCCACCCCTACTACTCTGCACTATGTCACGAACTCGCAATTTTATTCTCCTAAGCACCTGCATATAAAAATAGGGGTGAGCTTGAAAGCCCAGTGGGTCATCTAAACAATTCACAATATTTTATTGTGATACATACACAAGAACATTACAAACAAGTTTCACAAATTAATCGTTGCAACATTAGATTGTTTGAGTCGATAATTTCATCACATTCCAAATCACGTACCGTTAGAAAATCAAACTCAGGGTGGCACAGCCCAAAAACTAGAACATTGGCGATATTCCTTAGAATAACTGCCCCATATGTGTGATTCTTATCTTAATCGTGTTCTTTAGTGATGCCACGTCATACGTACGGTAAAAGCACGGTATTAAGTGCATTCATAAAACATATTCAACTCCACTACACATGGTATCATGTCACAAAATCAATTATAATAGTATTCACGCATTCATTATACCGATATTCCAAATCATACATTTCATTATCAGGCATTATAATTTATAAATAAATTCAACTACCACATGAATTTCATGCATCCAATTATCATTTGATCAGGATAAAAATTATGTTAACACATATCATCATGGCTAAACAATCTCAACATTGTATATATATAATCATGTACAATAGGCATACACAATCAATCTAATAATACTATGGATCTAATTAATTTAACATTCCTATCTATATATCAAAATAAAATATTATGAAAGCCTAGAATCATTCCCACCTCAATCGCTAATTTCCAAATTACTTAAATTCCTCGTCACGCGTTGTAATCAACCTGTACACGTATATTACATTTGTTAATATAATTACTCGATTATGAGTGTAGAGATATATACATATACATGAATATATATATATATATATACATATATATATATATACATATATATATATATACATATATATATATATATACATATATATATATATACATATATATAGTGGTTGGATGTTTAAACTAAGTATATATATACATATATATATATATAATAACATATTATAGTGCCTTGTGATATGATATAATGATGTGTATGGTATAACATGATCTAGTACAATATGTGATATATATATATAAATATATTATATAAATAACATTTTGGTTGCTAAAAATAATAACACTTGAGTTGTAATTTAAAAAAAATAATAATAATAATAACACTTGGTAAAAAAAAATATGTATGATACATATAAATATATTATATAATATCTTGATTGCTAAAAATAAATAATTGAGTTGCAATGGTTAAAAATAATAATAATAACGTATTGTATGTATGATATATATATATATATATATATATAAATATATTACATAGCATCTTGGTTGCTTAAAAAATTTAATAACACTTGGTTAAAAAAAATGTATACAATTATATTATATAACATCTTGATTGCTTAAAAAAAATAATACTTGAATTGCAATGTTTTAAAAATAATAATAATGTATTGTATGTATGATATATATATAAATATATTATACAACATTTTGGTTGCTTAAAAATAATAAAAATAATAAAATACACTTGTATGTATGATATATATATATATAATTATATTATACAACATTTTGGTTGCTTAAAAATAATAAAAATAATAAAATACACTTGTATGTATGATATATATATATATCATATTATATAATATGTTAGTTGTTTAAAAGAAAAGAAAAGAAAAATAAAAAGAAAATAAAATAAAAGTCAAAAGAGTTGCAGGGAAAGAAGAGAAAAGAAAAAGAAAAAGAAAATAAAAAAATTAAAAATCAAATGGGTTGCAGGCGGAAGGAAGAAAAACAGGGGGAGAGAGATAAAGAGGGGGAAGAAAAGAGAAGAAGAAGAAGAAGAAGAAGAAGAAGAAAAAGAGGAAGAAGAGAGTGAAGGTGAGATGCAGAGGGCAGAGACCGAGAGATCGAGAGATCGGGAGCGAGGGATCGGGAGCGGCGATGCAGAGAAGAGAAGAAAGAGAGAGTGGCGACGAGTGCAGTGGCGGAGAAGAGAAGAGGAAGGGCGGCGACGGCGAGATCCGCGGCGGAGAGAGCGGCGGCGGCGGTGTGCGCTGGAAGAAAGGAAGAGAGAAGAGAAGAGGGTTTCGAGAAGGTGAAGTTGTGCGATTTGGTTTAAAGAGAGTGAGATGCGAAGGGTTTTCGGCGAGATCTCGGCGAGGTTTCAGGCGACATGTCGGCGAGATCTCGGCGAGATTTCCGGATCTTGTTTCTGGTATTACAGTGGAGGTGATTTTGTTGATGTGTTGCTGGATTTGGATATGTGTTTTTGAAACCCTTTGATGCTCTCAGTTTGATCGAAGTTTAGTATTAATTTCGTGCCTTGTATGTGTTTGATGAAATTACTGATCTACTTCAAAATTGAAGAGTTTAGTGTTAATTTCATGCCTTCTATGTGTTTGATAAAATAATCTTAAGAACTTCACTACGTTTCGAAACAGGGTATTACAAGATATGTGATATATTTTGAAGTACAATACAAGCATAACATATGGCACATAGGCCTATAGACAGGCGATCAAATACTCAAAAAAATAAGGAGGCTCTTATCATCATGACACTCAAGATTATACTTTTATTTATTTTTTTTGAAAGAAACAACCTAAGGCCTCTTCTCCCTCACCACGACCCGACCAGTTTCAATACTTGACACTGGTAAAAGATTTACCAAAGGTGATAAAGCTAGAATTATCAAACTTTTTTGTGTTGCTTTGTATCCAGATTTGAACCAATAACTTTCAAAGTCCGTAAGGGTGAAGCGCTTAGTCTTTGAACCATCAACTCAAAGGCGTTGGCAGATTACGCCTTTATTTAATAAACAAAATTAGAAATGAACAAAGCATTAATAAGATGTGATATTTTTAATTATATTATTTAATAATATAATGTTTATATCTACGAAAAATTGAATGTTACTCTGTTGGAGTATCTTCCAATTAAGTTTTTGCGTGTGGATAGGAAGGATTGTATCATTACAAGTGGCTAAGTGGGCACTTTTTCTTTTTCTTATTTTTGAAAGGATAATAACCTCATCAAGAAGAAGGAAGAGTAGGTGCTCCTCGAGAATAATTTCAGTTACAACAACAACATCAGATTGAGAAAATAAATTAATTTGATAATAAAATCTTTGAACAAAGTCCAATTGTATATATTTATTAAATTAACATCTGACTCTTTTGGTGGCACCATACTTGCGGACTTGATTAGCCATATGACATGTAGTGCTATATTCAATTATGGAAATAAGCTATGGTTTTGATTATTGGACGGTTCAAAAAGATAATGATGTGAAATTTGGTAGTTGTATAAATAACAAAATAATTACTGTCAAAAAAATAAAATAAAAATCCATGGTGTTCATGAATTGGATTGGGTTGAGTTAGGGCCAAAATTTAATCCAACCGAAACAGTTCGGGTTGATAAATTTAAAACCCCAACCTAACCCAATCTATCTTGTAACGCAAACAGTTCGGGTTCGATTTAATCGGATTGGACTTAAGTCTCATATTTAACATCTAATTTATTGATATAAGAACTTTAATTATTCATTTATCGTTTAGATTTGTTAGTATTTTTTTTTTACCATTATTTTGTAATGAATAGTCTGTCAATATTACATATTAGTAGATAGTAATAATAATTTATAAAATAGTAACATATAGATTGAGATTGTATATATTAATAGTATAGTAACCTTGTGATATATATATATATTATGGTATAAACTAAATTAGATGGCGTTAGATAAGAATCATAAGATACATGTAAAACTTGAAAAAATAACACCTAAAAAGATATTTTAGAGTTTCAACACTTATTTCGGCTCAGGTCGGTTTAATCAGATTTTTTGGCGCTCAACCCGTCACCCAATTCAAACTGATCGGGTTGGGTAATTTAGAACCCAAAGAAGATACCACCACTAAGAAACCAACGAATAAAATGTAGCTTAAATTGTTGTCTTCAACATAGAACAAGAAGATTTGAAGAAGGCATCAAGATTGATTTTTATATAGAATGAACTAAAAAGCCTTACTTCTTTCTTTCTTTTTTTCTCCCCTTTCACTCTAGGTCTCTCTAACTGATCATTTTTCTCTTTTTGAAAAATAAATGAAAAAGTGCACCCACATACACTATTCTCCCTTGCTTGCTAGGCTTGTATAGCAAGTTATATTTAATGCAACATCCTCTACTACTTCCGCAGCTGCTACAAGTAATAGCCAAGATTACGAAGCTCCATTAATGGAGGAAGAAGCTGATGAAGAGTACTGGACTGAAACAGCTACTGGCATGGTTGATTACAAGGGAAGAAAAGCGAGGAGATCAAGAACCGGTGGATGGAGATCTGCGAGCTTCATCATGGGTGCTGGCATGGCTGAGAAGATTGCTTACAGTGGAACTTCGTCGAATCTGATAACATATTTAACGGGTCCTATGGGCCAGTCCACGGCCACAGCTTCTGAAAACGTGAACACTTGGACTGGCACTGTTTCTATGCTACCTCTTCTCGGGGCCTTCGTTGCTGATTCATTTCTCGGACGCTACCGCACCATCGCCTTCTCTTCTCTTCTCTACGTTCTGGTAATTCATTCCTAGTTTAAAGTTTTCCATAATGAAAACTTAATTTACTGATAACACAGTTACTGCAGATTTTAATTAACCTCTGGTTGTTTGTCTCCATCGATCTTCTTTCAATGGTTTTAAAGAATACTCTAATCTAAAAATACATGGAATTCTTAAACATAGTTTGAATTTGTCATATGTTGGGGTGAATCACGTCCCAAAACCTTAGTCCAAACATTGGAGAGATACTGAAAACCCTTTTTTACAACTTTCAAAAATCATTGTGAAATTGAAACAAGTACCCACAATCTAATCTCCAAATCAGACCAGGGAAATTAGAAATTCTAAAATCTTTTCTGATTGAAAAAATATTTTTTTGGGCATTTGCCTGACGTTAACATAGTTTGGAAAATGTTGTCTGATTTGACTAATACCTAATAGTACAGTAATGCTATATGAATCACCATATATATATTTCAAAGGGGCCTGTGGGGACCTTGAATTTTCCTCCAAGTTAATTTGATTCGAGCCAATAATGTAATGTTTATATCAATATACAGCATGAATCATGAATGTCAATGTACCACTTTTTTTTTTTCTTTTGTCCACATTGTCGATGTACTGCTTGTTTGTTAACTCTACTTTCCACATCAACATCATAAAAAAGTAGTAGGTAATGAAAAAAAAAATTAGTTTTTTGGTAAATATCTTGAATTTTTTTCTACCTCTACTACAAATAGAGGTTTCGTTTCAAGAAGAAAATATAATTTTATAAGAATTTAATTATTCAGTTATCTGAGGGACTTATGTGATCTTCATTTGAGGATTTGGTAATAAATTGGTTTAGCTAGAATTTTCTTATTTCATTTATTCTATCTTTTATTCAGCTAATTAATAAATCTCTAATTAAACTTCTTTAATCATATCTTTTTTATATAAATTAAACTACTAGTGTAATTTTCTCATGTGATTATTAATTAATTTCTATGCATTTTCATCAACTATTTAATTGCTTCCTATTTTTCAAAGAAGAAAAAAACAGATTCATCATTATTTATATACTATATATGTCATATTAACAGGGGCTAGGAATGTTAACCATCTCAGCAGCACTTATTTCAACAAGCCAAAGAGCTTGTAATCAACACAATTCAACCAAAGCTTCTTGCCCTTCTTCACCACTTGAAGTCATCTTGTTCTTCTCGTCTCTATACATATGTGCAATTGCATTGGGTGGATTCACGCCAAGCATTGAGGCTTTTGGAGCCAATCAATTTGATGAACAACACTCAGAAGAGTGTAAATCCAAGAGTATCTTCTTCAACTGGTGGGGCTTCATGGTTTGCCTAGCATTTACTATTTCATACTTAACCTTGTTATACATTCAAGAACATTTGAGTTGGGTTCTTGGATTCGGTATCCCTTGTGCATTCACGGTACTTGGCCTTTTTATCTTCTTACTTGGAACAAAGACTTATCGTTATGACGTCGAAGACCGCCAGAAGAGCCCATTTTTCAGAATTATCAAAGTTTTTAGTATGGCAATTAAGAGGGCTTGGAGATCATCAACCCGGTCATCCCTCACTACATACCAAGAAGTAACTTATTCAGAAACTTCTCTTGGTACTACTACTTCTAGTCACCAGATCAAGTAAGTAATTAAGAGCTAATTTTTTTGCAAATTATATATCATCATCACCTCCAAAATCTTACAATTTTCCAATGTGATTTTAGTCAGCATTGCATATCCCACAATCTTCACCTTGGACAGAAATCTAGAAGTCTTTAATTGTCATGAACATCACGTATTGCACTACCAAGATCACACCTGCAGATTGTTCATGTCGGTCATTTTTGGCTACCATGATTGTCACCCTTAAGTGCCCAACTCGTGCTTCATCTTCATAAACTTGTCATATCTAAGTCGAACCATCAGCTCTGATACTATTTGTTAGTAGGCAATTAGATCTCAATTAGTATTAATAGATTGTTCTCCTACACCTGATCTGAGCCCAAGTATATACAACATTGATGAAGATAAAACCACCAATAAGTAGTATCATAGCTGGTGATTCGACTTGGGTATAACTTGCATGTTAGGGTGGAGTATGAAGTACTTACATGAGAAATTCTTGAGCTTAAATCTCTTTTTTAAGTGCCTACAATAATCTTCTTTTTGCATCCACACGGGACGTATATATATCTTCATTTATCCTTCATTCAACTAGAGGAGACTTGAGTACCATTTTCTTTTTGTTGATGAAAATAGGTTTCTTCAAAAAGCATCAACTGATACATCAAACCATGAGGATGGCTCAATATTACAAGAAGGGGAAGTACTTAGCATGAATCAAGAAAAGAATGAAGCAAATGGAATATTATGTTTGGTTCCAATATGGTGTACAAGTTTGATATATGCAGTTTTCTATGCTCAAGCCTCAACCTTATTCACAAAGCAAGGAAGCACCATGGAAAGAAATATTGGATCAAACATTCAAATACCAGCAGCCTCAATCAACACTTTCACCACCATGGCCTTCATCGTCTTCTTGCCCATCTACGATCGAATCTTGGTTCCATTCGCTAGGACTCTCACCGGGATACCTAATGGCATAACAACACTTCAAAGAATTGGTGTTGGAATCTTCATTGCCACAATCTCCATGGCAATAGCAGCTGTGATTGAGAGTAAAAGGCTTAAAACTGCTTTAGATTATGGCTTAGTTGATGATGGACAAGCCATAGTTCCCATGAGTATTTGGTGGCTAATTCCTCAGTACGCGTTGTCCGGAATCGCAGAAGTCTTCACCTATGTAGGTTTGCAAGAGTTTTTCTATGATCAAGTTTCTAAAGAGTTGAAGACTCTTGGCACTAGCTTCCATATGAGCATAATTGGAGTAGGGAACTTTCTTAGTAGCTTCCTCATCTTTGTTGTTAAGAAAGAGACTAGTGCTAATGGGCGAGATAATTGGTTCTCTGATAATCTAAATAGGGGGCATCTTGATTACTTCTATTGGCTTCTTACAGGACTCGGCATAGCAGGGCTGAGTTTATATATGTATTTCGCCAAATTATACATCTACAAGTAGATGGAGTAGTATATATAGTTTTAGGAGTTGCCATATATGCTTAGTCTCTTTTGTTTGAATAAAGTGATCTATTTATATATAATGCTTGCTAAGAGTATCTTTCTATAATTAATCAATCTTGAGGCATTCTCCTTGTAGAACTCCCTTTTAACTAGTTCTATCTTTTTTCGATCCAAAATCCAACAAATATTTTAAATGAAATAAACATTTATTTGTATGAAGTATTTTCTACGTACAGAGTATTTGATAAAAACCTTGTCATGGAGTGCAATTTAATAAAGATATATTTGAATGATGAAATTGGATATTAAACATGTAATATTGGATTTTAAATAATCTATAGTGGATTTATTTGGATTGGACTATAGTACTTCATGATAGATTTGAATCAGATTTTATTTTTTTCAAAATCCATATGATTCCATTAAGATTTTAATTATTTAAAATTCAATCAATATTAGATTGAGCAGTTTATTTGTGTGGGCATCCACTCCATGACCCATGACCAGTGACCCCTGACCCATGAATTATTCAATATTGGTGCCACCCCTAATCATATACCCGGGTTTGTGGGTCAGGTTCTTATTATACTGGACTTAAACCGCTACACCAACTGCTATAACCCATGATTTTGACCCTCTAATTAATTAATTTCTTATAATAATGTAGCTTAATTAAAATATTATGAAGTCACTCCGGAATTAGCCCCAAGTCCCTTGAATCGTCCTCCATTTGCGTGTATAAATAATCTCTAAGATACCCGGTACTAAAATATGTAGCTTAAGTATTACGACAAAATAAAATATAATTATTTTTTTCTTTCAATAAAAAAATAAATTATATATAAACTTAACTAGTAACCTCACTATAAATATATTATAAACCCCAGGTATAAAAAATTGTACATTGAGAAATTAGCATCACATCCAAAAGAGCTAGCAAAAAGAAATGGGTGTCAATCCTTCTGCTGGTTCTTCTGCTGATGCAACTAGCCATGAAACTCCATTGTTGCTAGCAGTGGAAGATGATCTTGAAACAGCAGGCGCCGTCGATGATCAAAAGGCGAGGCAGACGACGAAGAAGAGATCGAGAATCATCGGTGGGTGGAGATCAGCTTGGTTCATAATGGGTACTGGAATGGCTGAGAGGTTTGCTTACTATGGAGTTTCATCAAATCTCATAACATATCTAACTGGTCCTATGGGCGAGTCGACAGCCACCGCTTCGGCGAACGTTAACACTTGGGCCGGCGTAGCTTCCATGCTTCCTCTCCTCGGTGCCTTTGTCGCCGACTCGTGTCTCGGCCGTTACCGGACAATTTTGTTCTCATCTCTGCTTTACGTTCTGGTTTGTCTTCATTCCTTAGCTTTCTTACTAGTGTTGTTTCTGGCCTGAATTTCACAAGCTAATGAAACAAAAAGTTGAAAAATTAATTGATCTCCGTACTTCCACTAGTCTTTACAGAAAATGTGAACTATAAGTTAATAAAACAGTGGGACTCGAGTCTGGGATGATTGATTTTTTTTTTTAGCAAATGGCTTAGCAGCAGAGTTACTCGCTGGTGGATTTTTGTCTGTTTTGGGAATAAGATAATTCAATTTAAACTCTGTTAATAAATGATTTTTTTTATTTTTTTATAGTAACATTGGATATATGTATATACACACAAATAGAAACAAATTAATAACCAATGATACCATTGAGTATTGGCTTAATTTAATTAGTGATGATAATAAATTTGATTTTGCAATTTATGGATATCAGAAGCAATAATTTTTCTGTAATGATAGTGAATATATATATATATACCAAGAATTCAAGATATCCCATAAGTATAGAAAAAGATGAAGAATTAGAGGGAATCTAACCTTGTCCCTTTTACTGGTCTAAACCATTTTAAGAAATATATAGAAAAGGAAATCAAACAAATTAAACCAATTGAGGGTTCACCACCTTATTGCTACCTGATGTGTTTAATTGTGAAAGCCTATGCTTAATTAGATTTATCTTATTCAAGACCATTGATTAATATGCCTTGTTGATAATAATGGAAATGTTATTTTTAAGTGTTTGCATAATTATGTTTGTGTAAATGTTAATTAAATATATACATGTGTCATCTTCTACCTAATAAATTAATTGGCATTTTTTATTTAATTATTTTTTTTGTATTTTTCATTTATATTATTTTATAACTGCTTATATGACATATAAAAAGTTTATTCTTAAGTATTAATAGATTGAATAATTGGCCATGCAGCAACTAATTGTTATATAAATTCAGGCTCTCACTCTCAACTTATAATTAGTTAATTCCATCCTCAACCTGAAACTCCTGATATTAATAATAACTAGGATATATTTCCTAGTTAAATTAACTAAAAACTTCTTGCTAATGCTTTCTTTAATGTTTCATGAAATATATACTAGGGGCTTGGGCTGTTAACCATATCAGTTGGTACAAATTCTTCTACAAGCCAAGCTTCCCCTTTTCACCTCCTGCTTTTCTTCTCATCCCTCTACCTAGTGGCCATAGCACAAGGTGGGCACAAGCCATGCATGGGGGCCTTTGGAGCCGACCAGTTCGACAGTCGAGATCCCAAAGACTCTGAAGCCAAGAGCTCCTTCTTCAACTGGTGGGCTTATGCATTATCCACTGGCACAGGAATTTCCTTCTTGACATTGTTCTACATTCAAGAGAACTTAAGTTGGGGTCTTGGTTTTGGCATCCCATGCATTTTTATGATACTTGCCCTTATCATCTTCATGCTTGGAACCAACACTTATCGATACTGCAATGAAGACAATGAGAAGAACTCGTTTATGAAAATTGCGCAAGTGTTCATTAAAGCTGCTAGGAATTGGAGATCACCCTCTCCACCTCCCTCTTTGACCACTTCTCACCAATTCAAGTAAGAAGTTCTCTTATACTCATTGTACATACACACATATATGCACAACCATGCTACAAGGACTCTGGTGTTGATTCAACTAGTACATGCCGACACTGGTCCTTAGGATCATTCTCGAGCCACCCACTACACGTATCCCAAGGATGATCTAAGGAATTTGGCGTGCAAGTACCTAGCTAGTCGAGTCCCGTGCCTGAGTCCCCTTCAAGTTCTAATATAGAAAAATACTAAATGCAGACCAAAGGAAACTCAAAGTAGAAACTTAAACTTCCATATCTATTGGAACATATAAAGGGATATTGTGCCTTTATTTTGTAGTTCTCTTGTGATCCAAGGGATATGGAGGTTTGAGCTTTTGAATTTGAATTTCAATTAGTGTACCCTTAGCATCAATCTCTAACATATATGGTACTACAAGTGAATTTAATCATTTCTATTGATGACATTAATATATAGGTTTCTTGACAAAGCACTGTCTGTTGCACCAGACCATCAAGAATATGGTTCAGGTCTAATATTGCAAGACTATAGGGCACTGTGTAGCTTGAGTGATGTGAATGAAGCAAAGGGGGTATTGAAATTGGTCCCAATTTGGTGTACATGTTTACCATTGGCAATTGTATATGCTCAATCCACAACCTTATTCACAAAGCAAGGTAGCACCATGGACAGAGCCATTGGGTCAAACTTCAAAATACCAGCTGCCTCACTCCAAACTTTTACAACCTTGTCCATCATCCTCTTCATTCCCATTTACGATCGCGTCTTCGTCCCAATTGCTCGGTTTTTCACCGGGATTCCTTCTGGCATTACAACACTTCAAAGAATTGGTTTGGGGATGTTCATGTCTACAATTTCCATGGTAGTAGCAGCTCTGATTGAGAAGAAAAGGCTTGAAGTTGCTCTTGCTTATGGCTTGGTTGATGATAAAGAGGCAATAGTTCCAATGAGTATTTGGTGGTTGGTTCCTCAGTACTTGTTGTGTGGACTCACCGATGTCTTTGCTCCTATTGGTTTGCAAGAGCTTTTCTATAATCAAGTTCCTAAAGGGCTGAGGAGTCTTGGTATTGGCTTGATTTTCAGCATATTTGGAGTAGGGAGCTTTCTTAGTGGCTTTCTTATATCTACAATTGAGAAGGCAACTGGTGCAAATGGACAAGATAGCTGGTTCTCAAATAATCTAAATAAGGCTCATCTTGATTACTTCTATTGGCTTCTTGCTGGACTCTGCATGGCAGGGATGGTTCCTTATATATACTTTGCCAAATCTTTCATCTATAACAGATGGAATTAATTTAATGTGATCGAGCTATGGAGTAATAATTAATTATATATCTAGAACTTTTATTTACGCTAGATCAAATATATGTTAATACCATATGTTAATCAAGTTTTGTTGAGTCGTGCATACTAATTGTTATATTCAGGACTACACATTAATGTTATAATAATTCCTTGATTTCTAATAAAAAAAATATCTTCTTTTAATTAATTTGAAAAATGTTTTATATTTGGTGGGTGTCAACGTCATTTTTTTACCACCTAACTTCTTTATATGGTCTAGAAATATACATACTGCAAAGCATCACCAACATCTAACACAGGTTGAATGTTAGTGTTAAAAAATAGGGTTAGATGTATCTTTAACATTTTTTTTTTTTTTTTTTGAGAGGAAACACTATATATTGTATTAAGTATGAAAGTATAAAGTTCAAATGGCTTTTATATTATGGTACCTTTTAATCGGACAAAGGCGTTACCTTGACCTAGATGACAGCTTTCAAATTAATTTGACGTGGAAGCTAGTCCCCATGTTTGTGGCACTTGGTGTGCTAATTCCAACCCATCTAGCATTTTTTATTTCATTTCATGTTTGTCAATATCGATCTCCATTTTCTTATACAATCCAAAAATAAATAAATAAGGCCAAAAAATCTTTACTCCACCACTTCACCAGTTTATTGTCTTGCCTCGTGGAGGGCGTGAACGTGATCACGAAGTCTCTCTTCTTATATATATTGACAAGAAGAAAAAAGAAGAAGAAACTAAACTATGGTTGTCAACTCCGGCGAAGGTGGCGGCACCGGAGGTGCAGCAGCCCCGGACGAGAGCGTCGAAGGGATGATGGACTACACAGGGAAGAAGGCGAAAAGATCGAGCACCGGCAGATGGCGGTCGGCTTCTTTCATTATAGGAGTGGAGATTGCTGAGAGGTTTGCTTTTTCGGGAATTTCATGCAACCTCATAACATTCCTCAACGGACCTCTCGGGCAGTCCACCGCCGCTGCCGCCGCGAACGTCAATGCTTGGTCCGGCACAGCCACCATGACGCCTCTTCTCGGTGCCTTCATCGCTGATTCGTATCTCGGCTGCTACCGCACCATTCTCTACTCATCCATCCTTTATGTTTTGGTAAGCATCTGCTTCTCTTGATGATTAAACGATAATTTATTATTCAGATAGTCAAACGTTATAGACTTGACTTATCTTATATTTGACTTTTTAGGTAATGACACATTTTTTCTTTTCTTTTCAATTTTCCGACGGAGAATGGTAAATTTGGTGCAACAGTTTGTGACTTATGCTGAGGTGGTATAATACTAGAAGCTGCCTGTCATATTACAAACGATAACTAAATAAGCCTGTCAAATAACTATCTTTCTCATAGTATGCCACCTCAGCAACAAATTGTGATTGTTACAGTCAATTTAATATTTTCCTTTTTCAATATACCTACCAGTAATTATTTAGTAGTAGTGTGAGTACAAGTTATAAATACCCAAGTTGGTTAAATATTATAGTCAGCCTACTATTAATCTTTCTCAAATCATATAATAACTACAAAAATTAAGTTAATTACGTGTGTAACTACATCATTATACTATTACGTGTACACACTGCATAAAATAAATATCATAATAATGTAATTATACATACAGTTATATTTTTTTGGTCGTGTATCTCTACTTCTGTTTGATTTGTAATTCGAATATAATTTTTTGTATCCGAAAATCTTATAACACCAAAAACGTGTTTAGTGCAAGGATTTTGAAAACAGTTTTTGACTTTTTATTAAGAAAAGAAGATGTAAATGATAAAATATCGTTTTTCAAATTTTATCCTCCGAAATTGTATTCCTGTTTCCAAATGAAATGCAGTCTTAATGTCGTATCTACCCACAAATTTGTTAGTTAATCACTCTACTCTTTAATTAATTAATTAATTAATCATTATGTTGTGTATTGATTCTAGCAAGGAGACAAGCATGATGAGGGGCTCTTATTCTCTATCAAAAGCTAAGCTTGTTGCCGTGTGCTTTCACTTTTTTTTTGGGCTTTCTATCCTTTTGAAGTAACCATTCTATGAAGACAAGTCAGCCTATATTAGAAAGGAAAGAAAGGGACCTATCAACCAGACAACCACTTCAAAAAATTAAAAGAAAGAACAGAAAGGTGGTGGGGAAATTATACTATATTGCAACCTCCTTTTCAAGCAAAGATTCCTGTTTTGTAGAGGGAAATTGAAATCTGAGGTCTCACTGGTGGACTAGTTAATCTTACATTTATAAACAACTTTACAGGTGAATATCTTAAGTTTCATGGATTGATGAGGAGACTTAAACATGTGATAAAGGGTGTACCTGTTGATTATAACTCTGCTGAAATCTTTTGCAGTCAGTCACAGTAAGCAAGACAATGTTGGAACTAAGCGAGCTTTTGTAACACATAAAAACAGAAACAAATTTAAATGAGACTGCAGATGAAATTGTACAGCTTTTTTAGCAATAATGTTTAATTTGGTGGAGTATAACAGGGACTTGGATTGTTAACACTATCAGTTACACTCACTGCAACAAGCCCAACAGACTCTGGTAACACTCAGAATAACACCTCCAGCCCTTCTCAATTCCTATCATTCTTCTTCTTTGCTACCCTCTACCTAGTGGCAATTGCAGAAGGTGGGCACAAACTGTTGTGCGGAATCGAAGTAAAGTATGAAAGAAAAAACAAGACAACAGAATTAACGTGGTTCGGCAAATTGCCTACATCCACGGGAGACAGCAAACTTGTATTATCAGAGAATACAAAGTACACCCTTAGGTGAAACTTACAGATTAGATCTCTTAAGTAGATCTTACAGAATAGAACTCTCTAACTCTTAGGAATGAATTTGAAAACTGAAGTTGAGCTCTATTTATAGGTGTATTCGGGGGTAATATCGTAATTATAAATATATTATTAATATAATATATTTATATTTTAATCAAGACATTCGGCGCGTGGCTGCTCTTTCGGCGGGCGGCGTGTGGCTGCTCTTTCGGCGCCTCTTGTCTGCCACGCATCTATTCCTTTTGTCTGCCATGCCACATTCCTCATTTGTTTATTCTTTGTCAGCCGACCAAAGCAAATGGCCACATGGGGGGGGAAACCAATAAATCTCCACCTCCACCTCATGTGGAACAGGGCTTCACCATACTTGCAATCTCTCTACAGATAGCAAGCTTCCTTCAAAAAACTGTTGCTGCCTCCATTAGTGCCCTTAGGCATTCCGAGCTCGTGAGATGTTGATCAAGTCCAAACAATGTTGGAACTTGATCCCAGTAACTACCTTTGTAAGCATATCTGCAGGGTTATCTGCAGTCTTGATCTTTTGCAGAAGAATATTCCCTTCTTCTACTATTTCTCGAACAAAATGAAAACGAACATCAATATGCTTCGTTCGACTGTGATGAACTTGGTTCTTTGCCAAACAAATGGCACTCTGGCTGTCGCAGAAAACTTCAACATTCTTTTGCACAATTCCCAAGTCTTTAGTCAATCCATGAAGCCAGATTGCTTCCTTGAAAGCTTCTGTTACTGCCATGTACTCTGCCTCTGTAGTAGACAAAGCAACTGTTGACTGTAGTGTTGATCTCCAACTCACTGGTCCTCCTGCCATAGTGAAAGCATAACCAGTAGTAGATCTACGCTTGTCAAGATCTCCAGCATAGTCCGAATCCACATATCCGACTAGATGCTTACAACTTTTCGTATCTCTCTCGAACTTTAAACCAATATCTACAGTACCATGAATGTACCGTAGAATCCACTTCACTGCTTGCCAGTGGCCTTTACCGGGGTTGTGCATGTAACGACTTACCATACTTACAGCATGTGAAATGTCAGGTCTGGTACACACCATAGCATACATCAACGCACCAACTGCATTTGCATATGGAATATTCTCCATTTGCTTCTTCTGATCCTCGGAATTTGGTGACATTGATGAACTTAGCTTGAAATGTGATGCCAATGGTGTGCTCACAGGTTTTGTGTCATTGCCGATGCCAAAAGTTTGAAGAATTTTCTTCAAATACTGAGTCTGAGTCAAACAAATTTTTCCTTTGGCCCTGTCTCGAGTTATCTCCATCCCGAGAATTTTTCTTGCCTCTCCAAGATCCTTCATTTCAAACTCTGAGCTCAATTGAGCCTTCAGCTTGTTGATCTCCACCTTGCTTTTAGATGCAATTAACATATCATCTACATATAAAAGCAAATAGATAAATGTACCATCTTGAAGTTTGCGATAGTAGACACAATGATCAAACTGACTCCGGGTATATTTCTGCCCTTGGATGAAGCTGTCAAATCGCTTGTACCACTGTCTCGGTGACTGCTTCAGGCCATACAATGATTTGCTCAACTTGCAAGCCCAATTTTCTCTTCCTGGTACTTTGAAACCATCTGGTTGAGACATATATATCTCCTCGTCCAAATTACCATGCAGAAAAGCAGTTTTGACATCGAGTTGGGATAACTCGAGATCAAACTGTGCAACCAAAGCCAATAATATTCGAATTGACGAATGCCTAACAACAGGTGAGAATACCTCATTATAGTCAATTCCTTCCCTCTGAGCGTAGCCTTTTGCTACCAGTCTGGCTTTGTATCGGATACCATCTGTGCTGGAAGAGCCTTCCTTCTTAGCGAAAATCCATTTGCAGCCAATTGATTTCTTTCCTTTTGGAAGTGGAACCAACTTCCAAGTCTGATTCTGATGGAGTGATGTCATCTCCTCATTCATTGCCATTTTCCACTTATCACTTTCCATACTCTGAATAGCATCTTTGTAATTGTATGGAATATCGTCTCCGGTGACTGGAAATGCATATGCAACCATGTCAGTGTACCGAGCAGGTTTGCGGATTTCTCTTCGTGGTCGACTGGTGGCAATTGAATCTGGTTCTTGACTGATGTCTGGTCCTGAAGCCTCCACCTCAACTGAGATTTCCTCTTCTTCTTCAGGATGGTTGGATATCTCTGCTGACTTGCCAGGAGTTACTGAAATATCTAACTCCACCTGCTGAGGCAAATCTAAATCTCGATTTTCTTTATCAGAAACTGTATGCTTTAACATCACAGATTCATCAAAAGTTACATCTCGACTTTTTACAATTGTCTTTGTATCAGGGTTCCATAGTCGGAAAGCCTTAACTCCTTCACTAAAGCCCATGAAAATCGCTTTCTTGGACCTAGGATCCAGTTTGGATTCCTTCACATGGAAATATGCAGTGCATCCAAAAATGCGCAGAGAATCATAATCTGAAACGGGGTGTCCAGACCATACCTCCTTAGGAGTTTTGCCATCTAGTGCTGTTGCAGGAAGTCGATTGATGATATGAGAGGCATATGACAAAGCTTCAGCCCAAAATGCCTTGCTCAGTCCAGAATGAGATAACATGCAGCGAACTTTATCTACTAAAGTACGATTCATGCGTTCAGCAACACTGTTTTGTTGTGGCGTGCCTGGGACTGTGAAATGTCTGACAATCCCTTCATTCTCACAAAATTTCTGAAATGGGTCTGACTTGTATTCTCCTCCATTATCAGATCTGAGCCTCTTAATCTTCCTTCCCGTTTGGGTTTCTACCATTTTCTTCCATTTAAGAAAGATATCTAGCACTTCATCTTTATGCTTCATGGTGTAAACCCAAACATAACGAGAGAAATCATCAATAAAAGTAACAAACCAACGTTTACCTCCCAATGAAGCATTTTGAGAGGGTCCCCAAACGTCAGTATGAACATAATCCAATGTCCCTTTCGTGCGGTGGATTGCAGTGCCAAACTTAACTCTCGTCTGCTTATCAGAGAATACAAAGTACACCCTTAGGTGAAACTTACAGATTAGATCTCTTAAGTAGATCTTACAGAATAGAACTCTCTAACTCTTAGGAATGAATTTGAAAACTGAAGTTGAGCTCTATTTATAGGTGTATTCGGGGGTAATATCGTAATTATAAATATATTATTAATATAATATATTTATATTTTAATCAAGACATTCGGCGCGTGGCTGCTCTTTCGGCGGGCGGCGTGTGGCTGCTCTTTCGGCGCCTCTTGTCTGCCACGCATCTATTCCTTTTGTCTGCCATGCCACATTCCTCATTTGTTTATTCTTTGTCAGCCGACCAAAGCAAATGGCCACATGGGGGGGGAAACCAATACAAACCTTGCACACAAGCTTTTGGAGCCGATCAATTTGCCGGGCAACATCCAGACGAGAGCAAATCCAAGAACTCATTCTTCAATTGGTGTTTCTTTGGAATGTGCTCTGGAATTTCAGTTTCTATCCTGATTGTATCCTATGTAGAAGAGATCTTAAGTTGGGCACTAGGAATTGGCATCCCATGCATCACCATGGTAGTAGCACTCATTGTTTTCGTGCTCGGAACCAAGACTTACCGTTGCAGTATTGAGGAAAATGAGAAAAGCCCGTTTGTCAGAATTGCTCAAGTGTTTGTTGCTGCAGCAAGGAATTGGAGATCGAAATGGCCATCATCATTCCCTGTACAAGAAGATACAGGTGAAATGGGAACATCTTGCATACTTAGTCCTAACAAATACAAGTGAGTAAAGTAAATTCTAAACCACCCAATTCTTAAGATTGTATTTTCCCTCTAAATAGTTACCAATCTTTGTGGCATAGGTTTCTTAACAAAGCATTGATTGCTGCACCAGAGCCAGACAATGTGGAATATGGTTCAATGAAAGATTGGGCAGTATGTAGTGTAAGTCAGGTGAATGAAGCAAAGGCAATATTACAGTTGGTTCCAATATGGAGTGCCTGTTTAGTATATGCAATTAGCTTCTCTCAACCTGGAACCTTCTTCACTAAGCAAGGCAGCACCATGGACAGAAAAATTGGATCCAAGTTTCAGATGCCAGCTGCCTCACTCCAAATCTTTACTTCCATCAGCATTGTTTGCATCATGCCTATCTATGATCTCATCTTTGTTCCGATAGCTAGAGTCTTCACTAGGAGACCTTCCGGCATAACTACACTGCAAAGAATCGGTATAGGGATGTTGTTTTCTACAATCTCCATGATAGTGGCAGCTGTAATTGAGAAGAAAAGGCTTGAAACGGCTTCGAACTATGGCTTGGTTGATAATCCAGAAGCAACAGTACCCATGAGTATCTGGTGGTTGGTTCCGCAATATCTATTTTTTGGAGTTGCTGATGCCTTCACCATGGTTGGTTTGCAGGAATTTTTCTATGATCAAGTGCCAAATGGGCTGAGAAGTCTTGGCATTGCCCTCTACTTGAGCATATTTGGAATAGGGAGCTTTCTCAGTGGCTTCCTCATCTCTATCATCGATAAGGCTACTAGCGCAGGCGGGCGAGCTAGCTGGGTATCAAATAACCTCAACAAGGCTCATCTTGATTATTTGTATTGGCTTCTTGTTGGACTCAGCATAGCAGGGATGACTACCTTCATATATTTTGCGAAGTCATATGTCTATAATAGAGAGTACTACAACATGAGAGGAACTGATCAATTGTTGTAAAGTTAGTATATGTTACTCTATATAGAACAAGTACTGCATCAGTGTACATGTACATGTGTGTGCATAACTACTTGAGATTCGAATTGCATCTAGAGACTAGATAGTCAAACGTGATAGAAATACTGGTTTTCTAATTGATTTGATGAGTCTGGATCCCAATTTTACTTGACGCTTGTACACACACAAATATATATATATATATATATATATATATATATATGAAGTACCTGTTGGCATCCGTTCAAATTCCAAAAACTGATACCCATTATCTTTCTTCAGTTTTGGAATTTGAACGGATGCCAACATTCGCCCCCTCAAATCAAAACTGCTTAATGCCTAGCATGTCTCTTAGCTTCATGAAAATTTCACCTGATAATGGTTTAGTGAATATATATGCCACTTGTTCAGTAGTGTGACAATATTGGAGCTCTACAGTCTTCTGCTTCACATGATCACGAAGAAAATGAAACCGAATATCAATGAGCCTTTGATATACCTTAGTATTCCCTTTGCAGCTAGCCAATGTGACTCCTTTGGTGTCTCCATGTAACGACTCACAAGTCCAATGCCATACATAATATCGGGCCTTGTGATTGTCAAGTACCTCAGGCTTCCAACCAGACTCTTGAAAAAAGTTGAGTCCACAAATCCTCCATTTCCTTCTCTTGATAGTTTCATACCTGTAGCAACTGGAGTGTTCACAGTGTTGCAATTACTCATCTTGAATTTCTCCAAAATTTTCTTCATGTACTTTGTTTGAGATATAAATATCTCATCTTGCTGTCGCTTCACTTCATTCCCAAGGAAATAGGTCATCAGTCCGTCGTCTGTCATCTCAAACTCTTTAAACATTGACAGCTTGAATTTCATAAGCATTTCACTGCTAGTTTGTAATACCCAGAAATTTCACAAGAAATTGAGACAGAGGATGAAAGAAGACTAGAAGAACAAAAAAAAAAAAAATCCAAAATAACAAAAAAAAAACAAACGAAGAAAATTATAATTTATCATAAAAAAAAAAAACCACCGCATACATTACATTACATTCCATACAAATCTCTACAACCACCATTTCAAGATTCAAGCAAACCAAACCATAAAATTTAAAAAAAAAAAAAAAAAGATGTCAAACAAGATCCGGGAATCTCGCCGACATGTCGCCTGGAACCTCGCCGAGATCTCGCCGACATGTCACCGGAACCTCGCCGAGATCTCGTCAAAAATCTTTCGCTCTCGCTCTCTCTAAAACCAAACGCGCGACTCTCTTCCTCTCGAAACCCTCTCTCTCCCTTCCTTGCCGCTGCAACTCCGCCACCGATCTCATCTCGCCACCGCCCTCTCTTCTCTTCTCCGCCACAGATCTCACCTCTCTCTCTCTTGTCCGCCGCGGATCTCGCCGCCGCCGCCGCTCCCTTTCTTCTCTTCTTTGCCATCGCCACTCTCGATCTCTCTTCTCTTCTCCGATCTCTCGCCTCGCCTCGCCTCCGATCTCTTGATCTCTCTTCTCTCCTCCGATTTCTCGATCTCTCGCTCTCTCGCACCCGATCGCTCGCCCTCGCCCTCAATCTCTCTCTCTCTCTAAAACCAACGTACTCCACTCTCTCTCTTCCCTTTTTCTCTCTTCCTCCCCTGTTTTGTTTTTCTTTCTTTAAACCAAATGATATTTAAAAAAAAAAAAAAAAACTATACAACTATGTGTATTTTAGTTTATTTATTCATTTTTTCTTTTTTTCTTTTCTTTTAAGCAACCAACAGGTGTATAATACATTTATATGTATCATATATTTATTTATTTATTTTAAGCAACTCAAGTGTATTTTATTTTATGTATTTATTTATTTTATGTATGATATATAATACATTTATATGTATCTATATACATATGTATATTTTTTTAACCAAGTGTTATTATTTTTTAAAACATGACAATTCAAGTATTATCATTTTTTAGTAACCAAAATGTTATATAATATATTTATATATATGTCATACATACAATACGTTATTATTATTTTTTTAAACATTGCAATTCAAGTATTATTATTTTTTTAAGCAACCAAAATATTATGTAATCTATTTATATATATATCATACATACAATATGTTATTATTATTTTTTTACCATTGCAACTCGATTATTTATTTTTTTGCAATCAAGATATTATATAATATATTTATATGTATCATACATATTTTTACCAAGTGTTACTATTTTAAAAAAAAAAAACATTACAACTCAAGTGTTATTATTATTTTTTTTAGCAACCAAAATGTTATATAATATATATATATATATATATATATCTACACTCATAATTGAGTAATTATATTAACAAACGTAATATACGTGTACAGGTTGATTACCACATGTGACGAGGAATTTAAGTAATTTGGGATTTAGCGATTCAGGTGGGAATGATTCTAGACCTTTATAATACTTTATTTGATATATAGATAAGAATGTTAAATTAATTAGGTCTATAGTATTATTAGATTGCTTATGCATGCCTATTGTACATGATTATATATATACAATGTTGTGATTGTTTAACCATGATGATATGTGTGTTAATATGATTTTTATTCTGATCAAATGACAATTGGATGCATGAAATTCATGTGATAGTTGAATTCATTCATAAATTATAATGTCTGATAATGAAATGTATGATTTGAAATATTGGCATAGTGAATGCGTGAACACTATTATAATTGATTTTGTAACATGATACCATGTGTAGTGGAGTTGAATGTGTTTTATGAATGCACTTAATATCGTGCTTATACCGTACGTATGACGTGACATCACTAAAGAACGCGATTAAGATAAGAATCACACATATGGGGCAGTTATTCTAGGGAATATCGCCAATGTTCCAGTTTTTTTTGGGTTGTGCCACCCTGAGTTTGATTTTCTAACGGTACGTGATTTGGAACGTGATGAAATTATTGACTCAAACAATCTAATGTTGCAACGATTAATGTGTGAAACTTGTTTGTAATGTTCTTGTGTATGTATCACAATAAAATATTGTGAATCGTTTAGATGACCCACTGGGCTTTCAAGCTCACCCCTATTTTTTCTATGCAGGTACTTAAGAGAATAAAATCGCGAGTCGTGACATAGTTCAGAGTAGTAGGGGTGGGTTAATTAATGAGTATTATGAGACTGAATATTTTTATTTGATTTTTAAAGGTTTATTATTTAAACGAATTGTATTGATAATTGAACTTCAATGAATATTATTACGGTCAGTAAGACTCTGTGATTTATTTCACGTGTGAATGCCTTGGAATAGAATTCATTAATTCTATTTGATAATTGTATTTTAATATGGTGTCCATAATGGATGGACAAGGGCAAGCACCATCGTATGAGGATAAAGATTATATGAAGAATTAAATGTATTCGTTTATCTTAACCAGTAAGTTGGTTGGAAGAATATAAATTCATAGTTTTGCAAAATTTTATTCTTTATAAAATGGTTATGAGTTAAGATAGACGGTTACGAGTAGCGTCTCGATTTTCGGTGATATTTTTATATACAATTAAAATATTCATTGTTTTACAAAAAAAAATTAGTTTTGAAAATCGGGGTGTTACATAGTTCCTGTGTACAACAGGTCATCAACATATAGGCAAATAATCAAAAATTCACCTTGATGATTTTTTTTCATGTAGACTGCATGCTCATATGGACATTTGGTGAAACCATTATGTTAAAGATAGCTATCAATGCGTGCATTCCAAGCTCTTGGCGCCTGCTTTAAACCATATAATGCCTTTTTCAGGAGATATACCTTGTTTTCTTCTCCGTCAATTTCAAAACCTTCTAGCTGGTGAATATACACTTCTTCTTCGAGAATGTCATTGAGAAAGGCTGATTTGACATCAAGCTGATATATCTTCAAATTATGATGAGCGGCAAGTGCAATCAATAATTTTACCGTGTCAAGTCTTGCAACTTGTGCAAAAACCTCTTCGTAGTCGATACCATACTTCTACTTGTAGCCTTTAGCAACTAGTCTCGCTTTGTAATGAGAAACTTCACCCTCAACAGTACGTTTGATTTTGTACACCTACTTGACGCCAATAGCCTTTTGATTTGTTGGAAGTGTTGTCATCTCCCAAGTGTCATTCTTCTGAATAGCATTAATCTTCTCCTCCATTGTCGATCGCCAACATTCTTCTTCTACAGCTTCTTAGAAGGTCAGAGGCTCGTGATCAGCATATAAACAGAAAAGGTTGGTCTTTTCGTCTTCTTCTCTTTGATTATAAATCTCCGCGAGACTTCTCATTTTGATGGGATTTTGGTGTATGGAAGATCTGTTTCTACTACTTTCTGCTGAAAATGGTGAGTTTCTTCTCGGAGAAGGTGTGTCATGTTGAGGAGATGGTGGTATACCTTGTGGAACTTGTGTTGGGGGTTCTTCAAGTTCTTCAAACACTTGCTGCTTTTTGGCCTTCTCATCATCATTCCAGCTCTATGTTTTATCTTCATCAAAGATAACATCTCTACTAACCACTAATTTCTTTGTTAGTGGATTATAGAGTTTGCATGCTTTCGATTCTTCACTATAGCCGAGAAAGATGCATTTCTCACCACGATCATCCAGCTTCTTTCTGTTGGGCTTGGGGACTTGAAAATATGCAACACACCCAAAGATTCTTAGGTGTGCAACAGTTGGTTTGTAGTTGTTCCACGCCTCTTGAGGTGTCATGTGTTTTACACTTTTGGTAGGACATCTGTGGCAACCCCGCGTCCCGGACCACCAACCCCGCAGGGAATGGCATGCGGAATGTCGGGGCGGGACGCCCGGCGTAGGCATCTCCGACCACTCCTCAACTCCCGTGAGGTGGTTGAGACCCTACGAGTCTTATCTCAAACAACGACATAATATCAAAAGGTACTAAACAAAACTACTCACCGTATTAATCATCCAAGACAAGAGATAATCCATAAAAATGAACCATAAATAAAATCATAATCCCTACAGTCCATTAAAATTGACATACACATAAAGTCCAAAATTGTGGGTACAAATAAAAACCGTCATATGCCCACATGGTCTATCTAACAAGTCTCAACTCACCCATACTACAATGTGGTAAGTATTATAATTACATAATCCAAAATATAATACTTCATAATTTAAAACACAGTTCAATCAAAATGCCTCTCAACTCACATCGAGGCTTTGGATTCTCTCGCAGGCAAGGCCCTCAAGATATGACTACTCCTTTGCCCTTATTCTGGACAGAAGGACATTAAAGAGGAAAATGAGGGTGAGCCAACGGTGCCCAGTGAATAGAATTCAAATATGCTATCAATACTCATCAATAAATATCATGTATGCATGTCAATGTGTAGCATGATTAAAAGCTCATAACATATAGATATCAAGCATTTATAATAAGTTTGATGTAAGTAAAAGCTTATCAATTTGGATCCACATTCCACATGCATTGGGGTTACTAGTGCACGTCTATTTCACCGTACCGTTGACCCCAATCATGTTTATTTGGGGTTACTAGTGCACGTCTATTTCACCGTACCGTTGACCCCAATCATTTCCTTTTTAAAACCCTCCTATGACAAGGTTAAGTCCCCTTATTAGCCAGATAGATGGATCCAACCAAAGTCATAAGGTTTTCTCAAATCAATGCATCATTCAAAATATTAGAACACATTCATGCTTTCAACATACAATATATATAAGTGATATGATGACATAAAAGATATAATCATAAATGAAGTCTACTCAAAACCAAGCCTCGCGAGAGTATTTAACCACACACGACCACCAAACCGAATCAACCCAATCAAGATCCTGAAACATTCATCAATATCCTACCATACATCAATTTCTATGCTCAATCACATAGACATTACACATCAACCCTAAATCAGCCCACATATAGACAATAGGCCTAAATCTCATCTAATCTCATCATTCAACTCAAATCACATGACTTAGGCCTTTAATGCATAGTTCTCATTCATAAACCATTCTATTAATCAAAAATACTGATTTTTAATTCCTTAGGCATAAACATGCCCAAATTGGATCACTTAATCACAAGTAGGCCTAACCCATGATATAGTCACAACCACCAAATCAGCAGCATAATCAACCCTAATCATGCTTAATTAAACATAAGTTTCATCACTTCAATGATTCTAGGCCAAAAGCATGAAAAGCCCTAAAATATGAAATTTTCCGAACTTAGGCCATATTGCCGATTTACAGTAGGTCACCATGTTCAGCCATGTATATCACTGATTTTGCATCATGGGTTCATTAACAATGGAAACTAGGTCAACATAGTTGACATGCAAGCTATTTGGAAAGGTCTAAGTTCATATTCTAAATTTAGGTCTAATACAAGCAACCCTACCAATTCTTCATTTAATATTTTGTTCAAATGTATCAATCTACCAACAGAAATTTGTAATCACAAAATCAACCGTACAGATTGAAGTATGTGAAGAAACAAACCTTCTTTCCAAATATCAGCCCAATCCAACGGCGGACCAAAAGTATAAGTATCTTTGATGAACAAGTCTCTAATCAGATAATTTCTCCTTTCCTGCTGCAAATACTCAAACTCAGATGACTATATCACACAACATACTAAATACATAAACATCTCCACCGTTCAGAATTCAGAAATATTAGTTGTAAACTACATACCCAGATTTGATATCCATCCAACGGTAGATTGAGGAGATCTATAAGTTTGAGGGAAACGGCGCGAGAAATCCAGACTTTCCGACCAGCTTTGTTTGATAGGTTAGATCTCTTAGACGAAACCTCTAATCAAGATCTCCACCGTTCATAATGTAGAACCATAAGCTACGAACTTGGGGACAAAATTTGAGCTCAATATGACCATATATCCTGAAGATCCATCACTTTGATGAAAATGTTGCAGAGATTTTCCTCAAGCAACTCCTCCTTTCTTTCTCTTCTTCTTTCCTTTCTCTTCTTTTCTTTTATTTTTTCCTTTCTCTCCACTCACCTCACTTTCTAGCACTTCCTTGATTCCCTCCACTCACTTCACTTTCTAGCACATTCTTGTAGCACATTCTTGGATTCCTTCCACTCACCTCACTTTCTAGCGCTTCCTTGGAGAAGAGAAGTGGGCATGGGACACTTGTCCACTTTCATGCACCAACCTTCACATGTGTTGGTCTCATACTACCCATACCAACCACATGTACTTTAACCAATCTCATGCTTCCATGTATTTTAAATGTCCAATCCATTTAATACACCAAATTTTCATTCTCATTTATCCTTTTATTCAATCAATCCTAACCCATATCAATTCATGGTTTAATGGGCCCATGCATAAATAATAACATATGCATTATACTTTAATTTAACATGACCCATATACAATTTATGATACACATATTTATATACATTATCAAGCATCAACTATACAAACATTAAACAATCATCAAACAAACACCAAACATATCAAGGCAACGCATAGAGTTTGGGCAAAGTGCAATTGGGTTATGGGCTAGATGAAATAATTTTCGGGGCGTCACAACATCGGTTCAGCACATATGATGAGCACGCCACAGCTTCCGCCCATAATTGCTTTGGAAATCCTTTCTCCTTGAGCATAGTTTTTGTCATGTTAAGAATCGTGTGATTCTTTCTTTCAGCGATCCTATTTTGCTGTGGGGTGTAAGCCACAGTATATTGATGTTTTATGCCTTCTTCCCTGCAATACTCATCAAATACTTTTGAGGTGTATTCTCCACCTCGATCAGAGCGGAGAGTTACAATTTTGTGACCACTTTCTTTTTCTACATGGGCTTTATAGTTTTTGAATACAACAAAAGCAACTGACTTTTCTTTAAGAAAATAGACCCATAATTTTATGCTGAAGTCGTCAATGAAAGTAATAAAGTATCTATTACCTCCTAGCGACTCATGTTTAATAGGTCCACATATGTCAGTGTGGATCAGTTGAAGTGGTGTCGTTGCTCTCCATGGTTTGCCGCTGGGAAAAGGAAGCTGTGCTTGTTTGCCAAGTATACAAACATCACAAGTGTTACTTGGCGGCTCGATCATTGGTAACCCATGCACCATGCTTGATGAAGATAGTAGTTTTAGACCGGTAAAATGGAGATGCCCAAGGCGATGATGCCACTTCCATGACTCACTTTATTTGACTCCATAGAAGCATTTCTCTGACTTTGTGCTAAGATGAAGTGGGAACATTCGATTTTGGGTCATCGGAACATGTGCGATGATTCTTCCACTTGTATATCTCAAAATGAGAGAGTTGTCTCTCATTTGTATGTTATATCCCTTTTCTACAAGCTGCCCAATGCTAAGAATATTGTTTTTCATATTAGGTACATAATACACATCAGAGATATACCTATTCTTACCATCCTTCTGATAGATTTTTACTTTCCATCTGCCTTCAACTGATAGTTTGGAGGAATCTCCCAAGTTCACTTTTCCGTGGACTTCTTCCGTGAGTTCTACAAAAAAAATTTTCTCGCCACACATTTGATTGCTTGCCCCAGAATCAAGATACCAATTTTTATATGAAGTATGTGAATCATCATGTGCAAGAAGTAGGATAGAATTATTACCTACATCATGTGATGTCTATGCAACATTGGCTTGTTCATCAATTTTTAACCAACAGTCGGAGGCGTAGTGTCCAAATTTATTGCAGTTAAAACATTGGACATTCCTATTGGCTCCATGTCCATAGGATCTTCCTCTACCTCGGTTACCTCCTCGTCCTCTAAAGCTTTGATTCTTGTGCTGACTTTGGCTTGATTGTTGAGTTGTACCTCGCCCTCAGCCTCTGCCTCGACCACGGTTGGAGGTAGATTTTCTTTGATCATTTAGAGTCAGTTTTGACTCTAATGCTTGTTCCAATACAGCTGGATTAGATTTCTTCTGTATCATTTGCTCATGTACTTGTAGTGAACCCAATAATTCCTCAATTGTAAGTATTTCCAAGTCCTTAGACTCTTCGATAGCTACAACTACATGCTCAAATTTAGAAGAAAGGGATCGGAGTACCTTCTCGACGACACGGATGTCATCTAGCTTCTCACCATTTCTCTTCAAGCCATTCACGATTATTAGCAACCGTGAAAAATAATCGGACACCGATTCACCATCCTTCATGTGGAGAGCTTCAAACTCGCCTCGCAATGCTTGAAGACGAACTCGCTTCACTCGATCATCTCCTTTGAAGATGGAAACAAAAATATCCCATGCTTCTTTGCTTGTTGTTGCTTCAGCAACCTTTTCGAAGGTAGCTTCGTCCAACCCTTGATAGAGTATAAACAAAGCTTTTTTATCCTTCTTCATTTGCTCCCTAATAGCCTTCTTCTCATCTGTTGTACATGCAGCCTCTTGCTTGCCAGTGGGTTCCACAAAACCATTGTTAATGGTTTCCCAAAGATCTTGAGATCCAAACAAGGCTTTCATTTGGATACACCATGAACCATAGTTATCCTTTGATAACTTAGGAACTTTTTGCTGGACAGAATTCATCCAGGCTCTGATACCAGTTTGTTGAAAATGTAGTAAGCACACAAACTCTAAACAAGAAAAATATTGAAGAAGGAGAAGGACTTGAACTTGTGCATTCTTCTTGATTATAAATCTCCGCGAGACTAGTTGCTAAAGGCTACAAGCAGAAGTACGGTATCGACTACAAAGAGGTTTTTGCACCAGTTGCAAGACTTGACACGGTAAAATTATTGATTGCACTTGCCGCTCATCATAATTTGAAGATATATCAGCTTGATGTCAAATCAGCCTTTCTCAATGGCATTCTCGAAGAAGAAGTGTATATTCACCAGCCATAAGGTTTTGAAATTGACGGAGAAGAAAACAAGGTATATCTCCTGAAAAAGGCATTATATGGTTTAAAACAGGCGCCAAGAGCTTGGAATGCACGCATTGATAGCTATCTTCAACATAATGGTTTCACCAAATGTCCATATGAGCATGCAGTATACATGAAGAAAAATCATCAAGGTGAATTTTTGATTATTTGCCTATATGTTGATGACTTGTTGTACACAGGAACTAGCAGTGAAATGTTTATGGAATTCAAGCTGTCAATGTTTAAAGAGTTTGAGATGACAGACAACGGACTGATGACCTATTTCCTTGGGATTGAAGTGAAGCAACAGCAAGATGGGATATTTATATCTCAAACAAAGTACATGAAGGAAATTTTGGAGAAACTCAAGATGAGTAATTGCAACACTGTGAACACTCCAGTTGCTACAGGTATGAAACTATCAAGAGAAGAAAATGGAGGATTTGTGGGCTCAATTTTTTTCAAGAGTCTGGTTGGAAGCCTGAGGTACTTGACAATCACAAGGCCCGATATTATGCATGGCGTTAGACTTGTGAGTCGTTACATGGAGACACCAAAGGAGTCACATTGGCTAGCTGCAAAGAGAATACTAAGGTATATCAAAGGCTCACTTAATCTTGGTCTATTTTATAATTATGGTGAAAATGCAAAATTAGTAGGCTATTCAGATAGTGATTGGGGAGGGGACCAAGATGAGAGAAAAAGCACCACTGGTTATGTCTTATATCTTGGCACAACTGCATTTTCTTGGACCATCAAGAAATAAAAAATAGTGGCTCTATCTTCTTGTGAAGCAGAGTATATAGCAGCTCCATCTACTGTTTGTGAAGCAATATGGGTACGGAATATTTTGAAGGAGCTGGATCATCCACAGGAGGAGCCAACTGTGATATTTGTGGACAACATGTCAGCTATCCAGCTTGCAAAGAATCCAGTCCATCATGGAAGGAGCAAGCACATTGATACTCGGTTTCATTTTCTTCGTAATCATGTGAAGCAGAAGACTGTAGAGCTCCAATATTGTCACACTACTGAACAAGTAGCATATATATTCACTAAACCATTATCAAGTGAAATTTTCATGAAGCTAAGAGACATGCTAGGCATGAAGCAGTTTTGATTTGAGGGGTCGAATGTTGGCATCCGTTCAAATTTCAAAACTGAAGAAAGATAATGGGTATCAGTTTTTGGAAGATAAAGGGTCACCTACTTCCTTCTTTTAAGGCTGAACGTTGGGGAAGATAAAGGCATGTCAAAGATTAAGTTTGATTTTTGAAATACATGAATCATGTTTGAGGGGGGATGTTAGAAATTAACATATATTTATAGTAAACATGATTCATTTGGAAACTTTATAGTGAATGTATCTTAATGTAAACATATTTAATAGGTTCATGAATGTATCTAGAAGTTAATGAATACATGCATGTACCTAGGATAGTGTGATCCATGAACTTAGTGGTTCATGTATGTGAAGCTTCATGTATGCATTTATTGTATTTGCCTAGATAGGGTCTTATAAATACCTCATGTATTTCTCATTTTTAAATCAAGAAGAATGCACAAGTTCAAGTGCAAGTTCAAGTTTTTCTCCTTCTTCAATACTTTTCTTGTTTAGAGTTTGTGTGCTCACTACATTTCAACAGTACCTAGCTAGTCGAGTCCCCATGTCTGAGTCCCCTTCAAGTTCTAATATAGAAAAATGCTAAATGCACATCAAATAAAACTCAAAGTAGAAACCAAACTTCCACATCTATTGGAACATACATAGGGGTTGTGCGAGTATTTTGTAGTTTTCTTGTGATCCAAGGGATATGGAGGTTTGGGTTTTTTAATTTGAATTTCAATTAGTGTACCCTTAGCATCAGTCTCTAACATATATAGTACTACATGTGAATTAATCATTTCTATTGATGACATGACTAGGTTTCTTGACAAAGCACTGTGTTGCACCAGGGTACTACAAGGATTCGGGTGCAAACTTAGCTTATGTAATTACACATCAAAGTTTTATTAGTTCATAAGAACCTCATGATCGCGATGTCTATATATCTTTCTTGTATTAAGATTCCAACGAGAAGAAGAGAGATGGTAGTCAGCAAAGATTTACTAAAAGTGTTCAAAATCCTTTCTCCAATGGCTTTCCAGTAGCAAAGATTTCCTACCTGACTAAAACACTTTCTAGCTACCAAAATAAGATTTGAAAATTAAGGCACAAGAGAAGAATAGGCGGTCTTGATCCTCCACTCTATTCCAACATAACACGCAATTCTGATCAGTAACAATGACCAATTTCCTAAGCCGAGCTGAAGTAGATAACCTTCCCCACCAAAACTTCCACACTACCAAACTAATTCTCGGAACATGGCCTTTAAACCAAAGAAGATCAAACCAGTCACAAACAAGAGCTCGGCTTCTGATTATATCCCATGCCGATTCAAATGAAAATTATAGGCCATTTGGTCCGATTTCCCTATTAGATATAGCGTATGTCTTTATATACAATGTGTATATGTTAATATATCTTATAAATAATAAATTTCTTATTCTAGAAGAGCAGAGATTTCTACAAACCTTGCTTTAATGACACATCTAATGGTCAAACACTTGTGAGACACTCATTAATTATCTTCAATAATTTCACCCAAAAAGTCATATTAATGGGTCTAGCTTATGGCAAGTAGTATATATTTAAGTTACAAAGACTTAGATATTCATTTATATAAAAAATAACTAATTAGTTAAGCATTCTTTTTAAATTTTATTTCAAAAGATGAATATATCTCTCTAATTTATAAAAAAAATAATATGGGTACCTTTCTATTGTTTTCTGTACTTATACATATGATTCAAACGTTAATCTATATTATTTATAAAGCAAATACTCTTTAACTTGTACTACTTTATTCCATAAATACCAAAATTACCTTTTGTATTCAATATAAAACAAAAAATGAAATTTATAAAATAAAATGTATCTTTCTTGTGTTAACCATAAGAGTTAATAAGTTTACTATAGTTAATTATATTATAATTAGTTAATTAGTTATAGATTTTGATCCAGTACTAATGCTATGTTAACATGTGTAAGGTCGTTGTTTTATATAATAAAATAAGTATAATCCTCCAAAAAATAAAAATAACAATGTAGTCAATTTGTTACTCGGTCCATCTTCTTCACTCTTCTTTAATTCTCTCCAACTCTCTTTTTGAGTTGTGTCATTCTGTAAGAGCAACTATATGTTGCTTATTTATATTAAAAAAAAAAATGTATGTTGCTTATTTGGGCTTTTGACTTGATTGTCACAAAAAATTAAAAAAAAATTTACAAATGTCGTTAAAATAGAAATAATGACCTATTTGTCATAAGTTAACCAATCAACGCCTAGATAATGTGGCGCCACGTGGATTCTAGATTTGCAGACTTGGACGCCATCGAGGATTTCCAAAAAAATAAAATTAAATGAAGGAAATTTTACAAATGTCATTAAAATAGAAATAATGACCGATTAACGCCCAGTCAACAGATAATGTGGCACCACATGAATTCTAAATCTACTGACTTGGGCGCCACAAGGATTTTCAAAAAAAATTTCAGTATAACATTTTCGAGGTGGCGCCCAATTAGTAGATTCGAGATTCAAATGGCACCACATCATCTGCTGACTGGACATTGACTAGTCAACTTATAGCAAATGAGTCATTATTTCTATTTCAATAGCATTTGTAAAATTTTTTAAATTTTTTATGACAATCAAGTCAAAAGGGCTTGCTTATTTAGAATGAAATTTAGAATGATATGCGGGATGAGAAAAATTTAAAAATTACTCCCCTTCAATATTTAGCATTTTAAGTTTTTTTTTTTTTTGCTTAATTAAATCTATTTTATAAGTAGAACCCTTTAATTAATTTTATTTCTAATTTCTTTACAATTACTTCCCATTAAAATAACTTTTATATTAGGGTACCTTCGTCCACATGACAGCTTTGAAATTTGACATATATAGTTCCCACGTTTGTGGCACGCAACCCATCTAGCATTTTTTATTTCATTTCATCTTGTCAATATCTCCATTTTGTTACACAATCCATAAATAAATAATGCCAAAAAGTCTTTACTGCACTTCACCAGTTTATTATATTGCCTCGCGAAGAGCTTGATCACTAATTAAGCCTTCTCTTCTTATATCAACAAGAATAAAAAAAACAAGAAGAGAAGAAACTATATTATGGTTTTCAACTCCGGTGAAAGTGGTGGCGCCGGAAGTGCAGCGGCGCCGCTGCTGGCAGCGCCGGACGAGAGCGTGGAAGGGATGGTGGACTATGCCGGGAAGAAGGCTAGAAGATCAAGCACCGGCGGATGGCGGTCAGCTTCTTTCATTATAGGAGTGGAGATTGCTGAGAGGTTTGCTTTTTGTGGAATTTCATGCAATCTCATAACATTCCTCACCGGACCTCTCCGGCAGTCCACCGCTGCCGCGGCCACGAACGTCAATGCTTGGTCCGGCACCTCCGCCATGACGCCTCTTCTCGGTGCCTTCATTGCGGACTCGTATCTCGGCCGCTACCGCACCATTCTCTACTCTTCCTTCCTTTACGTTCTGGTAAGACACCTCTGCTTCTGTCGGTGATTAAAAGATAATTTTGACCTTGTCAAGATTATTTTTAAATAAGCTTTTATTAAAATAAAGTTAAAGAAAATAGAGCTTATTTTTCAAGATTAGATTTATCAAAGGCTATGATAGCCGAACATAATAAAAATGCGAGTTTTCTAATTGATCTAATGGATCTGGGTCCCAATTCACTTTGACTCATCTTATTTTTAACTTTTTAAGGTACTGATACAATTTTTTTCTTTTCTTTTTAATTTTTTAATATGAAAAATTGTTTTACAAATATCAACTTTTTTAAATATTTTGGGGTTGAACATATATTATATAACATCCTCAAATACACATACATTTTTAAAATATTCAAAAGATGTTAGTGTCAACGTCAAAAAATGATGTTAACACCCAACGTACATATAATAGTACTCAACAATAACTCGTTGGACACCAGTAATTATTTAGTAGTAAGGTGAGTACAAGTTATAAAGGAATCAAAAAAAAGAAAAAAAAAACAAAAAGAGTACAAGTCATTGATACCCAAGTTGGTTAAATATTATAGTTGGACACCATTAATCTTTCTCAAATCATATATTAACTATAACAATTAAGTTAATCACATTTGTAACTACATCATTATGTTATTAGATCACAGTCTATATATAGTGCATAATATAAATATCATCATAATATAATTGTACACAGTTACAGTTTTTTGTTGTGTATCACTTGATGTACGCAATAAATTCAAACTCTCACAAAAGTTAAATTTCAAAAAGGAAGCAAATGTCGTATATACCCACACAAATTAGGTAGTTAACCACTCTAGTCTTATTAATTAATTATTATGAGGGACACTTATTTTATTTTATTTTATTTTATTTTATTTCATTAATTCTACCAATGAGACAAGCATGATGAGGGGCACTTATTCTCTATCAAGAGTAAGCTAAGCATATTGCCTTGTGCTTTCACTTCTTTTTTAGGCTTTCCATCCTTTTGAAGTAGCCATTCTGTGAAGACAAGTCAGCCTATTAGAAAGGAAAGAAAGGGACCTATCAACAACTTCAAAAAAAGATGTAGTCTTTTTTTAAATAGTAGTAGCTTGAATTATATTGCAACCTCCTTTTCAAGCAAAGATTCCTGTTTGTTTTTTCTTTTATTTTGGTGGACTAGTTAATCTTTACATTTACAAACAACTTTAAAGTTGAATATCTTTAAGTTTCATGGATTGAGGATAGATTTAAACTTATGATAAAGTATTGTACCTATTGACTTGATATGTATTATTTGACCCTCATTTAACGGCTATAGCTTTTGGATTGAGTAGTTTTTACTATGATATTAGAGTTTTAATTCTGCAAGAGGTCTTGAGTTCAAGTCTCGTTATTATTATATGTATATTTCTTAATTTACATAATTGATATTTTTTTTCTCTCTCTCTTATGGTTCTTTACGTGTAGGATGGGGCTGCACGCATGGAAAGTGTTAATAATAGCTTAATATGCATTGTCCAACCCTAATAGTTTTAGCTTTTGCAGGTTTCTGACAACCATAACTCTGTTGAAATCTTTTGCAATCAGTTCCAGTAAGCAAGACTATTGAAACTAAGCAAGATTTTGTAACACATAAAAACAGAAACAAAATTCATTAAATGAGACTGCAGATGAAATTGTACAGCTTTTTTTATCTGCACCTTCCAATGAGCAATAATGTTTAATTTGGTGGCGTAAACAGGGGCTTGGATTGTTAACACTATCAGTTACACTCACTGCATCAAGTTCAAGAGACTCTGGTAACTCTCAAAATAGCACCTCCAGCCCTTCTCAATACCTCTCCGTCTTCTTCTTTGCTTCCCTCTACCTAGTGGCATTTGCAGAAGGTGGGCACAAACCTTGCACACAAGCTTTTGGAGCCGATCAATTTGACGGGCAACATCCCGACGAGAGCAAATCCAAGAACTCATTCTTCAATTGGTGGTTCTTTGGAATGTGCTCTGGAATTTCAGTTTCTTTTCTAATTGTATCCTATGTAGAAGAGAATTATAGTTGGGGACTAGGAATTGGCATCCCATGCATCACCATGGTGGTAGCACTCATTGTTTTCATGCTCGGAACCAAGACTTACCGTTACAGTATCGAGGAAAATGAGAAAAGCCCATTTGTCAAAATTGCTCAAGTATTTGTTGTTGCGGCAAGGAATTGGAGATCGAAACATCTGTCATCGTTCCCTGTACAAGAAGAAACAGGTGGAATTGGAACATCTTGCATACTTAGTTCTAACAAATACAAGTGAGTAAAGTAAATTCTAAACCACCCAATTCTTAAGATTGTATTTTCCCTCTAAATAGTTACCAATCTTCGTGGCATAGGTTTCTTGACAAAGCATTGATTGCTGCACCAGAGCCAGACAACGTGGAATATGGTTCAATGAAAGATTGGGCAGTATGTAGTGTAAGTCAGGTGAATGAAGCAAAGGCAATAGTACAGTTGGTTCCAATATGGGGTGCCTGTTTAGTATATGCAATTAGCTTCTCTCAACCTGGAACCTTCTTCACTAAGCAAGGCAGCACCATGGACAGAAAAATTGGATCCAAGTTTCAGATGCCAGCTGCCTCACTCCAAATCTTTACATCCATCACCATTGTTTGCATCATGCCCATCTATGATCTCATCTTTGTTCCGATAGCTAGAGTCTTCACTAGGAGACCTTACGGCATAACTACACTGCAAAGAATCGGTATAGGGATGTTGTTTTCTACGATATCCATGATAGTGGCAGCTGTAATTGAGAAGAAAAGGCTTGAAACCGCTTCAAACTATGGCTTGGTTGATAATCCTGAAGCAACAGTACCCATGAGTATCTGGTGGTTGGTTCCGCAGTATCTATTTTTCGGAGTTGCTGACGCCTTCACCTTGGTTGGTTTGCAGGAATTTTTCTATGATCAAGTGCCAAATAGGCTGAGAAGTCTTGGCATTGCCCTCTACTTGAGCATACTTGGAATAGGCAGCTTTCTTAGTGGCTTCCTCATCTCTATCATTGATAAGACTACTAGTGCAGGCGGGCGAGATAGTTGGGTATCAAATAACCTCAACAAGGCTCATCTTGATTATTTGTACTGGCTTCTTGTTGGACTCAGCATAGCAGGGATGACTACCTTCATATATTTTGCAAAGTCATATGTCTATAATAGAGATAGTACTACGATATGAGAAGAACTGATCAATTGTTGTAAAGTTACTATATACTATTAGAGCAAGTACTGCATCAGTGTACATGTACATGTACATGTGTTTGCATAACTACTTAGAGATTCAAATTGCACCTAGAGACTAGAGTAATGCTATGCAATGGAGGGTGCCAACATAAAATTTAATGCAGGCACACATCATCATTAGATATCAGGGAAGCTAAATAGGCATAGTCATTCCTAATCTAAGAACTATACACATGTAATGTATGGTCTGAACCCTTAATTTCTGAAAGAATACATGTCAATCCCTAGTTTGATTGTATGGCACAAAATTGTAACACCCCGATTTTCAAAACTTTTTCTTTTTTTTTGTAAGATAATGAATATTTTAATTTTATCAAGAAGATCACTGAAAATCGAGATGTTATTTGTATCCGTCTATCTTAACCCATAGTCATTATATAGATAGTAAAATTTACAAAACTATGAGTTTATATTCTTCCAACCAACTTACTGGTTAAGATAAACGAATACCTTTTTTTTTTCTTCATGCCAAGGACCACATAATTCCACTATATAAATTTCTATAGTGAATTATGAGGGTGTACTTGCCCTTGTCCATCTATCATTGGCACAATATTTTAAATACACCCATCAAATAGAATTCAGGTCCAAGGCATTCACACTTGAAATAAATCACAGGGTCTTTACTAATCGTAATAATATTCATAAATTTCAATTGTCAATACAACCCGTTTAAATAATAAACTTTTAAAAAAAAATCAAATAAAAACATTCAGCTCCGTCACTGTAATACCCAGGAAAAAAAAAAAAAAAAACTAATCTTCTAACTATAAAGGAGATGTTATTCCACGAAGAACCGAGAAGCTTACTTCCTCATTTCATTTCAATGAAGACCAGGCTCTTTCTAGCTGCAAGAGCAGATTAATTACATTAAACAAGCTAATCTTCTAACTATAAAGGAAATGAGTGCTTTTAAAGTTCCAACAGTTAAATACATCAATATCAACTGGAAAAAAAAGAGACCTGTTTCAGTGACAATACATACAGTTATTTCAATTGGCCGATCCCCCAGAACTAGTTGAGTTCCAATTTCTTCAGAAGTTTTCCGAGCAGCACGAAACTGCACACTAGATTAAAGGCTAATAATACCACCACCAGATGAGGGAGTATGTAGATATACATCTATTTTGAAATCAAACTTTCGGGTTCATTACCTCATCCCCAAAATGACGATTCACATCCAAGGAGACTGTAAGATCCAAAAAAAAAAAAAAAAAGATTTAAAACTAGATCCGGAAATTCCGTCGACATGTCGCCGGGAATCTCGCCGAGATCTCGCCGACATGTTGCCTGAGACCTCGGCGAGATCTCGCCAAAAATCTCTCACTCTCACCAGGATTCTCGTCTCTTTTTCCAAAAAAAAAAATCTTTTTCCAAAAAAAAAACTGCATACATGATCATCCTCTGCAAACTAAAATGAGGATTTCAGCTGCACTGCTTCTCCTTTAATAGGAAAAGAGAAATTGGATTTCCATCTTTTATATGTTTCAAAGGTATCGTGAGTAGACAAACCTGAGTTTGCTCAAACAAGGGAACCCCAAGGATCGGGTTTTTGTGATCCTTTAATTTCGCAACCATATCCGTCATATTTAGATACAAGAACTGGAAACTTTGCTTTGTTTTGTTGTATTTGTGATTTTGAGAGCAGCAACTGCTGCAATTAACGGATGCAATCATTCTGGAGGAGTAGGAGAACAGGAGATGTTTGGCCTCTTCAACAACTGCATTTGTCCATCTGTTTCTGGTTAGTCTTTTTCATCAATTTCAAAACCCATCATTACAGACACACATATATAAACATGTATATATCCGAATCAAGCACTCACCTTGCAAGAATCACCAGAACTGGAAATTGTGTGAAAATTCTAACAAATCTGTAGTTTTCTTGTGATTCTGAGTTTAACAACAGAACTGCTTCAGTTTCCGGTTACTCTTTCTCTCTTTCTCCCTTCCTTGCCGCTGCAACCCCGCCATCGATCTCATCTCGCCACCGCCCTCTCTTCTCTCCTCCGCCGTAGATCTCGCCGTCGTCGCTGCTCCCTCTCTCTTTTCTCTCGCCCTCACTCTTTTCTTCTTCTTCTCCTTCTCTTCTTCTCTTTTTTCTGCCCTGTTTTTCTTCCTTCCGCCTGAAACTCCTGAAACTCAAATTCTATTTTTTATTTTATTGTATTTTTTTTTCTTCTTTTCTTTTAGGTTATATATATATTATATCCTATCACTTTATTTAATACTATATACTATATTCTCATTCACTTCATATCATCATATCATTTCATTTTAATAGTATATATTATATCCTTCTTCACTTCATTATTCTATCTTCACTTCATTATTCTATTTTAAGATACATATATATAAAAACGCCCAATATCACATATCATTTTATTTTAATATTATATATTATATTATATATTACACTTCTCAAATCCACAACACATTATATTATACTATATCATATTAACACATATTATATATTATATTATATATATCACACTTTTTAAAACCACTACACCTTATATATATATATCCTGATATACATACAATATCACACATACAAGTGTATTTTATTATTTTATTATTTTTAAGCAACCAAAAGGTTGTATAATACATTTATGTGTATCATGCATTTTTAACCAAGTATTATTATTTTTTTAAAGCAATCAAAATGTTATATAATATATTTATATATATATATATATATATATCATACATACAATACGTTATTAATATTTTTTTTAACCATTGCAACTCAATTATTTATTTTTAGCAATCAAGATATTATATAATATATTTACATTTATCATACATATTTTTACCAAGTGTTATTATTTTTTTAAAACATTATAACTCAAGTGTTATTATTTTTTTAGCAACCAAAATGTCATATATATATATATATATCTACACTCATAATCGAGTAATTATATTAACAGACGTAATATACATGTACAGGTTAATTACCACGTGCGACGAAGAATTTAAGTGATTTGGAATTTAGCGATTCAGGTAGGAATGATTCTAGGCCTTCACAATAGTTTATTTGATATATAGATAGGAATGTTAAATTAATTAGGTCCATAGTATTATTAAATTGCTTATGCATGCCTATTGTACATGATTATATTTATACAATGTTGTGATTTGTTTAGCCATGATGATGTGTGTGTTAACATAATTTTTATTCTGATCAGATGATAATTGGATGCATGAAATTCATGTGGTAGTTAAATTTATTTATAAAATGTCTGATAATGAAATGTATGATTTAGAATATTGGCATAGTGAATGCGTGAATACTGTTATAATTAATTTTGTGACATGATGTCATATGTAGTGAAGTTGAATATGTTTTACGAATACACTTAATATCGTGTTTATATCGTATGTATGGCGTGACATCACTAAAGAATATGATTAAGATAAGAATCACACATATGGGGCAGTTATTCTAAGGAATATCGCCAATGTTCCAATTTTTATTTTTGGGCTGTGCCACCCTGAACGGTACGTGATTTGGAACGTGATGAAACTATAGACTCAAACAATCTAATGTTGCAACGATTAATTTGTGAAACTTGTTTGTAATGTTCTTGTGTATGTATCACAATAAAATATTGTGAATTGTTTAGATGACCCACTGGGCTTTCAAGCTCACCCCATTTTTTTTATGCAGGTACTTAAGAGAATAAAATCGCGAGTCGTGACATAGTTCAGAGTAGTAGGGGTGGGTTAATTAATTAGTATTATGGGACTGAATATTTTTATTTAATTTTTAAAAGGTTTATTATTTAAACGAATTGTATTGATAATTGAAATTCAATGAATATTATTACGGTCTGTGATTTATTTCACGTGTGAATGCCTTGGAATAGAACTCATTAATTCTATTGAATGATTGTATTTCAATGTTGTGTCCATAATGGATGGACAAGGGCAAGTACCCTCACGAAGATAATGAATGTACGAAAAATTAAAGGTATTCGTTTATCTTAACCAGTAAGTAGATTGGAAGAATATAAACTCATGGTTTTACAAATTTTATTATTTACAAATGGTTATGGGTTAAGATAGGCGAATACGCGTAGCATCTCGATTTTCGGTGATATTTTATATAAAATCAAAATATTCATTGTTTTACAAAAAAAAAAATAGTTTTGAAAATCGGGGTGTTACAGTCACCACAATACTGACAAATTAATTAAACTCACCCCTACTACACTGAACTACGTCACGAACTCGCGATTTTATTCTCCTAAGAACCTGCATGTGAAAAATAGGGGTGAGCTTGAAAGCCCAGTGGGTCATCTAAACAATTCACAATATTTTATTATGATACACACACAAAAACATTACAAACAAGTTTCACACATTAATCGTTGCAACATTAGATTGTTTAAGTCGAGAATTTCATCACGTTCTAAATCACGTACCTTTAGGAAATCAAACTCAGGGTGGCACAGTCCAAAAATTAGAACTCGTTGGCGATAATCATCATGAATAACTGCCCCATAATAAACATTGGCGATATTCCTTAGAATAATTGTCCCATAAGTGTGATTCTTATCTTAATCGTGTTCTTTAGTGATGTCACGCCATACGTACGGTATAAGTACGATATTAAGTGCATTCATAAAACATATTCAAACTCTACTACACATGGTATCATGTCACAAAGTCAATTATAATAATATTCACGCCTGAACTTTACTATGTCAATATTCCAAGTCATACATTTCATTATTAGGCATTATAATTTCTAAATGAATTCAATTATCACATGAATTTCATGCATCCAATTATCATTTTGATCAGAATAAAAATCATGTTGACACACATATCATCATGGCTAACAATCAAAACATTGTATATATGAAATCATGTACAATAGGCATGCATAAGCAATCTAATAATATTATGGACCTAATTAATTTAACATCCCTATCTATATATCAAAATAAAATATTATGAAGGCCTAGAATCATCCCCACCTGAATCGCTGAATTTCAAATCACTTAAATTCATCGTCACGCGTAATACTCAACCTGTACACGTATATACGTTTGTTAATATAATTACTCATAAGAACGATTATGAGTGTAGAGATATATACATATATATATATATATATATAGTGGTCGGATGTTTAAACTAAGTATATATATATATATATGATAACATATTATAGTGCCTTGTGATATGATATAATGATGTGTATGGTATAACATAATATAATACAATATAAGGTGTAGTGGTTTTGAAAAAGTGTGATATATATATATATAATATAATATATAATAGGTGATAACATGATATAATACAATATAAGGTGTGTTAGTTTTGAAAAGGTGTGATATATATAATATAATATATAATAGGTGATAACATGATATAATACAATATAAGGTGTGGTGATTTTGAAAATGTGTGATATAAATAATATAATACATAATAGGTGATAACATGATATGATACAATATAAGGTGTGGTAGTTTTGAAAAAGTGTGATATATAATATAATATATAATAGGTGTTAATATGATATAATATAATATGTGGTATATATATAAGGTGTGGTAATGTGTGGGGCTTTTGAAAAAGTGTGATATACATATATAATATATAATATGTGTGTGCTGTTGGAGGTTTAAAAAAAATTAAATTGGAATAGTGAAATAAAGAAGAAGGAGTGTGTTGTTGGACGTTTAAAAAAAAGATAAAATCGAAATGGATTAGGGAAACAAAGAAGAAGGGGCGTTGATGGTGGTGGTGGAGAGAAGAGAGAGAAAGATTCAGAGCGAGAGCGAGAGATCGAGAGAGCAGTGGCGGAGAAGAGAAGAGAGAGAGAACGGCAACGAGAGCAGTGGCGGATGGCAGAGAAGAGAGAGGGCGGCGGCGAGAGCAGGTGAATAGCGGGGGTTGCAGCGGCGAGATGAGAAGAGAGAGAGGGCGGCGAGAGCAGGGAAATTGTCACGACGCCCCTAACGTAGGCTGACGTCATGACCGGCACAGCGTACTATACACTGTACATCCTCATATACAGTATATAATACACTGTCAGCCTTCACGTACTCTCACAAACCTTCCCAAATTGTACAGAATTTTTTTTTTCCTATACCACAAATCAAATCAAATCAAATATATATAGATGATCATTTCACTCACATTCATTCCAGTCATTCCACAAATTAAATTCTCACCTGATAAATATCTATGATCATCTCATTTCCTCATATAATATTACCACACAACCCATCTAGGTGATATTACATATATATCGTGTGTGATAATTATACATATCAAAATAACATAAAGATAATCTATTTCCTCCAAGCATACATACACATACCAGACAAGGTTCTTTTCCCTTCGACTCAATACCTGAAATATTGGAGGAAATGGGGTGAGCAAACAACAGCTCAGTGAATATAGTTTTTGAGATGGCAATTATATACATTTAGTGAAATATGACATTTAAATTCATTTCAAACACTTATGCAACACATGCATCATTCAACGAATATAGTATACATGTCAACAACATAAATTTCATGAGTTTTCAATAACACAATGCACAATCTCCCTCCTCCGCAAGGCAAGAGAGCGGGTCTAACCCTTGTATGGCCGTACAAGGTAGACACAGTCTCTCATCACCCAATTCACAGTCATTTCAAGGATCGCAACCCTTGTTAGGACAGACCTACTGACAATGAGGACTCGCAAAACCTCATCCGGGTCTAATTCCTAACGAAATGACAATGAGGATTCGCAAAGCCTTATCATTCCAAACTCCAATTGCTAAAATCAGTTTGCATGATCCATAAAACTCAATGCATTATATATAATATCACATGCATACAATCAAACAGTTTATATGCGTACAATGCGATACAAGAACCAAATCAAGGAAACTATACTCACAGTGGTTACACGGGTTTTCTAATTCAACCTCTAAAATCGAACAACAATAGGGCTTCCTCAAGAGCGTTTATCCATGCCCTTAAGCTCTCAATTTAAACACTGAAATTAATCATAGATTATCATGAGAATCATCATTTATCATATCGGTAGCTACTAAAAATATCAAATTATCCAAAAATCACGATCTTAGTATCGAAACGTCTGGAATTCTGTTCTCTACGAATCTATGATTTTCAAATCACTATTCACAATGCTATTCACTATTCACTATTCATTTCACTATTCACTATTCACTATGCACTACTATTCACTATTCATCTGAATGTTGTAAATTGTATTAAAATTGTCAAATGGTCTCCAAAAATCATAAAATTGAATCTAATCACATAATCAGGGTTCCGACAGTCCAGGGAACGTTTTTCTACCTTTCTAGCGGATTTTCATTCACGTTAGGTCAAAACTCCAATTTTTTTGAAAACGCCGTAAAACGGCTCCTACAACAAAAATTACTCCGCTAGAAAGGTTACATCTAGCTTAGGTAGTAATTTCACGAAGAAAGGGAGTGAAAATCACTTACCGTGGGTCTCGATTCGACGAAAACCTCGCATCCCCTTTTTTTTTCTCTTCTTTCTCTCCGTTCTCTCGCTCTCTGGTTCTTCTTCTCTTTCTTTTTGTTTTTTTTTTTTTTTTTTTTTTAACGTGTGAGAGAGAAAAGTGAGATGAGACAATGACGTGAGAGATAAGAATGAGAAAGAGATATTTTATCTTAACAATGATCCAATGCTCCTTCTCTTAATAAAACAACTTTCCCATTTTAATATTTAACTTTCATTTATTCAATTATACTCCAATCCACATTTTTAATTAACCACTAATCATACACGCGTATCTTTAGCGTCTACGTATCAAATATGTGTATTATACATCTCGATATACACGTACTTCAACGTATGTATTTAATTAAATTTACGGGGTGTTACAGAAATGGCGGGGGTTGCAGCGGCGAGATGAGAAGAAAGAGAGGAAGGGCGGCAAGATCCGGGAAAGGGCGGAGAGTTGCAGTAGCGAGATGGGGTTTCGTGCATTGGGGTTTTGAGCAGAGAGTTGAGAGAAAGACCTGGCAAGAGCGAGAGAGCAGAGGAGAAGAAGAATCGAAGTCGCAGTGTCGATGCGCAACAACGGTGATGAGCGACTGTGTGCGCTGGCGGAGAAAGGAAGAGAGAAGATAGAGGGTTTAGAGAGGAAGAGGAGGCTTGTGCATTGGTTTCGAAAGAGCGAGGCTTGTGCGATTGGGTTTTGAGAGAGAGAGAGGCGCGATTTCAGCCGAGACTTTTAGCGAGATTACCGACGTGATATCCGGCGTGATATCCGGCGTGATTTATGGCATGGTTTCTGCGTGATTTCAGTGATTATGTTTGAAATTTGAAAGTAGATTTTTTTTCAGGGTATTACACCCTTGCACGATAACATGAATATGAACTTATTCATCTATATTCTTCTTCAGAACAAATCTTAACAACAGAGGATGCAAGCCTCAGAAAGGACCAATGACCAAGCAGAAAGTGGTGATTAGAAGAGTTTTACACAATTGTGATCATTGGAGAATGCATTACATCAAGAATGCATTACATCCATTGAGATATATAACATATTCATATTTTTTATGACTGCGTAGTTGCAAGTATAATCGTAATTTTTTAAGTTAAAATAATATTATACTGAAAATCCTTTTCTTTTCCTTTTTAAAATCCCTCGTCAAATAATGCTGCTTATGTAGTAATTTAGTTAGAGCTTGCGCACCAACAATCACTGAATAAAGGATAGAATTAAAAAAAATAATAATAATAAAATAAAAAGAGTACATGTCATGGAAACACATTTAGAAAATACACTTTCAACACTATAGCTGAAAGTGTGGTTGGATCGCCTTGAATCATACGTTTTCAATTATAATTAAATTTTATTTTATTTTAAAAGGTTAATATATATCTCCAATTTTCTTGATAATTCCTTGGACAATTTAATGTCATGTTTTTTTTTTTATTATTTATTGAGAAGATACATTATTAATAATTAGTTGTATAACTAATTTTATCACCAAACTACATTTTTGGAGAGCTATCAAGCCTGTTTCTAACCCATTAATCTCCTCACCTTCTAGAATGAGGTAACAGGAAGAGTTGAACATAAAATCTATGAATTTCAAAGCCACCTTTTTATGAACTACATCAACCCTATATTGGCAATCTAATCTCATGTTCAAGCAAATGCCCTAGCTATAGTCATCTTTAATTATTTCACTAGGAATCTATGGGTTTCAAAGTCACCTTTTTACAAACTACGTCAACCCCATATTTGCAATCTAATCTCATGTTCAAGCAAATGTACTAGCTATAGTCATCTTTAACTATTTCACTAGAAAATTTAAGAATAGCGTTAAAATACATGCTAGAACTTGCATGATTGCATCGAACGGTCGTTAGCACGAGAATTGGATTTTGAATTAGTCCTCATATTTTCAAGTCATATAATGCATTAGAATGTTAATTTAAAGGAACAAATCCCGCTAACAAAAATTATTTTATAATCATCACATGCATATACTAAATCATTTCAAATTAATGAATTAAAGACAGATAATTTCAACTACTAATGCAAAAAACAAATATCTACACCAAAACTTAAATAAGGTCGTAACAAGCCCCCAATGGGAATAACTAATGAGTCATTGGTCATTTGCAAATAAATATAAATTAAAGAACCGTTTAAGGGACAAGACATACAACAAAGCAGGTCTTGCTACAAATAGTCATTTTATTTTTTTGGTATCGATTTTTTGACACTCTACAGGTGTCCTTCTTCCTTTTTAAAGCGAAATTAATCTTTTTGAATTCAAAAATTTGTAAAAGTAATGATACTTTTCCTAACTAAGATGAACGAGGACGTAATCAAATTTATCTCTTAACTTTACATCATGGTTCACTCCCACAATCAGGAAATCAATCCATTGTGGGTGGCCAGTTGTTGTTACATGTAGTCAAACAGCCATCAAAAAATAATTTCCACCTCAAGATAACAATTTCAAGAAAGTTATGAGGCCACAACAAAAATATTTTATATATATTATCATCTCTTGGAATCGTGTCCATTCAATACATTAGGGCGGGCCCTCTTCACTAATTAGTTGTCATTTCTTCCTTATTTTATCTCACAATGGCCAAAATATCTTTACTCGTGAAGAGTGTGATGACGGAGTCGTCTCTCTTCATTCATATACTAATTAACAAGAAGAAGAAACTAAACCATGGTTGTCAACTCCGACGAACGCGGTTGTGGCGCCGGAAATGCTGCGGCGCCGCTGCTGGCGTCGCCGGAAGAGATAAAAAGATTTTGATCTTCACACCTATTTTGTACGCTCAAAGTGCACATTACTTTTATACTTACTAATGTTTTAGGGAAATTCTATTGCAACCTCTTTTTCAAAGCTAATTTTCCTATTTCTTTTTTATCAAAAATAAAAATCCTGTTTTTTTTTTTTTTTTTTTTTTTTATGAGGGGATGTGGAGATCAAATCTGAGGTGTCACAGGTGGACTAGTAAATCTTTACATATACAAACAACTTTACATATGAATATCTCAAATTTCTGATCAAATGATTTCAATGATCTCTACCCTTGTCCCTCTGAGCTCTAAAACCCTGGTGAATGATAGGAGGGCGGTGTTTATTCGTATTATTATGATGTATTCTACCCTTGTGGAGGGGGGATCTAATTGATGATTGGAAAATGTGATAAGTGTGCACCTGTTGATTATAACTCTGCTGAAATCTTTTGCAGACAGTTACTATAATAAAGACAATAACTAGAACTGAAAAAGCTTTTGTAACACTTAAACCAGAAAGAAAATTCATTAAATAAATGAGACTGCAGGTGAAATTCAATAGCTTTTTAAGTGCATGTTTGCAAATAAGCAATGATGTTTAATTTGGTGGACTTTCCTTAACAGGGGCTTGGATTGTTAACATTATCAGTTACACTCCCTACATCAAGCACAACAGATTCTGGTAGCAGTGAGAACAACACCTCCACCCCTTCTCAATTTCTATCCATCTTTTTCTTTGCTTCCCTGTATCTAGTGGCAATTGCAGTAGGTGGGCACAAACCTTGCACACAAGCGTTTGGAGCTGATCAATTCGACGGGCAACACCCAGAGGAGAGCAAAGCCAAGAGCTCATTCTTCAATTGGTGGTACTTTGGAACGTGCTCTGGAATTTCAGTTTCTTTCTTCATTGTATCCTATGTACAAGAGAACTTGAGTTGGGGACTTGGAATTGGAATCCCTTGCATTATCATGGTAGCAGCACTTGTTGTTTTCGTGCTTGGAACCAAAACTTACCGTTACAGTATCAAGGACGAAAACGAGAAAAGCCCGATTTTCAGAATTTCTCAAGTGTTTGTTGTAGCGGCAAGGAATTGGAGATTGAAACCATCATCGTTCCCTGTACAAGAAGAAACAAGTGGAGTTGAAGCATCTTTCACACTTAGTTCTAACAAATTCAAGTGAGTAAAATAAATTCTACACTTGGTATAGATAGTTGCTATGAAAGAATAAAATAAATAAGATATACCTTCAGCCATTATATTGATTCTTTGAACTTGTGGAATGCTTGATCTTTGTCTGGTCTTCGAAGCCTTAGTCCTTTTTGTTAGAAATACATATATTTATAGTAAACATGATTCATTTGGAATCTTTATAGTGAATGTATCTTAATATGAACATATTTAATAGGTTCATGTATGTGAAGATTGCATGTACCTAGGATAGTGTGATACATGAACTTAGTGGTTCATGTATGTGAAGATTGCATGTACCTAGGAAAGTGTGATCCATGAACTTAGTGGTTCATGTATGTGAAGATTCATGTATGCATTTATTGTATTTGCCTAGGTAGGGTCCTATAAATACCTCATGTATTTCTCATTTTCAAATCAAGCAAAGTGCACAAGTTCAAGTGCAAGCTCAAGTCCTTCTCCTTCTTCCAATATTTTTCTTGTTTAGAGTTTGTGTGCTCACTACGTTTCCAACAAATTGGTATCAGAGCAAGGATGAATTCTTTCCAGCAACAAGTTCCCAAGTTATCAAAGGATAACTATGGTTCATGGTGTATCCAAATGAAAGCCTTGTTTGGATCTCAAGATCTTTGGGAAACCATTAACGATGGTTTTGTAGAACCCATTGGCGAGCAAGAGGCTGCATGTACAGCAGATGAGAAGAAGGCTATTAAGGAGCAAAGGAAGAAGGATAAAAAAAGCTTTGTTTATACTCTATCAAGGGTTGGACGAAGCTACCTTCGAAAAGGTCGCTGAAGCAACAACAAGCAAAGAAGCATGGGATATTCTTGTTTCCATCTTCAAAGGAGATGATCGAGTGAAGCGGGTTCGTCTTCAAGCATTGCGAGGCGAGTTTGAAGCTCTCCACATGAAGGATGATGAATCAGTGTCCGATTATTTTTCACGGTTGCTAATAATCGTGAATGGCTTGAAGAGAAATGGTGAGAAACTAGATGACATCCGTGTCGTCGAGAAGGTACTCCGATCCCTTTCCTCTAAATTTGAGCATGTAGTTGTAGCTATTGAAGAGTCTAAGAACTTGGAGATACTTACAATTGAGGAATTATTGGGTTCACTACAAGTACATGAGCAAAGGATGCAGAAGAAATCTAATCCAGTTGTATTGGAACAAGCATTAGAGTCAAAACTGACTCTAAATGATCAAAGAAAATCTACCTCCAACCGTGGTCGAGGCAGAGGCCGAGGGCGAGGTACAACTCAACAATCAAGCCAAAGTCAGCACAAGAATCAAAGCTTTAGAGGACGAGGAGGTAACCGAGGTAGAGGAAGATCTTATGGACATGGAGCCAATAAGAATGTCCAATGTTTTAACTGCAATAAATTTGGACACTACGCCTCCGACTGTTGGTTAAAAATTGATGAACAAGCCAATGTTGCAGAGACATCACATGATGTAGGTAATGATTCTATCCTACTTCTTGCACATGATGATTCACATACTTCATATAAAAATTGGTATCTTGATTTTGGGGCAAGCAATCATATGTGTGGCGAGAAAGAATTGTTCGTAGAACTCACGGAAGAAGTCCACGGAAAGGTGAACTTGGGAGATTCCTCCCAACTATCAGTTGAAGGCAAAGGGAAAGTAAAAATCTATCAGAAGGATGGTAAGAATGGGTATATCTCTGATGTGTATTATGTACCTAATATGAAAAGCAATATTCTTAGCATTGGGCAGCTTGTAGAAAAGGGATATAACATACAAATGAGAGACAACTCTCTCATTTTGAGAGATACAAGTGGAAGAATCATCGCACATGTTCCGATGACCCAAAATCGAATGTTCCCACTTCATCTTAGCACAAAGTCAGGGAAATGTTTCTATGGAGTCAAAGAAAGTGAGTCATGGAAGTGGCATCATCGCCTTGGGCATATCCACTTTAGTGGTCTAAAACTACTATCTTCATCAAGCATGGTGCATGGGTTACCAATGATCGAGCCGCCAAGTAACACTTGTGATGTTTGTATACTTGGCAAACAAGCACGGCTTCCTTTTCCCAGCGGCAAATCATGGAGAGCAACGACACCACTTCAACTGATCCACACTGACATATGTGGACCTATTGAACATGAGTCACTAGGAGGTAATAGATACTTTATTACTTTCATTGACGACTTCAGCAGAAAATTATGGGTTTATTTTCTTAAAGAAAAGTCAGCTGCTTTTGTTGTATTCAAAAACTATAAAGCCCATGTAGAAAAAGAAAGTGGTCACAAAATTGTAACTCTCCGCTCTGATCGAGGTGGAGAATACACCTCAAAAGTATTTGATGAGTATTGCAGGGAAGAAGGCATAAAACATCAATATACAACGGCTTACACCCCACAGCAAAATGGGATCGCTGAAAGAAAGAATCGCACGATTCTTAACATGACCAGAACTATGCTCAAGGAGAAAGGATTGCCAAAGCAATTCTGGGCGGAAGCTGTGGCGTGCTCTTCATATGTGCTGAACCGATGTCCTACCAAAAGTGTAAAGCACATGACACCTCAAGAGGCGTGGAGCGGCTACAAACCAACTGTTGCACACCTAAGAATCTTTGGGTGTGTTGCATATTCTCAAGTCCCCAAGCCCAACAGAAAGAAGCTGGATGATCGTGGTGAGAAATGCATATTTCTCGGCTATAGTGAAGAATCGAAAGCATACAAGCTCTATAATCCACTAACAAAGAAATTAGTGGTTAGTAGAGATGTTATCTTTGAAGAAGATAAAGCATGGAGCTGGAATGATGATGAGAAGGCCAAAGAGCAGCAAGTGTTTGAAGAACTTGAAGAACCCCCAACACAAGTTCCACCAGGTATACCACCATCTCCTCAACATGACACACCTTCTCCAAGAATAAACTCCCCATCTTCAGCAGAAAGTAGTAGAAACAGATCTTCCATTCACCAAAGTCCCATCAAAATGAGAAGTCTCGCGGAGATTTATAATCAAAGAGAAGAAGACGAAGAGACCAACCTCTTCTGTTTATATGCTGATCACGAGCCTCTGACCTTCCAAGAAGCTGTCGAAGAAGAATGTTGGCGATCGGCAATGGAGGAGGAGATTCATGCTATTCAGAAGAATGACACTTGGGAGATGACCACACTTCCAACAAATCAAAAGGCTATTGGCGTCAAGTGGGTGTACAAAATCAAACGTACTGCTGAGGGTGAAGTTTCTCGTTACAAAGCGAGACTAGTTGCTAAAGGCTACAAGCAGAAGTACGGTATCGACTACGAAGAGGTTTTTGCACCAGTTGCAAGACTTGACACGGTGAGATTATTGATTGCACTTGCCGCTCATCATAATTTGAAGATATATCAGCTTGATGTCAAATCAGCCTTTCTCAATGGCATTCTCGAAGAAGAAGTGTATATTCACCATCCAGAAGGTTTTGAAATTGACGGAGAAGAAAACAAGGTATATCGCCTGAAAAAGGCATTATATGGTTTAAAACAGGCGCCAAGAGCTTGGAATGCACGCATTGATAGCTATCTTCAACATAATGGTTTCACCAAATGTCCATATGAGCATGCAGTCTACATGAAGAAAAATCATCAAGGTGAATTTTTGATTATTTGCCTATATGTTGATGACCTGTTGTACACAGGAACTAGCAGTGAAATGCTTATGGAATTCAAGCTGTCAATGTTTAAAGAGTTTGAGATGACAGACAACGGACTGATGTCCTATTTCCTTGGGATTGAAGTGAAGCAACAGCAAGATGGGATATTTATATCTCAAACAAAGTACATGAAGGAAATTTTGGAGAAATTCAAGATGAGTAATTGCAACACTGTGAACACTCCAGTTGCTACAGGTATGAAACTATCAAGAGAAGGAAATGGAGGATTTGTTGACTCAACTTTTTTCAAGAGTCTAGTTGGAAGCCTGAGGTACTTGACAATCACAAGGCCCGATATTATGTATGGCGTTGGACTTGTGAGTCGTTACATGGAGACACCAAAGGAGTCACATTGGCTAGCTGCAAAGAGAATACTAAGGTATATCAAAGGCTCACTTAATCTTGGTCTATTTTATAATTATGGTGAAAATGCAAAATTAGTAGGCTATTCAGATAGTGATTGGGGAGGGGACCAAGATGAGAGAAAAAGCACCACTGGCTATGTCTTCTATCTTGGCACAACTGCATTTTCTTGGACCACCAAGAAACAAAAAATAGTGGCTCTATCTTCTTGTGAAGCAGAGTATATAGCAGCTTCATCTACTGTTTGTGAAGCAATATGGGTACGGAATATTTTGAAGGAGCTGGATCATCCACAGGAGGAGCCAACTGTGATATTTGTGGACAACATGTCAGCTATCCAGCTTGCAAAGAATCCAGTCCATCATGGAAGGAGTAAGCACATTGATACTCGGTTTCATTTTCTTCGTGATCATGTGAAGCAGAAGACTGTAGAGCTCCAATATTGTCACACAACTGAACAAGTAGCAGATATATTCACTAAACCATTATCAGGTGAAATTTTCATGAAGCTAAGAGACATGCTAGGCATGAAGCAGTTTTGATTTGAGGGGGGAAGATAAAGGCATGTCAAAGATTAAGTTTGATTTTTGAAGTGCATGAATCATGTTTAAGGGGGGATGTTAGAAATACATATATTTATAGTAAACATGATTCATTTGGAATCTTTATAGTGAATGTATCTTAATATGAACATATTTAATAGGTTCATGTATGTGAAGATTGCATGTACCTAGGATAGTGTGATACATGAACTTAGTGGTTCATGTATGTGAAGATTGCATGTACCTAGGAAAGTGTGATCCATGAACTTAGTGGTTCATGTATGTGAAGATTCATGTATGCATTTATTGTATTTGCCTAGGTAGGGTCCTATAAATACCTCATGTATTTCTCATTTTCAAATCAAGCAAAGTGCACAAGTTCAAGTGCAAGCTCAAGTCCTTCTCCTTCTTCCAATATTTTTCTTGTTTAGAGTTTGTGTGCTCACTACGTTTCCAACACTTTTCGCAATCTTGACAGAGAAATAGACTCATTTATATTCTGTAACCATCTCTATCCAACAATGTTATGAGATAACCCAAAATCTCATAAAATCAGGAAACCTTATTTGATTGGAAACTTATCTCTTAATACTATGAAATAAATATGTGAGTTAATTTATAGTGTAGTATATAACTAACATGCTAATCTTTGTGGAATAGGTTTATTGACAAAGCATTGGTTGCTGCACCAGAAAATCTAGAATATGGTTCAATGAAAGATTGGGCAGTATGTAGTGTAAGTCAGGTGAATGAAGCAAAGGCAATACTGCAGTTGGTTCCATTATGGTGTGCCTGTTTAGTCTATGCAATTGTCTTCTCTCAACCAGGAACCTTCTATACTAAACAAGGCAGCACCATGGACAGAAAAATTGGATCCAAGTTTCAGATACCAGCTGCCTCACTCCAAATCTTTACTTCCATCAGCATTGTTTTCGTCATGCCCATCTACGACCTCGTCTTTGGTCCAATAGCTAGAGTTTTCACGGGGAGACCTTATGGCATAACTACACTCCAAAGAATTGGTACAGGGATGTTGTTTTCTACAATGTCCGTGATATTGGCAGCCGTAGTTGAGAAGAAAAGGCTTGAAACCGCTTTAAATTATGGCTTGGTTGATAAGCCAGAAGAAACAGTACCCATGAGTATCTGGTGGTTGGTTCCTCAGTATGCATTTGTTGGAGTGGCTGATGTCTTCACCGTAGTTGGTTTGCAGGAATTTTTTTATGATCAAGTGCCTAACGGGTTGAGAAGTGTTGGCATTGCCCTGAACTTGAGCATATTTGGAATAGGGAGCTTTCTTGCTAGCTTCCTCATCTCTATCGTTGATAAAGCTACTAGCGCAGGGGGCCAAGATAGCTGGGTATCAAATAACCTCAATAAGGCTCATCTTGATTACTTGTATTGGCTTCTTGTTGGACTCAGCATAGTAGGGATGACTACTTTTATATATTTTGCAAAGTCACATATCTATAATAGAGAGAAGACTACAATATGAGAGCAACTGATCGATTGTTGCAAAGTTACTGTGTTTCTAGAACAAGCAATGCATTAGTGTACATGTGTGTTCATAACTACTTGAGATTTGAATTGCTTTTAGAGTAGTGCTACCACGAACGGTGCCAACGCAAAATCTAATGCTGCCTATGTTTAATATTTGTTAAATATTAAAGAAGTCATAAATACACAAATGCCCCTTGCATCTAATGGCCTATATATACTGGACACTAATGTTAGGATAGGATACCTAGTGATCTGAAAAAAGCTCTTGAGAAATATAAGAAAGCGGGTCTTTACCTACCAGTTTTTTTCTTTTAAGCCATGTGTGAAGGGATAGCTAAAGATAATATTGTATTTTAGCAAAGCTTAATTTTCAAAGTATCAAGACAATATATTATCTAATTTATCTTCGATCTTCTTGGAATCATATCTTACAACGTGGGGAGGCTTTATAATTTAATTTGGTTGGCATGAGTTCCTCTGCTCCGAGGGGCGGTGGCACCGGAAGAGAGCATGGAAGGTGATAACATATCTGGTGGTCAAAAAACATACTTGTCCCACACTCATTTTCTTTAATATTTTCACTCATAAAGTCATAATAAACCTAGCTCAATTATGGGAAGTAACAGATATTTCCTTTACAAAGACTAAGTCTAAGATATTAATTCATTTATAAAGTTAAACATTTTTTTTTTTTTTTTCAAAAGGTTAGTAAAGTGGGTGGACATAGCCTCCACTGGGCCTTGCACTGTTAACCGCGTATGAGCCTAAGAGGTATTAAGAGGACGTCACTGCTCAAAATCCCAACTTGTAAAAGAAAATTTATCTTCCAACTACCCGCCAAACCATTTATTTGATAGGCCCTCTTCGTTTAATTAGCTTTTGGTTGTCATTTTTTCATTTTTTTTTAGAAAATCTTATTTTATTATTCCATAAGGTCAATATCTCCATTATTATGGTCTCTTCTTGGGAGACATCCGATAAAAAAAAAATATATATGTCTCCATTATGAAACAAACCAAAAATGATGTCTGAAAATATCTGTAGTCCGGCCCTTCACCAAGTCTCTTTCTTGCATCAAGAAGAAGAAGAACAAAAAGAAAAGATGGTTGTCAACTCCGGCGAAGGTCGCGGCGCAATTGAAGCGCCGCTGCTGGTGCCGCCGGACGAGAGCGTGGAAGGGATGGTGGAGTACAACGGGAAGAAGGCGAGAAGATTGAGCACTGGCGGGTGGCGGTCGGCTTCTTTCATTATAGGAGTGGAGATTGTTGAGAGGTTTGCTTTTTATGGAATTTCATGCAACCTCATAATATTCCTTACCGGACCTCTCCGGCAGTCCACCGCCGCTGCCGCCGAGAACGTCAATGCTTGGACCGGCACCGCCACCATGACGCCTCTTCTTGGTGCCTTCATTGCCGATTCGTATCTCGGCCGCTACCGCACCATTCTTTACTCTTCCATCCTTTACATTCTGGTTAGTATTTATATATACTTTTGCTCCTTCTTCTCCTCCTTTAATTTTTATTGATAATTAAACTAACTTTAACTCAACAAAATATTTTTTCAATTATATTAGTTGGGTATAATTAAAAGATAATTTTGATTGAGTCTGTGTTAGGAAAATTCAGGGAGCCAAATGTGTTAGAGACTCGAGTTGATTGAGTGATTGATCATGTATTGTAATGTGGCTTAGTTTCTCATTTTTTACTATTTAGGTACTGATACATGTTTTATTTTCTTTTCAAATACACCTCATGAGACACCAATTATTATTTTATATGTTTTTTTTTTGGGTGCAAAACCAATTATTATTTACTAAACCGAGTACAAGCTCTGATTCCCCAAGTAATTTAAACTATTAATCTTTCTCAAATCGTTTTTTAATTATAAAAACTAAGTGAATCATGTGTAACTAAACTATTATAGTATTACATAAAATAAACTCAACTTAGCATTCTCCTATTTATATGAGATCATCATATAGTATTACATATCTCATTGTATATATATAGTGCATAATATCATTATCATAATAATGTAATTGTCTTTGTAGTTGTATTTTTATTTTTATTTTTTTTCATTGTGCAAGAAATATCATTAAAAACTGCCCCGTCTATGGTGAATAAATCTAGAATCTGTAATAAGAGGTATCCTATCCAAGAGAGTTCAAGCTTGATCACAGGATCTTATACTTTGGGGGTAAAAGGGCAATGGAGAAAAAAAAATGTGGTCAATATATTTGGAGTGTGATTTACAGAGAACACATAAACTAGGAGACAAGCAGGATGAGGTGCTCTTCTTCTCTAGACCATCCCAGAAAAAAATAAAAATGAACCTTTGAGTAAAAATTAGCTTTTTATATAAAGGAGGAGTAATGCTACCTTGATTGCAATAGAAACTGCAATGCAAACTATATTACTTCAACACCTTTGAATTTTATTGAATTACGTGTCATGACAGATTCAATGCAACCCAATACAATTTAAAGGTGATGGGTGTTGCAGTTTATACTGCAGTACACTATCACAATCAATTTAACATTATTTAGGCCAAACGTGGAAGCTGTTTGGTACCTAAACAAGTGTGACAAAAAAGATAAAACATGGTTCAATATCAAGATTAAGCTAAGCATATTGCCTTGTGCTTTCAATGGCTTTCTCCATCAGGGATTTCCATCCTTTTGAATTATAACCATTCTGTACTGATGATAAGTCAGCCTATTAGAAAGGAAAGAAAGGGACCTATCAACCAATAAAAAAAAAAATGAATGGACAGAGAGGTGGTGAGGAAAATCTCTTGCAACCTTCACAAAAAAAAATATATATATATACTGTATCTCTTTTTCTTTTTATGAGGTGGAAGGGGGGGAAACAAAAATCTGGGGTCTCACAGGTGGACTAATTAATCTTTAAATCTACAAACTACTATGGATGACAATATCTCAAATTTCATCAATGTCATTTAAACATGTGATAAATGATGTCAAGATCAGGAAGAGTGGTTGGGTGCAAAGCACCTAAAATCCACTTCAGAGGTCTCAAGTTCGAGTCTATATCTCCTACCATTTGTTGACTACTAGTACTATTTGATTATATCCCCGGCTCCATGGGCTTAGTAGGGAATAGGATCCCCAATACTGATGATCTTTTAATAAAAAATAAAAAAATAAAAAAAAAGGTGATAAAGGGCATATCTGTTGATTATAAGTCTGCTGGAATCTTTTGCAGTCGGTCACTGTAAGTAACAAAAATTGAATCTAAGTAAGTTTTTGTAACACTTAAAAAAATAAAAAATAAAAATAAAAGAGCCCTGCAGATGAAATTGTACAGCTTTTATTTTTATCTGCATGTTCCAATAAGCAATGATGTTTAATTTGGAGTAACAGGGGCTTGGATTGTTAACTCTATCAGTTACACTCACTACATCAAGCACAACAGATTCTCTTAACACTGAGAAGAACACCTCCGGTACTTCTCTATTCCAATCCATCTTCTTTTTTGCATCCCTGTATCTCGTGGCAATTGCAGAAGGTGGCCACAAAGCCTGCACACAAGCTTTTGGAGCCGATCAATTTGACGGGCAACACCCGGAGGAGAACAAATCCAAGAGTTCATTCTTCAATTGGTGGTACTGCGGTATGTGCTTTGGAATCGCAGCTCCTTTCTTCATTGTATCCTATGTACAAGAGAACTTGAGTTGGGAATTTGGAATCGGCATCCCTTGCATTGCCATGGTTGTAGCACTTCTTGTTTTTGTGGTTGGTACCAAGACTTACCGTTACAGTATCAATGAAAATGAGAAAAGCCCGTTTGTCAGAATTGCTCAAGTGTTTGTTGTGGCGGCAAGGAATTGGAGATCAAAACTATCATCATTCCCTGTACAAGAAGAAACAAGTGGAATTGAAACATCTTGCATGCTTAGTTCGAACAAATTCAAGTGAGTAAAGTAAATTATAAACCCAATTCTTCAGATTGTATTCTCCATCCAATTGGCATAGATAGTTTACTAATCTTTGTGGAACAGGTTTCTTGACAAAGCATTGATTGCTGCACCAGACAATCTAGAATATGATTCAGCGAAAGATCGGGCAGTATGTAGTGCAAGTCAGGTGAATGAAGCAAAGGCAATACTACAGTTGATTCCAATATGGTGTGCCTGTTTAGTATATGCAATTGGCTTCTCTCAACCTGGAACCTTCTTCACTAAGCAAGGCAGCACCATGGACAGAAAAATTGGATCCAAGTTTCAGATACCGGCTGCCTCACTCCATATTTTTATGTCCATCACCACTGTTTTCATCATGCCCATCTATGATCGTTTCTTTGTTCCGATTGCTAGGGTTTTTACTCATAAACCTCATGGCATAACAACCTTGCAAAGAATTGGTACAGGGATGTTCTTTTCTACTATCTCCATGATAGCGGCAGCTGTATTTGAGAGGAAAAGGCTTGTAACTGCTTTAAACTATGGCTTGGTTGATGACCCAAAAGCAACAGTACCCATGAGTGTCTGGTGGTTGGTTCCTCAGTATGTATTTTTTGGAGTTGCTGATGCCTTCACCATGGTTGGTTTGCAAGAGTTTTTCTATGATCAAGTGCCAAATGGGCTGAGAAGTCTTGGCATTGCCCTCTACTTGAGCATATTTGGAATAGGGAGCTTTCTCAGTGGCTTCCTCGTCTCTATCATTGATAAGGCTACTAGTGCAGGCGGGCGAGATAGTTGGGTATCAAATAACCTCAACAAGGCTCATCTTGATTATTTGTATTGGCTTCTTGTTGGACTCAGCATAGCAGAGATGACTACCTTCATATATTTTGCAAAGTCATATGTCTATAATACTCAAAGTACTCCATGAGAGATTGGAAGCTTTTGTTGTAATTTCTTTCTTCCTAGCTGTACAGCCTGTACTTTGAGGACCTCTGGTCCTCCTCACAACAGAATTTCAATTTATGCTGGTACCATAATATCAGATTGGGGACTGAGATCAAAATTAGAAAGAATGCGTGTGAGTAGGAAACAAAAAATATCTATTGTTCTATGACTCTATCATCAGCCATGGGTTCAAATTTAAGGACACAAATATATATATGTATACATATCAGAACTGTATCTGTGTGCATGGATAGATATCAAGATTCAATTGCATTTATTACAGCCACCAATAATGTAGTCACATCAACATCAATGCAATCCACCATTGTTAAAGTTACAGACTTTGTATCTTTGCCATCAAAATCACTTTAGCACATTTTTATATGCTAAAGGCATATGTGCAGGGTGAATAGGTAAAACATATGGCAGGAGAAATTTCCTCACAAGCCAAACTTGGCAATTCACTGAAAGAGGAAATTAATTAAACCTATGGACCATCTGGCCAAATAGAAGACTATGGCATTGATTTAAGGAATACTTTTAGCACATGAAAAGAACACACCTTTCCAATATTGCTATAATGGTTTGTTTGATATATATTGAGATGCAAGTGGCATTTGTCTTGATGAAGGGGCATAATTGTGACTCTGTTCAGATGGATTGAAGTAAAATAACCAGTGTTTTCAAGGCACCAAGGTGACGTCTAGGCGATTTGCCCTATCTAGGCGAGGGGTAGCCTAAACGTGGCCTATGCGATAAGAAAAATATTTATTTATAAATCCCTAGATAATTAATTAATTATTTGCAAGTCCCTGAACAGTTTATATACAAAATTATATATATCTAACTATATTCATAATAAATGTTAAATTTTCACAAAATGATAAAAAACACTTCATATTAATTAAAATCATGCCCACAAAACACTAATTCATGCCATAATACATATTATCCAAAAGGTTCAAAAGTACAAAACTAAAATATCTATCGTCGGAGGGTCGTCGATGGTTGCTGGAGATTTCGGCAGCGTTTCTGGGTCGGAGCAAATGGAAAGGATAGGCTTAAAGAGAGCAAGATTCGAGAGTTTACTATAGAAAGGGGGTGTTTATGTTTTAAAAAATATATATTTAATTAGAGTGACCCTCCTAAACTTTTTAAATATTTGCACAAACCCTCACTGCCTGCCTAGGCATTTTAGGGAGAAAACGCCTAGGTGAAGCCTTGAAAACACTGAAAATAACACATTTCTTCAATAAAATAGAAGCCTTTGACTACTTGAATCCAAAGGTAAGTAAAAAAAAAGTCCAAAGAGAAACTGTGCAGAGCAATTTGAGGCAGTAACAAGAAAGGAAGTCACACCCAATATTAAATTTTGAGAGAGTCTCCACTAAGTCTAAGGTCACCCAAGTTATCTGAATTAACATAAGATAGTGCTAATTTCCGTTTATCAGGTTTGATTGTCCTCTACTTTTATTCGCAGAGGTTGCAGCTACGATCCATCAGAACGTTTGTTCAAGACAAACTGAAAAATATTTACCTGCTCCATGTTTTAAGTTTAAGACAATAAATTAAAAATATAATGCAAACAAAAGGAAGTTCAATAGTTTGCAAGGCTTCTATCAAAAAAAATGGCATTTTTTCAGCAAAAAATCTTAAAAGGCCTTCCCAAGAAAAGTGATAGAAAAAATAGATCTATAAAATTAAATATTTGAAGACAATGGAGAATAAGCCAGTAGAGAAAAGGTCATAAGGAGATCATACCAATGGGGGATGAAGCTAGTCGATGATGGAACCAAAATGGCCACTGTACTATGGAAAACAGTAGCATGCTTGAGAACAGTAACAAAAGGGGGCTGTAATTGGTTGAGATTATGACCAATCCAAGAGCAAATTCAACCACATTTTTTCATTTTACCCCACAGAAAATCACACTCAATGCACTGCAGGAATTAAAAAACTACTGGACATAATATTTTTCACTGCCACTTCTATCAGTTCTCATGGCTCACCAATAATCCCCACAAGAGCAGACACCATTTTCAAATCTATGAAACCTATTGGCATCTCTCACCAAAAACACCTTCTTCAATACCTTTGACAACCCCTTGATAAACTCATGACAATCCCCACAGACCCTTAAGTTCTTGAAAACCCTAATAACCTCAAATTCCTCCAAATTCCCACACACCAATCCTAAGCCAATTGCCAACTTCTCACTGTGCAATCTCAAGCTTTCCACCTTTGACTCTTCATCTACATCATGTAGAGCAAACCTTACTCCGTAAACAAATCCAGCTTCTTCCTTCATCTTCTTCTCCATCACCCTCAAAACCTTGTGGATGTTCTCAGTAAGTGGGTGTGTATCATCTCCTCCATAGAAGTAGTGCACTTCCTTATCAATCTCTATCCAACTACATCCAGCCTCTTTCTTCAAACCCTTGCATCTCATTAATTTTCTTATCTTCTCATACTCCTGCCACTTACCAGCCTCAGCATAGATATTTGACATCATGACATAGTTTACTGGATTCTCACCGTCCAATCTCAAAAGAATCTCTCCAACTTCCCTTCCCATTTCCATGTCTCTATGTACTCTACATGCCCCAAGTAGTGTCTGCCATATCCCTGCAGTTGGCTCAAGTGGCATGCTTTCAATAAGATTCTTAGCTTCTTTCAACTGCCCAGCTCGGCCAAGAAGATCAACAAAGCAAGCATAATGCTCTACTCTTGGTTTTATTCGATTATCCATGCAGAGTCTTGAAAAGTACTTGTGACTTGCTTCAATAAGGCCAGCATGGCTACAGGCAGAGAGCACAGCCAAGTAAGTAACTTCATCTGGGTCAATCATCTCCAACTGCATTTGTTCAAATAAACGGATTGCTTCTTCTCCATAACCATGCTTTCCATATCCAGCAATTATCACAGTCCAAGAGACTAGATTACGGTTTGATATTTCACCAAAACACCTTTTTGCTTCTTCTACTAACCCACACTTGAGGTACATATCAATGATAGAATTGGCTACTGAGATGTCTAAACCAGATGGTACTTTAAGGGTATATGAATGCATTTGTTTACCTTGCTCTACAAGTGCAAAATCAGCAAAGACACCAATCAGGCTTGAGAGGATGAAGCCATCAACTTGAACTTCAATTTTTCTGAACTCACTCAGTAAGTTCAAGGCATCACATAAATTTCCTTCTTGAGTGTAACCTGCTATCATCACAGTCCAGCACACAACATTTTTCTGCACAATTTCATTAAATAATTTTCTTGCTTCAGGTAATTGCCTGCATTTTACATAAAGATCAACTAGGGCACCTGCCAGGATCACCCGGTCTGAGATCCAAAACCCTCTTGTCATTAAGGATGCATGAATTTGGATACCTTCAGAAATTGTGCCACGAACACTACATGCCTTTATTAGGCTCACAAAAGTGAACTCATCGGGCCTTTCTTCTTGTTCTTGCATTCTCTGGAACAAATCAAGAGGTTTACTACCAAATCCTTCATGACTATATCCAGCGATCATTACATTCCAGCTGATGAGACTTCTAAGAGGCATTTTTTCAAACAACTGAGCTCCTTCTTCAATTTGCCCACATTTTGAGTACATATCAATGATTGAATTACCCACAACTGGTATCAACTCAAACCCAGTTTTCGTGCACAGGACATGTACCTGCATTCCGTTCTTTACAACACCAATTACGCCACAAGCTTTCAAATTCGTGGACAATGTGAACTCATTAGGTTTGATTCCTGAACAGCCCATTTGACAGAAGAGCGTTAATGTCGCCAAAGCATCACCTTGCAATAGGTAACCACCCATGAGCGATGTCCATGAAACAACATTTCTTTCAGGCATTCTATCAAAAATTTTATGAGCAATTTTAACTTTACCACACTTTCCATACATGTCTATAAGATCATTGTTTATTATCAAATCAACAGAAAATCCCATCTTCATCAGAGATGCATGGACTTTAAGCCCTTGATCCAATAGCAAACCTCTTGAGCAATTCCTCAAGAGATTTGCAATTCTTTGCCGCTCTGCCATTTGTAGAAGTGCAGAAGCGTCAATCAAGAGTTCATCAGTTGTTTGGTCAAAAGGTATCAGAGATGAACAAATTCATCATCTGTTATGTAGGACTACAAAGTACTATCAATAGGTTCCATTGCCCTGCACCTCATCTCTTCAAGAACTTGTGCTCATAGAACTCATCAAATGATATACGATTGACTGCAAAGATGAACAAATTCATAATTTGTGAGAGGGAATAGTATTAAAATTCAAAACGAAAGGTTTGAAATCAAAAGAGACATTAGTATACCTGGGTTTTTACAGAGTAATTTGGTACACACATCAACACACTCGGGGTGCAACTCAGGAAGGACGAGGTTGGAAAATGGCAAACATGAACACTTCTTGATGTTCTGTAGCAACTGAAATCAACAAATTGGAATATGTTATATTATTTCAAGTGATGAATTTAAGGGAACTTATTATGCATACTAAGTCACACTTTCACTAAGCTACCTGAACATTGTTTTTGCCACAAAAAGGTGGGTATCCATTCAGAAGCTCAAAAAGAATTGCACCAATACTCCACATGTCCACCTACACACAATCACCGGATTTCAGACAACTCCAATTTTCATTTTAAGAAAAATTAGAAAGACAATTTTTTATAAGAAAAGAAATGTTAAATTCAGTACCTTTTCATCATATTTTTGGAATTCCAGAACTTCGGGGGCCATATATAATGGAGAACCACAAACTGTCTCAGCATATTCACCTGGATGTACAGTTCTGTTCTTACAACCAAAGGAAAAGACATGTTAAACGCAGATAAAGATTTACACAAAATGTCTCTACCAACTGAATATAAAATATTTCTTCTTCTACCTTGAGAGACCAAAATCAGCAATCTTCAGCACAGCATCACAGTTGGGTATAGATAGTAGAATATTCTGTGTAAAAGAAAGATACATGTTAAGCAAATCTTAATAAAGTATGATTACCCATATGCAAGAAGTATAAGAACAATCATTGGAAATAATATCATATTATACAGCACTCAAATTATCGAACAATCATAAACTGGAAGTAAGCTCTTCAATAAATTGGTTACCCTACTCAATAGAAATAAATAAAACAAATAAAAGACAAATTTTCATCGTAAGTGTACAATAACATCAAAACTTTCAGAGAAAGAAAGATGAAATCAAGAAAAATATGTAATTTTTCTTTAAGGGTTGCTGCACCTCTGGTTTCAAGTCCCGATGAATAATATGGTGAGCATGCAGTACTTGTAAACCAGCACCTGCAACATGGAAATCAGTGCATTTTGATTCCAAGTCATAAAAAACGCAGCAAGAGAGCGAGGAGTCCTAACATTAGCTAGTCCTACCAAGTTGCTGTGTGAATCTTTTTGCAATCTGCTCTTGAACTCTCCCATGGTGCTTAATGAAAGAAGCTAAATCCCCTCCGGCACAGAATTCCAAGACCAGGAATATGCTCCCATCAGCCTGATGGAGAAGATAATCAAACTTTTAATATCTTTTTTCAAGTAAAGCTAATGTTTGGTTAATAAGCTAGAGGATCATGTCTTCAACTCAATTTTCGTCTTCAACCAGATAAGTTCCAAATTCAAATGGTGCAAGCTACCTTAGAAAACAATGTCTGTAGATGTCTAAGGATAGGTCTCATTGACTACAAAATTCAGAATTTTCATCTAATTGTTAACTTAGTCAGGAAACAACTTATAATGGACTGAAACATTTTGAAACAATTGCTTTTTTTTATTACAGATTTAAATATATTCCCCAATGATAATATTATTGAACTAAAGTTGTGTGTTACCTTTATAAATTTTAAAGCTATATCCTAGCTCCTACAAGGTAAGACTTACAAATTCACTTTCTAGAATTTTTTCTTCACCAGAACGCAGTGATTGTCATCAAATTCCCTCTAATTTCTTGCATAGTTCCTCAATCTAACTTGGTGAACTACAATCTGAACGCAATACACAAGCTCATGAAAACAAACCTAAAGCTAAAAACCTCGCAATAATATCAAAAAAATAAAAAAATGCAGGTGTCAATAATAAAGACAATCCTAATTCCAGTTGTTTGGTCATCCAAACTACATTTCCTTCTCAGGGATCAAGAGAGAGCATGATGAAATAAATCAAAATGAAATTCAAGTAAGACTTATTTGCATCAGTGCTATGATCAGGCTGCTGATCCAAGTATCAATATATACCTCAATCAAAGAGGAAATAAAATCAAACTAGGCAAAATTTGACTCCAAACCATTTGTCTGCCAAAGAAACCAAACCTTCTCCAAAACATTTAACTATAATTAACTTTGACTTAAGTTCTTCAGCTCTTCTTCATCCTCAACAGCAACTTTCCCTTCCTGACTTCTCTAAGGTAAAATCCCAATAAGCAAGGACAACACTTCAAATAGTATTCTTTCACCTAGTCAAGCTCTGCACTGGTACATAATTCCCCATTCCCCAATTCATTCACCCACAAAAAACTCCTCAAACACCAAAAAACTGAACCTAATTCAATCAAAACTAGCCCTTACGCAAGATACATAAAAAGAAAAACTTTCCTCAAAAACCCAACGAATAGAACCCTCCAATCCATCCAAATCAGCCTTAAATGCAACAAATACGACATGGGCATGCAGTAAAACCGAAAAATTTTGAATCTTTCAAGCTGGGTAGGCGATAAAACAATCGTGAAGTTGAGTTTTCAGGTAGCACACCAACCTACCTGTATAACCTCGATAAGACAGATAATGTTTGGATGCTTGACACTGGATAAGAAGTTAAGCTCGCACTCCAAGCAGTTCTTGAGGTTTCTGTTGAGATTGGAGAGTTTGATCTGTTTCAAAACCACAACTTCTCGGGTCCATCTGTGCTCGGCCTTCCAAACTGTAGAAAGAGAGCCTCCTCCAAGTCTACCTTTCAAGAGATAGTCTCCTACATAAATTCCATCCTCCATTTATCTATTTTCTATCTATGAATTTCCAATTTATAGCATGAACCGATGAACTCAAAATCAGGAATTTAGCCCTAACAGGACTCTTCTTGTTTGCTGTCTTCTTATAGAGATTTATTATTTATCAACAAGGTTCTGCATTGTTCCTTTCAAGGCATGCAAGAAAGCTCTTTTTTTCCTTTTTTTCTTTTTTCTTTTTTTTATTTATTTTTTTTCTAACTTTTAGTTGGACCCTTAAATGTCTTAACCTCAAATGAATATGAAGTAAGATCTAACTTTATTTTATTTCTAAAAAAAAAAAGATCCTAACTTTATTTTATTAATTACATATTTCATGAAGGTCTAGTGGTTTTTATATTACTAAGATAAAGAGTGATGACTTAGGAATTAGTATATTAAAAAGAAGTAAAATTTGAGTTGGATCATTCAATTTGGTGTACATTCACTTGAACTGATATACAAGGAAAAGAAAATCTTATTTTATTATACTTCTTTTTTTGAAATAAATAAATAAATAAATAAATAAATTTTTATATCTGCAAAGATAAATTGAGTTAATATCCATATGGATATACAAATCACAGAATTGCAGGCTCAGACTCAGAATTTAACACATCAGGATTCAGAATTAGAATCCTTTCTCACTAAATAAATTCACTCTATTACTCAGTAGTGGGTCATGTCAAAACCTTTTCTCACTAAGAAGTAGTATCCGGAACTTTAAATTAGAGTTCAAGCTTACTATAAGTTTGCTTACACTTTCTGCATCAATGTTCAGTAAGTGTAATTTTGGATTGAAACAACAGCTAAAGCTTGCTCCACAGCAACCTTAACTACCATATACTGAAATGAGAGAGGAATAAATTTTTAATATACAGAATTTTCAGAAATGAAAGAGTAAGTAAAACTTTATTATGTATAAACTGTGGATTAATAATATACAATGAATTTTGAGCTTTCTGTGTCAATTACAATAGTAATGAACATAAGAATCAAGACATTTGAAAATTTACCCTAAAGTTACATGGAATAAATGAATTTAGCTATCCAATTGAATGACTTTCCACAAAATGACTTCTATCAACATAACAGAATCAGCTTCTTCCAAGCTTCCTAGTAGTAGAACCAGTGTCCAAATTCAAAAAATAACCTTCGTGTTCCTGTCTTCATTTTCAGTAACTTCGTGTTTACACATGCAATCTGGCATCGGAAAGGTGTAGAGAGAGCTACTGGGTTTTCTAATTTCAGTGCCTTTTACATCACTGTTTCGCATCATTTCTCGCATCTGGTGTTTGAAATTCTTCCATCTGCAACATGAAGCTTTTATAAAATGCTCAAAATTTTGTAGAAATGAACAAAATGGCAAAAAAAGTTTATTAACTACAGAAAAACTAGAATATTGATACATTTTACTACTAACCATCCAAACAACGTCACATATCAATAACTAATAACTTAAATAAACCAAATATGTGATCCTCTCCCAATGCTTATTTACATAATACAGCTTGCAATGCGGACATACCATACATGTAATAATGGGCAAGTAAATGAATGATTTACAACCATACCTGTTGGGCACACAAAATGAAAGAAAAAGACTTAGCTGCTTAAGTCTTCATCATTCAAAGTTAAAAACAAAATCAAAACACATGGGTGGAGGCAGAGGGAGAGAGTGAATGAAGTAGACAAGTGGCAGAAATTTTTAAAAATAAAAAGGTTTATCAAAGGAGAGGAAGAAAAGAGTCTGAGGCACAAATTCTGATTTGGAATTCTCTAGAAGATGGTGGAGTTATTTGTGACCTTTTATATGTCACCTTATTAATGAAGCTGCACAACTAAGGAGTTAATCAAAAAGAAAGTCAAAAGAGTTGGTTCTTTCACCAAGAAGTATTAAGTGTCCTTAGTTTTCCTAGATAAAATAAATAGTAGTCCTAACTATTTTAGTGTTCCTATGGAGTTCTTAGATTTTTCATGTAATACTTAGAAGTCCTAGGGGGTTGTTAGATTTCCTAGGTTTTAATGCTTGTATTTTCCAAGAATCATTGATGATTCTTGATCTTTTGTGTTGTACGAGTCTATAAATAGGATTGTAATCTTCTTTTGGGGCATTGAACAAAGTTACAGATTTGAGTCTTTTCTCCTTTGGGTTTGTGTGATACAATCCAACCTTAGGTGTCGTGACAGGGACTTATAGGAGTGATTCGTAGACCTTCTATCTTATTTTGCTACACTAATCCTTTACCTCTACTTTCCATAATCATTCCCAACACAAAATTACAACCAATCCTGTAATTTTCTTTCAACCCAATCCCCCACTTTGTCCTACATCAGAGAAAGAGAGAGAGGCATAGAGATGCTGAAAGGTTGCACAAAAATTGAAATCATTATGACCTCGGATCTAAGATGAAGGATCTCTCCTTTAACACATGTGAAAAGAAAAGGTTGCCCAAGTAGACTAATTGAAGTGAAGAAGCTATATGTGAAAAAAAACAAGCAAAGTTCCTGAAGTAGATTATAATTTGTTTGAAGCATATACATCTTGTCCAATACTACTGCAATAATTAGATGAGGCTTGCACCCCGGTGATTTAGAAATCATAGATAGCCTACAGATATAATTGAAGCATCCGTTTAAAGTTGAAAAGAAAATATTACAAGACAGTTATGGGGCTAATGCTGCTAATCATGCTTTATGGAACAAAACGTTGGGTATTAAAGAGACCATATTAAGAAGCTAAGTACGACGGAAATATAAATGTTAAGATAGATATTTGATATAACATAGAAAGTGCAAATAATGTTAATTTCATCAACATAAGATGAAGGACGATTCCACCAAATTTATTGAGGAAAATTCACTTGCAGGTTCTTGGTAGTGAGGTGTATAGGCCTCAAAAAAAAAAGTGTGATCCATGAACCTTGAAAGCCTAAAATGTTATATGTGCAGTATGAAAGCCGGGCAGGTTAAAAAAATAACAATCATTTGGAGGTTGTACAAATTCCCTCCCAACCATATCCAAAGAGGTATCTCTAAAAAACACGAACAAAAGAAAAAAGAAATACTAACATGGTGCATAAAATAAACCAGAAATATTAGTCATGTTCATATTGAACTCGCAGCAATAAACAATAACAATCACCTCATATTTGGATTATCAAACAGCAGTGCTAGTTTCCTTTTATCAGGCTTGATAGTCTTTGCATGTCCTCCATAAAAGTAGCGTCTATGACCCATCAGGAAGTGAGGAAAATTCCCTCCTTGAGTTGTAACAAATACTTCACTATGAAGACACACGGTGTAATCAAGCGCAGCCAACCTAGATGAGTGGCCCTACATCAGAAACCCAAATATTATAAAATACTAATACCTCCTTGTTATAACAGCTAACTATTAGAAAGGAAAGATACAAGATACAGGAAAATGTACAATAGCAATATAGCATAGCAAGGAGGATTAGATGATTTCACAACAAGGACAACAGTAACACACTAACAGAGTAAAAATTGAAATAGTAAGGATGCATCCTGGGTTTAATAGCTTTGAGCCATGTATGTATCAAACACCATGAAAAGTATAATACCTTAAATGGAGCAAGTTCCTCTTCTGTTGCTAGAGTCTCTTTTGTTTCCAATAATGGAAAGAGCTGTCGAAGTGGAGCCATATATTTTTCTGCCTTGTAAATCTTACCAGCAGCAACATATACTGATGTGGTGTTGTCAAAACCCATTCCCCTAAGCATCATTCCTACCTGCAGAAATCAGTAAATTATTTCAAGAATACTGATCCTGATTCAGAACCATATTAAATCCAGATAGACTTGGATTAGTTGGGCTTTATAGCATTTTCCCAAGGAATAATAAAATATATCATTAAGAAAACATGTAGATGTAAATGAAAATAGGGTGAAAACTGATAGAAACACTGCTTAAATTATGACAAAAACATAATCTCTACGACAAAAACATAAACTAAATTAATGACAACAACTAAAACTTAGCAAGTACAATAGTAGAAGTAACAAGTACTAAGAATTTAACAACTAAAACTTAGCAAGTACAATAGTAGAAGTAACAAGTACTAAGAATTTAACAACCTTCTTTACAAAAATAGGACAGAAAATGGACAAATAACTACATGCACACACACAAAAATATTTGATAAAGGGGGAAAGAACTGACATATACATGCATACATCAAATAACCTGCAAGAAATTGGCCTTCTTTAGTTATATTTGATGATGATGCTCACAAGAAGCTTGTAAGAATCAGATTTCTATTAGTAACAAGCAATAATATACATTGATGCTCTAAAACATAGATTCTCCACAATGTCAGAGGTTAAGATCCCAAGAAAAAAGAAAAAAAAAAGAAAAAGATTCATCATTTTGCCCCATAAGTGGAAGCATTTTGCAGAAAAAGGAAAAGAGTTCCAAAAAAATATTGATTTAAAAAAAATAAGACAGGCATGCCTCATAATATCCCGTTGAGACTTAAGCTTTAGGGTCTTTTGGTCACCTCACCTCAACATGTGCCTCAAGGCCACGTCTTGTTTTCTAAAACAGTAAGTAGGATGGCTACGAACGTAAAAAATCCAATAATAAATAGAAACTATATTTCTCACTGCAAGGATAAAATGAGCTTTGAAAATGAATGCAAAATAACCGCAATTGGCCAATAATAAATAGAAACTTAAGACCAACATTCAGCTCATTCGTACCTCCAATGGTGTTAGCGGGCATTTTCCATCCATGCGAATTGATCCTGGTTTTATCACTCGGCCAGTTTTATTGAACTTTCCCCTCCAACCTCTTTCTCGAGCAATATCCATTTCACGTTTCTCTTCCTCACCCCCATCATAAATACAGCATGAGAACGCTACCATATCCTACAAAGAAGGCAACATGTGCAGATAATATGAAGTAAAAGTATGAGAAAGAACATAAAGAGAACTGGATATCACAAAAGAAGATGAAGAATAAATGAAAACCTCTTCAAATCGGAGATGCACCGAAACATACTTCCCACCACTCATGGAGCTATTCCTAACCATCCGATCAACCATACTTTCCGCAAGCGTTCTTATTGGTTCTGAAAATCTTAATGCTTCATAATTGGCCAAGCATCTAAGGCCCTGGATACTCGATGGAACTGCATGAGCTAACCTGTTGGAGAATGGTGCAATTCGCACAGCTCTGCATCACGGAATAAACCCTTGTGAAACAAATGATGTAAAGCCACACTAATTAACCAACAGATACGCAACCATGCTAAATAAAAAATATATATATACTAAAAGTAATAAAAAGAACCGTATATACTAGCAAAAAGAAACAAACAGCTGCTCTTGGATAACATGCTTACCCCAACTCCAACAGCTTTGGCAGAACTTTCTGCAGATAGTGTGCAGGACTTGACCAGCCTTTAACTCTCAAATTCACTATGTTGCTTATATTATTATCAAACTGCTGAAGAATATCTTCCGGAAGCTCCTTGACTATTTTAACATTATTTTTTAACGAGTCTATAAAAAAATCCTCATCGAATATGTCCCCGAACTTGCTGAGATAATGTGCAAACATCAAGTCAGATCTTCTTAATTTACATCTAGAAGAGAAAAATACATGTATGCCAAGTCTCTGTTACATCTAAGAATGTCTACAAAATAGAAAACTAAAAATATAGATGTTTTCAGAGAATGAAGTTAAGTTTTTACACATACTATATAAACTATGCTCCAATCATTTATTAGAGCCAAGTCTCATATTGTTCACAGGATAAAATTAAAATTTTGACCCTTTTTTTTCCATTCATGAGTAAAATAGGAATCCAGAGATAATCAGACAGCAGAAAAAGTTCAGCATACATGAACACAAATTAGTTAGGATAAAGCCCTGTTGAATTTATTTCTTTCCATAAGGATAACAACGTAGAGTCCAATCTAGTTTGTGTTAATGTTCTATACTACCTTTTTTATTTTCACTTCATTGCATAATCACAGGCCCTAATATGCTTTCAGAATCACTTTCTCTTGTCACAAAGATGTCTCTGATAACCAGCTTCTGCCATCTCTTTACCTCATTTTTATAGTTCACGACAATTTCTCAATCATATCCCAAATCAATGCAAGTTATAGTCTATACTGATGCGATTTTTGGGGGCAACAAACAAAATGGGGTTTGAGATTTCACTTCTAACACCAAAGGAACAATATTTTTACACTAGGAGTGTTTCTCTATACCAATTGTAATAGTAACATGTGGCTCAAACAGCCACCAAACGAGATGCACCCAAATGAAACAAAATGAATTCATTCCACAGACAACTTGTGAAAAATATTTCATGCCAAAACCAGTCACCTTTGAGGCTTCTAAAATGTCCTTAAATCAAACACCTTGTTACCATATAATAAACATGCCTATCTCCTAATTACATAACTTTCTAGCGAGCAGCAAGAGCCTATATAGGATAATAAACTTTTGCAGTGCAGATATCATATGCTTAGAATTGATTATGATACTCAAATCCCTACTTTTTGCGACATTGGACACTTGTTAAGAGCCTAGTTACCCATGAATGTTGCCAACTTCTAAACCATTAATTCATCATTTTTCTTCGGTGGGCTTTATAGATAGGCTAGTGCTTGGATAACAAGCCCAATTAAGATAATAACAATATCTGACATTCAATAGCTACAAAATCACCAATCATGGCTATTTTTGATGAGTAGGTCCCATCGAATTGTGGGCTAACTTAAGGTATCCATGAAGAAAACTGAAGAACAGAGGAAAATTCCATAATAGTTAGAGAGAGTCTCACATATTAGCAATTCCACCTTCCTTAAGGGCCCCATGGCCTCATGGACACCCTCCAACAAGGGATTGGCTCTAATACATTTAGTAATGACCCTCACCACCAAAGTTTTTATGGATCACAAACTTTTTCCTCCCGGACAAAGTTGGACTATCATAGTAGGTCCAAAAAAAGGTGGCTCTAAATATAAACAAGTAAATTATAAAGGGAAGTATCAACCAGCACATGCAAATCTACATTGAATCATCATTTCACTGAATTTTCAATGATTAGGTAGTCGATATGAATGCAAATCCACATTAGCCTTGAATTGGCTTATCAAGGAGACTTTAGCCAAGTTTTTAAATATAGTAACAATTTGCCAAGACTAATCTACTATTACCAAATAAAGACTCTAAAAAAAGATAAAAAAAAATGATGTAGATTTTATCTTGACACTAGAAATTTGTGTATGCACACATAAAGAACCATGAAACTTTAGAAAGAGAGAGCAATCATATGACTAATTAAATATCATATAAATGTGACCTGGAATCGCGCCACACGCTATTCAAGTGAAACATTGGAATAACAAGTGTAGCATTCAATAGTCCTGCCACAGCCACCGCATCACATATCTGTGTTGAACAAAAGATGTTCTTCAGTAGATGGAAAGCATTAGAGCTAAAACCACTTTGGACTTTAGACGCACGCAAAAATTACTCTTAGCATTTCGATAATTCTACCAATGGTGAATAGTCTTTCGGTAATCAGTACATTTTTGGATGGAATGGCCTTTGTAAACAGTGCAATCTACATTAATTACACTCAGAACAGTCCCCAGATCCCGTCAGCATAAATCATTTCAATTTTTTCAAGGGGGCTATACATTTTTCCCAATCAAAGACTACATATCAAGAGGGCATAACTCATTGTGAAAGTAAAAGGGTTCTTATGAGGGCTTTGTGCTTCGAAGTTTAGATATGATATTATGCTAGGGAGCGTATATAAGTGTGTTTTTCTTGAGAGGAAACGATGGTGAAAGCAGTTCTGATATCGAGATTTATGTATTTTCTGATTTGCACTCAGTTGCCCATCTGAGAGTTTTCAACCTTTTAATTATTTTCTACAGTTCTTATAACTATACAAGGAATGTTCTATTCATGCTTTTAGTTCTTTCTCATTACTCCACGATATGATTACAGGGAAGAATACAGTAAGGTCTCTCCATTTTTCCTTCTCCACTTTCCTATCTGTTTAATCACAATAAGTATGTAATCTGCACATCTTACTCATTTGCTATCAAAGTTCTTAGACCTATGAAAGAAAATATGTATTCACATTTTCATGTTTATTTCATGTTGCCTAGCCCATCTTGCGTTTTAAGCATTCAATCAACAGACGAAAGTACAACAGAAGTCACAAGGCAATTATCTGAAAAAAGGTCATGAAATATTGAAATTCTTGTTTCTAGTAAGAAGTAACTTACAAATCAAAAAACAAAAGAAAATGAAAAAATTGGAGAACAATGAAAGGAAACTGTCTCAGGAAAAGAGAGTTAATTAGAGGTGAAACACACCGATATGCGCTGTTGATTCAAACCACCATTTGCTTCAATTATAAGGTATCCATTTGACTTTGGCAATTCAGAGTAACCTTAAAGCAAGAACAAAAAAAAAAGCAATTAGCTCTTAACAATCAGTCAGTGTTTCGAGCATTTGAAACACATGGGACAACAACATTCCTCCCACTTATAGTGAGAAGATGTCAAGCAACGGCAAATAGAGTAGCCAAATATTCCTTAACAAGGCATGTTATTCCAAAAATTTAAATAGCATATGCAAGAACAAGATAGAGGTAACATAAATAAATAAAAACTCTGCATATTTGTTTGATTCATCTCTAACTCAGAAGTTTGTGCATTTTTGTTGACCATGGATCCAACTTGTTGGATACAATTTATGGAGTGACTAGCTAAGTTTACAAGGTCAGACCACTATATGTTCAAGACTAATTCATTTAACAAAAACATCTTAGTAGTTTGATAGGAGAATCAAAGTAGTAAAAGGCACAAGGTGGGTGGTATAGCCTCTCAATGCTAAGGGAAAGAGGACATATTTTGGAAATGGCATTCTTCCCGTTCCTATCTAATTTTGTAATTGGTCTTCTTCCCCGTTCCTTTAGGAGGTCTTCTCATTCTCCTGGGTTAAGACTTCATATTGCCTTTGTTTCATTTCCAATTTAATAAATATCACTTATTTCTTATAATTTTTTTTATTTTTTTTTAAAAGACAAAAAGTTCAATTAACGAATTTTACCTCCAACACCGTTCACTATCACATCAGAGTCACTGGTTACCATTTGTTTTCCCCATGTCAAACCCATCGAATCTAAACAGATCAACTAGAACCAGAGAACCTTTTTCAAATGTATAAAGTTGTCATTACTCATTAAAAAGAACTTTTCCAAGTACTCCGCCAATAATATTGCTAAATGGATTTCAACATGGTCCCCAAAAGTATGTTTATTATAATGAATCCCCATATGTTATGGTCCTTAAGCAGATCCATTGACAAACAAGGAAATATCTGCCAATTTAGAATGTCATTATGAAATCTGTTTTAACGACTAAGCCTCTGGATAAACAACATGATCTTAAATAAATCTGGCTGCATAATCATCGAAGTGCGTAGAGTATCATATAATTGAGCAAAAAAACACAAGACCCCAACCTGTGATGTTTTACCAAATAGACCCATTCAATAAATCAATGCATTTAAGCAAATGAATGCACATACACCCTTCCCCCCAAAAAGTAAAATAAAACAACAGCATCAAGATATAATTGTTGAAACGTAAGAAAATCATTTGAAACCAAAATGAAATTAGGATAATTCAAATTCCAAATAGTATAGAAAAAATTCAAACCTGCAAGATTAGTATTTTGGTTTACACAAGGCCTCCAACGCTGATGTCGTTTAATACGCCATGTGGGCATCGGCTGCAAATTTTCCAAATGACAGATATTATTGTTTATTAGCTACATCACCACAGCATCTATCAAATAAATCAGGTGGCCTAGGTAAACGACATCTCAACATCTATCTAATGAACATTTAACAAAAAATTAGTAACAAAGTTGACACAAGTTAACACTGAAATGTGAAAAAAAAATAAATGTATGGAATTACTTAAATCTATGCAACAAGAACAATGACAACAGATGTCACATTTCATTTGGACTATTCTCTTAATTAAACAATTTTCACCCTTGAATAGCCAAGGTTTATGGATACTATGTGATGCAGGATATACATGTATAGTGTTAGAGTCTAATTAGGATTTCTTTATTTTATTTTATTTTTATTTGGATTGTTATTTAGTTTAAGATTTATATTTGGTTTAGGATTTTGGTTAGAATTTGAGTATGTTTAGGAGTCATGATTAGTGTCAGTTTAGGAGTCATATTAGTTTATAAATATATTAGGATGTAATTGGGAAAAACACCATTATTGATTATTGAATTATTGATTCCCTCTTGATTTCTGTCTCTTCTCTCTCTTCTCTCTCGGCATTGCACCATCACTATGGTATAGTTGAGAGTTCCTTAGAGGGTATTGATGACATTTAGAGTTCCTTGCAAAAGACTTCAACCAGTCTTATTATTTCTTAGCTAGAGGGTGGGCTAGTCATTATATGAAGGACAACAATCACATATGAAACACAACTAAATCTCACAGGTCTAATGCGCCCACCAACCCCTTCAAAATAAAAATAAATAAATAAAAGACAAACAAAGAAGCTTATGCAAGTAAGAAAACCATTAATCAATCTTCTTCACTCAAGAAGGAAGTGAATTAATGTAGTTGATCCGAGTTAGTTGGAAAAAGGCTTTGTTGAGTTGAATTGAGTTGCATCCCCTCCCTAAGATTTTTTTTTTTTTTTTTAATAAACCCATTAAAGTGCTCCTCTCAATTGAAGAAGATCAGGATTGCCCATGATTATATCAACTAAATAATAGGAAATACACAATTCTCGTCCCAAGTAACATATTCCAAACTAAGAACCATATATCTTAGAATCAGCTCTATTATTGAACTCATGCAATAAAATCAAGCATTCACCCACACCAAATTTCCAAATAAAAAAAAAAGAACAAGAAAGAAAAGAAAAACAAGAAGAAATTAAAATATAATAATAATAATAATAATAACTGAACTCATACCGCATTGAAGCTACGGTTACTTTCACCCTGCATAAACGGCCACAGCTTCTCAAAAACCTCAGGACTCCGATACAACGACCCCAGCGGCGGCCGCTCCTCCACCACCACCACCACCCCACCACCAGGCCGAACCGAACCGTCCAAACTCAATGACCCCATGTACATCAACATCCCAGAGATATAAAAAAGCGGCGCAAACAGCAAAACCCCACGCCTCCTAAACACCGCCGAAAGTATAACATACACTAACCGCTCCACCAATCCCTGAACCTTCGCCGCCGATCCACGACCAGCGGCGCCGGCCGCGCCACCGCAGAACGAAGACGGCGAAGACGACGACGACTTCCTGCTCCGACCGTGCCGACACCTCGGCGACGCCGGCGGCGACGAAGGCGGGGTCGTCGCCGGCGAACCTCCTGCGGTACGGCCGAGCCTGCTTTGCCCGTGCATTGCTGTTTAACACACTAGGAACTAAGAAAGAAAGTTAAGAAAAGGAAAAGGTTGCAGACGCCATTGTTAAAGAAATGCCACATTGCTCGAGATTTGTAATTGAAAAGGTTCGATCTTTTTGGATTAGATCGTGTTAGGGTTTATTTGAGAGAATCGTGAAGATTTAGGTGTCTCGATTTGAGAAAAATTGCATTAGACTTCGTATGAGAAACGGTTCTTCTTCTTCTTCTTCTCCTGTCCAAGAATCGCGACCCAGTTGGGATAAAGTGTGAAACGCCGCGGTCTCTCTCTCTCTCTCTTTCTCTCTAACAGCTTGCTGTTTTGGAGCGCATAGTACTAGTGAGAGAACCGACAGTCACGAGTGGAGAGTGTGATCCCGTGCTTCAGTCCTGGTTGGTGTTATCCAACCCCCCGAGTTGTAAATTATGAATCTCTAGTAGCATCATTGAATTAAATGCCATTTTTGTATTTATATTGTTTTCGTATGTAATTGATTTGACTTGTGAAAGGGGCGTTTGAAGTAAGTTAAGATTTAAGAATTAAATATCAATTATGTTATTTTCTAATTAAAGAATTTAATAATGGAAAAAAATGGTCCCAAATTCTTGGTGGGCCCACATTGGTAAATGGATAGTTGTCGTGACTCGCGTACACCAATGGTGCACGGAAAAAGGGCGCCCGCGTGAAGGAAGATGGGGTCTCCTTGTCAACGATGTTGGGATGATGACACGTGGAGAGGCGGATTCAGCGAGACACGTGGAGGGTTCTGGAGAAAAAGAACGTCGGATTCGGGTCTGGAGGCTTGGGCGGTTTGAACTTCGAACCAAATGTTTCTTTGTCTTTGAAAAAGGCCATGGGAAAAAAAAAACATTTTTATTGTTGAAGTAAAATACCCAATTTGCCCTTAATATAATTGTGATATTCACATTAGATAACAATTATTCTAATGTAAGACGATCATTTAAATTTTGGGTTTTTTTTTAACTGCCTCTCAAATACTTTACCTGTATTTTTTTAGGAGTATGTTTTAAAAATATATTTTATTGATATTACTCATAAAAGTTGACGGATCAATTTGAATTACGCATTAACACATAATTCAAGATAATTCAATAACTTTTCTATCAATGTTAATAAAATCTATTTATCAAATATTGAGAGATGGACAATTTGGTCCAAGTTTGTGCGTGAGGGGTAGTCACGTGAGATACTTCAATTGAAGTATGTATTTAATATTGTTAAGAGAATTTAGAAATATCATATTGAAAAGATGTGGCAATAATGCCTAAAAGAGGTTGGAAAGGGCTTCTCTTAATAAGGCTAATGGGGGCATTTCTTTTTTTTTTTTTTTTTTTCTTTTATATGAAAGAAACAAAAGGATACAAATCTAATAAGACCCACTTCACCACCTTAGAGCTTGTTTTCTTTTGCTTTCTTAGCACAACAAAGAATTTTTTTGAGAATGGTTGTTATAAATGGTTTCAACTGTCGACTCGACCTCCTTTATTTTGAGGAGATTTGTTTGATATGTTGTGTTTGAGCTTCATAACATTTAGTTAAAAAGGTTTTGTATATTCGACTTGGAATAATTTACGTTTAAAAATTTAGCTATGAAACCTAACAGGGAGGTAACTTGAACCCTAACCCCATGGGATGTTGGACGTAGAGTGTGTTTACATGAATATTCAAATTTAAGAAAATTGAAAGAACAAGTTATAGATTAACTCACGAAAGTTTGGATGACGACCAATCTCCACTTTTTTGTAATTTGAATCCAATGTTTGTATCAAAAGAACAATTTGACCATTACAAATCAATTTTTTTTTTATGAACTTAATATAATCCAAAGGGCAAAAAGTTTGAAAATTAAAATACAATAAAAAAATAAAAATTTGAAAATGATGTTTTTATTATTTTGAAAATAACATGTTTTCTTTATAACTTTCAAAAAATTATTTTCGCATTTTAACCAACCAATTATATTTTTTGTATTTCAAAATTTTTAAATACAAAAAATTTATATCCAAATAACAAATCAAGTGCCTGTCGTTTGATTTATAATTAGAATACAATTTTTTATATTTAAAAACGTAAAAATTTAAAAAACACATTTGATTAATTAAGATCTAAAATTATTTTTTTAAAATTTATAAAAAACAAATTATTTTTTAATAATAATAAAATATTATTTTTAAAATTTTTATTTTTTGAGTTGAGTTCTAATTTTTTAATAACGCTGGCTTTTTAAGCCGCTCCATTTGGATCGACCCGAACGGGGTTGGATTCGGGCCGAACACACCTTCGTCTCCACGCAACCCGAATCAACCCATTCCCACCCGTCACAAAGACTCGCAGTGCGGCAGAATCGCCGAAAAGCCAGTCTCGCTGGTTCATCGCTCTCTAATCATCATCGTCGTCGTCGGAGCAGCCGGAAGTCATGGCGACCGCCGCAGCATCGTCGTCGGAGACGGCGGTGGAGGAGCTAACTTTGACAGTGAAATGGAGCGGGAAGGAGTACACGGTGCGGGTGTGCGGCGACGACAGCGTCGGAGAGCTCAAGCGTCGAATCTGCGAAGTCACCAACGTTCTTCCAAAACGCCAGAAGCTTCTTTATCCGAAGCTCGGACCAAAGCTCTCCGACGACTCCATCATTCTTTCCCAACTCCCGTTGAAATCGTCCATCAAGATGACCATGATAGGGTGATCATTTCTTTCTTTCTATCTTAGATCTTTTGAATGAATGGTGCGTTTGGTTGGTTTTTGATGCAGTTTTAGAAACCCTAATATATTTGGTTCTAGTTATTGAGAGATTAGTTCAGTAGTTCTAGTGAAAAAGGGCAAAGAAGGAAAAAAATAAATTAATTAAAGTATGATGGATCATTGCATGTGTAACAATAAGAGAAGGGTAGGCCTTGGCGCGATGGTTGAGGTTGTTTCATTATGAATTTTGGAGGTTGTGGGTTCAAATCTAAAAACTGCCTCTCTAATGTGAGGGTAAGTTTGTGATGCAGTCCATTCCCCAAGCGTCTTCTCCAACGTGGAGATAAGTCTAGGTACGCTATACATTGTACCTTTCTTGGATCTTGTAATGGTGGGAGCCTCGCGCACTGGGTAGTCTTTTTATGCTCATATGTAACATAATGATAGAGTTTATTAAAATGCCTTGGGCGTCTACGGCAAAGACAATTGGATGTGTGCTAGTCAAGAAAAAATAATTTGTTGATAATCAATGGTGATGATAGAGGTAGAGGAAGAAATAAGATAACATAGATAAAGATAATTAAGAAAGAAATAACTTACCGAGAACTTGGCCCTGGATAAAATGATGTCGAGGAAGTGGATTCATGTAGTCGTGAAAAGGTTTTATTGAGTTGAGTTCAAGTGAAAAAGGAATTATTAGGCAAGTTGAAGCTAGGACCCACAAGTTAAGTGGACAGTTTGAAGGTTTTGCTTGAGGGAGTAAGGCTACATTGATTGGGTTGGAAATTGTGCAAAACTGCATCACTCCAACACCTTTTATTTTTCATCGAATTACATGTCAATACATGGTTCAATGCAATGCAAAAATTATGGGTGTTGCAGTTTACATTGCAATATAAAATCTCAATCACTTTAGCATTTTCTTGTCACATTCTATGATTCTATGATCATCCCTTCACTGGTATTCATGAATCCATCTCTCTAAATATCTTTTGGGTCTTTTGATTAAAGAAGACTTGTGATGCACTAGGGTTAACTAAAGAAGTGAGCTGATTTTTGTTAATCTTCTAGACATTTACAGTTCTTCAGGCAAGAGCTTTTCTTTTTTCTTCCTCTTGAATAGTTCTAATGTTTGAAATCCTCTTCATAGAAGTTATCCATTAGTTGGTTTCTGATCTTTCTACCATTTCAAATGTGTTTCTCATTTGAAAAACTAAAATTGCCATTGGCCACATTAACTGTTTAATCTTGTTATATTATGATGATAGATGCATCGGTTAGGTCACGGTGTCAAAATTTAGTTCCTACTTTGATGTCATTGAAGATAGTGAAACAATATATTTGTTTGTGGTTATAATAACTCATGCATTGATGCTCAACATTTTAAACATAAGTTTTACAGTGCTTTGAGCATTATGGATTTTTGGATTGAGGGGATCATTCCAATTCTCCATATGGTCATTATAATCCTTACTTATCCCTGTAAGTCCATACGCAAAGCCTAGATTTGATAAAAGTAACAACATAAGAACAAGAGCATAAGTATGCTCTACTAAATAAAAAGGATGTACCCAGTGCATGAGGCTCCTGCTATTGCAAGGTTTGGGAAAGGACAATGTATACATCGTTACCTTTATTTGGAGAGGTTGTTTCTTGACTGAAACCCATGACTGCAAGTCACAGTAGAGCAATATCAACCATTGTGCCTAGGCTCGCCCTTCTTGTGCTCTACTAAAATCTACTCTTAAATTTAATTTGTGGGCAACCTCTTGGGAAGTCCTTGTGTTGCATCTCTCTCTATATTCAATTTGTGTCGCTTGCTTTCGATGAAACAATCTATAAGGAGTGGGCAACAATAAGAACAAACCCTTTGTTGCACATAGAACCTATGGCTTGATTAGTTTGGTATATTTTATGGAAGCTATGAGGTCACAAGTTCAGGTTCCACCTTACCCATTTAAAAAAAGTTAAAAATTTATGTTCACTGAACTGAACAGGTAGGTTTGCCTGGTGGAAACAATCCTGGAGAGGCCCTAAACATGACAAGGATAAAGATAAAGTCATTGGAAAATATATGGAATAAATTAATTGAAGAAGCACTACCCAGGTCAACAGCGCTGATGGCACCAAATTATTGAGACCAACCACCTAATAAATGATATTAATTTCTATCAATTGGTTGCTGTCAGCAATGTCTTAGAGTGGGTGGAGCAAGCATGGCTTTATTTTATGGAGGATTAAGATCTGCAACTTTAGTTATCATGCAATCATGTTGGTAATGTGCCTCAAGTATTGAAGGAAGAAAGGTGTCTCTCTGTAAGAATATTAACCTATCCTAAGAAACTTCATACAAAAGTTTTATCTTAAATCTGTTGCTTCTTCTAATCATGCTTCAATTGACGAATTTAGGGTCTTATTTTTCATTATCCTCTCACATCATAAATGCTACTGTTTTCTTATTTGGTGGATTGAAAATATAACAATTTAAAAACATTGTTTTCCATGCAGTTTAAATTTGTATTATCTTCAACATATGTAATCAATGGGAATTTGGATGAACATGGATGTTGTATGCTATTGCTTTTTTGTTGGACCAAAATATGACAATTAAAGAAAAGGTAGTGCATCCAATTCATGAGACTCCCATTGTTGGGTTTGGGGACGGATATACACGACATTACACCCACTTTGCAAAAGAGAAGAGAGTAATTATGGGTATTGATTTACACAAAAATATGACAATAGTGAGCATATTCTCCATGGGGTTTTCAAATTGTTTAGCCGTTTAAATTTTGCATAGTAGAGCATCCTTTGTAATCAAAGTGATTTGGGACATTTTTGCTGCAGAATGTATCATATTGAATTTGCAATTTTAATATGTCCTAATATTAAATCTTCAGTACTGTAGAGGAGGAAATCATTGTGGATCCAGTTGATGCACCCGAGGTAATTGATGATTTTGAGTTTGGGCAAGAAGAAGCTGTTGACATTAAAGACAAAGAGGTCAACAAGCAGAAATTGAGGCGACGTGTTAGTCAATATAAGGTCAGTTATAGACATTAGTGTGCCACTTGGCACTAGATGTTTGCGACTGTTGATCGTTATTTTGAAATGAATCTACTTTATGTTGAAAACTGGGTCATGATTATTATATTGTAATAAATAATTGTAAATCTATTACAATTTGAACATCATATCCTACTAAGTTTTTAACAATGATGGACAACAAATGACCCCCCAACCTCACACCACCCCCCAAAAGAAAAAAATAAAATAAAATAAAATAAAATAAAACTAAGGAGATAGATGATCATGTGGCTTTATATCTCTAGGGCTTCCAAACTTACTTGGGCTCTGTCACTGAGGAAAAAGCTGCATGGAACCACTCCATGCCCCACTATCTTTATCCTGCATATGAACCCTTCCTTCATTTGTCTAAAATGATCTACTCTATGTTAAAGGGACTGCCCCAAGTGTATTTTTGAAAAAAAATAAAATTATGCTATAAAAATATATATTATTGAAAAATCAGGAATTTTGATGAGCATTTAAATTATAATAACATGTCATGATCTAAGGTTTGCAACCTTAAAGTTCTTCCAGTCTTTACTGTTTTGGTGGGTGCTCCCAAGTATTATGTATGACAACTTAAAAGTGTTAGTATTGGCACACTGGCACTTCTTTGAAAGAGGTAACTGGTTTTAGAAGTGCTACCATGTTGCTCCTCTAAGTTATGTTGCAGGAGAGTTTCAGAAGGCCTTTAAGGGAAAATGATTAGGTCCTTCAGAAGATGATTCTCATCGTAAAGGGATTTATGTTTTTTTTTTTTTTTTTGGGGGGGGTGGTGGTGGGGGGGGTGTTGATTCAAGGGTATGTGGGCGGCCTTTTTAAAGTACCCAACTAGTCTCTTAAGGTACGCCCAAACCTCTTTATGCTCACACACTGGAAACTCTATGGGGAGCAGCCTGCTGCCTGCTTGGGGTGGGATCGAACTCGGGACTTTTGCTTCCTGTGGCAGGTTCTCGGGACTTTTGCTTCCTGTGGCAGGTTCTTGGCCATTGCACCAACCCCATGTTATTAATGTATAGAATGCTGCATCCAATATAATCTTATCTAGCACAGAGAGCATGATAATGCACTGTTTCTGATCTTATCTTTAATATATTCATACTTCAAATTACATATCTGAATTATGTGGATTCTATATGAAGGCACTTTGAGTAAAGTAGTTGTATTGTGAATGTCTTGGGTTTGATTTTAGCATGTAAATACAAGCTAGAGCAATATGAACTTGAATAATTTATTACTAAACCTTCATGACTTCTTGAACATGGCTTCACCAGGCTGTTTATAATTTTTTAGCTTCCTTTGCTCTTGTTAGATTGAACTTCGCAATCCATGTCGTGAAGGAAAGAAACTGCTAGTTTTGGACATTGATTATACTCTGTTTGATCACCGGTCCACTGCCGAGAACCCACTTGAGCTTATGCGCCCATGTAAGACATCCTTATTTATCAGGCCTTTTTACTTGTCTTTTTGGCAGGATAATTATGATTGATGACAATCTTTTTTTGTGTGCGGCCCTGTGCAGATCTGCACGAGTTTCTTTCTGCTGTTTATGCCGAGTATGATATCATCATTTGGTCTGCTACCAGGTAAGATTTTCTCCCACCATCCTCTGGAAGAATTGGACACAAACATTGTTTTACCTATGATGAACCAAATCTTGGAGAAGAGCAAGGGTCAAAGAAAATAAGGCTGCGTTTGGTTCGTAATTCGTAAGGGGATTGAGAAAATGTTGGCAATCAAACACACAACTTTCCTATCTTCTTGAGCAAATATATTATTTTCTCTGGAAAATAAATTTTTTTCTCACTTATCAAACAAGTCCTTAATTTGAAGATCTTATGTTAAGATACATGAATGCTTGAATTGTCAATACCTTTATTGCAGCATGAAGTGGGTTGAATTGAAGATGGAACAACTAGGCGTTCTCAACAATCCAAACTACAAAATTACAGCGCTCTTAGATCATATGGCCATGATCACAGTGCAGTCTGATTCTCGTGGCATCTTTGATTGCAAGCCTCTCAGTCTGATCTGGGCTCAATATCCAGATGTATGATACTATGAGATTAAATCCAGTTCATTTAGTTCTTCAATTCACTTGCTTTATTTAGTTTTCCTTCATTAATTTACAATCTCTTTTCCTGTTTCATCCACAGTTTTATAGTTCAAGAAACACAATCATGTTTGACGATCTTCGAAGAAATTTCGTGATGAACCCACAAAACGGTTTGGTGATCAGGCCTTTTAAGAGAGCTCATTCGAACCGTGGCAGCGATCAGGAACTAGTCAAGCTAACCCAGTATTTGCTGGCCATAGCTGATCTTAATGACTTAAGTGAGTTGGATCACAGCAAATGGGAGTTGGATCACAGCAAATGGGAGTCGTATTCAGAAGGAGACAACATCAAGAGGCGCAGGCACAGTTGAATATGACATGAAATTTGCTTCCTTGCTACCCATATACATGAACTCTTTACAGGTTCCTTTTGTGTCCTAGACTTTGCACCTGCTGAGGTTTCTTACACTCACAGAAAACTTCATATTGATATTCCTTGAATCAGCTTTTGTAGAAAAGAAAATGATTTGGTGGAGTTGCCAAGTAATGTTATTACAGTAGTCTGCATGTACAGTGGTCGTGATATTAAAAAAAAGAAAAAGAATTAATATTACACTTGCTTTATTCCTTAGTAGAGTCAGTTTTTGGGGTATGAAGGGGATGGTGCGGATTTGGAGGCTTTTTGATATAATAGGATAAACTTTGAGATAATCTACAAAGGCATGATTTGCCTAACATTTACTGGTGAATTGTGCATAGAAGTTTGAAGCAAAAGTAAAAATAGAAAATGAAATCAAATCTTCAAAGCTGTGAACTAGCAACTAAGGGATTTAAAGATAGTGTCCTAACAAAGGAAATTATCAGGGTATTAAGTATCAGTTATGATTCATAAGAAAATTTATATATTATGCATTTGTGGAGGGTACACCATCTTAGTTATTTCCTCTTTCTTTCTTTTTTATTATTAAGGTATAAAGTATTGCAAAACACATAACTAAAATCATTTATATAAAACCAATCTCCCATAGTCCCTTTATATAAAAATTATTAACTTTGCTAGTTCCTCTTGGTATAATGCTTAAAATCTACTACTCCCAACTCAACTTAGCACAACATTTTTTTTAAAAAACAATTCATGTAGAGTTGGGTGTAGAAATCAGTTTCTTTTACTTTCCTATGTCAAAGGCGAAGTCAACAATTACGTTTTAGTCGTTTTAGATTTATATTACACTTGATTAAGTCAAGTTAACTCTGTCCACGCCGAGCATAAGCATACTTTAACTCGAAAGTTGACATTTAATATAAAACTTTATTAAATTAATTATGACATAAATCTGTTGGACTCATTTCTCGGCATACCAATCTGTATGCCACGTCATCAGTCAGACAACCTCCCATTGGCGACGTTAGCTCGATAGACAAAGATGTCAACTAGATGCTTACAAATACTGACCTGCTAGAGTGACAGGATTTGGCAGCAGACATAGACGCCAGCTTGTGCTTCTGAGCAGGTACAACCTGGTTGGTGGGCCAATTCGACAATAAACTATAAGCTCGACATACCAATCTGATATACGAAGTTACTGTTCAATGCAGAGAAGGATCACACTAGATTAACTGCGACAAGTTTGAGATTTACTTCTTATTCTACTATGATAAGGCTACAAAGCTTTTTTAATCCAACTAGGAGGCTACTTAATTAGCTCTCTTAATTCGACTAGGAGGCTGCTAAGTCACCCTGATTAGGCTAAGAAGCTTCTAGGCTCTCATAATTCGACTACAACACGACTATTATGGCCAAAATCCTTATTCTCTATATTAACTCATCACCCCTAAGGGGGAAGATATGCTATTTTTGACCCAGTTCAACATTATTAATCTTATGGAGCTCTGAACTAACTTAAGCATCAAAGGGTCTTTGACTAGTATCACAACGGTATTTCTCACGATAGCCTGTTTTTTTTCTTTTTTTTTTCCTATTAGGTCAAAAGTCTCGAGCAACCTACGTGGGTTCCAGCTTAGCGCATCCCTTTCATATCATCATTTACTATGTTGATAAAATCTTACACCAACAAAATCTATTGAATTAAATTCTTGGATTGCCCTCATTAGATAGCTTATTGGGCCATAAACCATACTGATTAAATAACATTGAGACTACCTTATCCCTCCTCCATTTCACAAATAAAATCAAATTCTTGTTTTGAGTGGACAATATAAAATGCCCAAAAAAAAAAAGTAGGGCCCACCACACGCCGCGCGCACACTCACAAGTGTCTCTCACCCACAACAATTCAATTCATTGGTTCCCACACAATACAAATCATTTCAACCACCAACTTCTGCTCTCCCTTCATGGCTTACACAGCATCTTCTCACCCCTTCTCACTCCTATTCCCGGGCCAAAACGGCTCGCCGGAGACACAAACCAGAAGAAGAAACCGACGGGAGGTCCGGCGGGTCTCCCCCTCTTATGGGCCGGCGGCCTCCGACGGCTCCGGGAGCCGGCGAGAAAGAGCTCCTCCCGGCGTGGACACGAGGATCCACTGGGACAATCCGGATGAAGGGTGGTTGGGAGTGGAGAATTTAAAGACGTCTGATGATGATGAACTGAAACTTGAAGATGATCAAAAGAACTTTCTGGGGGACAAGTTTGCTGAATTGATCAATGCCACCGACTCTCATTACCAGTGAGTTTCCTCCTCCTGCTATTCCCAGGAGTCTTCTGTCTTATGTTGCTGATCCGCCAATAGCTCATTTCTTGCCACGTTGCATCATATTAGAATGAAAGGTGATTGTAGATTGTAGATTGTTGTTGGGTGGGTCCAGAAAAGTGGGCCTTTTGTAGTAGGACAAGTGGCAAAAGAGGAGATACAGAACAGGGTGCAGTTGCTGTAACTCTGTTTCATGTACTCTTGAGTTTACTGTTAGAAATAAGTTGTTCCTTTTGCTAGGCAATCTGAGAAAATTATTAGGTTGCATTTCATTTGGGATTCAAAAACAAGGATTGAAAACTTTTTAGATAATATATTATTTTCTAAGTAAAATCTTAAAAAATTATTTTCAAATTTGACCAATGGAACATATTTTTGGTGTTTTCATATTCCCCAATACAAATAACTATGTTCGAATCATAAACCAATAGTGATTTTTTCGTTTCTTTCAATACTTGAAGTAATTCGAAATTATCTGAATAAGATCCACAAAACCAGCCTTAGGAAGCAGGAGTCTTGAGTTTTGAATTCTACCCCAAGTGGGCCACTCTCTATGAAGTTCTCACGCGTGAAGGGAATACTTAGGTGCTCTAAGAGATACAAATACCCATGAATCAAGTGCTATGGCAAGTTTGAGAGTCAAGGCACTAAGTGTTCTATCTTTAGTTTTTTAAATTGGTTTTATAGCCTAATGGGCGATGTTTTTACTGAGTTTTCTGCCTTCCCATTACAAATTTCCAGGTTTTTGGGGGTATCAGCTGAGGCAGACTTGGAAGAGATCAAAGCAGCATATAGGAGATTATCAAAGGAATACCACCCTGACACTACCACGCTTCCATTAAAAGCTGCATCAGACAAGTTCATGAAACTAAGAGAAGTCTATGACATCTTAAGCAATGAAGAGAGCCGCCGGTTCTATGATTGGACATTGGCCCAAGAAGCCGCAAGCCGTCAAGCTGAAAAATTGAAGATGAAATTGGAAGACCCTTATGAGCAAGATTTAGAAAACTGCGAATCAATACCTGATATGGTAGATCGACTCGGTGGAAGGAACATGAACATAGGTGACCAAGCAATGACAGCTCTCACGATCGATGTTGCCATAATAATATTCTCGATTTGCTGTATCACTTACGTTTTATTCTTCAAGGAACCTTACTAGCTAGTAGCAATCATGCACCAACCATATCATTTGAGGTATGTTCTTAAAAAATTCAAGCCAAATCCATACATAAATTCAAAGTTCTGACTGTTAAATGTATATATACGTATAACAGTTCTTCTCTTTAAGTTGATTACTTCTTCTAGGAGTTCTTGCCTTTTACATTCTTATACTTGAAATCAATGCCAAGTTTGATCTATCAGAGTGAAAATTTCTAAGGGAAATTGAAGTATTGTGACTAGTATACTTCTATTTATCTCAAAGGTGGTTGAAAAGGGTTTGGAAACCCACAAAAAAGGATGTTCTTATGTTCTTACTGCAGTAATATAATTGTGAACAACAACAAAAAAATAAGTGACATATAAGATCTTAGACTTGCATGTAAATGGCCTTTGTTAGGAAGTCTTGGGTATTCATCTGGAGGCGGTATGACACACTCGTCTCCGTTGAATGATATTTTCCTTGGAAACACCCATCCTTCCCTGAACGTAAATATTCCAGGATCTTTCCGAAGTAATATTTCGGTCTGTACATTTCCGTTCTCACCCGATTGTAGTAGCATGTCGTTGTAATATTTAATCCCCCAAAAAACACCAGTATCATCTGCAAAGAATCAAGAAATATGCAGTATCATCAGAGCTTAGAAGAGCAGGCAAAACTCCTATAATTTTGACTATTATTCTAGAAAATTATATAATAGGGGTGTCAACTTATTTGATTGTAGCTTCATCTTTCATGGCCATGGCAATTAATGAATTGACATATATGATTAGCCCTTAGTTGCACATCATAAAAAAACATTATATACCAAAGTAAATCGAGTATGAAAAGCTTATTAGGCTGTTAACTTACTTATAGGACCATACTGGTTTAGAGGCATGTAATTATAGCTGAAGACTTGCACTAGACTTTGCAAATTGGGATGTTGCACTACCAAGCTCCATTGGCTGTAGTTCTTGGCATAATTGAAGTTGGTCACTGTAATTTTAACTCTCCAATACTCTCTGTAACTCACCTTCACATGCCAATGCACCCGAATCGGGCACATATGCTTTGTGCACGTCACAGCTGGTGGCACAATATCTGTATCACTATGTGGCAACTGCAACAATGATGGCGCCTTACCAGACCTGCAGAACAAAATTGAAAATGCAGCTAAGGATTAGAAAAAATAAGTTAATTAAGATTTAGGGTTTAGGGCTGGTTTAGGGTTTACTCAATGCATTCTTCTAGTCCTTGGCACCCGCAACTACACGTGGGGCACGGTGTAATGGTGTCATTGTAGAAAGCCGAGAAGGAAACACAGCAAGTTGGAGAGGTTGATGCAACGAACTGTGAGTAGGAGCATGTTACATTCCATGTCCCTGCAAACATACATGAAATAGTAAGCAATTAAGGAAAAAAAAAGATGGGATTGACTATTACTTCTTCTTTCTCAAACATACATGAAATCGGAAACAATTAAGGAAAAAAAGAAGAGATGGGATTGACTTGTAATTCTTCCTTCTCAAATTCTTTTCATATCGAGGAAAACGATTCTTATTCTACCATGGAAGTATTTACACTTGAAACAAAAAATAATGCCTGAAATTAATACCCTCCTTTCTATTTACTTCAATGAAGATTGAAATTCAGGTGTAGTTAATAGTTCATCTGTTTATAGAGGCGTCCAAGTTTGAAGGGCCTTTGATTTGATCATCAAGCACTCTTTTAAACACATTTAACACCAAGTAATCCAGTAAAAATGCAGCAACTAAACAAGAACATCATCAGTTAGGTAGGGGAAAACAATGCATTGAAGTGTCCTTAAACATAGAAAGATAGTCTCCCGAGTAGAATTCCAAAACAAACCAACTTACTCAAAGCTTGTAAAGTTCGACGACTATTCTCCACTCGGAATTGACTTGGCTGGACTTCAAATCGTGCACCACAAGTATAACCAGGAAGACCAAGGCTGAAATTTTGTGGCATTGGCATGTCAGTTGTTTTCTCTTGATCAAACGGGGAATTCCCAATACGCATTTGAAACATCGACGCAAACTTAGCAGAGTCCTGAGATAAAGATGATAGAACGCCGCCTCTGCAGCAGTTGGCGTTTTGCTTATTGTAAGGTGCCCCTGGGAGCAAGTCGATAATAACAGGCTTCTTAAGGCAACAATGTGGAAGGGTCTCCCCCTTGAACTTGGAACAATCTCCCTGTTCAGTTGCCTCGGCGCCTGACATGCTCCATATCACTTCATGTCCTTGCCAATCCCAGCTGAGTCTCCAGCCGGGTGAGTCCACGTGCCTGAACAATTGGTAGTTGAATATGTATAGTTTTATCTGCAAGATGATCAGAGTAGGAAAATTTGAATGTGATAAATCAGGTTAAGTACTGTGGAAATTAATCATATTAAAACACACAATGTGCAAGGAAAGACCTTGATTCTTACAGATTTGCAGAGATTATACTTAGTTAATTTTAGAGGTTAAAAAGAGTAAATATGTTTGGTTTGTGATTGAGATATAGTTTTTTATATGAAAAAATCTGAAAACACGGAAACCAAATTAATAGTCAAATCTAAAAATAACTTTTTAAGATTTTAACTTAAAAAAATTAATTTTTTTTTTAAGACGATAAAGATCATTTTTCAATTTTCATTTTTAGGTTGTATTTATGTTTTCATATCACAAATCAAACATAAATTTTGAACTTTCAGGACCCAGTTTTTTACCACCCCAATTGAGTTTTACTGTTCTTTAGAGTTTTCCATTAAAATCAATCCCCAAGCTCCAAATACATTTAATTCTAATAAGTGAATTGGTTCCAGCTTTAGACAGTTGGAAGCACCTATCAGCTGTGGTACTGTCCCAACACACCAACCTTTAGTTACACCACACCACTTTTGGCCTTAGAAATCAAACATAAAGTTGACCCGTTGACCTTTACTGGGTCCCACTAAAATGGGCCTACAACAGAGCCACTGCATGCATGACACGTGTCATCTAAAAACTCTGTTGTAGACTTTTTTGACCACCCTATCTTTTTTTCTTTCTCCCACACTGAACTGAAGGGCTTCTCAGCCTCTAAGCCTCTCCTAATGCTAACGTGCGCCCTGATGCTCATTTTTGGGACACTTCCCGAAATTCATGGGTCATGACACAAGTGCCGGTTAATACATTCAAAATTGCAAAAAAATAAAAATAAAAAATAATAATTTCTGAATAAAACATAGATAAAAAGAAAAATCAGAGAAAAAAAATTAAAGAAGAAGAAGAAGAAGAAGAAGACTCTTACGTCAAAGGTGTTATCTTCATTGGCTGTCATGACATCCCATTTGATTGTTATATTCCCATTAGGATCTAATGGATCATACCCATCTGCTCCATTAAAACATTTCCTTCATTAATCTCTCATAACTTATCATATCCAATAATTCCATTCCAAACCCAAAAAATAAAAAATAAAAATAAAAACAAGAGAATTTTGAAAGAACTTACCAATTCCATATCCTTGAATAAGAAGAACAAGAAATAATAAAACAAAACCAGAAGCTGATGGCTTTTGACCCATTTCAGCTCATGGGCTTCTTTAAAACAGTAACAACAGATGCTTCTGATAATCAAAATAAAATAAAATTCAGTTTCACAGCATAATTATACAGAAGAAGAAGAAGAAGAATATGAATATGAGAAATGAGAAATAACAAGGCTTTAAATGCGAAGTTGGATTCATAAAGAGCGGGTTCTTCGAGCTTTCCATACTAAGAATCCGTCCATACGTAGCACGAATCTCTTGCTCTCAAGTTGGCTAAGAAACAACTCTTCCCATACTACGCACCGCAACGTAAGTCTCGTTGCTCCCGGTCTCCATCCAATCAGATAACGACACGTTTTGAATGCTAGGTAGTTGTGCTGGTAGAATGCTGACACGTAAGAACCTTACCAAGGGTTTGTTGTTTGAGAGAGTGTTGAGTGTTTGCTCTAGATGTAGGACACGCTGGTTTGATGCTCTTGCCTTATTAGTTGGGTCTCTTCTCCCTAGTTTTCTTTGCACTGTTATTCTATGGTCTACGACGTAGGTGCGGCTTCATCATAAATGATACAATCTTGGTGGGTCCACCGTATTTTTGTTTTACCATTTTTATCCGATTCCGATGTGTCTTGGTGGTGGTGGTGACGTAGGAGATGATTACAAAAAGTCCTCTCTGTAGCTTAGCTGGAAAATGAGATTTGATTGGATTTATTTATGTTGAACATTAATGATATTTTTCTTTTTTTTGTAAAAGAAAATTCACTTTAATGGTGAAAATACTTAATTGCCACAAAGGGCACTATTTCTTTTACTTTTTAATTACCAATGTTTCGGCACTTAGTATCTTTATTTTCTTTAGACAAGATTAATTCTTTTGAACTTAAACATGACAAAAACGTTTAAGTTGACCCTCTCAACAAAAATGAATAAATCATTTAAGGCAATCTAAAAATTAAAGGCACAAAAAACACTTAATAACATAAATTTTAAAACTAATTCTATATCTGAAGGGTGTGAAAACACATCATGGTAAACCAAAAAAAAAAATAAATGACATAAATTTTAATTTGCATTTAATTTCTTACTTTTTATTCGCATAAAGATATAAATTAAAATGATAAACGTGTAGAATAATATTAACTCTATTTAGCTTCTACTTCTACTTTAAAAATGAGTCTTTAATTATTCGTAGTAGAGGTTTAAGCTCTAATTAAGCCAAAATTGTTTATTTATTTTTGTAGAGGGTCATACCTCTAATTCAAGTAGAGATATAAAAAATAAAAAATATTTACCAAAACAATAATTTTTTCATTACCCTCTACATTTTTTAGAGGTTGAAAGTAGAGTTAACAAACACTACCTAATTAAAGATTCCAGCAACTATACAAGGTATTATCACTAGCCACGAGGTTCCAAGGTTTTGAGCGTTGATCAGACCTGAAAGTTTACAGTACTTTTGTAGTTTTAAGAGGTCTTTGTGGGTGAAGAACAGTATCTGATCATGGGAGTTGTTCAACTTTGGTGGTGTGGATAGACTGTAGAAGAAGTAACCAGCAGATATGGTATATTCAACTTGACCTAGACGGATCTAATATTTTGTTAGTTTTATTATGTACTTGCAGGGTATCCAAAAACCATATTCCTCCAAGTACACCCAATCTAAGTTGAACACAGAATCATTGATTCCGGCTTATATTACATGGCCAGGATTTTATTCTTTTCGAAATCTGACTCCAAGAAATATCCATGGCCACTTCCAATATGCCTATTTTTCTGTTTTGACCAAGAGGAGAGTCTCCAAAAGGTTATTACTGGGTTCAGGGGGATACTAAATCAGCTTAAGGATTACTTGGAATATGTACTTCAGATTCCTCATCATTTGGGTCTTTCATAAAATGTTCCAGGGTAATAGAGAACAAGATAATGTGCTCTGTAGCCGGAGAATATGTACCTCTATATCTCTTTTATGCTGTCTCTACCAGCAAAAGAAACAATCATGTATGATAAAACAAACTCTTCTACATCAAGCTACAATCGGCAATGGCCTATTTCACAACTAATAACAACCAATACAAAATTCATAACGGATATAAGTTTTTCATTTTTTGTATGTTATACTGGGAATGAAGGGCGCTTTGGTGCAATGGGTCCATTGTGACATTGAGGTCTCGCAATGGTAGAGCCTCCTCGTACACTGGTTACACCCTGTTTATATATTTTATTGGGAATGGAGAATGCATGAATTTTTTTTGAGATTCTAATTAACATGCAGTTAGCCTTTTTTTCTTCTTTTTTTTATCCATTTTGTTCACTTGAAAACCCCATGAAGCATACGTATAACCTTGAATTTAAATCATTATAATGGAAATAACAGAAAACATAATTAAAAGTTGCAGGGCATACCACATTCAATGCAGTTCCTCCAGGACAACAACCAAGCAATATCAGACCAACTGATAAGGCAGGTGAAAGCCCAAGCAATTTGCTAATGATAAATCCAAAAGTCGGCATAATCATGTATTGCGCAGAAAATCCAAATAGTATCTGAGCAGCACAAGCAAGAAAGAGTAGAAACGGAGGAAGTGAATTAATAAAGATAAAAAAATTACAACATAAGCACAGTAGCTTTCTTAGAAACAAATCATATTAGACTTCCATATGGAACCGGTTCTTGTATATTAGATCCTTATACATATGAGGTCACTAAAGAATATTTTTAGTTTATTACTACCATCTTTCTTACATTGATTACTGATGTGGTCTTAAATATTACTCATATAAGTCCAGATTTAAAGGATGCTCATTTAATACTTAATAACTTATACGATCTATATTGTACAACTGCATGAGTGTATTATTTGTCTAAAGGAGCTATAGTTAATAGGTAGAGGCCTCACGATGTATAAGCTATCATTGACACTGGCATATATGACTTCCATCCACGTGAAATAGGACTCCAAATTCAAGGCCAAAGAGCTTTATTTTATTTATTTTTAGAAGAAACAAGTAATGATTTATTATTAATAAGAAAATTACACCAAACAAGGGCACCGAAGTGCACCCAAAACACCCAAGAGCAAACAGAGTTCTCGACAACAACAAAAACAACTACACTATCCTTTACGCATGTTGCAAACAATTACCCCAATCTAAAACCCAATCAGAAAGAGAGGGGCCTTGAACTATCTCAACCGCATGGACCCAAGAACTTGCCGCAAACTTTATATCCTCCCATAACTTAGCCAACTCTCTAGATCTATCGTTAAACATTCTATTATTCCGTTCAAGCTAAATAAACCAAAGAGTGGCGAATGAAGCAATAAGTGACGCCTCCTTAGCTGGGCTAGAAACTATAGCCGAGTGAGAAGGGGACATACTCTCCTCGATGCTAGATGAGGGAGAGAACCTAGCCCCCAAAAAACTGAACCAATTCTCCCAAATCCATCTTGCCGAAGAACAGTGTAAGAATAAGTGGTCCGGGACTTCATCGGCTTGAAGGCAAATAACACAGCACTGAGGAGACAAATACATGTTAGGAAGTCACCTTTGTAACAAATCCAAAGTATTTAATCTCCTAAGGGCCAGTAGCCATCCAAACACTTTAACTTTCGATGGAATATGTGTTTTTCAAATGAATGCTGCAAGTGGAAAGTTAGAATGAGTTTGGGTGGATGAAGAATGAAGGGTTTCAACTAGAGATTTGCATGAGAATAGGCCATTAGGTTCTAGGTCAAAGAGCTTTACAAAATGTTCTTAATGGAAAAAATATATATATGTGAGTGAAAGATTACACTGAATCAAATTGGGTCTACGAATCTAAGAAATAGTGGGAATTCTAGATCTCTCTCAATTCCAAGATCTAGAATTTGAATGGATGGTGATTCGTTGATTCCTGCTTCATTGATTCCATAAGAGTGAAGTGTTTCTATTGCCAAGTAAGTAGCATACCGCATTTCTTCAATTCCCGGTCAAAACTCAACTTAAATAAAAAAATTCCATGAACAAAACTCTACTGTCCATTTTTAAATTTGAACTCAACTCAACTCAACTAAGCCTTTTTCCAACTATATGGTTCGGCTAAATAAATTAATTTGCTTCCTCCGTTTCGCTCGATCAAGGGCTAAATCAACTCTTAAATTACAAGTAGTTATATCTTTCTCGATTATTCTTGTCCCCATTATTTTAGATCTTCCTCTACCTTTATCATTTCCAAGAAATGTTAATGTCATTTTCTTGCATAAAAATCACAGACCCTAAAAGAAATAAACAAAAAAAAAGAAATTGCCCTATTGAAAGTACTCACAGAGAGAGGCCTTTGCATGAACAAACCAAAAAATTCTCTGAGCTCCAGAGTTATACCCATTGCCAGCATAATGAGCCCAAGTGTAAAGCTGAAAGATCCAGGTCCTCTGTTCACAAACCATGAAAAAGTCTCTGGCTTCACACATGCAACAACCCCTCCTACCGTCACATAAACTGGATACAAACTTGCTGCTGTTCCCAGCAAGATCTCCCATCTGGGTTTCTCCTCATTAGAACTATCAATTGCAGACACACCTCCATTGCTTCCTTCCACAGCTTTAATGCCTGAAACCCTCGATTTCCTACACTTATTTCCTACTGCAGAAACTGTAAATTTTCTTCTGGGTATTATTAGATTAGAATTTTTCTGAGGAAATCTTGAACAAGAAATCAGAGGCTGGAATTGAATGCAAATAGACATATTTCTGCATAGAAGAAAAAAAATAAAAATCAAGAAGAGAGTAGAAATTAGAATTCAAAAATGATGTTTTTATTCAGAGATTCTCCAGTCAAGCACGTGCAACGCACGTGATTAAATTGCCACGTCGGATCACACTCAGGTGCCCTGCTTGTCTGCTTCTTCAAGTGGAAAGATTCCCTGTAAAGCAAGATAAAAATTAAAAAAGTGAGCCAGATGGGGTGTTTGGCGGAGTGCCACGTGTAAATTGTAGGTTAGACAGCGAATCATAACGCGGCTGAACGTGGTTTGTGTTTGGCTTGGTTGCAGTGAATCTAAACTTGAGCATGACATGGACACGTCATCATTGTTCCGCTTGCAATTCCCTCGCGGACAAAACGGTACCGAATAAATAAATAAACTAAACAAAAAAAACGGTCGAAAGCGAAATAGAAAACGAAAAAATAAGAGCTAAAAATCACTTCTTCTTCTTCTTCTTCTTCTTCTTCTTCAAATCTATCTCAGCTTCTGCTTTCTCTGTGTAATCCCCAAACCCTAGAATTACAAAAAAATTGCTGAAAATCATGGAATCGGAAACCAGTGATCACAATCATCATCATCATTTTAACTAACTGGTTTAGTAGTATATATCATTGTTTTTCATTTCTCTTGATTTCATCTGCGGAAGAATAGAATGCCTAAGACGAGCGATGGAGACTCAAATTCAAGCCCTAACATCACCAAACCAGAGAGGCCACCGGTGCTCAAGAAATCTCGAACGATCTCCGAAGACTCGCGATCATCATCATCTCAAGGAGGTGTGTTATCATCATCATCATCATCATCTAGCGGTTCTGCGTTTCAGGCCGTCGCAGTGCGTCGCATCTCCACTTCTCCTCCGTCGGCTTACCGGTTCTCTACACCGATCGATTACAATGATCCGTTGGAGAATAATCGGAACGGTGGCGGTGGTGGAATTTACGAGCGGGACTGGTATTATCCGTCGTTTCTCGGACCGCACACTGCGCGGAACCGAGTTAAGATTAAAGCTGCGGTTGCTGCTGCTGCTAAGCCGCCGAAGTTGGAACTGCCTCCTTTGCCTGCTCGGCGTGGACACGAGTCGACGTCTCCTGATTCGGAGTCGTTGCGAGTTAAGGTGTCGGAGAGAGTGGATCGAATTGTTCTTTCCTCAGTTGTGCCATCTTCTGATAAATCAAAAACGGAGGAAACGAAGAAGGCGGTTTTTTCTTCGAGTTCTTGTTCTTCTTCTTCTTCTTGGTCGACGTTGATGAATTCCAGTACTGTTAGACGGACGCGGCGGCTGAATGGTTCTTCGGTTCTTTTACTAGTCGGTTATTGATTCTCTCTCTGTCTCTTTCATTGCATTCTGGTTTGTGGCTTTCAGTTTTAGATTAGTCGTACAATGAAGGCCTTTTGGATGCTCTAGTTAGGAAGAAAGACTTGTTAACATTATACCGAAACGATAAGAGGTAGGGGAAGCCTTAAAATAACATGGAAATATTTAACTTTCTTGTAATTTAAATGCCAACTTAGCCTTTAAAAGATCGGAGTGGTGGAAGTGAATTCATGTAGCTGTCCCCTTGTAGGTGAGAAAAGGCTTAGTTTGAGTTGAGTTGGAGTTTTAGATTAGCATTTTTATGATTTTGCACTGTAACCTGAGCTTGTTTCTTTTGTGGTTGTTTTCGCAGCTAGTCATCATCACTTGTATACTATCTGTATCAATTACGGCCTTTCTGCAAATGAAAGTTGTAAAACTCCAGGTATTTTAGGATTTCAGACCTTGAGATTGATCTTGGTTTAAGACTATATTTCTTGAGTTAGTTTAGAAGAAGCAGAATATGAATCTTCTTGGGAAAATTAAGGTAGCTCTTGAGCCAATACTACTGTTTTGTAATTTAATCTGTTCGGCTTGCAGGGAGAAATTTTTGAGCTCCGTAGAGTGTGTAATGGAAGCAATGTTGTTCTTGATGACGACTTAACAGTTTTGCAACATGAGGATTTTAGTTCCTTCTCATATTTGGGTAGCGCTAACAATAGAAGAGTTGCTTTGTATACTGTGGTATTGATGCTCATGATGCCATTTTTGTTGTTCAAATGTCTTGATTACGTTCCCCAAATAAGAACCTTGTTGAAGAGGGAAAAAAATAATGAGGAGGAGGTTCCCTTGAAGAAGAGGATTGCATATAGAGTTGATGTGTTCTTTTCTGTGTACCCATATGCTAAGCTTCTTGCTCTTCTTTTTGCTACTACGTTGCTTATTGGATTTGGTGGATTGGCATTATATTCTGTCAGTGATGGAAGTCTTGCTGAGGCTCTTTGGCTGTCATGGACATTTGTAGCAGACTCTGGAAATCATGCAGATATGGTTGGTGCTGGTACAAGGGTTGTATCTGTTTCCATAAGTTCAGGAGGCATGCTTATATTTGCAATGATGCTGGGGATTGTTTCTGATGCAATCTCAGAGAAAGTGGATTCATGGAGGAAGGGCAAGAGTGAAGTCATTGAGAGGAATCATGTACTAATCCTTGGATGGAGTGATAAATTGGTGAGTAACCTGAGTTATTTTTTAATTGACTTAAATAATTATTTTCCTGTTGAATGCTGTGGCAATCTCGGAATCCAATGTGTGCCAGAATTTGAACTTGGGCATGGTAGGACATTCTAAAATTCTTTTATTTTCTTTTATTTTTGGATTTTTTCCATTTTGCATAACCTGGTTTGCTATCGTCTATTAGAACTGTAATTTGTCTGATAATTGTTAGAAACCACTTCACCCAAAAGTTATAGCTAATAAGTGAAGGCCCAACAATGGATATCAAACTATCATAAGGTTGTTCCTCATGTGCAACCCCATCCTGCATCTGGAGGACGGAAGAGAGATATAAGAAGAGACTAATACTAGTTATGCAAATAGGAAACATGCAAATGTCAATAATGAGACTTGAACACAAGACCTCTTACAAAACCAACGCTCTAATACATTGTTAGAAACCATTGAACCCAAAAACTATAGCTAATAGGCGGAGGCCCAAAAAATGTGTATCAATCTATCATTAACAGCAATAGCTCAATTTATTACTTACATGCTTGAGTATTTGAAAATTTGATCCATAAGTATAGGCCAATTCTGTTATTGTTAATACTTAATAAAGGGATGTGTAGTGGTGTGGAGACACTGGCATGTATACAATTCATTTACTTTCTCCAATCAAAACTTAATTATTTTGCAAACCAAATTTCTTTAATTTCATCATCATTAATAATTAATTTACTGTATGGTATCAAGGGAAAACGATGGAGTCGGAGGTGTTTCTATTTGTAAGGTGATTAGAATATGTTTTAGAAAAATCATTGATGATTGTTTATATGACGAGCTTGTGGAAGTCAATCATATTGTGTGCTTTGCAACAAATCAACATGACCAATGGCTACAATGAAGATAGAACTTCACAAAATTAATGTAGCGCAGGAAGGAGGTTGTTGCAATGTGTAGACGAGGGAATTTTCTTTCTTAAAATATCATTTAAAAGGGTTTAGGGTTAGCTTGATAGTTAGTCGATACAATCATACAATATAGCTACTTTTGTTTGTAAATGTAGAAGAAAGACATTTGATGAGCTATTTCGTAGTAATATAAGATATAGAATGGTGAGAGGACTACGAAAGCTTTAGGATTGGGAGGCATATTTCTTTCCAAAAGCTTTAGGTCTTACTGAATAAAAAGAAAAAAAAAATGAAATTCATTTTGGCCATCTCAACTGGACTACCGTGATTTACTTTTTTTTTGGTGGGCTTTCTTTGCTGTTGTAACTATAAGAATTATCAAGGAATGAGAGAACAGGCAAAAGGTTTAGATGAATTTATTGTGGTGTAGCAATGACGAAAACAAAATTTTGCACCATACCATATTAACAAGGATCCCTAAAGTTTAGTCACTTAAAATTCAAAATTACTTCAAGAAGCTCAACTCAATGTGGAGAACTATTGTAAAAAAAGTCAACAACGTAGAGAGCTTTTATTTTAATGTTGGGAAGATCCATGCTTCTTTCAATAAATGCTAAAACGAACAGGATTATATAATTAAATCATATTAGTAAGATTACATTCTCAATAGTACGTGATACACATTTCGAATATTTTGGCTTCTATTCTTAACATATTTTGAATCTTATTTTATTTCTTTTGTTTGTGAGTCTTTGTTTCTATTATTGCGTATGAGATTAAGCTTCAACTGTATGTATTATTGTCCTTTAATGACATCTTTTTATAAAAGTTGCACTTTTTTCCATTTACATTTAATTTATAATTTGATGATCCAAAAAAAGAAAAAGTTCAGAGGAGTTTGAAGAATTTTCATTTCATGCATGTTACTGTTTTGTTTCCTCTCTCAACAAAAAAAAGAAAAAAAAGAAAAATTTATTGATTTTTTCTTTTGATGTTTAACCTTGTGGTCTTGAGGTTCTCTCATTTCACTTAATAATGGACTAAATTTTATTCTTGTGACTGTTTAACATTAGGGGTCTCTTTTGAAGCAATTAGCAATAGCAAATAAGAGCCTTTGTGGTGGTGTGGTTGTGGTGTTGGCAGAAAGAGACAAGGAAGAAATGGAGATGGATATAGCAAAGCTAGAGTTTGACTTTATGGGGACCTCTGTTATATGTAGAAGTGGAAGCCCTCTGATACTGGCGGACTTGAAAAAGGTAGACTATGCTAAAATGATAATTGAACATTCTAAAATCTGGTCATGTACTCCTTTTACCATGAACTAACCAATTAATTTCAGTTGGAGTTGATCAGTGGTTACATCATGTATGTTGTTGACAGGTTTCAGTTTCTAAGGCACGTGCCATTATTGTATTGGCATCTAATGAAAATGCAGATCAGGTTCACTTTTGGTTTGATTTTAATGACCTTTACTTACCTTATTCACGATTCCTTTGCACCAAGTTGTAATTTAATTTTTTTTTTCTTATTTTTCTTGGTTAGAGTGATGCACGTGCTCTAAGGGTTGTCTTGAGTCTTACTGGAGTAAAAGAGGGTTTGAGTGGTCATGTTGTTGTAGAAATGAGTGATCTTGACAATGAACCTTTAGTGAAGCTTGTTGGAGGAGAACTCATTGAAACAGTAGTTGCTCATGACGTGATTGGGCGATTGATGATACAATGTGCTCTCCAACCCGGCCTTGCTCAGGTATTTAAAAGCCTCAATCTGGTGGCGGTTATTAAGGCATGGCATTATGTTTATGGTTAAGTTCAAGTAAGGTTATTTTTGTTCCATTGTTTTAGATTTTTTTAATGGGGAGGGGCTGGGGGAGGTTTGTGTTATGCATTCTCCTTTTTTTCATTTGGTTGTTGATGTATTCATCATCTTGTACTAATGAGTTTAGTATGCTTGAAAGCCTTGGATAATCTTTTAAGAACCTAAATTTACGAAATCATATTTATGTTTTTTTTTTTTTTTTCCCTAAAGTGGTCTGGTCACCACTCCCAGTTCAGGATTTCTCATGGCAAAGGTAATTGCTTATTTGTTATATGAAACAAAATCTAGATCCCATCACGTCTGGCATCAATAGTCTTTAATTCTTTTGCAGCAAATCAACTTCTTTGTTCTTTTTATGCAGATATGGGAGGACATTTTAGGGTTTGAAAATGCTGAGTTTTATATCAAAAGGTGGCCTCAATTGGATGGTATGAGTTTTGAAGATGTCCTGATTTCATTCCCTGATGCAGTGCCATGTGGAGTCAAGGTTGCTGCAAATGGCGGGAAGATAATCTTAAATCCTGATGATTATGTTATGAAAGAAGGTGATGAAGTCCTTGTTATTGCTGAGGATGATGATACTTATGCACCGGGCCCATTACCTGAGGTTATTATCTTTTACTAACCCAATTTCAGCCAATGTTTTTGCTAGATTTTCTTCAATTTTGGATAGGTGAGAATCAGGACCTTGGATATTCTTAAGTCATTGAAATGATCCATGCAGTTCGAATCCAATATTGTATCAGCCAAACACAACCGACCACAGTCCTGCATCCTTCATGTTCTTGGTAGACCAACCGTTCTTTATGATGACAAGTCTGCTATGCATGATTTCTTGTAAAAACAGGGCAGCCCGGTGCCCGAAGCTCCCGCATATGCGGGGTCCCGGGGAAGGGTCATACCACTTTGGGTCTATTGTATGCAGCCTTACCTTGCAAGGAAAGAGGCTTTTTTCATGACTCTAACCAGGTAGTCACACGGCAGCAACTCTTACCGTTGTGCCAAGGCTCCCCTTCGCATGATTCTTCTGAAGTAAAGAATTATTCATGCAACTTGACCCATTTTGTTGAACCATATCTGATAAATCAACTGATTTTCTTATTCTATTTTTAACTGGCATCATATCCAATGTGCAGGGTTGTTCGGCAGGATAGGTGAGTGAAACAGTCCTACTTCATTTTTATATTTTTAAGACCTTTATCACTGCCGGAACTAAAGATATCTAATGAGAAATATAGGGGGGCGTATCCTGAGAATCTGAATTTCCTTTTTTTTGATCATTTTGTAAAATAAAATAACAATCACATTCAGATCAAATGTATATCCCAACAATAAGAATTTCAGAATTCTTTAACATGGTAAAACACTTCTAAATGAGGAAGCATTCACAGTGTCTGATGCTGACACAAGCTGAATCACTCAGATGAACAAAAAAGAAAAACTGAATCAGTTTTAGAAAATATCTCATGTCCTTGAACTCCTTCAAGGATCAGTTCTGCATCAACCTCTCTAGAAGCCACCAGATGAATTGATTGTTCTTTAAAATAGATATTCTCTCAAATGCAGAACTCATAACTCATGAATTGTGGTTTCAAATTAGTTTGCTGTTTGAATATGGGATTGCGAAAATTCCCTTCCTAGAAAAAGTACCTAAAATTAGTTATACCAAACAATGGAAAGGTCATGAAAACCAGATGGGCTGATACTAGAGGCTTGATCTTGAAATTCTAACAAAACTATAAAATTGATCTTGAATATGTAAGATTGATTCTTATTTGGCATTCCTTTGGAAATTTGATCTCATGCTTCTTGAATTGATCATGATGTCTTCGGATTTTTCTTGAAAAATTGAAATCAGTTCTCCACTTGTCTAAATCCGTCTTTGATCTTTCTTTATCTTGAATAAAATGCAGCATCTTCTCCTTTTTAGGCTTTTTTTTCAGCTCAAAGCAGCGAACTTGTAGCAAGAGTATCTTCCAGAAAAACCTTTTTATGTCTTTTTTCATGCTGTGTTGTATGATTAGACCTCATGTTTTTTTCCTTCTTTTTCCTAGAATGCTAGTGACTAAAGACATTCATTTTGCAAGTGAAACACAATCTCTCCTTGTTTTTTCTTTCTTTTTGGGATGTTCAGCATCTACTTATATTGGTATATCTTTTGTATTTGGCATTCAATTCTTCCATCTTCATCCAAATAATCTCTCACGCTTTCTAGAATTATGTTTGTGCTTGCTGCAGGTATGCCAGGGATTCTTTCCTCATATTTTTAGCTCCCCGAAATATCCAGAGAAAATACTATTTTGTGGTTGGCGTCGAGACATTGATGATATGATAATGGTAATTGAAGGAATACACTATAGATTCTTAAGTAACTTTTGTGTAATAATCTTTATGGTTCTTGTAGTAGTTTTATTATTACACTAATGTCTTTTCGAGCATCCGTAGATGAATGCTAATGGATTGTATCTTGAAGAAATGTACATCTGAACAAAATGACCATTCCCGCTCTCACTGGTGCAGAGGAACCAATTTTTAAAATTCTGTTAATGTCCTAGTTCTTGAATGCAGCCTTCTGAGTTTTTGTTGCAAGCTTTTATTAACATGAAGACGTCTTTTTTTTTTGCTGCCTCCCATTATTTTATCAATTTAGTAAGCCAATGTTGTTCTTGCACTGGAGATTTCTTTGCAGCTTCTTCTGTGATTATTATACCGTTTAAAGTATCTTAGATATGAAGTGTGAACAGTTGCATTCAAATGAAAGATCTTCCTAGTCTCGTGATTGGAAAATATCCTCTGCTTCCAATTTTTATTAGTCAACCAAAGGATTTTTCAGTCTGAAACTTGATCGATCTTTTTTTTTAATGCCATCTTTCAGGTACTAGAGGCATTCTTGGCTCCTGGTTCAGAACTGTGGATGTTTAATGAGGTCCCAGAGAAAGAAAGAGAGAGGAAGCTAACTGATGGTGGACTTGATCTCTCTGGATTAGTGAACATCAGGCTTGTTCACAGGGAGGGGAATGCTGTAATTAGGAGGCATTTGGAGAACCTTCCTTTAGAGTCATTTGATTCTGTGAGTGTTCACCATTTCTTCCTAATGAAGTTTAATTCGTACTGTTTAGATGCAGATTGTGCACACACAAAAACACACACCAATATCCAATCATATGTGTGTATGCCTCCATGGATGCTCTATTTATATTAGATGCAAGATTCATCTATTTTGCCCCACATTTATCTAAATAAGTGGATTATTTGTCAGAAATGTTTTGCTGTTGTACCCCCCCTGCTTTTGTGTTAGTGTGTGTATAATTTTTTGAGGGTAGGGTGTTGTTTTCCAAGATACAACTGATTTTGGAAGTGAAATTGTTACTTGGTTGATTTAGTGAGTTGTGCTTTCTTAAGTTTGAATATGTTTAGCAGCAAATGACATACTGTCTGCTTGTTGAGTTTTCCAGTGTACAACACTAGTTAAGTCTACTACTACTATCCAAATTTTGTGACCTCTAAGAACTAGAAGAATGTATCCATTGACTATGTGAAGACTATGTCTTATAGTCTTCTACAAATGACAGTTTCTGATAAAAAAAAAAAATCAATGTATAGTTTTTACTGTGCGGGTGGAATATGGTTCAACTTAAGTGTATGTTTTGTTGCCTTATTTACTTTGTGGCTTTCGTTATGAGTTCTACTACAGGGATTTGATGGGTGATCTTGCACCCCTGCCTTGACACACTCATTAGGAGTGCAATCAAACAAGTGGGGGGACTATGGAGTTTGCACTATAGTCCCCCACCCGTTGCACTTGCATGCAACATTGGAAGATTGCTAGCGCACAATTTAGCAACTTGCATTTAAAGCATATGAATTGCTTTTGGTGTGACACCATCATTTTAAATAGTTGTAGTAGTTTCTTCAAGCTGGGGAGAATGTCAAGGATTAATTGGTAAAGACATATTTTAGTAGGACTTCAATTGTTGACTATTTATTTAAATTTAGCAGCGTTCTAGTTGTTTATTTTTTGTTGGATTATAATTTATAGTGGTTTAGTCCAAATAAGATTCCAGTTGCCTAGTTCTAGTAGGAGTGTGATATGATCAAAATATCAGTTTCTATAGTAGGAACTGATGGTTCATTGAATAGGAATTGAATAAATGAGACCTATTTTTTCCTATTCTCTTCTTTTTTTTTTTCTCTATAGCTTTTTTGTTGCATTACATTTCCCTTTGGTTATCTCATTGGTTTCAGATTTTAGACTTTGAAGCTACCACCCCAAGAACATAGCTGATCTAGCAGTTTAACGTCAAATTATTTGCTTTAGATATGTCTAAATCTTGAGGTTATCTAACTCATGGATTAGTATCAATGAGAAATCGGTTGGTAGTCACTCTTTAAGATGGTACTGACTTTTTGGGCATGCAAAATCGTAGTATAAATGGTCCATTAGACTTGACCACCCAATATGGAAATGCTAAGTTCGCATTTTTCGAATTTCAAATTGTTACAAGGGATGTGATCCAGGGAATGTTGGATTGCAATGACAGGGAACTCATCACCCAGTAAGCCCCATTATGATGTACATGGATACTAGTAATTGTTAAGAGACCATTAAACCCAAAAGCTATAGCTAATAAGTGGAGGTCAACAATGTGCATCAAGCTCTCACTAACGCTCCCTCTCATGTACAACCCCATCCTACACGTGAAGGGAGAAGGAAGATGGAAGACGAGACAAATACTAAATATGCTGATATCAATAAAGACACTTGAACCCAATACCTCTTACAAAACTAGATCTATGTTACCATGATAAAGACTTAACCTAAAAGCTATAGCTGATAGGTAGAGGCCTAACAATGCATATCAAGCTATCACTAACTCTCCCCCTCACATGTAGTGAAATCTTACATGTGGAGGGATGAAAGAAGATAGAAAAACAGACAACCACCAAATATGAAAATCCCAATAAAGAGACTTGAACCCAAGACTTCTAAAAAAAAAGAGCTTTGGTACCATGTTAGATAACCACTTAGCTTAAAAGTTAAAGCTTAGTGAAGGCCCAACAATGCATATCAAGCTATCACCAACACTTCCCTCATATGCAACCTCATCTTGCACGTGAATGTGAACAAACAAATACTAAATATCCAAATGCCCATGAAGGACTTGAATCTAAGACTTCTCTCATAACCAAAGCTATATACCATGGTAGAAACTACTTGACCTGAAATCTGTAACTAATATGTGGAAGCCCAAAAATGTATATCAAGTTATCACCAACAGTAACATTTTTTTCATATCATTATGTTGGACAACTCCCTTTACGTATTGTACTTGCATGTATTTGTATGTGCATACATTTTCTTATAGCAATTTCATTTTCTCTGTACTGTTTGCTTAACCAATCTGGAAAAAGCATATGTGACTTTCTTACAAATTACAAAAGTTGAATACTAACGCTAAGCAAACAGATTTTAATTCTTGCAGATGAGTCATTGGAGGACTCTATAGTACACTCTGATTCACGATCTCTTGCAACTCTTCTACTCATCCGTGATATTCAGGTACTTAAGTTTGCTCTTTCTTGTCTCTTCATATCTTCTCTCACACTAGTAGGAAGTCTGTCTGGTTCCCATGTTGTCTATCATATGACTTTATGTTAATAGTTTTAACATCCCTTGGAAAGTGATGATTACATCATAATTCTTAAATTCTTGTTCTTTTTATGCTCAACCTCCACATATATCTGGTCCTCTTTATTTTGTTGCTTTGGTTCCAAAGTTACTTGTGTCCTTTGTAAGATTTATATTTATTAATTTATTTATAAAGTTTGTCCTCTCTGAGCTTGTTATACTCTCTCATAACCTCTTAAGCATCTTCACGCCTCCACAAAATACCAAAACAAAAATATGGGAGATATGTTGATGTAGAGTAACCTCAAGGAAAAGAATGGCAGATGAAAACAACAATAAAACTAGAATATTCTATAAATTGAAAATTAAGAATAATGAACAATGAATGAATATTTCCCTAATAATATTAAATAACCCTCTAATTGTAATTGTAATGCAACTACATTCCTATGTAATTGGGCTCTAATTGGACTTAATAACTACTAAAATAAAACTATTTTTTAATTTTCTAATTAATAGTTATCTCTTTATTATTCCCCCTTGTTGGAAAGAATTCGTTCTCGAATTGGCATTGTCTTCAGAAGAATCATCAAAATAAGGCAGAAGATGTCACACATTAAAAATATCAGATGTCAGAAGGTGGTTCGACAACCGCAACCTATAAGCATTAGGATTGATCTTCTCAATTACCTCAAAAGGATCAACTTTGCGAGGGCCCAACTTGTTATAATCACCAGTAGGAACCCTGTCTTTAGTTAAAACGGCTCAAATAAAATCACCTACCTCGAACTCAACGTGACGTCTGTGTGTATCAGCTGCAACTTTATATTTAGAAGTGGATTGACGAAGATTTTTCTCATCCATAGTATAAATGTCTTGGATATGCTGGAGAAAGTCTTCAGATTTGCCTTGAAAGCTATGTGAATCAGGAAGAGGAGCCAAATCAATTGCAGAACAAGGATTAGTGTCATAAACGACCTGAAAAGGACTGAAACCAGTACTTCGATTAATAAATCGATTAAAGGTAAACTCAGCTTGAAATAGAACACGATCCCAAGACTTGACATTATCACCAACTAAACAACGAAGAAGATTACCCAAAGAACGGTTCACAACTTCAGTCTGACCATCTGTCAGTGGATGATATGCACTACTGAAATCCAAAGAAGTACGAACCATTTTCCATAAACTCCACCAAAAGTGACTCAAAAATCGAGTATCACGATAAAAAACTATTGCCTTTGGAAGACCATGAAGACGATAGATTTCTTTAAAAAATAAGTGAGCAACATTAACAACATTTGTAGTCTTCTTACAAGCAACAAAATGAGTCATCTTAGAGAAACGATCAACTACAACGAAGATGGAATCCATACCACGTTGGGTGTGAGGCAATTCCAAAACAAAATTCATACTAATATTAGTCCAAGGCTGAGAAGGAATCGACAAAGGCATGTAAAGACCAACATTGGTAGTATGCCCTTTTGAGACTTGAAATAGATGACAACACTCCACAAACCTCTGAACATCTTTAAATAAACTCGACCAATAATAGGATTCAAAAACAACTTGAAACTTTTTGTCCCTGCCAAAATGTCCTTCATTATGCAAATCTTGGAGTATCTTCAATTGAAGACTTTCAGGAACACGTAGCCGCTTTCCTTTAGATAGGAATCCATCATATAAAGAGAAATCTGAATGTTTCCCTGCCTTAACATCTTCCAAAATGACAGAATAATACGGACTATGTTACCCAGACTTTTCACTTTAGCCTGACGTACCCGTGTCCGACACTTCAGGATACGACATGGGTATGGGATATGTGTCCGACACTTCAGATTTTAGAATATTACTATGTAGATTCTCTAAAGTAAAAAGAAAAAACATGAAAGAAGATAATGATTAATAGGTGAAATTTACTTAAGTGGGAGAATAAAACAAACAATAAATGAGTAAAAAGAAAAAAAGAAAAGAAAGAACAACGTATAATATTGCCAAGTCCCCGTATCCTAGAATTTGAAAATGAACAAGTCGGACCTCTAAATATGTACTCGTATTAGACACCCATACTCGAGTCCAGGTAACAGAATACAGATCAATAGCAAACAAATCACTAAATGTGTCACACCCTGAATATTCTCTTATTTGCAAATCCCTTTAATAGGTGATTTGATGGTAAAATAATAACAAGAGAAATTTTAAGGTTACAACTTTTGTATTCCCAAACTTCACTTTATTCCATGACTTATTTCCTATATTACAAGCTTATTTGTCTTTTTCTCCCATACGCCATAGTTTAACTAACCCACACAAGTGACAAAACATTACAACCTTTATATACAAGCTAAGGTTAGTATGATCGGCTTATTACTAGTTTATCTACAAATTTACATTATTTGATGACTAGATCCTCCTTCCTTCCTTTTCCTTTTCCTTCTTTTCTTTCCTACTCCTTTCTCTTGACATTAATTTCCTGGAGATAAGATTGAAAGGGTGAGCTTATGCCCAGTGGGTCCCCTAGCGGGTTTCCACACTTTAGGCAAAACATTAAAGTTGATATTCAGTAACTGAAATATAAACAATATAACATCAACAGTTGCACACATATGCACATAGAAACTTTGCTAGCAATTAAATGAAACATTTTAAGAAATCTGAAATAATAAGTTGCATTTAGCATTCCAACAATGGCCAGCTTCCAACCCAAATAAGTTGCATTTAGCAATCCAAAAAGGGCCAACATCCAACCCAAATAACATTTCGCTAGTGAAAGTAGAGATGTGTGCATAACTTCAGCATGGATATAAAAGTTAATGAAAAGACTAGAATGCACAAACCATAGGATCCTCCCCTCCTTGAAGTGAATGCTACAGCAACGTCTCCTTAAGCTTTTCTCCGAAATACAAAAAGAGAGATTTTGAAAGAAGTTTAGTTTTGAAAGAATTTGAAAATCTCCCCCCTATTTATAGTATGAAATTTATGGGCTATTCCCAAAATGCCCTTGGAGATCTTATTTATTTATAGTCTCATCTTGTGCTCGGGTAAGGTCTCGAGACGTTCTCGAGAGTATTCTTGAGAAAATTCTCTTAAAGTAATACCAACTATATCCTTTCTCGAGATATATCTCGAGACGATTCTTTTCAAATAATACCAACTATATCCTTTCCACTTTTATTCTCAGACTTTTTTCATAATACTAATTGTGTCCCTTTTTGTCCTTTTCTGGCTTTTAGGTGAAAATCTCACAAAATGCATCAAAACCAAGTACATGTGATTGCATAGTGGTGAGAAGTGACACTCGTCGACTATGGGCATCAGCTACATAGTTTTGAGAACCACTTTTGTGTTTAAGTACAAAAGTGAATCTTGGAGATAATAATTAGCCCATCGAAGTTGGCGAGCCTTACATTTGTCTTGATTCCCTATATATTTCAAAGCATCATGATCAGTGTAGAGGACAAACTCAGAGTGAATCAAGTAATGCCTCCAATGTTTAAGTGTCTAAATAATAGCCTAGAATTCTAACTCATAAGCGCTATAATAGCCAATGTTTAAGTGTCTCACTAAAACATGCTACTGGTCTTCCCTTTTGTCTGAGCACAACACCAATACCAACCTTTGAAGCATCTGTGTGAACTTCGAAAGGTAGAGAAAAACAAGCAGAGAAAGCGCTAGAGCAGTGATTAATTTTTCTTTTAATTTTGAGAAACAATCATCTGCGGCATCGGTCCATGTAAATTTGCCAACTTTCATATAATCTATGATAGGCGCTACGATGGTGCTAAAATGTGGTATAAATTTCTTGTAAAAAGACGCAAATCCATGGAAGCTCCTGACATCCTGTAGAGTAGTTGGACGAATCATATAATCTGTGATGGGCACTACAATGGTGCTAAAATGTGGTATAAATCTCCTGTAAAAAGATGCAAATCCATCGAAGCTTCTGACATCCTATAGAGTTGTTGAACGAGTCATATAATTTGTGATGGGCGCTACAATGGTGCTAAAATGTGGTATAAATCTCCTGTAAAAGATGCAAACCCATGGAAGCTCCTGACATCCTGTAGAGTAGTTGGACAAGGCCATTGCTTGATAGCTTCTACTTTAGACCCATCTACTAAAATACCACTAGCAGAAATAACATAACCAAGAAATAAAACCCGATTAGTGCAAAATATACACTTCTTGGATGTTGTATAAAATTGCTCTGAGCGCAGAACTGAAAGAACCTCCCATAGGTTTTGCAGATGAGATAGCAAATCCTTATTGTAAATAAGGATATCATCAAAACACACTACCACGCAACGACCAATGAATGGTTTAAACACTTGATTCATCACTCTCATAAATGTACTGGGCGCATTGGATATCCCAAAAGGCATTACCAACCACTCATACAAGCCATCACGAGTCTTAAAAGCAGTTTTCCATCCATCCACAATTCAAATCCTGATTTGATGATAACCGCTCTTGAGTTCCAATTTGCTAAACACTACCGCACCATGCAACCGGTCCAATAAATCATCCATGCGAGGTATAGGAAATAGGTATTTTACTGTAATTTTGCTCTGCTATCTATACACATATGCCACGTACCATCTTTCTTTGGGGTCAGAAGAGCAGGGACAGCGCAAGGACTGAGGCTTTCCCTAATATAGCCTTTAGTGAGTAGATCCTCAACTTGGCGTTGCAACTCATGATGCTCCCTAAGGCTCATGCGGTAATGAGGTCGATTCGGAAGAGTAGAACCTGAAACCAAATCTATTTGATGTTGTATATCATGCAGGGGAGAAAGCCCAACTGATAAATCTATAGGAAAAACATCTTCGAATTCTTTTAAAAGAAATCGAACACAATCAGGAATAGGAGGAGTAGAACTTGCACATTGACCCATCAACAAGTACACAACACCGGAGTTAGTATAGACAAAAGAGTAGATGATTCACGACATTGGTTTAGGAGGCACATCCTTGTTGGGCATAAGGACAATATGGACAGAACCTACCATGAAGCTGTAGGTGTTCTTTCTGCCATCATGTGTGACACCCCTATCGAACTACCATGGTCTCCCCAACAAGAGATGACATGCATCCATACCCACAACATCACACCAAACTTTGTCCTTCTACTTAGAACCAATAGAAAAATTAACTAGGCATCTCTTAGAAATGGTTACCTCACTGCCCTTATTCAGCCATGAAAGTTTGTACGATTGGGGATGTTTCTCAGTAGGGAAAAATATTAGCATGCAAAGCATAATGGGCTGCAAACTACTAAAAGTTCTCCTTGATCACCATAAACCACCTCTTCCTCACTACCTTCGGCCCTTTCATCAAATATGATTGCCTCATCATGGTCATTAGATTGTTCATCATCCGCCTTATTAAGAAGATTCTTTCCAGGATGATTTCCTTTTCGACAGTTAGAAGCAATGTGGCCATCCTCACCACAGCAGAAACACTTGGTTTCTGGCTTATTTCGCTGACCTGTGACTGATTGGTTCGTTGGTTTAGGTGCGGGCATATTTGGAGTACGACCACTAGGCTTTCCATCTATGGCCATAGAAACGCCACCCCTTCGAGTGTGTTACTTTTCCAAACTAAGTGCCTTTTGATGGACTTCTGAAACCGATCATGGATCATATAAATTAAGAGCATCTTGGAAATTTTGCCTCGTACCTCCTATATATCAAGAAACTAATTGGTCTTCAGTTTCTACTAAATTTGCACGAGCAACAAGTTGATGAAACTGTTTTGTGTATTCATCAATAGACTTCAACCCGTGTGTCAGATCTAAAGACGCTGGTACAAATCACGAGCGTAGTTTCATGGTAGAGAAGTTTGAGCTGTTGCCACCAAGCTGCTGCTCTAGATCTGAATCTTGTGGCTACAAGAGGCACATGCTTCTGCTCTGGTGCTTCTTTAAAGTCTAATATCTCTTCAACTGTAAATATCCAATCCACGAGTTCTTCATCAGGTTGGAGATTACCATGAAACTCAGGAATATCAAGTTTTAATCATGATTCCCATTCTTGAATCACGTAGTCGTTGTGGAATATGAACACCCCTTTGATTAGCAAACGGGTTTTCAATTTCTTCCTCATCCCAATAATCTCCTACAACTGGAGATATGGAACGTTGGCACTCTTGGCGTTGTTATTGTCGCAACAACATCGCCATTTGATTGGTGAGTGTCGCAACCTGTTGTTGTAGTTCGGCCAATCTATCCTGATCTCCTACATCGTTGGCACGAACTTCAGGTGCAGAATCATCACGCCATCGTCTCCCACACAGCATGATTGCGAATGTCACAAAGCTTTGATATGAAATTGATGCAGAGTAACCTCAAGGAAAAGAATAGCACACGAAAGCAACAATAAAACTAGAATAAACTTTTATTCTATAAACTGAAAATTAAGAATAATGAACAATGAATGAATATTTCCCTACACCTATCCTTTATTTATAATATTAAATAACTCTCTAATTATAATTGTAATACAACTACATCCCTATGTAATTGGACTCTAATTGGACTCAATAACTACTAAAATAAAACTGCTTTCTAATTTTCTGATTAATAATTATCTCTTCATCATATGTACTCCCAAAAAGGCAGATTTCCAGGATTACAGGTACTTTATTGGGCAAATGCTTGCTCATTGTATAACGTCTTTTTATGAAGCAAATAATTTTCATTGTATATGCACCAAGTTCTTCTAGTCTATTCATGTAGAAACTTAGTTACATTTCAACTACAAAAAGCCTAAAATTAAGCTTCCCTTAGTTTACATTGGTTTGATGTTTCTGGTGGGTTTTGAAAGTGCATCCCATAGTGCTGGACAAGCAGTATGGAAGATGTTGAGGAAAATTGGTCTTTAGGTTCAATGTCAGTGTATCATAATCATTAGTAGAGGAGAATACATACGCATCGCAGGTGCTTGCAAGAACTAGTTTCTTTTAGGATTAGAATTATACAATTATACAAATTTGAAAGGTGTTTTGGCAAGAAAAGGCATACATGGACTATGTACTACTAACAAAGTAACAAATGGCATTTAATGTTCATGTAATATCACTAGTTTCATCCAATTTTTCTCTTTTAAACTTGAGAACAAGACTTGGGATGGAAGATGTCGAGGAAAATTGGTCTTTAGGTTCAATGTCATTGTATCATAATCATTAGTAGGGAGAATACATATGCACCGCAGGTGCTTGCAAGTACTAGTTTCTTTTAGGATTAGAATTATACAATTATACAAATTTGAAAGGTGTTTTGGCAAGAAAAGGCATACATGCTCCCTCTATGTATTACCAACAAATGGCATTTAACGTGCATGTAGTATCACTAGTTTCATTCAATTTTTCTCTTTTAAACTTGAGAACAAGACTTGGGATAGTCATGGAACTTATAGTATTACTGAAACCGAACTCTTTCAAGTGATGAATGAAAGATAGAAGTTCTGAAAGAGATTGAGGGATAAGTATACGATTCTTAGAAGCACATACGGTTAATTGTTATTGATGTTGTTAACAATGTAGTTCCTGTAATAAATATTTTTGTTCTTAATGTAGCTGTTGTTTTAATGAACAGTCTTGTTTGAGTTAATTGTTTGTGTAAGTTTTTCTCTTACTTTTTGCTGAAGTTGGTCTATTCCCCTATGAACTACAGTCTAAGCGCCTACCATACAAAGAGGCAAAATCTACTCTACGGCATGTTGGATTTTCTCACAGTTCTTGGATCCGCGAAATGCAGAAAGCTTCTGACAAATCTATAATTATAAGTGAGATCTTGGATTCTAGGACGAGAAACCTCGTATCTGTTTCCAGAATCAGTGATTATGTGCTATCAAATGAGCTAGTGAGCATGGCACTAGCGATGGTAGCTGAAGACAAGCAAATTAATCGGGTTCTTGAGGAACTCTTCGCAGAAGAGGTGACATATCTACTCTTAAACTCTACATTCCAATCAGATTATCACATTTTACAAAATGGTTATCTTCCATTTAATGTGCTCGTTTTAAAAACCGACCTAAAAGCTATAGCCATTAGGTGAGGGCCCAACTATGCATGTCAAACAAATATTGATTTTAACAGTCCCCCATACATCATGAAGTAAGGTCACGAGTTCAACTTTTCTTACCTGCATTGGCCCCTGGGGGCGTCTCCCACTCAAGCAACCAAGGGCCTAAGTGAATTACTCAGGTGAAGTTAGATACGACTTATTTATTAAAAAAAATAAAAAAGCCCCCTCACGTTCTTTATGACACGTGGACTAGACATAAATAGGGAGGAAAGACCAGATTGAAAAATAAGGGATGAAAGCAAATGCTTGTGAGGAGGTTTGAACACAAGACCTCCAAAATAATAAGATGTTGGTATTATGTTAGAAACCACTCGACTTAAAAGCACCTATATCTATCAAGTGAATATAGATATTAAAATTCATTGAGCTCCGTTTAATGGTCAATAAATGCCACTCCACATTCATTTAAAATGGATTCGTTCATTTAATTTGATAATTTTGACTGTTGGTACCTCGCAGGGAAATGAGATGTGTATTAGGCCAGCTGAGTTCTATTTGTATGACCAGGAAGAGTTGTGCTTTTATGATATTATGGTTAGGGGTCGACAAAGAAAGGAGATTGTAATTGGTTATCGCATAGCCACTGCAGAACGGGCAATAATCAATCCTACACACAAGGAAACACCAAGAAAATGGTCCCTCGATGATGTCTTTGTTGTAATATGCTGCGGTGACTAATTAATTTGGCGGCTGGTTTGATGGTCAGGAATTTGCCTTAAGAGTCTCAAGTTCAAATCTCACTCTTAAGTAAGCTGGCCATTCCTCATATAGTTTCTGGTGTGTAAGAAAGGAAAGTTCACATGCACCGTTAAGGACTAGTTGGATGCTCTAAGAGGCTCAGATAAAAAATAAAAAATAAAAACATCATGTGGCGACTGATAAAGAGCGTGTACTACCCTCTAATTCAGATTTACTAATTTTCATGTTTAAGCATGCATAATTCCTATTTCTAATGTAGGTACCAGGCAGGATACCTATATCCGTTAGGTTCTGCATTGCAATTGGTTGGCTCATTCCCGCCCCATTGCTGCTGATTTTGAAGGATTAAGTTTACATGTTATTACAACTATGACAAATGAACAGCATATAAGAGGATTGAGATGGTGCAAAGTTGAAGTTTTTGCATAAATAAAGGTGACACGTGGACTAAATATATAATAGGGAAAAAAAAAAAAAAACATGATCATCAATGCATGAAAGATGTAAGCAAATGCTTGTGGGGATGTTTGAAGTCAAGATCTCCTGAATAATAAGGTTTTGATACCATCATAAAAATTACTTATCCTTAAAGCTATGGCCATCAAGTGATAGCCAACTATACATATCTGCGAATATAGATAGTAACACTCCTTTTAACTCAAATTAATGGTCAATATCACATTCATTCAATACAGATTCATTCATTAAATTTGATATTTGTGATTGTTGTTGTCGATATACAAGGAAATGATATACGTTTCCTTAGGTTTTTATAAACCGTGACAACCGTGTACATTTCACGTGCCACCAACCAAACCACACGAACGTTTCGAACTGGAACTGAATAAATATATATATATATATATTGGAAATATGACGTCTGCAAGTACCTAAAGCGAGCTCTATTGGTCTAAAAACAATAAAGACAAATAGTAAACTTCCAAGTTACTACACTGTTCCTCCACCGAATAACTAATTTCCGATCTTTCGTCTTCTTCTTCTTGTTCTTCACCCAGAAAATCAGAGCAGAACAGTACAAAAGATTAAAGAATAAGAAAAGAAAAAGTGTGTTTTTTTTTTCAGATTCAGAAGCAACGGGGAACGGAGCGGTAGGGTGTCGCAATCGCAGCCGAAGCTCGGCCGCAATGGCCGCTTCTTCTTCCGGAATCCCTTCTTCTTCTTTTTCGTCGAAACCCTTCGTTTTAGATTTCTCATCATCTTCCGAATCTCCGCCTTGTAAGCCGTCTCTAACGCCCGATCAGCACCGGCACTGCTCCGACGCGGTCCGGCTGATCAACGACAAGCTTCGGATCCCCGGCAAGATTCGCCAGGAGTTCGAGCGGTTACAGGTTTAGTAGATTATTCTCGCTCTTTTTTTAATAAAACCAAATGTCATTGTTAAGAGTAGAAGAAAATTGATTTTACATGGTGTGATTGGGATTAATTAGATCTTTATATTTGAAGATGACAAGTGTTCAGTACTAGTTGTGTAAAATTGCCTCATTTTTAGTGTTTTTTTTGTCAGTAAAAATAGGTTTTTGAGTTGAATAGAACGAATTTTCTTTCATTAAGTGCCCATAGAGAAATTATAGTTTTTTTTAGAAAGGATAACCTAATTATTGTTGCTTTTTTAAAATGTTTTAATGGAATGAAATCGAAATTTGCCTCCTTTAGTGATTTTGGTCAGTAAAATAGGTCTTCACTGAAACTTTTTGAAATGGTTTGAGGTCTTTTTGAGCTAAATAGAATGAATTTTCTTTTATGAAATGCCCATAGAAAGGAGTAATAGTCACATTTTTGGAAACGTTAACCTGTTATTGTTGCTTTGTAAAATGTTTCAATGGAATGAAATCATACTCTACCTTTCTACTTACAAGGACAGTTTGCTCTGAAGGCTGCACTGTTTTTGTCTTTGTTTTTGTTTTTTTTTTTTTCACTCTTAAGCATTAAATATTGGTGATAATTTTATTCGCGTGGGACATTGAAAGAACTGTTAAGCATCATTGATGTACGTAACAGCTTAGAGGAAGATGACTAAGTTTTAGTATTATCTCTATTGATCCAAAAGCCGAAACAGTGTTCTATTGAAGAAACTGTTTCCAGCTTGGCCTTGGTCTTCTAGTTCTAGAAACCTGCAAACTCCAACTACTTAAGTAACTCTGGCTATCAAATTCAAATGGGGAGTGACAGAAGATGATATAAAATCTTGTTGGCTTTTCTTCGTTATTTAACAATGATCAAACACCATTGGAGCGTGCAATCTATCTCGATATTCGGGGATTATTCCAATTTATCTGGCCATCTGGTCTGTAAATATAAAGTGCATTTTTCTAAGAACATAATTATAATGCAATGTAAACCTGAGTGTTTACAGTTTGCAGAAAATTAGTATTTAACAATATGTATGGTTGGGCAGTTTACAATTTAACTTCTACAAACTTTTTTGCTCCTAAATTGCTTAAGAGTCACCTTTATACTATTATTGGCCTTGTATATGTCTCCCTTTGCAAAAGTTCAACAAACACGAAGTCAAAGGATCATGAGGTTGATTATGAAAGGAAAGAGGATCCTTTTATAAGGGTGGGGAAGGGGGCTTCTCCTACTATCATTTTGTCCGACATCAGGCATGAGAAGAAGAAGCCCCCTTCCTCCCTGCCTATAAAAGTTCCCTTTTCCTCTTTTACATAGCTCACAAGAGTGGGGCTACTTTCACCAAGAGTACTCAAGTTGGTTTGGATTTTTGTTCAAAGCCAATCCGAACCAATCTATGATCACCCCTGATATACAACATGAATATAGCAGCTGCTCTTGTAGATCTTTACTATCTTGTATTAATCTTTTTTCTCCTTGTTTCCAGGCTAGTAGGATAAAAAAAATTGATGTGGTGAAAGGTTGCAGAGTAGCTCTTGATGATGCCAATTTGCACAAGAACCGCTACACCGATGTTCTGCCATGTATTTGCATCTCACACTTTTCTTGATCATTAAATTGATACATGCGCAATGGCCTTTTAGCATTAATAGATAAATAAAAATTTGATCGGTCTATCGTTTGTTCATTTATTTTCAGTTGATGACAATAGAGTTGTGATCAATGGATCAAAAGAAGGGAGTGATTATATCAATGCTAGCTTTATCAAGGTATAAACTTTTGCTCACTTACTGGAATGATCACATTTTCTAAATGTTCGTATTATTTCTTCTTGTGAAGGTAGGATACTAACTATGGCACCCAAAAAAATGTGTTTCGCATTATTATTTCTACTGGTTGTTAATGCTATATGAGGTTTCCTGATTGTAGACTGCAGCATATGTTCCTTGAGATGTGGCATTCATTCCTCTTTCCTTCAATACAAATCAACAAAATACTTAAGATAAAATGATAGGAAATTTTTTATTTTAAAGCTTTATATTAATTTTTTTTATGTATTTTGTGAACAGTGTGCTGAATAATTAATGGTATTATGGAAATTACTATTGCACTTAGCTTTTCAGAATGCAACAGCAAACTGTTACCAGCTTATCTTGTGTTGTTGTTATATATGATAGAGATGACTCCCAATAATTATTATTTTTGGTTGTCACTAATCCTATAATAGCAATATTTGCTGTCATGATTTGGATGTCATGGGTTAATGTCTTGCACTCAAGTGCCATGGAATTGGATTTTTTCTTCCAGTCCCCTTTTCCTCACAAATGAAAAAATAAGGATAAAAAATTAATTCATTTTCTACATTACTATAAGCTTATGTATCCTCTGGCATATGAAAATTACGCATGGGCTACCTGGAGGTTGGAGCTGTTCTGTCCTGCTTAACTCCTAAGAGATGCCTGAAAACTGTAGGTTGGTTCCAGTGCAAGTGTTTTGCAGTTTATTGCCACACAAGGCCCACTTCCACATACCTTTGAGGACTTCTGGAAGATGGTAATTCAGTATCATTGCCCAGCAATTGTGATGCTTACTCGGCTGGTCGACAACTACAAGGTACTTTATTGTGTCAAATTCTTTGTGATTTTCTTATGAATCATGATGATACTTATAGTAATGATAATGATAAATGAAGAAAAAAATATGGGCTTTTGGATGAATTATTTTTAGTTGGCTGCACATTTTTTGTGTATTAATGAGAAATTCTTTATACTAAATTTCATCCGTTGCATATTTTTGTCCTCAAATTGGATGTCTTGTTCGATTCAGTTATTTTATTGGTTGGGGCTTCATGATGGTAATAGCTTTATAATTTTGGGTATTAATGATATATCAAGTTTGTTGCTCAAGCATTCAATATTGTTACTTGTTAAGGTAATATGCATAACTATAGTTAGTATTGGTTTGCTTACTTTGTATGTTTCTTCACTTGCTAATGGCATTTGCATTTTTTTTATTTTTTATGAGTACATATATTCTAATGTAAGGCTTATACCTCACACAGGCAAACTGCCTGAATTGCACCTCTTAAAAAAATTTAAAACTTTGCTTGGCATTGGCAAAACTTTGCTTATTACTGAAAAGTTTTTTTTTTCTTCTTCTTCTTCTTAATGCTGTTTATTATCTTTTCATATTTATTCTCTTTAAACCCATATGGTTGGGAAAAGGCTTAGTTAAGCTAAGTATATTTCTCTTGGGTTTCCTTTTAAAATTACTAAAATACAAGTTATTAGAGTTTCTCTTGATATTTGGAGTAATCTCTAATATGATATATTTGTACAGATGGTAAAATGTGGAGATTATTTTCAAGCAGATGAAGGTCTGAGAGAATTTGGTAAAATATGCCTTGCCACTAAGTGGGCCAGGACAACTGATACTTCATTAGTCTTGCGTTACTTGGAGGTGAAAGATGAAGATGTGAATGGGTTTCTCTGCTTGCTCTTATGTTCCATATGAGATCACATACATATAGAAGATGGTTTAAGTCCTTGTGGAAATACTTAAAGGCAAAGTTATATGCTAATAGAAAATTGTGCCGTTGCCTGTTGGATGTCCTGAATATTCTGAAGCAGCACAAATTCTTTGGTTCTTATAAAAAGCATAAAAAAGAAAGAGGAAGTAATATTTTTGGTTTGCAACCATACAAGCTATTACCTTAATGTTATCTAATTTACAATAGTGACTCACTGACTCTTGAGCTCCACAACTGATTGGAATAGTCTATTACTGATCTCCTTTCCACATATATGAAGATAGGCAGCCTTCTCTCTACTTAGTTGGTTTTTTTTTTTTTTTTGTAGAAACCTTGGGTGAACCCTATACCCAAATAGCCAGCACATGTATACCTTTCTGGCCTTCAAGTGGTTCGCTAGTGGAACCTAACAAATCCAAACTTGTTTGATCTCTCTCATGCTTACTTTTGTTGTCTTGAATAGATTTAGTTCTTAAATATGCTTTTTAGCAAATTTTCATTTCCATAAAGATATCTTTATCTTGCAGGATGAATTGAGATAATTATTTTATATCTATTCTTATCTACTTTGCTAATCCAAGTATATGTATAAAACACATTTTTAGCGATGGGACCAGATTGACTGCTGACAGACTGCTCCATATGAGTCTGTGTTTGTAGTAAGTAGTCATTAATTCTTCCCAACTTTGTTCACTTTCTCTTTTAATAATATCTCAGTTTCTTAAAAACTATTTCTTCACATTCCGCTAAAAGGTCTGGTTGATGCACATCATGATAGTCATGTATTGTACGCAAACTTTGAAGATTTTCCATAAAACAGAAGGCAAAAATGAAAACCAATTTTATATATCGTGCCCAAGCACAGAACTCCCGGATTTTCAGTTTGTTATATAGTTGCTATACTGCCATTTTTTAGTGAGTGTTTGAACTGAACTTAGCTTATTCAGTTGGTCCAAATCTTCCATTCACTAAGCTGTCCTTTGTTTTGTTATTTAACTGTTTGATGATTATTTCTTGCAAATAATTTTTCAGTCAAGATGTAATAGATGGTGTTTTCTGTTCTCCATTGGTTTGTATTTGCTCAGTCAGAAGAGTCCGGTCAAGGTGTTCTCCATATACAGTATCCTGAATGGCCAGATCATGGAGTTCCCAGGGATACAGATGCTGTTCGTGAGATTTTGAGAAGGCTATATCATATACCACCTGATCTTGGCCCCATAGTTGTGCACTGCAGGTTTAGCTAATAATTGTTGCTTAATTTATTATGTGATGGATGATTTATTTGAACGTTTTATCTGTGCATCTCTGAAAATATTCTTCTCTCCTTTGCTCAGTGCAGGTATTGGTAGAACTGGTGCATTTTGTGCGATTCTTAACACAATTCAGAGGATTCTCGTTGGAGATATGTCTGCAGTAGATCTAGTCAACACTATTTCCATTTTCAGATCTCAGCGTATCGGCATGGTGCAAACAATGGTATCTTCATTTTTTTTGTATTTGAAGCTACTCTCTTGTTCCCAGTTCAGTTTATAATTATCAGTTCATGAATTAGTTTTGAGAATTGAGTATTATCCAAGTTGGAACAAGAAGTCATGCATTCTGTACAACCATTGTTAGTTTCATCTATGAGAATTCAAAACTTTGTGTTTCTTTAGCTTTGCTTTCGCCTGGTGCATAAACCTCCAGGGGGGGTCCCGGGGAAGGGTCAAACCACATAGGGTCTATTGTAGGTAGCCCTACCTTGCATTGCAAGAGGTTGTTTCCACTTTCCACAACTCAAACCCGTGATTTTTTTTCTTTTATTTATTTATTTTGGTTTGGGGGGGGGGGGGGGGGTTCAGCTTCTCTACCATGTACTTAGCTGCTACTAATTTCTGCTTTTTACTGTTCATCAGGAGCAATTCATGTTTTCCTACAGTGTCATAATCGATGAACTGGAAGATCTCACTTCAGACTTAAATCATTTTTAAAGAACTCAAAATGGTAATTGTATCACTTGTGTTGGCTAATACAATTTCTAGATGACTTCATTGATCTCATCTCATATTTTACTTTTTCAGCTCCACTTGGCTGACCTAACATCAGGAATACCCTGAAGCCAAAAAGAAAGTTTGCTGCTCATTATGTTTTTTCTTTAAAGCTGGGGAAACCAACTTAGCTCTAATAACCAGGAGGAGCTCTTTGGTAATCTATGCACCCTTTAATCACTCCAACTAGAGGAAACAATTAATCTGCTATTCTTCCTTGAATACTATATGCTGGCAAACCAGTTATAGCTTCATACAGCTGTGCCATATCTGCCACCTTTGTTCACTGTGCCCTTTTTACATTCTACTCACAAAGACTTTTTTTTTTTTTTATTCTTTTCCTCCCAAGGTGAAGAGGAGGCAGCTTTTAAACTGAAATGAGGCTGGCCAACTCTAGAGAAGGTTTGCCAAAGGGCTTGGCCATTTCTCTATATTGGTACATGGTTATTAAGACTGATTTTATTACCTTAAACAAGAATGCTAGGAGCAAAAAAGCTGAATATTGCTGACATTAAAAGTCCAGTAAAGCACATGAATTGCAGGGTAGTATACAATTTGGAAAGCAAAAAAACTCTTCATCAGAAATTGTATGTTACCCTGCAATTCATGCTGACATATGACATGACACCATGGAACTTGCAAGGTCTTACATGGATCGCAAACCACTAATTGATAGGCACACATTACAACTATAACTGGGGCCATGAATGGAAAACAGTGGCACTCTTTAGAAATTCTGTCATGAAGCATGAAACATGTTAAGACTCAACAAATAAATCATCGCTCTCACATACTTTCATTGTTGCTTTAAGGGTCTAAAGTTAAACCTAAGCAGACTACATTGATTTAGAAAGGGTATCAGTAGTAATTAAGCAATTCTTTGGAATATGTTAGAATGTTGCTAGGATAATAGGGTAAGTCTCCAAGAGTATTAATAAGTAGAAGAAGAAGACAAAATAAAGAAAATAACATGCCCTTGAAGACTTTAATCTTAACCTTACGATACATACGATGGCGTGAGGGAGCACGCTTGAAAAAGCATACTTGACGGACGAAGTGGACCGCTTCCAGACGAATGCCACGTGGGCACACCAGATGGTGGGCCCAATAGATTTCAAATAGTAGAAGCATGTGATTATCATAAAACTAATGATTAGCTCTTTGTAAGTACCACACATTATCAGTGCTCATTATAAGAAAGATAGTCTTATTTTGACCCTTTTTTTCCAACATAAGGACAAACCCAATTTTAAAATATTAAAATAATAATAATAATAATTATTATTATTATTATTTTAATTATAATAAAAGAAAGGTCTCCTCCTTTCATGAGTCACCCTTGGACTTGGCCTTGCTCATTAATGCAAGCAAATTGCCATAAACGTTTTCAAAGGGAGCAATAGTAAATTGATGTTTATGAACTTTTTGCTACAATTGGGTCTATCATTCATGATGCACACCACCTACCATTACCCTATCTAACAAACTAACACCACCCATCCCTAACCCCTTTTGATTTACTTAAAAAAATAATAAGTTCTTCATTTTTTTCTTATAGGAGTTGGAATTCTAAGTCTTAAATGCCCTTTTATTGTTATGTTTATTATAGGGTTTCAGTCAATCTTTAACCTATGGTTATATAATTATATTTTTCTTTTTAAGATTTTTAAATTCGGATCTTACTACTTTTTTCTATTACTAATCAGTAAATGAAAGATGATGATCCAGTATGTTGTTTGGTAAAAAGTTGCTGCTGGTTGTATCCGATAATTTTAATGTTTCTTGTCCTGGCCGTCAGGGGAACAAGTTGGTTTGCTCGAAAATAATAATAATAAATGGAGGAGAGGCTGTTGTTCAAGTCAAACATCAATTGAATCATTTCATTTAAAGTCATCCAAATCTACGGTCTCTCCGGGCCCACATGAAAAAAAAAATTATATTTATATTGAGAGATTTTATTGTTTTTTAAGTTTATTGAAGAGATGTAAAGACCGAAGGTGTGCCGTAACGTGTAATGTTTTATTATATGATTTATAATCACATGTGTAATGTAACAATTTTAACGTGTAAATTGCAATGGCATGGTATTAATTAAAATTTATAATCACATGTTAAAATGGTCACAAAAATCTTGTTATAGGTAAAACAAGTGTATCAAATTAAGGGTGTGTGGTCCTTGACCATGTCTGTTTGAATTACTTGAACCATTACAAAATGGAACACTAGGAATAGTCTTTGGACCACTTTTACTTTTAATATTGTCATTCTTCAAAGAAAAAAAAGAAAAAGATACTAGTTTAAAAAAATAAACAATGAAACTCTGTTATTAACTTCATTTATATGCATTTTCTAAAGAACCCAAGTTAAAATAATATTTTTAAATAAGCCATGCTATTTTTTTTATAAAAAAAAAAAGAAAAAAGAAATTTGACTTATGGGCATATGTGATAGTTACGAAAAGTTTTTCCCAAAAAAAGAATTAATTTTTCAAGTAATTTCTTTCAAAGAATTTTTTTATTGTTGTGCATTTATACGATATTAAGAAAATAAAAAATAAAAAGGTTCGCTGAACATAAACACGAACATTATCAATAATAATAAAAAAAAATTCATGAGAAAATTTCAAAAAAAAAAATTAGGTTAGAATAATTTTTCCAAAAAAAATAGTAACAATCAAACAGACAACTTTTATTTTTCTTTAAAAAAAAAGGAAAATGTATTTTTATTTTTTCAAAAAGAACAATTTTCTTACATGAGCTTATAGTTATAAAATGGTAATACATAGGGAGTTTTCAATAGGAAGCTTCCCTTTTTCTCACCAGACCCAAAATTGAGAAGTTGACCCAAACCCATGGTCCGAATCCGGTAGGCAAAAAATCTAAAGGAGCAGCCAAAACAATCCAAAATTCACCATGGCTGAAAGCTTTGGAAAGCTGCCCAAAGTCATAGTTTTGAACAACTTTAAGGAAAGAGAAAGGGAGATTTATTAGTCTCATTTTAGTTAATAAGTCAGTGGGTGTGTTTGTTTTGACCAGCTCTTCTTCTTACATTGTTTTTGTTTTTTTTTAGCTTTCTGTTGTCTGGTGGGTCTTGTGCCCCACTGCACCCAAAACCCCTCTCTTCTTCTCTATCTTTTTTCCTTCCTTTCTTAGTTGGAACAGGTAATCAGATTGAACTCTTGATATTCATCATCTCACAGATCCAATCTTCTCTTTTTTATTATTTGTGAGATTCCCTCTTTCTGTCTTTTTCTCTACTTATGTATGTATGTGTATGTATAAATATTTATTTATTTTTTGTTCTTCTTTTGTTGTTTATGCACTTGAATCACTGTGTTTATGATGTTATTTTTGCTCAGATGTTGGTAATTTGATCCCAACTTTTGATTTTTTGAGATGGGTAGCTGCCTTCTGAAAGATTTGATGTTTCTTTGCTTTCTGAGCTTTGATGTTGGTCAGTTTGCTGTTCTTTGACTAGTTTCTGCAACTGGGTCTCCTCTTTTTCCCCTTCTTGAACTATCCTTTTGCTCAAAATCTTCAATTTTTTTTTCTGCTTTTGTTTTTGGTTCTAGAGATTCTGGTTCTTGTTCATCTGTTCTGTCGTTTCTGAATATTGTGTATGATTCCCCTTCAACCCTTTTATTTATTTATGTATTTTTCTCATTTTTTTTTGGCTCCCATCTTATATGTTTTTGCAGTTTGGTTTTGATGGACTGTGGTTCCAACAGTGATCAAAATAATAATTCTGGCACTCTTTGGTGGAACAACGGATCAAATTTCTGGAGTTGGGCCGGTATTATTGACACTTGTTCTCTGTACCGTACTACCTCCTTGGTCTTGGTCTTGTTCTTCAGTAATTAAACAAGGGCATGTTGATAATTTGGGCAAGGTGTTCTCAATTTAAATTTTTTGTTACATTTATGTATTAATTTTATTCTCTTTTGTATATGTATATGGGAAGCTCAAAGAAGAAGTGAGGTATTAGTTGTAGTCTCCGGCATAATGGGAGGTCTTTGCTCGAGGAGATCCACTGTTGAAAGTGCTCCCAGTGGAAGTTTCCCACAGCCCAATGGTTATGCTGATCATGGGACTAATACGGTGCCGTCATCCAAGGCGAATAGTATTTTGACGCCTCCAGCAATGGGGGAGAGAATGGAGAAGCAGTCACCGGAGTCTTTTTCGTTTCCCAAGATGAATTCAAATGCGCTTGTGAGCAATCAGAATGATATTAATGATGGGATTCCGCGCCTACCAAGGGCTCTTTCAAATAAATCTAGATCAACAAAGTCTAAGCCTGCTGCTGTAGCAAAGGTAGAGTGCCTGAGATTTTTTTTTCTTCATTCTAATGTGTCATTTACACTAGAAGATATGTGAGAATTATGCAAGAATTACTTGGAAAACTTGCCACATGAAATTTAATTTTTATGTGCATTCCGTAGTCATATGGAAAATCTAATTTATCCTCTTCCAAACCTGAGAATTTTTTTTTTCCCTTTTTGCTGAGCATTCTGCCATGAATTATAAAGGGGGCGAAAAAATAATTCCCATGTGCTACATCAAGTAGCAATTCAGCTTCTTTAGCCACAACTAAACTTGCCCTTGATGTCAGATTTATATGGTTCCCAAACAGACAGCTCCATCAAATATGTTAGCCACCCACCTAATTTATTTGTGGTCTCTTCTGGGTTTTGGTTCTTAATTTAAATTCTCTCTTTGATATGCACAAATGTAGTGAATGTACTATGCGAGCAAGTGAAACTAGTAGCCTGACTCCCCATTTTTGGTGCCACCCACAATGTAATGACTTCACCAACCATCCTCGATTTTTTATTCCCACTTGCTATGATCCTTCTTTGTGGAGTAATAATCTCCCATCAGTATGACTACATTCCTTTTTTCTTTAGTGAAGACATTTCTGTAAGTGTCTTCAAAATTACTTGCATGAGAGTGAAGACATTTAGTAGATAATGTAGAGATGTAGTTTTGAAGGTTTTATCATCAAAACCTACAGTGATGCAGATGAGACTAAGAATGTAATTGAAGCATATTAGTAACCTTCCTAGATGATCTTTTTTGTTTAATTGGTGAACTGAAAATGGAGTAACCATGCAAAAAGGCATTAGCTGAATAGATTGAAGAAAACTTGTCCGAGCAAGGATTGGTTTTTGTTTCATGAAAGTCTCATTCCTCCTGTGGTTGAGAATCTCAACTGGTTCAGGAAAAAACTGAATACATATTAAGAGTCTCTCAATGAAAAGTGGGCTTGGTCCACTGGTAAAAGTTAATCCATTATGACCTGGATACCATGTGTTTGAATCTAGAGAGAGCCCCTCCATAATGTGGGTGTAAGGTTGTATAGATCAACCCTTTCCTTGACCCCACAGTAGCAGAAGTCTTGTCCACTGGGTACTCCTTTTTTTTTTTTAATCTATTCCTTTACAAGCATACACAAATTGTAAAAGTCAAGGATGCAAAAACATGTGAAGATTTTTGGGAGTAAAACTTCTTATAAGGTTGTTCATCAAATAAAATAAAGGCAACTTTCAACGTGTTATTGCTCAATGCCAAGTATCACTTTCCTTTTAAGTTCACCATACAATGTAGGAGTATGAGCCATAATCCCCTGCCAATATTAGGGTCGGAAATCATGCATATATGGAAGTGAGCTCACGTGATCACATCCTCTTTTCAATGTAATATACCTAAATGCTCAACTTTGGTAGGATCGAGGATGCTTAGTAAGGAAATAGACCCTTAGTTGAAGCTTATCCATATCTTTTTAGACTTCTCTCTCTCTCTCTCTCTCTCTCTCTCTCTCTCTCTCTCTCTTTGTTGCTTACGAAAAATCAGTCTCTCATTTCCTTATTGAATCTCAAACGTTTATAGGCATGAGTTTCTCATGGAATCTTCATTTCCATGGAGGTTTGAATATTAGAGAACTAGAGGAAGTTGAAGCATTGTTGCCACTCTTAGATGGAGTACGCTTTTTTGAGCAATGTGCCAAATAAATGTTCATGGGCCCTCAATCATTCTGGTATTTTCATGTGCATTTTTTTCATTCTTCATTGATAATCTTGACCAACCTACCTTCTCTTTGCTTCTTTCATATGGAAAACTTAGGTTTTATTTTAGATTAAGATTTTGGGTTTGCTTGTGGGACATGGGATGGTCAATACCTTCAACATTCTTCAAAGGAGGAACTATCACTTTGCTTGTCCCCGAATAGTGCATTTTTTGTAAATAGGATAGTGAGTCAATTGATCACATCCTTAGACATTGCTCCTTTGCAGTGAGGATCTTGAGAAACATAAGCAATGAAAGAGGCATTGCATTTAGGAAACCAACTAACCATGAGGAATTAATCTCATTTTCCACGGTAACCAATAATTCATTAATTCTTAAAGGATCAAGCACAAATGATAGATAGCAATATTGGCAGTGGTTTGGTCAATTTGGCTTGAGAGGAATGACATAATTTCTAATATAATGAGCAAGACACCCTTGCAATGTGGGGCCTTACTAGAGTATGTGCGTGCCAATGGATTGTGATCAATAATCTTGTTAATGGTAATGGTCTTTCCTATTGGTTGAGATGGTGGACCAACTTATTGTAATCTCCCTCTGGTATTGGTGTACTTCAATCTATCATGTTTATACTTGTATCTTCTCAAAAAACAAGCAAACAAAAAATGTTTGACTTTTGATGGTCAGTTATGGTTTGTGAAACACTATTTAAAAAAATTACAAGAGAGAAAAAGATCCACTGGATGACACTCACGTTCTTTTTTGTTATCCCTAATAAAATTAGGGGGCAACAAGAAATACCGTTTACTTATTCTTCTTCTTTGGAGCCTTTTTTATTTTTATTTTTTATGTGTGTGTGTGTGTGTGTGTGTGTGTGTGTGTGTGTGTGTGTGGTAGTGGTTGTTTTCTATTAAATACCATGTATACATTAATTCTTTGATGTTAGATTGCCTTAATACTATTGTATTTTATCAGCAGGTTTCTGAAGTTAGCTCACTTTTGGGCAGAGCTGGTACTGCTGGGTTTGGTAAGGCTGTTGAGGTCTTGGACACACTTGGAAGCAGCATGACAAATTTGAACCTCAATAGTGGATTTGTCTCTGGGGTGACAACAAAAGGCAATAAAATAGGAATTTTGTCTTTTGAAGTTGCCAACACAATTGTGAAGGGTGCTAATCTTATGCAATCCCTTTCAAAGGAAAACATAAAACATTTGAAAGAAACTGTGCTTCCTTCAGAAGGTGTACAGAATGTAGTATCTAAAGATATGGAAGAACTCTTAAGGATTGCTGCTGCTGACAAGAGGTGGATGTAGTTAAAAAATGAACTATTTTGCAAATAAACATACTTTTTTTTTGTCTATGGTTGCACAACCTTTCTGGAGGAATGACCTTGTATGTAAATTATATGCAGGGAAGAGTTGAAAGTGTTTGCAGGGGAAGTTGTTCGCTTTGGGAATCGTTGTAAAGATCCTCAGTGGCACAATTTGGACCGTTACTTTGAGAAGTAATCTTAGTTGCATCCAATTTAATAATTTAAATGCTATAATTTGCGGCATATACTTCTGAATGTTAATCTTCTGTTATTTTGTTTGATATTTTGCTAGGTTTGGTTCAGAGCTTACCCAACAAAATCAACTGAGAGAAGAAGCGGAAACATTGATGCAGCAATTGATGACAATGGTTCACCATACAGCTGTGAGTATTCGTCCATTATTAAGCTGAGATGTCGGGTCTTCTATGTGGAAGCATTTGTGCTTATGTGGACCTCTTTGAACCTTAGAAATTAGAATTACCCTCTAGAGCATTTTAATGATCAAATTTCTGTTCCTCCCTCGTCTTCTTGTGATATCCTTGTCAGTCCTCTTGCTACTTAGTGGAAAAAGATCTCTGTGGGTGTTGGGTTGTTGTGGGTCAGCAGAATCTGCATTTGGGTGGCAAGATGGGTAAAGGTGCAATTTTCAGTTTTTCCTTTGGGTCAAGGATCGAAAATTCGACTTCGCCTAGACTTTGGTTGCTTGAAAATTGCAATTAATTTGGCGAAGTTTAATTCGATATAGAAATTTTTTGTAAAAATTCGCTAAATTGGAGAAGTTTTTGGATACCAGTCTTTGAGTTTGGGATTAGGTGCCAAAAGTTTTTATAGAGTCTTTTATCTTTAAGATTTATTATCTTGCACGAGTACACTATTCGCCAAACTATTTAAATTTTAAAATTAGAACAAAGCATCACTCCTCTTTCTTTTTGCAGGAGTTATATCATGAGTTGCATGCTTTAGATAGATTTGAACAAGATCATCGACGTAAGCTTCAGGAAGAGGACAACTCAAATGCTTCTCAAAGAGGTAGTTGCTTTTATCTTTCCCTCTAATGATAAAGTGTCATCATAACATATAAGTACAAAAAATTAAGCATTATACGAGTTATTTGAGGTTAACTACTTTTATTTTAATAGGTTGAGGGCATCCATATCTTTCCTCATGACTGTACCACCAGTCAATTTTGAAATATCTCTTCCATTTTTTGCACCTTCATCTTGCACCTCTTACTCTTTTCTGCAACCTTTGTTTGTTTGTCGTCTTAAAAGTTCAAACCTCCTCAACCAACTTTTCCTCATTCAATCCCATAATGCTCCTCCTTGACTCTTGCAAATGACTTTGTTCTTGATTTGCCATTTGTAGTTTTGGCAGTTACTTTACTTAACATCCTGATTCCCTCTACACTCATTTTAGTATTCTTGTTCCTTAGTGGCACACAATTTTGCTCCATGTGGAAAAGTTACTCTTTTTTAGCCATTTTTAAAAAATTCCCCCTTAATCGTATTCATTTGTTGTACATATTTTTGGCTGCATCTCTCCACTTTAACCATCTTGCGGTAGTTTTATATGCAATGCCTTCCTTAAATCTTCCTTTATATGGATGATTGAATTGAAATAGAGAACGATTGAGTTTGATGGATATCTTTCTCATTAACTTAAGCCATTCCCTTGTATGTTGTTGTATCGTAAGTAGACTTGCATTATGAACCCGCTTATCCTAAATTCCTAATAGCATTTTGATTCTAAACATTTTTTTGCTAAGTTGTGGTTTTACATTTAACCCAATATAATTGGCAAAAAATGCAGCATGAGACCTCCATTTTTATATGCTTGGCCTTTACTTCTAAATCGTCATTTGTGCAGTAATTAATGAATATATTATTTTTTCTCAACCAGTAGTGTTTTTAGTAAAATCTTAAAAGATTAGAGAGAAAAAAGTAAGGTATACTGATGTTTAAGAGGTTTTCCAGTAACTTGGAACTGTGCATACTAAGCCAGTATTTACTTAGGAAAATTATTATGAAGTAACAATTTTGGTTGGTGCATCTTACTTTGATTTGTAGGGGACAGTCTTGCAATCCTAAGGGCAGAATTAAAAAGTCAAAAGAAGCATGTTAAAAGTCTGAAGAAGAAGTCGCTCTGGTCCAAGATTTTGGAAGAGGTAAAGGTTCCTGCTTTACATATTGTTTCTGTGCAATTCCACAAAGACTGTATGGACCATGATTGGTCAGTATACTTGACCTGGTGATACTTTTGTTGGTTGTTTCTTGTTCTCAATTCTTGTTGCAGCATGTGGTTAGAAAGTTTAAGTCTTTTTGCAATAATCTTTGTGTTCATTTTACCTTTTGTAATTTTATCTAGTTTAATTATGTTTACCAAAATGATTTATATGGTGAATGAGCTTTTGTGGGCCAGTTATTTATGCAAAAATGGAGCTTCTAAAAGAAGAAGCTAAATATTCCACTCAAAGCAGGTCATGGAGAAGCTTGTCGATATTGTTCACTTCATGCACATAGAGATCCATGATGCCTTCGGCAACGCAGGTATTCAAAGCTGCAATTGATTTTTTTTTTCTTTTAATTTCTGCTTGGATAAAAGTATACTTTGTTTCTTTGCTTAGAAACCACGGATTTGATACAACTAATGGTAGTTAGAAACTTATTCAGTTCACTCAAACCCACATTAACCTTGTCAATTTTGCTAATGCACTAGAATAAGGATGTTCCCTTTGTAGCTTTCTTCTGTTTTTTGGCTAGGTGAATAAGAATTGTATTCTAGACACAAAGGAAAATGACCCATTGTGCTGAAGGGAGAAAAATGATCAAGTAAGAGGATTCTCTGTTAAATTTACGAAAATAACTAATTATACTTTACAGGCAAGTGAAACGCTACTCTGACCCGTTTCTTCCAGACATAGAAAAAGAGCATATCTAGTGCACGAAGCTCCCACCATTGTGGGGTCTGAGGAAGGAATGATGTATTCTAGATCAAATCCTGCCCTTCCCATTTCAAATACTCTTGGATAGGGTCTTGCACTGAAATTCGGAAGAACATTTGGTCCAGTTTGCTATGGAAATATTAATAGAGAAACCGGTGTTCAATTAACTTATCTTGGCTTGCTTTCTAGGACCTACGTATTGGCTTTTGATTTTTCTGTATTGGCTTTTGATTTTTCTCTAACTTAGCAAATAGTCAACTGTAAGGATTTTATTTTCTCATCATCCAAACAAGATTGCCAGCTTGAATTGTATTTGTGCACTTCTTAGCAGCTATAGAAGTACAAGACTTAGAAAGAAAAGACAACAAACATATGTATTTGTGGCCTGGGATTGTGAAGAATTATATAGGATGGACACATAGCCTCAATGCCAAATGAAGCTGACAAACTTTAACAAATAACAAATGGTTGGAGATCACCTCTTAAATTCAATTTTATAGTTGCATATACTAAGTTACTAACTACCTTAAGATCATTTGCGATTGGGTCGCTACCTTATTTGTGGCAACTCTAGCAAAGGAATAGGCGTCAGAACAATAGCCCATGCTCTATTCATTTTTCTAAGTGAGAGAGATAAACGGGTATTTTATAGAGGTTTCTTGGGGACGGGGGACAGAGATATGCTACTCTTTATCTCCTATAAATTTAGAATTAAGTTTGTTAATTTCACATTGTTATGAGTATTGCAAACTATTTTGATTATGTTTTTATGTTATTTTATTTTTTGTTTTTCGTGTACCACTTCTAAATGAATATTTTCCTCAACAGTTTTTTACTTTTGAATCCTAATCTATTACCACCACATACTTAATTGTTTTTTGCCCACCATTTTCTTAGCTTCTTTGATGAGAAAATATCATTATATTTTTGTGTGATCAAATTTGTAGATGGCGATAAACCAATCAAAGGACATCAGAAGAATCATCCAAGATTGGGGCCTGCAGGTCTTGCATTGCACTATGCAAATATTATTACTCAAATTGATACACTTGTGAGTTCACGATCTCATTGCAAATATCATTATATGACTTTTCAGTTGGTTGTAAAACTTCCATTAGTAGGATTTTCAATTTGCTTTGTAAAAAATATTTTAGCTTTTCGGATGCATTGTAATCTGCTGACTTCCTAGTTCTCTTTTGTTGTTTCAACTTTCCTTTTTTGTTTTTTGTTTTTACTTGTGCTACTGAATATCATGCATGTTGATAGTCCTAACATCTTGCGATCATTTAGTTGATGCATAATTACTTTTTAAACTATTGGATATGCATGCCTGCTTGATCGCAAACATTGTGATTTGACTACTGAACCTTGGCAGGTAGTTGATTTAGTAATCAGTAATTAGTGCCAATTTTATTTTGTTGATCATTACTAAAATGAACGGTATCTTCCTCGGACAAGTTCGAATTATGGGCATTGGAGAATGAAGATTGTTTAGTGTAATTTATAATTATAATATTTACTTTATTGATTATTAAGTTGAAATTTCATGATTAGTTATAAGTCCTTTCACAACTCTTAATGTCAAGTGCATCTTTCACCAATGGTTGCAAACTGCTCTTTTCTCTTCTACATCAATACTATTTGTTCTGGAGTTTTGATTGGTGCAAAGTACATTAAATGATTTAAAGTATATGAAAGTTTATTGATTCTGTTAAATCATGTGGAAAGACTATTGATGTAGAATATCTTGATGTGATCAGGTATCAAGATCAAGTTCTGTTCCTCCAAATACAAGGGATGCATTATACCAAGGTCTGCCACCTAGTATAAAGTCAGCTTTACGCGCAAAACTTCTGTCATTTCAAATCAAGGAAGAGGTATTTAATTTTTATTTCCACTTGTCAATTCCCAATGATTACAAATAATGGGTTTAATTAGTTAATTTGTTTTCCCCTCCAATAAATCCTGAATTGGTTTCCCTTTGTTTTTTTTCACTTTGAAGAACTATGTATTATTCCCATTTATAAATTTTTGTCTACTTTCAGCTCACTGTTCCACAGATCAAAGCTGAAATGGAGAAAACTTTGCAATGGCTTGTTCCTATCGCTGCAAATACAACCAAGTAAAACAGACAACTTTTGCATGTTTCTGTTCTTCTATTTTATCAGCTCTTTGAGAATTTCTTTTGTGTTTGCTATTAATCATTTTCTGTTTTGCTTTGAACCACCAGAGCCCATCATGGTTTTGGTTGGGTTGGAGAGTGGGCTAATACAGGGTAAGTCTGCTAATTACTTCATTTATTCTTCTAAGATATCATGATGAGAATAAACAGAACAGGCAGAAATATGAACGAAACTACTTGTTATCAGGTCTGAGGCGAACCGGAAGCCCACTGGGCAGACTGACCTACTTCGGATAGAGACACTTCACCACGCAGACAAAGAGAAGACCGAAGCATATATCCTTGACTTAGTGGTTTGGCTTCACCATCTGGTCAGCCAGTCAAGGTCAACCAACGGTGGAATTAGGTCTCCCATAAAATCCCCAATTCGATCTCCCAACCAGAAAACAGTTATGCTCAAACACAAGCCAAATTCTCCTTCACCAGTACTAACCATGGAAGACCAGGAGATGCTGCGAGACGTTAATAAAAGGAAACTTACACCCGGGATTAGTAAAAGCCAAGAATTTGACACTGTGAAAACTAGGTTGGGGAAGCACAGTAGATTGAGCAAGAGTAATAGCCATTCACCTTCAAGTGGAAGTAATAAGGAATTCTTCCCCGTCAGGAGGCCGCCACCGCTTCCTGTCATAGATTTTGATATCGACAAGACCAAAGCCTTGGATGTTATTGATAGAGTGGACACCCTTAGAAGTTTATAATGGGCGCATGGTACCGACGGAATTGCATGGAAAAACGGCTTCATGTGTACATGTGAGTAGTCTCAGTGGCCACCGCCCCCCTCCCCCCCACTCCTCTTTATTTCTATCTTCTTCTTTTGTTGTTTTCTCTTTCTTTCCTGCTGCATATAGTGACATTGGAATATGGTGAAGATCCAACATGTTCCAATGAGTTTGATTTTCAATGTAAGATAGATAGGAGATCCTAAAAACCCAAAAAAAAAAGAAAAAAAACAAAAAGAAAAAAGAAAAGAAAATGGTATCATGAGAGTATTGGGTGAATTTTGTTGTATAAAGGCTTGGATTGGATTGTTCCCACTGTTCTAAAGCAAAGGTTGCATTTGGGATAGGGATAGGTTTCATCGGCACGCTATATGTACAGAATATGAATCATTTCTCTCTATTCATTTGAACTGAGCAAGTGATTTTGTTTCTATTCTTGCCCTTTTTTTTTATGGTCTAGTACTTGGATTTTTAGCACAACAGCAATGAGGAGCATGAAATGGCTAAGGGTAAGAGTTATTCTTGGAAGAATTGAGTTTGTTCTTCCTAATTGGGGAAAGGCATTGTAAATGATTCCATATGTGTAAGCAAATTATTATTAGATATCCCCGCATTTTGACCTGAGGAAACTTGTTTCAATTTCGAAATGGAGGAACTTTAGACAACTAATCAAGCAATTTTATCAAGTATTGAGCCATGGAAGCAATGACAACAGCATAGACAAAGTAGAAACAGCTACACCCAAATCAAGATTCACGTTCAACTGGGCTTCCATGAACTGAAATTTTGATCAACTTCAGCACCTATTAAATTTTCATGCTTGAACCATATGATGATTGTGTACAGAAATCTTTCTTCCCAATTCCCCAGTATTACTACAAGATCGATACTTGAAATGATATTTTCATGATCTATGAATCTGTCTCATTCACACATGCACAAAAAATAAAAAGAAATAAAAAAAGAAAGAAAAAGACACAGATACCTCGAGCAGTCAATCTGTTCACATTTCATATGTACTGAATTTCATCCTCAATGAATATAGACACATTCAAAATCCAAGCAACACATACAATGATATTAGTACAATAGAGGTCAATATACAATGGTCACAATCGAATTTCCCAATTTAATGCCCGAACATCCTGCAAAATGCTGGAACATTAAGCCTGCAATTCCAAGAACTTTTATCTTCTTGTCGCATTCTCTTCCTCAGATTACATGGTTGACCGATACATGTTTTGCATAATTCCATTCATGGATGCATTGGAATTTAAGGAAAAGGCTTCATATACCATTGATGTAAAGACAAGGTTGAACTGGATGAAGTAAGATAGCAATGGAGAGCCCTTAAAAAGAATGGAATAGAAGAATTATGCAGGTGGCCTCTCCAGTGCAACCCAACCAAACCTCCCTTTTCGGAAATCCATCAAGACTCGAAATGCCGCTTGATTAACATCTCCATTGAACAATTGAAGTGCTAGCTTTTCAACAAAACTACAATATCATATATATATGTAAATGAGTCAAGAGTGGAGAAACAAGAGAGAGAACAAATTTCAACTGGATTGTAACATACGTTTTACCACAATGACCCTCCACAGCAATCTTGTATCGACTGTAAAGAGCTTTAGAACCTGACAGAAATTATAAATTGCAATTACTTACAATGGTTCAAGCATGCAATGGTATAAAACAAAGAACCTTTCAACAAATAAGCATTCAGGGCAATTGATATTAGAAAAAAAAATAAAAATTACAATAAAGAAACTTCAGCATAATGAAAAAGATAACACAAAAAAAGAAGAGAAAAATACATAATTTGAATCAGCCTAAGGCACATATAATCTATAGAAGTCGGCAAATGACAACATTTAGAGATTGATAATCACATTGGAGGAATCGCCTATTAAATAACTTATTTTCAAACTTAATTATAAGCTGCAAAAACTACTCCTTGGTATAATAGCCTTTGAATTATATTTATACAATATTAATTTGTTTACTGGCTAAGCTACTACCAAAGTGCTAACTAGGATGAGACCTTAATATCAGATGCACTTTAAACCAATCAGTTCCATGTTCAACCTAGAAACGAAGCTGCACTGCTGCACCAATGAAACTCTTTCAAACAAGTTGTAACTCCTATTGAATTCCAAGGAGAAGAAATGATTTTAGAGGGAAACAACACACCTACTACCGGAAGCCTCATTAGCATCTGCACAAGAATTGCAGCAACATCAGAAACACCATATGATCTCTCCCCAATGTCATCACATATGGCGAGCTTTATGGCAGCTGCCTGATCACTTATTCGCATTGGAAGTATGCCAGGAGAGTCCAGCAACTCTAAATCTTTCCCAAAGCTTACCCATCTTTTGTGAAAAGAAAGAATATTAGACTTTCACTAGACTGAATTAGCAACAACTGTTATACTCGTCAATCCTAGATCAAGGATAGCATTCACTTACAAATATGAAAAAAATAAAAAAAAAAATCCGAATTAGAAACTTATATTATACAGGATTAGAGTAATTGTTGAATTTTGAGAGATATGAATAACATACTTCAGTTCTCTGGTGACACCTGGTCTGGGTGCAGCTGGACACATTCGCCGCTTCAACAAACGGTTAATTAAAGATGATTTACCCACATTTGGGTATCCAACTATTCCAGCTCTAACCTGTCACATGGATAAATTAAAATCTCATAAGACATGGCAGTGGAATTGTTGCCAAATGCATTCCACTTTTAAGAACAAGCTTTAAACGCTTTATGAGAAAATAACCATTGACCAGTATCCCTCCTATATCAATCTCGCAGCAGAAATTCATTTAAGACAAGGGATATAGACCCAAATTAACATATAAATATAGATATTCGCATAGGAAAGAAATCATCAAAATGTGTATTGTTTCAGTTGTTTATCAATTGATTAATTTGACTTTCATAAAAGAAATCATATAGCTTTTGTTTTGCCGATAACTCAAGCGAGTATTGGGAAGTTTTAGAAACAGTAATTGGGGATTATTATATGATAACACAAAAAAAAAAGCATTTCAGGAAGTTGAAAAGTAACTACGCTAGAAACCCAACTGGACGAGGGAGTAGTCCCTTGGCTCTGAGCTTTGCATTCACACCAACAGCTAGAGATTTTGCTAGCCTCCCAAGTTTCATAGTCCCCTGCATTTTCCACATCAAACATGCCATATAACTCAACATTGAGTGAATAAAAAATCACATGGAAAGAAAGAAAGCAACATCTAGTTACCATTCCAAGTTTTCCATTGGAGAAGATTGCCTTTGTTCCTTGTCTTGCAAAATAAGTAGCCCATGCATTTCTGTCAGCAGTTGATATCATGTCTTCTCTATTCAAAACCAAAATTCTTTTCTTAGTACCAAGCCATGAATCCATCTGCTCAGAAAAAAAAAAAGAAACAATTACAAACTGAATAAGATTAGCTATCATTTTGGAAACTTCTAAGTCTTCTATTTTATATTTTTTGAAATAACCATCTCATGGTAGGTTCAACTAAGAACTAACATCCACAAAAACAGAGAATGCTACCTGGGGATGACTTGTAGCCAAAGGGATTCTTGCATCCCGCACCTCTATGACAACATCCATCAATTTGAGTTGTTCTTTGAGTTCCTTTTCTGTTCTTGCAATATGACCAGGATACCACTGACAAGATCTTATGTTAGCTGATGGCTTCCTTCCATCTTTCAAAAGTTAACGATACTACATAGTACACTAACAGCCAGAAGATCCATTTGGAAAGAAGACACCTTATTTGTACCTGAACAGGACGGAGTGATTTTGTCCAGTAGTAAAGATCAGCATCCAAATCATACCAATCACTCTCTCCTTCACTGCTCTCAAATGTATTAGTACCATAAGCACTCTCTTTAGAAGACAAATTTGAAGCTCTTCTGCCAACAATCTGCAATATTTAGTTTCTCAATTGAGTTCCATAATTTTGAATAAACAATTAGATATGCTCATTGAAGGGGGGCCAAAAAATTGTGACTTGTCACTAGCCTATGGTCACTATTATTTTATTTTTTTTGAGAAGAAACAAAGGATATATTGAATTATATGTAAGAAGAATGTACAAACTATGTTCACCAGAGGTGATAACTAAAGTAACTACACCCAAAAACCAACTTCACCACTATCTAATCAATCGCTTAAATCCTACAATCCTAAGTCCATCTTAAACATCCCTACACACGTACATACAGTTATTCCAATTCAATAGCCAGTCCGAAATCGAAAACCCCTTTTCAAACTTCGAAGCAAATAACCATGAACTAGCCTTGAGCTTGATATCTTCCCATAGCTGACTCTCAGATTTTGCCCCGCCATGAAATACCTTGTTGCATTCAAGCCAAAGCAACCATAATGACGCGTAGAATGCAATCATACCAATTCCTCGTTCCTCAGCCGACAAGGAGGGAATATGTTGCAAAGACAGAGCATCCTCCACCTGACTAGGGGGGATGAACCTATTACCTGAGAAAGTGAACCATTCCCCCCCATTTTTTTTGAATACAAAGATGTGATCGATGCTTTCTCCTAGTCGATGGCACAACATAAAACAATGAGGAGACAAACACATATTGGGGAGCCTACATTGCATCTGATCCGCCGTATTAATTCGTCTATGAGCCAAGGCCCACCCAAATACTTTTACCTTGGAAGGTGCATGTGCCTGCCAAATGTGAGTAGAGCAAGGGAATGTAGGAATGTGTGGTGCATCAATAAGTAGTGTAAAGAATGACTTACACGAGTAAGCCTTAGATGAATCAATGGTCCAGATTATCCTATCCTGATCTAAAGAAATGGAGGCGTTTTGGAGTTTGTTAAGGAGGGGGCCTACCTCCGAAATCTCTCGGCCCGATAAGGCCCTAGGAAAATGGAGGTTCCAAGCCAAATTGGATGAAGGTGAGTATATGGGTTGGTCTAAAAAGGAGGCTATAGGTTGGTTGTGAAGGGTGGATAGTCGGTAAAGGTGTGAAAATGTGGTCCCCAGTGGGGAGTTATCCAGCCACCTATCCTCCCAAAACCTAAACATTTGTCCATTGCTGACGCAAAATGCTAGATGTGATGAGAACTGCGGCACCAAAGAAGAAATAAACGTCCACGGGCATCTATAAGTGGATCTCACCCTCCTCCTCATGCCATCAAAGGAAAGTTGTCCATATCTACTAGAAATCATCTTTGCCCATAGAGAGTTTGGTTCCCTGATCATCCTCCATATCCATTTGCTACATAGCACAACATTACGTAAGGGCAAGTTCCCAATTCCTAATCCCCCTTTCTCCATCGATCTCTACACCACCTCCCATTTAATCAACCGAGACGTCCCACAATCGTGATTGCATCCCCAAAAGAAGTTTTTAATTCTTTTCTCTATCCAGACTGCTATTGATGCGGGGATCTTGAAAATAGACATATAATATGAAGGGGAGAGCCATTAAGACAGATCTAACTAAAGCAAGTCGGCCTCCTTTGGATAGGAAGGCACGTTTCCACCCATCCAATCGTTTAGATATTTTAGCCATAACCGGTTCCCAGAATCTGTGGGATAATGGATTGCCACTAAGTGGAAGTCCTAGATACTTCATAGGCCACGATCCCACTGAACATCCTATGGCCACTATTCCATTCATGTATATATCTACTTAGTGCATTTCTTCCTCGAGATGCAGTTAGATAAAAATTCATACTTTATGAATAATAATAAGATGTCTATTATATTTATGTATAATAGTAAGATGGCAAACCTTGATGCCTGAAAATCTAAGGATCAAATCTCACCGTAACCAGGGAGAAGGCCTATTGCTAAGCATGAGACTTGGATGGCCACTAGTGACACCTCCCACTCGAGCCACTAGAGCCGAAAGGATTAGTCGAGCAAAACCTGGATGCCCTCAGTTCACAATAAAAAGATGGCAAGCCTTGATATAATGGTAGAGGTAGTTCCATTTTGACTCGAAACTCACAGGTTTGAATTCAAAAATAGCGTCCATGCAATGTGAGAGTAAGGATGTGTAAATTAGTCCTTTCCCAAACACTACATTGGTGGAGCCTCATGTTTTGAGTACACTCTATTTTATTTTATTTTTTTCTTTTTTTGAGAAGATACAATGCTAGTACTTAGTTGTATAATCAGCTTCATCACCAAACCACATTCTCAGAGAGGTATCAGGCCCATTCCTGACCCGTTAATCCCCTCAACCCCTAAGGTGAGACAGTGACAAAAGTTAAACCTAGAACCTTTGGGTTCCAAAGCCACCTCTTTACCAACTGCACCAACTCCATGTTGGCACGCCCTATTTTTTCAAATACAATAGTAACAGTTGGAAAATAATATGCTGATATATTATAAATATTTGAAGATTTTGCTCAATCTCAACTGTTCTACACTTCTACTCATGCTATCCATCCTTCTAGGAGCAAAGAATTTCCAAGAGAACCCACCAAATGATTAAGTTCATGACTCAGCCAACAAAACTAACATGCAAAGCTATCATGTTTCAAATCAGATTAGAAATAAGAGAGGGATGCCCATTACTTTCTCCTAAAAGCAGTGACATTTAGCATCAAAATCAAGGTGTTCATGCCGGGCAGCTTGAATATATTCAAAGCCATCTGCCAGGCTAACAACAACTCCAATAATGCAACCCAAAACAAGTTTTCTATATACGAAAATTAAGTACCCAATATTCCATTTGCCTTCAATTTCATCTCTATCTAAACGGAGCACCAATCACGCTGTTGCAAAAGCATAAAAAAAGAGCTCAGCCCCAAATAATTCAAGTACAGGATTCAAGGTGCCTTACTTTATCGAATCAGAAAAAAAAATGATTAATTCCATTGCATCAATAGATTGAGAAATTCATAAAAAAAAATGTTTTTTTTTTTGAAGAAAATGAAAAGAATTGAATCATTAATTAGAGCATTGGAACCCTAATCTTACCTGAATAGTACTAGTAGTAGTAGTAGTAGTAGTAACTGGTGATGCTGAAGAAGCAAGAACTGGTGCTACCACCGGATTTCTCTTGCAATGAAGAAGATTACTACTGCTATTAATTGAAGTATTGGGCAGCGTTAATCCAAAAATTTGAGCTGCCATTGCTCTGTTCTTCAATCAACTTGAAATCACAGAGACGCATGAAAGAGGATTTTGGATTAGACGGTCTATCGAACCGGGGGCTTCCCGGATCGAACCGACCGTTTCCGGTCTGAACCGGATTTATAAAAAATCTCTATTCTATGGGCCGGTCGTGGTTGGATCCGTGGACCTTGTTTCAGGAATTGGGCCAGAGTTTTAGACATATTCCGCCACGTTGACGTAGGGGGAAGGGAAATTTGTCAGGATGGTTTTAGACGTGGCGGCCTTATCTGAACTCGACCAATCAAAGGTGACACGAAGTCAGAGGAATGATAAGCTCGTAATGATGGCCTAAAACGTGGGACCGGAGCTACGTGGCGCACGGCGGCAGTGCTGGAACAGGGAGGAGCGCGTATCGTAACACGGCAGTTTGTTCGGAAGTGGTAGACACGTGGATGGAAGTAGCGGGGGTGAACGGACAAAGGTTAGTACGCCTCGGGACTACGGTGAACGGTGCACGCTTCCCAAGGTGATTTCATCAGATCCTCGCAAAAAGCCAAACTAAATGAGCTTTCCTTTCAGTGTTTGCCTCGGGAGGTGGGCCACGCAGGTTCACAAGGTCAATGTGGGACCCACCTTGTTTTAAAAAAGGATGTCTTTTTAATTATTTATTTACTTAAGAAAACTGTAAATTTCTATAATATGCATAATAATAGATTGGGGAAATTAAAGTTAAAATGTAAAGAGAAATGGAAGTACTTAGGATAAATATGTATAGATTTGAAATTCTAATTCCGTGTAGAATTGTAGTTTTATATGCATATAAGAATGTAAAGTGAGAGACCTATGTTCCATTCTTTGAAGTAGTAAAGAATAAACTCAAATGTTACTTTAATAGCAATAATACACTTAGGTGGTAGCTTATTGGTTGAGAAATTGAGTATAAGCGAGATTGAGGTCTAGGTCTCTAGTTCGAGTTTGGTGTGCCCCCATTTATAAACCTTGTTGGGAAGGTCAGCCCAAACACCTCTGTCATGCCAGAATTTTGGAGGATTAGTCTCGTTCAAAGAAAAGAAAGACGGATACCTTCAGGATGTCGAAAAACTGGTATAAAAAAAAAACAATAGAGAGATTCAGGTCATAAACTCAGATGGTGTATACTCCTTTATTCTGAGTTTTTCTTATCATTTTAGAGCTATGTGTATTGAAAACTCTAAAATTATCCAAGGAACTTAGGCATAAAAGTACACCAATTAAATTTGAGTTAGAGTCCTACCCTTGCTCTAAAGGACTAGTTGAGGGAAGGGTCTTATGCCCTCAACTATTGAAAAAAAACATACACACAAATAAAAAAAAACCAAGTTAATTATGTTGAGTTCTTATCGTATATGTAACATTAGATCCTCAACAACCAAGTGTAAGAAGTTATAATTAAATTAAGGTTTAAGGACATTAGATATTTATATTTATTTGTTTATATATATCCAAGTTTTACACATTTTAAATTTCAGTATCTTAATCCTTGAAAAACCTTTTTGACAAAAAAAAAAAAAATCCATGAAAACTTTAGTACATTGCATGCACGGCATTTATAAATTTATGGAATGTAAATTTCAAAATTTTTGGTTGGATATCAAGCAAGGAACTGGTTAATTAAAGAATCCCCATTTTACTTAAATCCAAATAGATAGTAACTAATTATTAAAAGATGACAATAAAATATTAAAATGCACACAAAATTGCTGGTTTTAGAAAAAATACAAAACAAGTGGGTGGGAAGTCTTATTCACAATTATGCATACTGTTACATCTAGATCACTTAGAAAAATATACAAAGTTGACTAACTTTCCTAGCTATTTGCTCTCTCTTCAATTATTTCGATCGGCTTCTATATATCTACAGTGCACTAAGACATCTCCATATTGCCCACGTATTGGATATATTATAAAAAGATTTTTGTAACTTGTTGAAAGTGCACGTAGCTTTATTCTGATCACACACCATACCTCATAATTATAACATTTGAAAGAAAAAGTTATAACTCGTTGACTGAATTGGCCAATATGTCAATTTTAAAAGAAAAAGAAGGTTACACGTACCCTTTATATATTCTATCACCATACCCATCATCATGATTAATCATTTTTTAAAATCAAGTTCTCACTACTTCTTGTCCATTTAAAAGTAAAAGTTGAAAACCCTTTATATATCCCTATATATCTCAACCATATCTTCATATAATATACATTTCCTTAAACAAGAATATACCCTTAATATATGTTATTCATATATATTAATAATATAAAGAGAATATTTAGACGTGACAAAGCCTTTTTTTATTTAAAATTTCTCTTCAAAGTTTTATGTTATGTTTTATTAAAAAAAGGTTACTTTAGATGTTGACAAGAGTATAGTTGAATTTTAACTTTTAACCATTTTTTTTTACTTTCTGATACATCTCCTACTTTTTAGCATTTAGATGTTGATAAGAGCATAATTGAATTTTAACTTTTAACCATTTTTTTTTTACTTTCTGATACATCTCCTACTTTTTAGCATTTCTAAATGTAAATGGTTTATAGTCTGCCTAATAATTATTTACAAATTTTACTCTTATATATTCTCATTATTATATAGAAAAATGCTAATTAAAGTAAAACATTTCTCATTGACGGAAACATTTTTATCAAAGCACCCTTAGATCATATTGTACCATATGTCTTCATATGATCTGAGGTAATTCATCAGTATTGGGTATAGTAAAGGTGATATTTTTACCAATGTCACTTACAAAATTGTCAATATACTGCACTACTCTTCCTATTTGTAATTGTATAAGACAACTTTAGCACATCAAAACACATTCACACACACATTGTATAACATGCATATCTCATTTTCCTGTATATAGAAAAATATATATGTACATTAAATGAAGATTCTAATAAATATATATATTAATATAGTGCTTATCATACACTTATAAATGATAGTGTAATTGCATGGATAGAAGTAACTTTTGTCCCTGTACACGTTGAGGAAGATAGAAGATAGAGAGAAACAACTCAACCAGAGCCATTTTAGCAAGTTGCAAGCAAGCTCATTCAATGGGCTTTGCCCTTTACCGACAAGCAGAATCTATAAAAGGAGATGGTAGATAAGACCAAACAACACAGCTTCTAAATATTTTCAAACCTATATATAAGAACCATAGAGAGCAAGATTGATATATCAAAAGCAGCTAGTACTGAGCTAGCTTAAAAGCAATTAGATATGGAAGATAAGCAGAACCAGCTCTCTTCTCACCAACAATGGCAGCAAGAACAAAAACACCCTTCTCCTAATACTGATGCAAGCCCTTTGAGGAAGATAATCGCCGTGGCGTCGATAGCCGCCGGAGTTCAATTCGGGTGGGCTCTTCAGCTCTCCTTGCTCACTCCTTACGTTCAACTTCTAGGCATTCCTCACAAATGGGCCGCCTTCATCTGGCTCTGCGGCCCAATCTCCGGCATGCTCGTCCAACCCATCGTTGGCTACCAAAGCGACCGATGCCGCTCCCGCTTCGGCCGTCGCCGTCCCTTCATCGCCGCTGGCTCCACCCTCGTCATCCTCGCCGTCCTCTTCATAAGCTTCGCCGCCGACCTAGGCCGCCTCTTCGGCGACCCATTAGGCTCTTCGCGAATTAAGCGCCGAGCCATTGTCATATTCGTTATCGGATTTTGGATCCTCGACGTCGCCAACAACATGTTACAAGGCCCTTGCCGGGCTTTTTTAGCCGACTTATCCGGGAAGAACCCTCGAAAAACTCGAAACGCCAACGCCTTCTACTCCTTCTTCATGGCCGTCGGCAATGTCCTAGGCTTCGCTGCCGGCTCCTACACTCATCTCTACAAGCTCATTCCATTCACGAAATCCCCGGCTTGCGACGTCTACTGCGCAAACCTCAAGTCATGCTTCTTCATCTCCGTTCTCCTCTTGATTACCTTAACAACCGTAGCTCTCACCACCGTTCATGACAAACTACCTTCGCCGGCCGCCGCCGCCGCCGCCGCCAACAATGAAGATGATAGAGAAGAAGTCAAGGAGGCGTTTGCCGGGGAGATTATCGGAGCTTTGAAGAACTTGCAAAAGCCAATGTGGGTGTTGTTATTGGTGACTTGTTTGAATTGGGTAGCTTGGTTTCCATTCTTGTTGTTTGATACTGATTGGATGGGAAGAGAGGTTTATGGAGGAAAAGTTGGTGAAGGAAATTTGTATGCAATGGGGGTTAGGGCTGGGGCTCTAGGGCTCATGTTGAATTCTATAGTGTTGGGGTTCATGTCATTAGGGGTTGAGTTCTTGGCTCGTAGAATGGGGGTCAAGAGGCTTTGGGGCTGCGTCAATTTTGTTTTGGCTCTGTGTTTGGGCTTGACCGTGCTAATTACGAAGCTCGCCGAGTCGTCGAGAGCAGGCAGCGCCGGTGGTGGTGAGCCGCCGGTGGGGGTAAGGGTGGCGGCGTTGGCGCTGTTTGCGGTTCTTGGAGTTCCGTTAGCGGTTGGTGGTTCTAACTTTTAACCTAGCAATAATATAACGTAACATAATAATAATAATAATAATAATAATAATAATAATAATATTATTATTATTATTATTATTATTTATAACGTAAGATAATCCAGTTCGATTTTTGTTTCTTCGAGGATATAGCATGCATGGATGGATAAGGATCTGATGCGTAGATTTGACCGTACAGAGAGCAATTAATGCTCTTGGTGAGTCCCACTGACTTACGGTTAATGTTTGACTCAATATGGGAAAACGGTCCAAAAATGATTTAACTGAATTGAGTCAAACGGTCATGGGATTTTGTTGACTTTATATTTATTTATTTATTTATTTAATTTGACCATTTCTTTTATTATTGAAACTTGATATTTACTATTTGATGTATATCTTAACATGTGTTTATTGCAGATTACTTACAGCATTCCATTTGCTATGGCTTCCATTTTCTCAAACTCCTCTGGTGCAGGTCAAGGTATGTAATGTACTCCTATGTGTATTAAGTTGATCTGTACTGGCTAGTAATTAAGGGTTATCTCCCAATATTTAGAAATTTTTTCACGAATCTATTGCTTGTTTGATTGTTAATTAGGTCTTTCATTGGGAGTCTTAAATCTTGCCATAGTTGTACCACAGGTGAAAATTCCATGACTAGCTTGTTATATTTTTCTTACTTTTTAAGTATTAATTTGATCTTTCTTTTCAAGTTAATTGTTGAGAAAAAAAAAAAAAATGTACCCATTACTCGTGACTTCTTCCAACCAAGATAGAGTCTTACAAAGAGATGGTGCACCGTCTTATTGCGACCTATACGAGACAATCTAATTAATTGTTGTGCCAAGACCTGACATTTAAATTATTGGGACATATATGATTAAATTTTAAGCAATTATATATAAATTTATTGAACAGATGTTGGTGTCAATAGCAAGTGGACCATGGGATGCGTTGTTTGGAGGTGGAAATCTTCCAGCATTTCTAGTGGGAGCCGTTGCAGCTGCATTGAGTGGGATACTTGCACTTACCATGCTTCCTTCACCACCTCCTGATATTCCCTCTGCTCGAACAAAGACTACACGCTCTGATGCATTTCCTTAATATTTATCTATCCATCTATCTATCTATCTATCTATTTCTATAATTAACCATATGTACTTTTGTTAGCTAGCTTGAACCACGTATTAGCTTCTAGCTTTCTCTTATTATCCTCTCTCACTCTCTGACAGCTTCAAAAACCATCCCTGCGCGCTAGCTACTTTGGCATTATTAAAGAAGAATGTCAAAGGGGCTTTGTCATTTATGACATCTTTTAAATTGCCCATGCACCTTTTAAGAAACCCATTGTGAAATAATATTGATGTAATAAAATCGCTTATATTTCTATATTAATGCCTTTTTCCATTTTTCTTATAAATTGTTAATTATTTTGTAAAAGAATAATTGGTTGGAAAGACAAAGGCCTTGGTAGGGTGGCTCGAATATATATATATATATATATTTGAAAAGAAACAACGCGTCCTAAATCCGTCCCATGTGAAAAATTCCGTCCCATGTGAAAAATTTGAAAATCTGACCCTTAGAAATTGATTATATCTACACACCAATAGACACTTGACGCGACAATTCAACGCCGCACAAACTTGGCCTCCGCACATTTGAAAATATGTCACGTCCACCTGTATGGTACACACATTTATACCCTGTGAGGGAGTACCACTTCACCGCAAATGACAAATAGCTCGTGACCACTCTGTGACTTGAACTCGTGCCTCCTTCTTGCCCTTCGAAACCTCAAACCATCAGACCAATGCACCGTTGGCTAGGTTGGTTCGAATATTGGTGAGAAAGATCACTTTTCACGTTATTGATCAGAGTTCACTTTTCACGTTATGCTATGTATGAATGACCTGTCTTTATATTGACTCAATGAGATGGATATAATATTAGCCCATTCAAGTTGACATAAGACACCAATTAATTGTTTTAAAAAATAAAAATAAAAAGGGTCGAATAACTTTACATGTTCATGAAATGTAAATATGCGAATTAAATCAATATAGTATATGTTATAACTTGTAAAAAAGCATTGACACGCATATAAATATTGATATGAGATGCCTACTAATATATATCTTTGTCATTTATATATAAAGCATCTACCTATGTTTATTTTATTTAATATTTTAATTTATTAACAATTAATTAATTAAATATTATAACAAACTCTTTGAAAAATCTAAAAGCATTTGTTAATGCAGAATTTGACCAATACCAAGTAGATGAACATGTGTAGGAAATGATCGTATCTGGAAGTATGAACTCTCCGGCTTCGGCGATGGCTTATCAGCTAGATCTGAGAAGAAAAGAGAAAGCAATAGGACTATCGTAAGGAACACCGGTGTGGTGTCAGTCAAAAACCCTCTGATGCCTAAGTTAGAACTTGTTCAAGACTATAATAATAACTCTTGTAGAAAGTTGTACGTATCTTATGAAGAGAGTTGTAGGTTTTATTTATAGAGGAAATCCTCTTGCTGGAGTTGCTAGTTGCCCAGTAGGCATGGTGCCACGTGTCGTCTCGTCGTTGGTCGAGATGAGCTGGATGAACTCATCTATTCCGAGTTGGTCTTGGAGAAGGAATCTCATCCTGTCCTGGCTGATTCATATATACTTGGTTCATCTCGGAGTAGGAATCTTATCTCATCTCGGATAATCCTTATTTTTCTGATTTGTCTCGAAGGAGGAGTCCTATCTCATCTCTATGTCGAAGTCCGTGTTTGAGAGTGCAGCTACCTCGGATTCCGCGGGATATGGCATGCTAGGAAGGACTCCCTAATCTTCTTTATTTTGTCTGGAATGATCAGCTCTGCTCTAGGCCGAGTTGTCAGCCTTGAACAGGATTGCACTGAGCTCGGCTGGACAGAGCTAACGCTAAGATCATGTTTTCAGAATTTTCGTAAACGTCGTCCCACTAGGTCGGCTCGGACGATTTCCACGGTTAAGTCCAATCTGGTTCGGATGAGCTGATTTGGCGGTCGTATCATCGAACGAGACTTTTACCTCGCCACCTCGGTTCATCAACTTCTTCACACGCCTTATGTTTTCTAAAACTCTAGGTCAGCTCCGTCGATGTCCAGGTTAGCTCTACTGAGTCAACTCTTTTGATTCCTAGATCAGTTCTGCTGATGCTCAGGTAGGCTCTGCTGATTTTCATGTCAGCTCTATTGTTGCCCAGGTAGGCTCTGCTGATGTCCAGGTCAGCTCTGCCGATGTTCATGTTAGCTCTTCTGACCTGAACATCCAACAACATTAATTCTAATAGTTGTGACTCACGTGATCTTGGCCAATATATATTGCTCTTTTAAACCTTAAATTTTAATAAAAAAATCTGTTTTGATCCAATATACTTGTGCATGTTAGAACATCATTTCATATTAACGTACATGTAGTATACCGAGATATGGTATGATTTTAAATTTGGGTAGACCCTATCTAAAATTGTGTTGCTAACTTTTACTTATATCTTAATTTTTATAACTAAGTAATATCAATAAATGAAAAATATACAATAATACATAATTAAGATTTAAGAATGATCATATAAAAAGCTCAAGTGATATAACAAAAGTGATTTCATAATGTATTTTAGGTATGGTAAGAAAATTTGACAATTTTGCTCCTACATAAATTAATAAGATTGTACGCTTGGATTTATAAAAGCTTGCTTGAACTCGATTTGGTTTTAAATTCAAATCATACAAACATTTGCTTGAACCCAGCCCTACTTTTTAATAGGAATGCCCAAACCCCACATTTTATATCGGGACTAGACAAAACTGCATGAGGAGGTCAAACGCACTCAATTACCACCCATAGCTACAACAGTGCCAAATAAATAATATTCACAATGAAAATAATAAATGATATTAATAGCAAACAATGATACAAACACTATAATCAACAAATCTTACTCTTTCTATAATAATAATAAATCTTACACCAACATATAAAATAAAACCAATTTAATGGTGCATTAATGGCTTAATTTGCTACCAAGATTTGGTCTGGATTCACCCGAGTACATACTCATTCAAGTCATCCTTCAATTGTTCAATACATACATCTTGAAGTTCATCAGTACATACGAAGATGATCTAAGGGGACTCAAGCAATGGTGCACCCAACTAAATCCCACGCCAAAGCGGCAAAGCCTAGCCTCATTATTTCCCCAAATTTTTTGTTTCCTATAATGGAAAACGTGATTTACTTTAGATTTTGTGCCCCATGAAGAGTATCCAACTTGGATTCTGTCCAAGCAGCTGGTCTTCCAAGTACTCAGAAAAAACACATATCAAACAAAAACTGAGAGGGAAGGAGAATCAAAAGAATTATCACTAATCAAACCAATGGCCGATCATCGACAACAACAACATGACCCTTCTTCTCTTACTAATAACAACAATCCAACCCGCCCTCTAAAGAAGATAATAGCAGTAGCATCCATAGCTGTTGGAGTCCAATTCGGTTGGGCTCTTCAGCTCTCTTTACTAACACCTTACGTCCAACTACTAGGCATCCCTCACAAATGGGCTGCCTTCATCTGGCTCTGTGGCCCCGTCTCCGGCATGATCGTCCAACCAATCGTCGGCTACCAAAGTGACCGTTGCCTCTCCAAATACGGCCGTCGCCGCCCATTCATCGCCGCTGGCTCTGCCCTTGTCATCATTGCCGTCCTTTGCATAAGCTTCGCTGCTGACCTAGGCCGCCGCTTCGGCGACCAACTTGGCTCCTCAAAATCCAAACCTAGAGCCATCATCATCTTCGTCATCGGATTTTGGATCCTCGACGTAGCTAACAACATGTTACAAGGCCCATGCAGAGCTTTCTTAGCGGACTTATCCGGTAAAAGCCCAAGAACGACAAGAAAAGCCAATGCTTGTTACTCGTTCTTCATGGCCGTTGGAAACGTCCTTGGCTACGCCGCAGGATCCATCACTAGTCTTTACAAAATCGTTCCATTTACTAAAACCGAAGCTTGCGATATCTATTGCGCAAACTTAAAAGCTTGCTTCTTCATCTCCGTCGTACTTCTCATAATCCTTACTACCATTGTTCTTACTACTGTTCATGATGAAGCGATTATACCTTCAGTACTAGTAGTAGCAAGCAATGACAATGGTGACAATGGGCATCATCATGAGATTACAAGAGATTTATCATCATCATCATCATCAGGAGTGGAATCTGGCGGAGATGTAAGAAGGGCTTTGATGAATTTGAAGAAGCCTATGTGGATGTTGTTATTGGTCACTTGCTTGAATTGGGTGGCTTGGTTTCCGTTCTTGTTGTTTGATACGGATTGGATGGGAAAAGAGGTTTATGGCGGGAAAGTTGGAGAAGGAAGCTTGTATGGGATAGGGGTGAGAGAAGGGGCTCTTGGGCTTATGTTGAATTCTATTGTGTTGGGTTTTATGTCTTTGTGGGTTGAGTTCTTGGGCAGGAAAATGGGTGGAGTTAAGAGGCTTTGGGGTTGTGTTAACTTTGTTTTGGCTGTGTGTCTGGGCTTGACGGTGTTGATCACCAAGTTGGCCGAGTCAAGCAGAAGTAGCGGCGAGGAGGCTCTTCCGCCGGTTGGCATCAAGGTCTCCGCCTTGGCGCTCTTCGCAGTTCTTGGAATACCTTTGGCGGTTAGTAGTTCTAACCCTAAATTATCACGCTTTATGAGTAGTGCTATGTTGAAACATCAACATTATTATATAATTAAATTGTCTTGAATCATATACAATACAAGTAAAGTTGCTTTTGATTTTTATATAAAATCTTAAAAAATTATTTTCATATTCAATCAAATAAACATGTTTTCATGTTTTAGAATTTTTAGATATAAAAAAATTATATTTGAATTACAAATCAAATGAGAATAATATTTATTACAATCTAATTATACATTGATATATAAAAGGATAGAATACACTCAGAAGTACTTGAGTATAATATGGAATAATTAAGAAGATATAAATTTTCTTTTATATTGATTTGCAGGTTACTTATAGCATTCCATTTGCTTTGGCTTCCATTTTCTCAAACTCCTCTGGAGCAGGACAAGGTAAAAAATGATGATCTACTCCTATGAAGGTTTTAACTTCATTCATGTAACTTCATCTTACATATGTTTGAATTGTGATTCAGGACTTTCATTGGGAGTTTTAAATCTTGCAATAGTTCTACCACAGGTAATTAAAACCATATAACTAACCTTTATTTTTATTAATTCATGTTCAAAAAATTAAATTAATCCTTTTGCAATTCATTTTAATTAATTGGTATTAAAATTAATTGATTCTTCTTAGTCGTCGAGACAAAATTCTTGAAACATGTGGTTATTGATCAAACAGATTCTGGTGTCGATGGCGAGCGGACCGTGGGACGCCTTGTTCGGAGGAGGTAATACTCCGGCCTTTGTAGCCGGAGCTGTTGCGGCGGCGGCAAGCGGGATACTTGCTTTAACTATGCTTCCATCTCCACCTCCTGATCATATCCCCTCTACTGCTACTAATACTAGTAGTAGCACAGCTATAAAGACTGGAAGAATTTTATAGCTCATAATCTTCTTAATATCTTAAGCTTAATTTTATCATCATTCGGTTCTTTTGAATGTGAATGAGGACACATGAGTGTTTTTGGAATAAATAAATGTGTTTGAGATGGAAGCGTGGAGAGATGAATCTTTGATTAATATTAATTTCTCTATAGTTTTCGGGTTTATAATCACTTAATTACTAATATAGATTAAACAAAAAAAAGTTGGTTGGTTTTGGTTTCTTGACATTATGTGATTGATCTATTGAGTCTACATAATTTTGTAGTAATATGTTCATATATATTCTTTCTTTCTTTTTCTCTTTTTTTTTAGTGCAGATACAAGATTAGAGGATGTTGACACTAGGGTTAGAGGAAGTTGAAACCCCTCAATAGAGTTAAGAATGCGAACACAATATCAAAAGACATAAGGGACTCATATGAGAATCATGTGAACCAACTACAATGATCTCACTTTCACTTTTATTTGGAGAGTGAAAGCTTCTACTTATTTGTAATGGGAGAGAATTAAACTTTCGACTTCGAGTGAAATGGTTCAAATGCACACTGTTGGAAGTAGCCAACATTTGCATTCATATTTGTTCACTTATAACTAAAATTTTGCAATTTGAGATTTTTCTTTTTCTTGTAAATTATAATAACAAAATAGTTATATAGTTATTATATACATAAAACTTTGATTTGTCTTTTTTTTTTTTTTAACAATTACTTGTTTCAAATATAATTTAAGCTAAGAAATAATCCTGAATTTAAATATCATCCTTGAGGACAAGGACGTTGATATATACATAAAAAATTTAGTTGGACAATCTAAGTAGCCTCAAGCACCTTTAAATTAAGAGGTAAAAAAAATGAACTCATTGATTTTTTTTTTAGGAATTTCAAAAAATATTAAAATAACCCAATGGTGCTACAAATTTTATGAAAATCTTCATGTAAATATATTATCATAGAAATGTAATCGTATAAAAATTATATATATATATATTTCTTTATTTATTCCGTTGTTTATCTGTTGTAGAATATCTCAAATCTTTGAATTTAGAGATTTTGGGGTTTTAGAATGTTGTAATCTTGAGGCATCTGAAGTTGAATGTTGGATTCTTTTCCAAATTGTTGAATAACCACTTCTGTTTCGTGGCTTGTTAGTAATGAATGCTTTGGTTTGGTCTTCTGTGCAGTGGCCATTTTGGTTCTTTTGGTGCTTAAATGATGCATCTAGATTATTGAGTATTAAATATATTTAATCTCATCGTTTAGGGCTTTAATAAGTACTACTTTTGTGTTTATTTATTCTTATAGAAATCAATCACTTTCTGCACTGTTGTTGTTTGACAAAATGTTTAAACACATATAGTTGCTCAAAGTTGAAATTCTATTGTTGTTGGTGTTTGACATTTTGTTCCTCAAACTTCAAATCTTTTCTTTTCTTTGATAGATATGATGACCATGCACATATAAATATTTATAATTATTTGTATAAATTGAGGATTTGGGTTGCTTTTTGTTTCACGAATGAAAACTGTCATATTAACTGTCTTCCTTTTCCAAAATCAATAAATCAATATTTGTTCATTCAATTTGCTTTTCTGTATAATAGAGGACAAATATAGAGAGGTACCATAGCTGCACCCGCACCCTTCTTCTTCTTCTTCTTCTTCTTCTTCTTCACCGCACCCGCACCCTTCTTCTTCTTCTTCTTCTTCTTCTTCTTCACCGCACCCGCACCCTTCTTCTTCTTCACCACGCCCGCACCCGCACACTTCTTCTTCTTCTTCTTCTTCTTCTTCTTCTACCAATAATGTTGATTGGATGGTTTAGTTTGGGTATAAATTTTTTCTTCTGGTTTGTTTCTATGCAAAAATAGTTAAAACTTAGAAATTCTAAAGAAACCCACGTCACATTCACTTCCTGTCAAAAAAAAAAAACAGAAAAGAAGAAAAGATTGAATAAAAACAAACATTAATAGTAGATTTGGTTCCCTTATTTTTCCAAAAGAAAGAAAATTTAATTTTTTATGAAACTTTGTTGGAAAACGTAGTGAGCACACAAACTCTAAATAAGAAAAAAATATTGAAGAAGGAGAAGGACTTGAGCTTGCACTTGAACTTGTGCACTTTGCTTTATTTGAAAATGAAAAATACATGAGGTATTTATAGGACCCTACCTAGGAAAATACAATAAATGCATACATGAATCTTCACATACATGAACCACTAAGTTCATGAATCACACTTTCCTAGGTACATGCAATCTTCATATACATGAACCACTAAGTTCATGTATCACACTATCCTAGGTACATGCAATCTTCACATACATGAACCTATTAAATATGTTCACATTAAGATACATTCACTATAAAGATTCCAAATGAATCATGTTTACTATAAATATATGTTAATTTCTAACAACATCAATTTCATGATACAACATTTTGTTAGAAACAATAGTTTAGTAGCTTCTTTGGCTTTGCGATTTTTTTTCTTATTTGTATAGAAACTTATTTTCATAAAACAATATGAGAAAAACATAAGACGGCCCCCAAGTCTATTACCTAAATAAACCCTTCCCTCAATCCATACAATCACTTGATGTGCTATTTTTATCATGCGTTATGCTCATTACTTTTTCTTGTAGAAAATTGGCAGCTCTCCCCTAAAGATCACTTGATTGAATCAGATGATTTGCTATTCCTTGAACTACATGCTACCGCAACACTTTGTCTGCCTTCTGGTGAATGCATGTGTCCTGATGTGACCTCATGCACTACATTGACAAGTGCCTTGTACTCCTCAGTCAGTGAAGAAGTTGTGTTAAACCGCCGACTAATGATATGCTTTTTGTGTCTCGTATCATTCTCCATATAAAATCTCTTGGTGTTATTATGGCGTGGTGCAACATAAAGCTTACATAATTCCTCACTTTGGCATTCACATGGAAAGTATGCAAGATTTCCATTTGGACTGGTTCGGTTATTCCCTTCAAATCTTTCTTAAGTAGATTGCTCTAGGCATCTAATCAAAATGAAAATTCTTACTGGATGAAGGGATCATCTAGAAAGAAAAAAAAAAAATCAATCTGAGTCATTACTGGTTGAAGAGGCAAGCTGGTACACATGCCAGTGGATCCGCAATGATTAAGAAAACATGATTGTGTACGCCTTATTATTGTATAATAATCATGGTTTTTTATTAGGTTTTTATGTGATTTAAATCTAGTATCCTACCTGTTACACACAACCAACATACAAGTGTAAGAGGAAAAAGTTAAAAACAATGTCATTTTGCTGCAGATTTTATATTGTATTAGCTAACCAATTAGAATCAGGAAATTACCTGATAGCCATAAAAAGAATGAGAAAAAGGAAATGCAGCAAAGTGATGTTTGAAATTATGCTATGTGATCAAAAGCTTGGATCTGTTCCTAAATACAGACATTCTAACTAGACGTTGGGCTTAATTCTGAAATCAACAACTTAACTTTCATATGAACGAATAACCTAGGTAACACTATCACTGATTAAGAGACAACAAGTGGCCAAGGCAGTCAAAATATGCAGTTTACCCACAATTCAGATAATGATGAAGAATTATATGTAGATTTTCATGATGCTTTGTGAGGCTGATATGCATGATTCATGCATTACTTTTACCTCTCCGATCAGTCAAGTCAACGCATAGGTTCCATGCTTGCCATTTATCCTACAAGAGTACTTGGTATGTAGGAACTAGGAAATCTTGTAATATATGAAGTGCGGGGAACATGAAATTGATGGACTTCGAATTAGTAGGTGAGATTTTATGTTTTACTTACATCATGATGCATCATGCATGTAATAAGTGATATTCGTAACTTTCTTCAATGTGCAGTGTTTGTTTAGTGAACACCAATCAAAGGTTTTCTAAATTACTCCCTGTTTGGTTCTTGTTTTACGGCGGGTTTCATATTTAAAGTGGTCATAGTTTTTGTTAGTTTCAGAATGTCTTGTCAAATATTTAAGGACTTAATTAGTATACCTTGGGAAAAAGCCTCAACTAAACATATGCCGTCCATGAAACATGAGAAATTTTGCAGTTATCATAGCTTTCAAGGGAAGACAAATATTTCTTCTAAAAGGAATTTTGCTTATTCAATTCCTGCCAACATTTTCTTATTATTGGTTACTTTTATATACCTTCCTATGTTGAGACTAAAATACAATATCATTACTATCATGTTCTTTATATTTAATCTTAGCATATTATATGGTCTATGGGAGTTTGTTTATTTATGGTTTGGCTTAGCTAGATAGGTTTGTTAAATTTTAGCAAGATATATATATTATAAGTTAATAACATGGTTCCTTCTTGGTTTGGCTCGAAACTTGTAATAGTTGCACACAAAGAGTGCATGCATTAATGTTATTGAACCAATATATAATAGGCAAAATTATTTTTGTTTTCTAATTAATCATTGAAATGAGGTAACGTTTCTATAACTTTGAAGCTTCACCAGAGATTTTAAATTCTATATTTTGCTTATATAGATTTGTGAGTACAATAAATGCATTGCTTTCATATGGATGTAAAGATCTGATTTTGATGGAGGGAGTTGGGGGTGATGTATCTTAAAATTTTTAGTTGCTTTAGCTGATAGATCATATTTTTGACATAGTTCGTTGTATGCCTAATCTCTTGATGTTAAATGATTTATTTGGATTTGATAAATAATTGTATTTGTTGTTGATATATGGTAGACACTGGCCTTTTAAGTAATAAATATAGGTTTATTTGGAAATGAGTATCAAGAACCAGAGGTTGTTTGATTTTAGTTTGTGTTTTGAGGGAATTTTGGTAAGGTGTGACGGTTGTTAGAACAAATGCTGCAAGTTTTGTGTTATTGTTGTTGGCAGCACAGAGCAACAGGGGATAAAATTAAAGTCTGTTGAGTTCGGTTCTTTTCTTGATTTCATCAAAAAGAACAATCCTCAGGTAGAGTACTTCCTTATTGGTTCAAACCCCTGTGAGTCATGTGCATTGGTTTCTTATTTCTTAAATGTTTTTATAATGAAGCTAATTTTATACATGGATTCTTTTTTTTGGGTAAATAATTAATAAACAAGATGAAACTAGTGAACATAGAGTTAAAAATAATAGCTATAATTTTATTGTAAATTCATGTTTAATAGGAGCTGAAAAAATAAACAAATAAAGTGGGAGATTGAGAAAATGTATTAAAGAAAAGGAAATAATTGGCCTATAGCATACTACAAAGGAAATTATTTTGGGAACTAGAAGATCATGAGATCATAACTAGATGGGAAGAAGATACTGCTAACATTGCTAAGGACATTATTCAAGAGCAAAGCCCCAAGCAGTAACATTGTTATTATCATAAACAACTCCCCTTAGTATTCATTATATATATATATATATATATATATATATATATATATATATATATATATATATATATATATATAATGTTGGATGAGATAATTCTTTTTTTTTTTTTTTTTTTTTGAACTCTGATGAATAGTTGGGCATTGAGCAATTCTTAATGCGAGATGTGTTGTTAATGCTCCATGATTTGTCAAACATGAGATTGAAGGTATTGGTTAATTTGGTAAGAGTTATTCTTCCTCTTGATATTCACTCTTGAAAGAATTATTTTACTATTTGGTATTATCCAAATGCTTTTAACAAAGAATATATGGTGAATGATGCAAAATGAGAAAACTATAAGAAAAAATTCCTGATGTTATTTGGAAATGTACAACTAATGTAATTACAAAGTGTTGGGATGACATTTTCTCCATTTTATTAGAGGAATATTATTTCAATATGTGTACTATGTATATTAGAGTGGATGAAAATTGCTCTTCATTTGTTATATACAATTATGTCATTTTTAGTTATAATGTTTGTATTATTTTTAAATCAAGATTTCTCATAGTTGAGTACTAATTTAGTATAGAACTTTATTTATTTATTTATTGTTGAAGTAGATATTTAACTATGAAATGACTGGTAGCTAAAGTTAGTATTTGGCAAAGATCATTTCTTTAAGTGGAACATTATACTTATCAAAGCTTGATGCTTTTATTTTATTGTTATTGGAAGACTTGGATGTAATTGAAGTATTATTGTTAACTATATTAACATGGCTAAATGACTTTTGTAGGAAATGGAGCACACATTAAGATATAATGGACCAATTACTGTGGCAAGAGTAACTAAGAGATCAACATTCAATGATGTTATCACATTGAAAAGGGAACAAACTGAAAAGAACAAAAGAAGGAAGACAAAGTTGAGACGCACCTGTCCAAAGAGCATGTGTGAATATTGTTGTTCACTTTTGTCAAACGCTAAATATTTGTCTCTGATATCCTCATAGCTCGAACTCTCCATGTACAATTTTGACCGAGACATACTACTATAAACAATGTTGTTGATGATCGATCAACCTTAAATTCAAAATTATTTCTCATGACATATATGCAAATGTGTTTATGTAATTCTGCTTTACTGTTGAACATCATCTCTTTTTCTATAGTCTCAACTCATGAACTTGATCCAATGCTAAACTCACCCTTCGTACTACCTCCGCTAACAAACATAGGTGCATCATCTCCTTAACCATGGGAATTGAATCATCTCCTTAATCATGGAAATTGAATCGTATGGTTTCTCCAACCTTGTCATCATTAGATTCAACAAATATTTCAAAGTCATTGTCACCCTCTTTAATACGTTGTGCATTGTCCACAACAAATTCAGCATATGAAAGTATAATTGAAACAAAAGGAATTTCATTAGTTAGTGTGGTGCCCAATGGTGTATTTTGATATATATCATTGTTAAGGTTGATAGCTTCAAAATGACTTGGTGTGCCTTGAGTCTCTCATTTAAGAGATGATTCATTGCTTGCTAAACATTTAGATTTAGATTCTAAGCACCCATCAACATATGGATCCGGAGATTCATGAGGGGTACCCTCAATGTTCACACATAAGGGAGTTATTGAAAGACTTGACTGGTTAAATTTGATGAATAGTTGCACGTCCCTATCATTGCGAATGTTCAACATAATTGCTCCACATGACGTCTTGTGTCCATATGTCAACACGATACGATGCAAATTAATTAAATGGTACATGTTGATATTCGTTGATATGCTTGATATACTATCAACGTGATAAAAGATTGATATATCAAATATATGTTGAGATATCAACTGTACAAACATACGCATATATTGTTAAAAGATAGCAAAATAAACCATAATATAACACATTTGCTCGGTCGATCTCATAGATTAGATGCATGACATATCATTGAGATAACATGTAATTTAACTACTTATTTTCATTATTGATTCCAAAACAATCAAAAGTTCTCGTTTAGACATGTTTAAGAGATATTTAGATAGACCGTAATTAAATGATACATATTGATATTCGTTGATATTTTTGATATACTATCAACGTGATAGAAGATTGATATATCAAATATATGTTGAGATATCAATTGCTCGAACAGATGTATATATTGTTGAAAGATAACAAAATAAATCATAAGATAATACATTTGCTCAGTCAATCTTATAAATTAGATGCATGACATATCATTGAGGTAACATGTAATTTAATTATTTATCTTCATTATTGATTCTAAAAACATCAAAGCACTAGTTTAAATAAATTTAATTTATATTTAAATTTACTATATATAAATAGTACTGGTTGATATTCATTGATATATTTTCAAAGTGGCAGTTGATTGATATATCAAACAAATGTTGAAATATCGATTGCACTAAAAGATGCATAACATAAAGAAGGCAATATAAACCATAATGTCATATATTTGTTTAGTCAATCTCATAAATTAAATATGTAGCGTACCATATAACTTAATCAATTACCCTTATTATCGATTTTAGAAATATCAAAAATACTCGTACAAACATATTTAAAACATATCAAGATAAACTATATATAAATAATATTAGTTGATATGTTTCACATATTTTCAACCTGATAGTGAATTGATATATCAAACAAACATTGAGATATCGACTGCACGAATAGATGTATAACAGAAAGAAGGCAAAATAAATCATAATGTCATATATTTGTTTAATCAATCTCGTAGATTAAATGGAAAACATATCTTTGACGTAAAATGTAATTTAACCACTTACTCTCATTATTGATTTCAAAATAATTAAAAATACTCGTTTAAATATATTTAAGATATATCTAGATAGACTGCGATTAAATAATACTGGTTGAATGTTTGATATACTATCAACATAATAATTGATTAATATATCGAATATGCGTTGAGATATCGGGTGCATGAACATATTCATAATATAAATAAGATAAAATAAACTATAATGTTATATATTTGTTTAGTTAATCTCATAGATTAGATTTATAACATATATTTGAGGTAACATGTAATTTAACCACTTACTTTTATTATGAATTTTAAAAACAAAAAAAAAATATTCATCTTTGCATGAAGTACCAATCTTTAGACAACTTTTATAATTGAAAGAAAAATGTAGAAATTAGAAAAAAAACTAAATAATGATAATACTATGGGTAACTTTATTATTTCTTTCAAACAATATATAACCATAGATTGTTTAAAATAACTTAAATGAGAAGAAGATGAAAAATAAATAACTAAATTATTTAATTAATTCACTAACTGGTTATTCCTCTTTCTCAAAAAATAATAATAATTCATGCAAATAAATAAATAAATAAATAAATATTGTGAAGATGAAAAATACTGTGGGTAACTTATCCCTTTCGACTTCGTTTTTTTAGGCGACGAGAGCACCGTTGGGTCTTCCGCTTTGCTTGTCAAGCGCACGTCTTCCTCTTCCTCATCTGGTTTTGGAAATCTCTCTTAGCGCTCGTTGCCTCTACTGCGAACGTCGGTTTCATCTCTCTTCTTTCCGGTAAGTTTTCTTGGTGGTTTTCCTTTCTTTTTGCATTTTGGTTTTACTTTTGCAATCAATGTCATATGCCTTTTTGGACGGCTCGCGTAGTCCTAATCAGTTTCATCTCTATTTCAACACCTTAGTTTTTATTTGGAGTTGTTTATTTTGGGTAGGTTGGAATGGGATTATGTGCTTTCTTAAACTATGCAAGAAGTTGAGATTTTTCTGTATTTCTGATCTTTGACGTCCATCTGTTTTCCATTTTGACGGCGTTTCTTGATTTAATTTTTGAGGCTTGAGGTGTTTCATTGCTACAATTTTGGTACTCCAGCCCTACATTGATTTGGGTTTTAGCTTTTGATTGTGCTTTGGCATATACAAAGCCCTAAATTGGTTTTTGTTCTTTTTTTCCCTTTTGTTTTTCTTTCTATTCTTTTTCTCCTCTTTACAGAAAATCTTCTTTCTGATTGATAAAATCCGGTTATTGTTGGAGTAGGTGGAAAACAAAGAGAAAAAAAAAAAAAAACTTATTGTTGTTCTCTTTCATATTTCTATTCCTTAAAGGAATTGATATTGGGTTGCTCATGCTATTTGAAAAGAATTCTTCGCTTAATAGGATTTGTTTTGATTTATTGAACTCTAATTTTGTGTCTTTTGCTATAGAATTGTTATAGTTATCCAACTTTACCAAAGTTTCTAAGAGACTGGCTTTATTTTTTAAACTCTAATTTTCTGCTTGTTCTGTGTACCTGTTATTTTTGTTGATAGTTATCCAACTTCACCATAGTTTGTAAGACACTTACCTAGAGTCATGGCAACTTCTCAATTGAAGTTCTAGAGTTTTATCTTTTGAACATTAATTGAATTTGGAGGAAGAACCCTGAATTTGAACCTCCAGTTTTTGTATTTAACTTCTTAGATTTCCTTAAAAGTAAGCCCCATATCTTATTTACTCAGCATCATCAACTTCTTCTCATGTGACAATTACATATCTTCTCTGCGAGTGTATTAGTATGCATGTTGACATGTTTTTAAAACTTCCTTATAGATTGGTAGAGGGACTAACAAAGAATCACCATATTTACAATTTGGGAACAGGTGTTGGTAACATTGATTTTATATCATAAGTAAGTGACTTATATATTACTATTAACTCTATGGTCGACTAAGGTGGTTTACCTTGACTTTTCTTTTTAATATTAATAAAAAGATAAAAAACATATACCAGAATATAAACTCAACATGAGAAAGTAGGAATTACTATTGTAATTTTACATTTGTGATTTTTTGTAGAAATTGTTACTTTTCAAGATGGTATTCTTCCCATGAAAAATGGGGTAGTTTTGATAGTGGCATTTTTGTTTTACTTTGGTCACTCTATAAATCTATTGTTGGATTTGGGTTGGAGATTCAAGGGACAAACGAAAAATGGGGTTTTTTTGCTGCTAATAATCTAAATTTTAATAGCTGGTTTAATTCTACAAAATGTTGAAGTGCCAGATTTGTTGTTGTATGGTTTGAGCTTTTGGTTATGATTGTTATATGTACGATCATGGAAGATGGGGGGTTGTGGACATTTTATTTATTTTTTCCTTTCTTTTTGCAGTATGAAGTTTGGATTGTTTTACTTTCTTGCCTTTATTGCTATTTGACTTTCTTCATTTATTTTTTGCTTGAGACTAATGAAATCTCAATTGAGCAAATGCCAAAGTTATGGACACACCATTTTGTAGCAATGTTTTCAAGGCATCAAGGTGATATCTAGGCGATTTGTCCCGTCTAGGCGAGGTGTAGTCTAGGCGATAAAAAAATATTTATTTATAAATTCCTAGATAATTAATTAATTATTTACAGGTCCCAAAACTGTTCATATACAAAATTATATATATCTACCTGTATTTTATAATAAATGTTAAATTTTCATAAAATGATAAAAAACACTTCATGTTAGTTAAATTCATGTCCACAAAACATTAATTCATGCCACAATACACATTATCCAAATTGTTCAAAAGTACAAAACTCAAATATTTATTGCCGAAGGGTCGCCGGAGATTTCGACGACGTTTCTTGGTCAGAGCAAATAGGAAGGATGGGCTTAGGGAGAAAAATGTTCGAGGGTTTACTGTAGAAAGTGGGCGTTTATGTTTTTAAAGCTTTTTTTTTTTTAAATTAGAGAGACTCCCCTAAACTTTTTAAAAATTTGCACAAACCGTACTGCCTGCCTAGCACGGAGCCTAGGCGTTTTTTCCCTAAAACGCCTAGGTGTTGCCTAACACTGTTTTGTAGTAGAAAAAATTTGTGGAAGATGGAGACAAGAAGACATGCAAAAGACCAACTGTCTAAATTGAATTTATTTTACTTTAGTTTTGGCAAGCGTCCTTTTTTGAAATATTCAATTTCTTATTTGTGTTTAACAACCAAACCTTTTGTAAGCAAGTTGCATCTATAGAAATATGTAAAGGATTGTGTACTTAAGCAGTTTCATAGATGCATTTATTTATTTTTGTGTGTGTTCAAATAACTTCTCTCATTCTGTAATTTACTCTTTTCTTTAAAATTTTTGGCAATATCCAATGTCTACTTTCTTTCTTTAACAATTGTTTAATTGTTGAATTGGAATTTAGTAATTGTTTTTATTTTATTTTATTTTATTTTTTGAATAGTTTCAATTCAACTTTTATTTCTCTTAACTATATCCACTTTTTATTATTATTGTGTAGCGCTTCAAATGCTTTCATGTTGAGTATCTCATCAAACAATTAAAACTCAATTCGGCATATTTGTATATACTTATAGTTGAACTAATTGTGGCCTTAGTAAAAACAAAAATTGTAATATGCCTTCTTCATATCTATATATACTAAAGGTAAGACTACTTATAGTTAATCTATTGTTAATTTTGTTATTTTATATTGTGTGTTTTAGATTGATTGAAAACTTTGAGTACTTTTGATTTAAAGAGGTGAAAACCACCTTTTTCAATTAAGTAATTTATAAAATAAATTTGAGCTCCTATAATTTTTGCTTTGTTCTTCTTCTTTTTTTTGTGTGTTTCTATATTTATATATATATATATGCCTTACAAGTGATACAAGATTGTTCTATATTATTTCTAGCAAAGTTCCAATATGATTGTTCTATATCATTTTTATATTACTTTTATATTATTTTTTTAAAGACAAGGCACTGCCAATATTAATCCCAATCGTATCACACGACTATGGTAGCTTTTAATATATATTTAGTCTTACACATGAAATTATTTGTTCATATTAATACCTTATAAAGTTAACATAATCATAGAAAACCACCTATAATAAATTCATAATTTATATTGAACAAAAACAAATTAACTATCAATTTATCCATCTTTACATTCAAATTTACTTTTACAAAAAAAATTAACTATCAATGCTGTGTTTTTGTCTTTCATTATAGACACTATAATATCTACACTACATTCTTAACATTTTACTATGCACCATTATATCATATGCCTTACATTTTAATTACTAATTGTGATAGTAATAATATTGTTGTATATCAATTCTGAGAGAGTCCTAATATTATTTTTCTTTTCATTTTAATTAGTTATTTCTTAATTAATTATTGATTACAACAATCGTGTTACATGATGAAAGTTGTACATAAAATAATGTTAAGAGACTTTTCATTACTATTATTAATCACTACTATATCAAATGACTATGGTAGTTTTTAAAACATATTTAGTCCTCATGAAATTAACTATCAATTTATCTATCTTATCATTCAAAATTTGTTTTTATATTTTTAATATATTGTTCAATTTTGTATTACAATCTTGCAAACACTATATTACTTACTCAATTCGTGCAAAGCACAAAACCCATAACTAGTATATATAAACACTATATTACTTACTCAATTTTTTAGATCTATAGATAGAAGCATCTTATTTTCAACAAATTGCAAAATTTGGGTTCAAAGGGAACACCAAAAAAAAGCTAATTTTTTTTTCATCAGATTGATACTTCTTGTTGGACTTCTCTTAACTTGGCCACCTTTTTTTTGGGTTATATTTTGAGTCTGATTGGTCAAAGCTTGAGTAGTGTACTTCTAGTACTAAAATTGTGTTTTTGCGTCATTTGATATAGATAATTAAGAAAGATATAAATACTTGTGATATAAATCTTGACTTAGTCATTGATAGAGCAGAGTGGAGGAAGTGGATTTATACAGTCGGACTACTTCTAGTTTGGGAAAGTCTTTGTTTTGTTTAGTTTAGTGTATGTGTATATGCGTGTGAAAGTAAAAACCTGTTATTTATGTTTTTGTTTCTATGTTGTCTTAATGCAATAGAAGCAAAATTCCATCAATCTCTTTTTTCTTTCCTCCATTCGCTTCATGGTTTTAGTAAATGTCAGATTGAATTCAACGGTGTTAAGGAAAGATTATTCTTGTTCTGTTAGATTTTGTTTGAAATTGAACTTTTATTTTAAAGTTAAGATCTTTTGTACTTTTGGTTTGATATCTTTCAAATTTGATAGGCAGAGTTTGTGAATTACTAATTTGTAACTTTTTCTCTCTCTAATAGGTTGCAATTTCCCATATTTCTGGGGGCTTCCGGAGTGTGATTGAAGTTTCTTTGGTAAATTATTAAGAGAGTTGTCAATGGCTAACAGCAAATATGAGTATGTTAAATCATTTGAAGTTGAAGACAAGTTGATGCCATCCACATGGATTGTTGTTAGAATTGATGGCCGCCACTTCCACCAGTAAGCATCTTTTCTTTTGCTCATCTAATGCTAGAATTGATTGTATGTTTCAATTAAAAAAGAAAGAAGAAGGAGATTAGAAAAAACATAGAACATTAAATCTGTACCTCTAAATAAGCAGTCCAGATCATTGGTCACATAAATCTTCTATGGGGTCCTTGCATAAAATCTTCAAGTAAAGAGGAATGGGTGATATGAACAAAGATGTGATATTAAATATATATCACTAAATAAATAGTCTGGAGCATTGGACATGGAATTTCCATTGGTTCTATAATAGAGCTTAATCTGCATTTATGGGTTCAAAGGGTTCCATATTGGGTAGCAGAAGGTTTTAACTCCATGCATATATTCACTATCATCATGGATTAAATCTGTGAAAAAACATTGGTTTTCTGTTTTCATTGCTTCTGTTGCTTGATATGGCATTGAATTTTCTAGATCTTGCTTTCATACTACTTGGTAGATTTTCTGATGAGCATGAATTTGACAAGCCGAACGATGAGCAAGCATTGAATTTGATGAACTCTTGTGCAGTTGCCATGTTAGAAGAGTTTACTGATATAGTCTTCTCCTATGGGGTCAGTGATGAATATAGGTACTGGAGTTGCCATGTTAGAAGAGTTTACTGATATTGTCTTTTTTTTGCTTATTTTACACATTTAAATGTTTTTCTCAATATATGAAGCTGTTTACATTGGTTGCATTGTTACAATTTTCAGCTTTGTTTTCAAAAAGACATCTGAATTCTATCAAAGGCGTGCCAGGTCTGTCTTCCACTCTTTACCTAAATAGCTTCTAAAGTATTTTTCTTGTGTCCGTAATATTATGCTTGAAACTGTAAGTGTGACACACGTGCTTTTAATGCTGTTGTATCATCTATGAAAACCCCATTAATGTGTGTCACTATTCACGTTAGTGGCTAATGCTATAACTTTTTATGGTCTCTCGTCTTGATGTGTTAGGCGTTTTGAAATATTTTTAGTTTTAGGATCTTCTCTAGGATGTAAAATCAGAGTTAAGCTTAATTCTTCGTCTTAGTTTTAGGACATATTGTAAGGCACTGGCCTAAATATGTAAGATGGACACTTAACAAACGATCTTTTAAGAGTTCCTTTTATTTTGTAATCAAAATACTTAAGAAATAAGATTACTAATGACCCATTATTGTTGTTAGTTATACACTCTGACTTTGTGATCAGATCAATGCTGAATTGTTCAATGCACTTTTTGCAGTAAAATAGTGTCAATCACCGTGTCTTTCTTCTCATCTGTATATGTTATGAAATGGAAAGAGTTCTTTCCATTGAAAGAGCTGAGGTGCACACCTTGTTTTGATGCCCGGGCAATATGTTATCCATCAACTAAGATAATTCGAGATTATTTGTCATGGAGGCAAGTAGATTGTAAGAATGAAAATTACTTCAGCAGTGAATATTTCTAGATTTGATTTTTGTTGCATTTGTTTTATTTAGTTTATTACTTTGATTTTGTGTTTCACAAGGCAATGATTTCCAACATGATGTTGTAACCTGTCATTTCGTTCCCTTATTTTACAGGTCATATAAACAATCAATACAACACTTGTTTTTGGATGTTGGTTAAATCTGGAAAGACCAAAAGAGAAGCTCAAGATATTTTGAAGGTGAGAAAATATTATTCTAAATAAAAAACTTTCTTTTTATATGTAGGATTACTGTTCTATGCTAATGTTCAATTTAGTTAAATTGTAGTGTAATTGTATTTGTTTCAGTTGGTTGTTATTCTCCACACTTTCCTTCTCCTTGCATGTTCTGTCATCAGTTTTATAGGTGATTAGTAGGTTTCATGTCTGAAACAATTTTACTGCATGTGCTCATGTTTGTTTTTTTTTTGTCCAGAGTACACAAGCACAAGAAAAAAATGAATTACTTTTCCAGCAGTTCGGTATCAACTACAACACGCTGCCTGCCATGTTTCGCAAAGGATCCTGCGTTTTCAGAAACAAGGTACTCTATCCAATCCAGCAATATGAAATCTTGCTCAATAATCCATTGTTCCATTTGTGCTATATGATGACATATAACAACACAACTGAAGCAGCTTAGATATAAACTGCCTTATTCACATTTTACTTGGCATGTCCCAACCTGAGATATCTTCGATGGTGTTTTCAATTGTTGAATATGCGCTCGATTTGCACATTTTCTTTTTCGTGGTTTATCCAATTTATGAGAGTATATATGCTTTGCTTCTCTCTTAATTTTCCACTGGAAAGTTGTTTTAATGAATATATGATGTATCATTGATTTTACTTTCAGGTAGAAGAGATTGTGAAGTACAACCAAGATGGAGATCCTATCAAAAGATTGAGGACAAAAGTAGTTATTGAGCACTGTGACATTATTGGAGAGAGTTTTTGGAGGGAGCACCCTCGAATACTCATTGATTAGTTTTTTTTTGGTGTCCTCTTAACTTATTTAAAAGATTGAGAGAACCTTGGCGTACTTGTAACTTAATTTTCACCTCTATTGATAAACCTTGAACACATATGTCTGCTTGAAATTGAATTATTTATTTCAAACATCTATGAATAGCATTTCTTTAGATTCTTGCCTTTTATATCCTTGAACTTATTAGTTGGAAACATAATTATTATTTAATTAATCCCTTTTTGGCCTTTTGATGGGGATTAAATTAAAAAAAAAGCATGTCTTTTCAAAGTCATTTATTGCTCTTATGATTACAAGTACATGTTTAAGAAACACAATAATCATCCTTCTTTTTGATATCTTATTGAACAAAAAAATGAAATGTTAATTTATCAGAAGTACCTAATTTTTAATAAAAATAACTTCATTTATGTTGTTTTTTTTTTTATTATCGGTTTTGGGGCACCTGGGAGGTTTTTTTTTCTTTGGGCGAGATTAATCCTTCTATACTCGGGCAATGCAGAGATGTTTGGACTGGTTTTTTTAACAAAAACGGATAAATAAAGGTACGTTTAGACTTGAATTCGAGACTTATACTTTGTTCTTCAACCAATTGAACTATTTTTTCTTGGTAATAACTTTATCTATTATCATTTTTGAGAAGTGAGTGATTATAAAGTACAATTATCCTTAACAAATATTTTCAAACATCAATTAACTTTTAATTATAATTTGAACATTTTGCTAATGACGATAACAACCCAAAAAAAAAAAAAACACACACACACAAATATCATACAAGTTACAAAGCATGTCTATCAAGCTGAAAGATCATTTTCTTAAACTGCTAAAATGCTTTTAGTAGTAATAGGGGGCTGAGACATACGTTCAAACGTCTCCAAATTTGAAGAAAAAAATAGCCGTTAAGCCCCACAAAACGGTCGTATTTTAAATTTAAATAATTTGGAACTCAAAACGTTACCATATTTCTGCGTCTTCGACTGCTCTTTTATATTTGATCTACCCATCTTCCTAATCGTCCAACCCCACAAGAAAGAAAGAAAGAGAGAACTCAAAACTCATAAGCAGCAGCAGCCATGGCCGCAGGCAAGAAAGAGAACTCAGAGGAAGAAGAAAGAGTGATTCCTGTTTTTACAGTCTTGAAGAACAACAATCCCTTCAAGAACATCTTTCTCCTTGACAACCCACCTTCCATTTCGCAACCAAACTCGACCGAATTACTCGAACGTGACAAGGTTTCAGTCAATCTTAAAGATGGGGAAGAGGAAATCTTGCTTGTGGGAAGGCACCCAGATTGTAACATCATGTTGGAGCATCCGAGCATTAGCAGGTTTCATCTTCGGATTCACTCGCAACCATTGGTGAAAAAGCTTTCGGTTATCGATTTATCGTCTGGTAATTTTGCCTTTTCTTTTGGATGTAAATGATTGTTTTGCAATGTTATTTGATTCTGGGGCCTGATTCTTGATTCTGGGTATTTTTTAGCTCATGGAACATGGATTTTGGATCAAAAGATCGAACCTCAAGTTCGAGTTGAGTTGAATGAAGGGGATACGTTGAGATTGGGTGCTTCAACTAGGATCTACAGGCTGCATTGGGTTACTTTGAGTCGAGCTTTTGATCTTGAGAACCCATTTGTATCGCCTGTTATTGAAAACCCATTACCACCCGAAGCAAATATAGTAGAAGAAGAAAAAGAAGAGGAAGAAGAAGAAGAAGAAGAGAAATTTCAGGTAAGGCCTTAATGGATTCTTGGAAATAAAATGTAGAAAATTGGGTGAGAAATAATTGTTAATGACATTATTTTTTTGTGTTTTACAGAATGAGAATCTGAATTCAATTTTTGAGGAACATAAACAGCTACTCCCATCAGCACCTCCAATGCCTGAAAACATGAATTCTTCATCCTTCATCGAAGAAGAAGACGACGAAATCCTCTTGGAAGCTATAATGCTGTATGAGAAAGAAAATCAGAGCCCATTAAAAAGATTAAACAAGAGGGATGATATTGTTGTGACTCCATGGCCTGAACCTGTGGCTTTTGAATCAGTAAACTCTTCTTCCACCTTGCCCATCGAGGAGAAACCTTTGTTTGAAAACACAAATAACCACAAGCTTGATAAGGAAAACCAAGAGAACCCAGAAGGTAATTTTGTGGGAAATTTTTTGTCTGAAAGAGAAATTCATGAAAGCCCACCAAGGGCATTGAGCCAGAAGCTTGATGCTCCAAGTCTTTGGTCTAGAAGAGGAAAACCCAGTGGCTTGCTTAATCTTCAGACAGGCAGGAGCATAGAAAAGAGCAACAGGGTAGCTAGAAATGATGTCAAATTCAATGCAGAAAACAAGTATGAAGGCAAAGAGAACAAGGTTGCAAAGGTTCTTTTCTCTGATTCAGATAGAGAAGAAGAAATTTTCACTCCGGACAAGGAGAATTTCACTCCTGGTAAAGTGTCTGTAGGACCAAAATCTTCAAAGAAGAAAGGCAGATTAGAAGAAATCAAGCAACAGAAGTGTTTAACACCATTATTGGCAAAGTTTACTATTGATTGTAATCAAAATGAGGAAGGAAACATGCTTACATTTGCAGACAAAGAGAACCTGACGCCGGTAGCTCTTCTTAGATCAAAATCAAGGAAGCCCCTTGGCTGTGGAAATCAAGTAAGACAAGAGGCAGAGATGATAATAAACAAGAGGCAAGTAGGAAGAGTGCCATTCCAGTCACTAATTAGCAACTCTCCTAGCAAGAGCAAATTGGAAGCTCCGGTAGCAGCACGAAGCTGCAGTTCTATCAATTGTAGCGAAACCATAGAGAATTACACGAATCCTTCTTCGGTAAGTTTACTAGTACCCTATATGCATTTTTTTTTTATAGATTGATCTCTTCTTCACCAATAATTACAGTGAACACAAGTTTGTTTTATAGACTATCCATTGGTTTTGGTTTTTGTAAGCTCATTTAACATAGATTTGATCTATTTACTATGAAGGGTATCCTCTAAAAAAGTCAGTCCATTCTGATTAGCTTATAGAGAAAGTGAAATACAGTTAGAAAATTATGGACATGCCTTGAAGATTTTCAGTGTCATAAAGAACCTAGATTTGATTGAATTGGAACTTTCAGAAAAGACTGAACATGTTGAGATTTTTGATCTAGTATGTGCATTAAACTGAACTATAGAATTTTTTTTTTCCCTTCAGAAAAGGTCATTTGGAGAGGCAAATAGGAGGTGGAACATGGTGGTGGATACTAGTTGTCTGCTAAACAAGGATTCCAGGAGGTCATTGCAGCTGCTACAAGGGATAAAGGGGACTTGCCTGATCATTCCAAGAATGGGTAATTTTATATTATCTGACCCTTCTTTTGTGTTGTCACACCAATTGAGTTCTCACAATGAAATTAGTGTAAGTAAACAAATCATCCATTGTTCTATTAAAATCAAAGTAATTTTGATCTCCTTGTAATCATATTTTTGCAGTCATAAGAGAGCTGGATTGTCTCAAAAGGCGTGGCACTCTGTTCCGAAGAGAAACTGAAGCTTCTTCAGTGTTGCAATGGATTGAAGAGTGCATGGTGACAACAAAATGGTGGATTCATGTACAGAACACAGAGGAGGATATTCCAATCGCGTCAACACCGCCGGCTTCTCCACGATCAAGAACAAGTGAAGGAGGAAGTACTGGGGTGTTTGCTACTTCTACTAGTTCAATGCCATTTTCTACTTGTGGGAGCTTGATGGAGATTGTGTCTCCAACAGCAGAAGATCATATCCTTGAATCTGCTTTACTCTTTAAGAGAACTAAGAGAAATGAACAGCTTGTTCTTCTTACAAACAGCATTGCTTTGAGGATTAAAGCCATGGCAGAAGTAACATTTTTAACATTCCTCTTTACTTGATTTATAACTTATCTGAATTCAGTCCAACTTTTTATTTGAACTTTGGGTTCTTTTCTTTTTCTTTCAGGGATTGAATTGTGAGACTCCAGAAGAATTTCGTGGAAGTTTAGTGAACCCATGGTCCGAGCGGTTCTTGTGGGTAGAGAGCACTCCAAGAGGACATACTTGGTCTTGCTCAGATGAGGCAGCAATTCTGAGGGAGAAAAATTATCAAGTCCCTACAAAAAGGATGGCAAAAGTAGCTGAGCATGCAAAAGGTTTGAAGCTCATACTGCTCCATAATTCTCATTATGGGCAGATGCATTCAGTCAATTAGACAAGACCACTACTAAACAGAAGAAGATTACTGTTGAACACTGAAACAACTTGAAATAGAATGTTTTCACTCTTACATCATTTCAGCTTATTTTTTGGCAAAACCGAAATTTTGCTACACACTTCTTGTTGCTTGTGTATATAGATCCTGGAATGAAGTTTTTTTTTCTTGTCATTGTGTTAGATACATAACCATTTTGGAAGGCAACATCTGTTGATGGAGAGAAATCATCTTGATGGTATGTTGCTGTTCAATTTTTGAGATGATTTGATTAATCACATCATTTCTGTAATTCCCATGATTCCCAGCTTTAGGTAATATTTGTTTGTTCAACTCTACTAGCAGTGCCACGAAGGCAAGCATAGTAGTGAAGGATGTGCGGGTACCTAGACCCTGTACCACCCTGTACCATAAAGAAGACCACACATAATCCAAGCACCACCACCTATGGGGGCCGTTGGTTCTACTTGTAACCTTCAGAAAAATATTAGTAGTGAAAAAGATATATATATATTTCTTGATAAATATTGTTATTTTCTCTAGCTCTAATTGAAGTAGAGGTTCTTCTGAAACGTGTTTTCTCTCATTGCGCCTCTCCCCATTGGCGTCCTCTTTTTGCGCAAGCAAGCAAGATGGCGAGTATGTTGATCATTTGTTTGTTCATTGTGGTTTCTCCAAGACTTCGTGACATTAAGTGCATGGCCTCTTGCAATAGGTTGTTTACTGCTCCATCTTGTGAAGAGTGTTCCTCCCTTTCTCCCATCTTCCAAGCATGCTGAACAGGATTTCTGATATTTGCTACCCTTTGGTGCATTTGGCAGGAGAGATTGTAGAAGAGTCTTTCTAAACAATGCAAAAGAGCAACTTGGCTCTTTGGGAGGAACGTTTTGATTCTCGCCACTTCTTGGGTTGCACCGTCTAAGCTTTCAGGGTTTTTTTTTCTGTCGGATTGGGTTAGGTATCATTCCAGTATAGTTGTTGAGGAGATGAGAGACCACCTATCAATAGTTTGTTGTTTAGAAGAGTCTTTCTAAACAATGCAAAAGAGCACCTTGGCTCTTTGGGAGGAACGTTTTGATTCTCGCCCCTTCTTTGGTTGCTCCGTCTAAGCTTTCAGGGGGTTTTTCTGTCGGATTGGGTTAGGTATTATTCCAGTATAGTTGTTGAGGAGATGAGAGACTACTTATCAATATATATAGCAAGAGCAAGAAAATACACCAAAGTTGTCATGGGAAGCTAAATGAAATTCACAATCAAGGAGACCTAGATGTAAATAAGAAAGGGAACATAAGCTCTCTATTCCACTTATCAATAGTAAGGTGCTGATTGCTTACGTTCTCCAATTTGGTATCTCTCACCAATTCAAATTATACAAATTTTCAAACTTCAATAACATTAGCCACATAAATTGTTTGAGGAAAATCAAATTGATATTTACACGAGACATCTGATATATGGCTAAAGTAAACAATAAGATTTTCGTAATTCATCTTGTAGCTTCCTGTTCCTCTATGTTTCTCACTGCTGCACCTAAATTTGAGCTGATTCCTCAGGCATACACACTTTTTGCTTTCTCTTCTCTTCGATCAAGTTGTCATCCATTACTGAACCGAAGTCTTGAGTCTTTATAGAGATCTTTCTTATTGAATGCCCGTGAACAAGAATCTCTCTTTTTTATTTTTTGCCAGACCGGATGAGCGGTGCTTAGTAAGAACCAGAGTCCACAGCATGCAGTTACATCGATTCCATGAGGGGGTTTTCCAGATGAACAGGAACACCTACAATGATAAATATGAGAATTGACTGCAAAATTGTATAGATTGTACTCCTAATATTATTTGGTTTCATCAAGCACAGTACATACCTTTTGCGAGCACAATTATTTTTGGGCTTTCTCTTCTTCTAACAAAAGATGCATGATAGATCTGATAACTTCATCCTCAACAGCTGTTGCCATCTGCAGTACAGGAAATTTCATAATACAGAGTCTTTCTACAAAGAAATTGGCTTTTCCTTAGATTTCACACAAAATTCAACTGAAATGCTAGTCTTAAATACTAAAAACCATGAAAAATCAGAGAAATCCAATATGTGTGGATTTTCTAAAATTCTAAGTTGCTGGTTTCTAATATGAATGACTAATGCAGATTGTAAGTATATCTCTTGTGATTGTAAATAAAAGTGTAGGCTCGGGTGCTCTCGCTTAATCCACGTGAAAAAAGGTAGAAGTTAGTCGTAGAAGCAGTTACTAACAGCAGGGTGTAATGCATTATACCTGCTTAGTTTTGTGAAGTTATGATTCTTAGGTGTAGGTGTTAGGTTGGCATGTTCCGGTAGTCATTGAATTTTAAATGTTTCAATACTCAAAGCATATGTTAATATTGTTTCATTTATTGACAACAGAAGACATTATCGTGCACTCTCTTTTAATTTCAATCTTCTCCATCTTATTATTAATTATTCACAAACGGTAAAGGAAACCTGGATTTTAAGAACCTCTATGAGATCTATAGATGTATTATTGAGAGATCACCACAATACTATGGCAGGACTACGAAGGAAATGTTTACTGAGGTTGGGATGCAAAAGGTTGAGAGTTGACACACTGCACTTTTGATAATTTATGACATACTCAACTCAACTCATTTATACATCAACATGAGGTTGGCTACATAAACCTACTTTATATATTCCACTATCAAATGCTAAATCTTCTCTTCATTGGAGGGGATAAGCAATAAGCCGCTTTGCAGGGTAGATTTGCTCCCACCTGCGAGGCAGCAACTCAATTTGCTTATATATCCTCGCAACTCTTAGGGTCATCCAGCCGGCAATTCCTTCAGCATCAAGTCAGAAGAGTGTTGCTGCAACATCTGCACTCCCCAGTCCTCCTCCTGTCAAAGCCTTTTCGATTGCCTTCATTTGACTACGGCATCCCCATTATCCTTGCATCGGCTCTGCTAGAAAGAACATAGCAATCTATGAACTCTTCCACCACGTCCAGAAATGCTATGCCAACAACACGTTTTATCCTTCGCCAACCCGTTACGTAGTTTGATTATGTGGATTCATGTGCGTAGATCTAATGGGGTTTTATGATGATCTGTTAGCTACCTAACCCAACCCTCCATATTTGAGCTTGGGACTAGTTGTGTATGAAGGTAGATGTAAATTATGCCTGACACAAGTGGAGTTGACTATTTATAACACAAATATTTAATTCATTTTGTTTTAATCTGGTCAATAATAGGATTTGAATTATGAATCTTTAGATCCAACAATTCTTTAAAGGATCACCATTAGATTTTAAAATGTTGGGATTATTATGTTGGAATCAAAACTTTTTCCTTTATGTCAAATAATGAATTCTAAGATATGTGTATTTGAATAGAATTCTTATAAAATAATCATTAAAACCTCCTTTAAACTAGACCACTTTTGTTTTCCACCATATCAAAAAGATTCATTAGAAGTTGTGTAAAGTGGCTCAACACAATATCCAAAGTCCACGTTTTAATAAATTCTTCATTTTGCAGCCAAATTGGCTAAAGACTGGAAACCAGTTTAAATTAAATATTACCTAACCAAATCAAGTTATGTGCTATCTGGAAATTACTTCAAAAAATAAAAAATAAAAAATTCTGCACAAGCAAGTTAATGCATGCATTTCAAATCAAATACCTCTGGTTTCTTGATTAACTCCTTGAGAATATGATGAAGTGTCGATCTGAGTTCCTTGAACAGAACAGCAATTTGAGCAGATGCAGTCAGTTTTAACCAACCATCTATAATGACTATTCCACTCTGCAATAGAAATCATCAGAGTTATATATACTTCATTCAGCACAATAGAAAAACAAGCTCTTGACAATGATTGGTGCCCTATGGATTGTTTATTACAACCATGCAAATGAAAATCTAGAAAGTAGTCAATGAATGAAATATTTTATGTTATTACAAGTACTAATGTGTGAGTTTTTCCATTTATTAAAGATAGGTTCCCCATGTATATTCTATTCTAATATAATTCTACCAAATTTGTATTATTGTTAATATTATAGCACTGACTGTTTGGTGGTCAAAATTTGGGCATATAAGACAAGTGTAAATGTTACAAATTCCATAGTTTATATCTCAACATCAACAGCATAAATCTTCACATGCATGCAGACGCACCCGGGTTTAAGAATACAACATTTGAAGGAGTTAGAAATTTCCTTCTCAAATGAAGTACTTATGAATATGAACCAAGTTAAAAAGAAAGTACAATAGAAAGGCTAGGGCAAGACAATTTTCATTAGTTAGGGGCTTCAAAGTTGGAAAAGAAGGTGTCGAGGTGTCTCACCTTCAATAGGCAAATGATACACTTTTCTTATTAGAAGGGGGTGAAGAAAATGTTTTGAATGCCCTTAACATCTTGAAATGCTTATGTGAATTCTCTGGTCTCAAAGTTAACATGGCTAAGTGTCAAATGACGGGTTAATATGGACCCAAATATACTGCTAAGTTTGGCAGAGAGTGCAGGCTGCGTAGTGGGGGTTTGGCCATTGAAATATTTGGGACTCCCTCTAGGTGGTAATCCTAGAGGGATAAGCTTCTGGGAGCCGGTTCTTGCAACCATTACAAAGAGGTTAGAAGGTTGGAAATGCGCCTTTTTATCGAAGGGAGGAAGATTGGCCTTGATTAGGTCGGTCCAATCAGCCGTACCATCTTACTATATGTCCTTGTTCAAGGTACCAATGAAGGTGGCGAAGAATATTGAGAAAATGATGAAGTCCTTTTGGGAAGGAAAGCCAGGGACGGGGAAAATGAGTTTAGTGAAGTGGGATATTGTGCAGAAACCCGTTGAGAATGGTGGTTTGGGAATTGGAAGGATTGTTGAAAGGAATATGGCTTTATGTGGGAAATGGATTTGGAAGGCACTTGAGGACCAGTCTACTTTGTGGACAAGAGTGATTACCAGCCGATATGGGAAGATATCACTTGCAGATTGGGAAGATCATGAGAAGAGGGCGCAGAGAACGACATATAGGAGCCCATGGAAGTTTATCGCCTCATTGTTCCCAAAGATTTCTGAGCACATTAGGCCTAGAATTGGAAATGGTCTCACATTTCGTTTTTGGGAAGACACTTGGTTGGGAGAACGTCCGTTGGCAGAATTGTACCCAAACCTATACAGAACCTCCCCCACCCACAACCAAACCATTTCCTCTACCCTATCACTGGCCACACCTTCTTCCCACAATAGGTCTTGGAATCTACAATTACCTAAGACCATTTCTCATAGAATTCAAGATGAAACCCGTACACTTCTGAACAATCTTGCAAACCTTGAGCTGACCAATTCACCGGATCATTTCCTATGGACTTCTGACTGTTCTGGTCATTATTCATGTAGATTTACCCAATAACCCCCCTTTCCCACTAGCTTCATATATATGGAAGGTTCAGGTTCCATCTAAGGTAAGAGTCTTTGGTTGGCTATTGGCCCATAAGAAGCTTAACACCTTTGATGCATTACAAAGGAGGCTTCCTAATCTATCCATTTCCCCACATTGCTGCTCTATGTGCCATTTAGATAGCGAAAGTGTTGACCATTTATTTTTCATATGTGGATTTGTCTGGAGAATTTGGCAACGCTGGCATGTATTTTCAAGGGGAAAATTATCCACTCCAGGTAGTGTGAGAGATGGCCTATCTCTTTCACACTCCACTGCTTCATCCAAGCAGTTGAAAGAGGTTGGCTTAATCGCTACATATGCAACACTATGGTTCGTTTGGCTTGAGAGGAATAATAGAATTTTCAACAATTATTCTCAGAACGAGAACCAAGTTTGGGAATCCATTAAGTTGGCTGCAAGCACGTGGGTGTTTGCCTCAAAATGGAACTTGGGTTTTGAACTCTCGGATTGGATTTTGGGGTGGGATAGATGCTTATATGGTTTGGGTTAATTTTTGACTGTGGCTATGTTTTAAGTCATGTGGGTTGTTTTTCTTTTCAAGTTTTAGGGGGAGTCTGTCCTAAGCTTTTCCCAGGTGTAGTTGCTATGTATATGTTCTGTTTATCAATAAAATCATACTTTGTTTCCTCTCAAAAAAAAAAAAGAAAAAAAAAAGAAAAAAAGAAAGAAAGAAAGAAAGAAAGAACAATAGAAAGGAGAGAAGAAAAAAGACCGAGACAAGGTAAAGAGAATAGGAAAATCACATGTGTAAAAAAACATAATATACTTGATTAGAACAAAATAAAAAGAAATAACATGAGGAAACAAAAATAATAGTACGAAAAATAGACTATTTTCCCTTTGGGTGGGGTTCATCAAGTGTTGTTAAGATAACAACAATATAAGTCTTCACTCTTCATATTATTAAATATTTTATTGTATAGCTTAAACATGGTATAACCTTTAATTCTAATAATTATACTCATATTTCCATTATGCAAATTACCTTTTTATTTGACCTATTTCTTAATTTTGATTTTTGATTTTGCTTTTGTTATATTGCTGCAAATATTTCCTTTTTTTCATCAATATTACATTTATACCAAAATGACTCTTTAAATAACTATACTTCCACTATATATCAACTTGTCTTATTTCTTTTAACATGTTTTTTTTTTTTTGGGTTTTAATTTGTGGATATAAAATTAAAGAGTGAAATATATATTTTTAAACAAGTGAGTTTTATTGTAGAATAATGTATGTAATTATTATGTGTTTGTATGTGTAAAACTACTTAATTGATTTACTTAGAGAGCTATAAATAAATATCTTTTGCAATGTCTAAGCCTCGAGTAGATAGGGCTAATCATCTAGGCATTTCCTTAAGGCCTTGACAACACAAGTCTCCAATACATGATCTTGATTTGAGGTACCAATGAAAAAAAAAGACTTTATTTTTATTTTTTAATTTTTGCATTTATTTGCTTTAAAACAACCATGCCTATGTGGCTACAATATATCTTGCAACTACTGTAAGGCTCGTCAATTTTGTTTTCTTTTGATTGAGGCTTTTCCTCTTTTTGCACGGGCTACTCAGGTATCAATTGATGGTTATGAATCAAGTATTTCTCTGTTTGAAGTTCTGGCTTTTGTGAACTATAGTTGAATCCAAAAAACGTCTTGAGTAGCTGGACACAAGTCAATAACTCTAGAATTATGATAGATGGCTCTCACATTTTCCACGTTTGAACAAAGGAGTTCTCCGTCTGCTTGAGAAATTCGGAGAGGAAGGTTAGGATTGTGGAAAAAACTAGGAACTTCTTTTTCCAGCTCGTGATAGGCGTGGATACGGCGTTATGGCTACAAGAGGTGGAAGTCGGAAGAAATCATAATCGCTCACACAGTAATGGCAAATGGACATGCAGGGATGGCAAAGGGGCCGTCTTACTCGAGAAGTCTGTGAATAATAGAGGCCAATTTTTTCGGATTATCAGGTTTGACAATGGCTCTACTAAAGCGGTTGTAATCCCTGATGATGGTTTTGGTAGGGGCTGGCAATTGTTTCAAAAAGGTCTCTTCCATTGTCTGGAAAGGAAGATTAATGATCAAAAGGGGATAGCCTTGAGAAAGATGGGTACGACAAGCAGTTCCATTCCAAAGAAGGAAGATGTGAAGTCTGCCGTACGGATGGCCAAAAGAAGATGCCGAAAGGTAAAGATATTGATCAGAAGAATGAAGACGAGGCTCAACAAAGAAACCCGTCGGGAAATGCACCCAAGGATCTGTGTGTACATCACTTGTCATCACGGCCAGTCTCAAAAATTGGTCCATCGGTGTCAAAGAAGAAAATCGAACACTCCACTGTTGTTTCCAAAAAATGGGAGTATGCAATTGTTATTTACAAGAAGGATCTTGCAGAGAGATGGGGGAAGGCGAACTTAACCATTTAAGGTATTCTGGGTAAAAACAGCTTCCTATCGATGTTGGCGGATGATAAGGCTATCCTATAGTGTGACAACCATGAGGAGTGTATTCGAACGTTGGATAAACTAGGCTCAGTGGAGATAAAGGCGAGAAGATGGTCTAAGGATGCGCAATGGACAGACCCATGTTTTCGTTGCAATGAGGATTGGATCGAGGTTGATGGGATTCCACTAGAGTTATGGAACTCCAACTTCTTCAACATCATCGAAAATTTATGTGGGGGTCTTTTAGATGTTCATCGCGACACAACAAACTTAACGTTCCTCCGGTACACAAAAATCAGAGTAAAAGGCTGGAGTAATGGATACGTCCATTCTTACCCCCTTGTAAAACATGAGGGTGTCAACCACGAGCTACGAATCTTTCGAATATCTGTTAGAAGAAACCAGAGTGACAATGATCATAAGAGTGGGTTTCTTTCAGATTGCTCGCCGGAGAATGCTCAAGTTTGGCGAGACAAGCCAGGGAGGTTGCAGGCACGTGCAAATCACGTGGGCTATCATCGTTCAAGATGGAGATGGAGGCTGAAATAGGGGTAGGGGCGCAGACACCTGTTGTAGGTCATGGCCAGGTGGCACCTGACGAGCCACCAGAATCGAATCGACAATCTGAAAAGGTGATTCTTGGAAGGAAATTCCAGTATGAAAAAGGGGATGTTAGCAAACGACAATAGGTGGAGATATTGATGGGTGGCGCGAGGATCGAGGGGTTGCGATCTGCCATTAGACCATAAAATAATGGGCCGATGTGCTCTGAATCAAAGGCAAATGGGCCAAATGCTAGGCTCAAGATTATTAACTCAATAGGTTGTATTCCACATGGCCTGGTTCTGAAAAATTGTAAGAAAGTGGACCCAATTAACATTCCAGATCAAGATGGCCCCGATGGGCCTTGAATGTTTCATATCCAAGTCGTCGACCACAAATGAAGCTATTTCTCTGGGAGCTGATGCGGATCACATGACTTCAACAAATGGATATGTGGGTCCAGATTCTTTTGCGTCAAAGGAAAAATCAACGTCTTTTCCGATTGACTCCATTATGCCGAACGGAAACAACGAGGAGGTTATGGATGGGTTGCACGAAATGGTGTAGATTGGTGCTCCAGACATGGTTTCACAATCACTGAGGGTCGTTGCCAGCCAAGTCCATCTTTCACAAGAGATGGATATCCAGACGACAAACAATAGAAGATGCAAATGAGGGATTCTCCCATGTTAACGGGACCATTGATCATGGGAGAAAAAGAATATCCAGAAACATGATGAGGAGAACGAGAGTTGAGACGTAGTTAAACTCTCAGATTCGGAAGGAGAACACTGATGATTTCTTTGGGGCATGTGATTGTGCTGAAGATGAATGGAGAGGGGTGTTTGAGGAGGGATGCGACAATGATAGTGATGATGATCTCATAGAGAGTGCAGATGATTACACGTCGAGTGATCATATCCCGGAGGATGACATCGAGCTAGCTGATTCTTTTTTTTGCGTCGATCGATAGCCAAGTACGCTAAGCTTTAATTTTTGATGGTCTATCTGCAAATTTGCCTCCCCCTACTGTTTCTATCGTTCCTTGTTCTATCACTTCACACAATAACATTACAGCTAAAGACACATGTCCTAGCCCCACATCCATTCCCTCTTCTTCTATACCGCAGCCACAACAAAATGCCAATGGTTTTGGGCAGGTCACGGATTCAGATCAAGTTAGGAGTCATGAGAATGTTTCGCTAGCGGCAGCAATCCAGGGCAGTTAGCTGATGTAGTTACAGGTTCTATCCCAGCAAGGAGACAACTGGTTAGTTCTGGGCAGAGGTTAGTCAGGGGAGAGTTAATGTCTCAAGAGGTCTTCGTTGATTACATAGAGAGGTTGGACATAAAGGCTAGCAAAGTTTAGCGGAAGTTAATGCTCAAAGGTATCAAAAACTTTAAAGGACCAACGAACAGGGACTTTCTCAACTACGGGGAAATGCCAAGAGGGATCCCAAGTTTTCTAAATGAGGATCATGTCTTGGAACATCCGGGGGAGTGGGTCTTGCGTGAAGAAGAATCTTATTAGGAGAGTGATCAAGAGGGCGAATCCTGACGTCATCACATTGCAAGAAACAAAGAAAATGAGAATTAGCAGGATATTTATTGGGTAGATTTGGGGTGCTAGATTCAAGGGATGGTCTTACCTACCCTCGATTGGTGCCTCGGGGGGGAATTCTTGTGGCATGGGATACACGTGTCCTAGAGGTTTGCGAAAGCATGTTTGGGGATTTCTCGGCTTCCATTAAAGTCAAGGATAAGGCTTCTAATCATTGGTGGGTAACTGGCATTTACAAGCCATCTTCCCCCCACGCGAGACATTTCTTTTGGGATGAGCTAGCAGGATTGGCAGCATTAGGTGAAGGGGACTGATGTCTTGCGGGAGATTTCAATACTCCGCGGTTTGCTACGGAAAAACTTAACAACACATGACTTGCTCGGGGCATGCATGAGTTTGATCAGTTGATCAATGAGCTTGAACTTCGGGATTTTCCTTTACATGGGGCCCAATTTACATGGTCTAATTTTAGAGCTACCCCCATTTGTTGTAGATTGGATAAATTCCTACTATCGAATCAATGGTGCCAGATTTTCCCGTCAAACTGCCAAGAAGCTCTTAGAAGACCAACCTCGGACCATAGGCCTATATACGGTGACGGTTAAATGGGGTTCCTCACCATTCCGGTTCGAGAACGTCTGGCTCACTCATAAGGAGTTTATGCAGAACATTGGCCAATGGTGGAGGGAGGTTGTGGCATTTGGCAGAGGAGAGCACCGATTTATGGGTCAATTGGGGGAATTGAGAGAGACGATTAAGCATTGGGATCGGGAGGTATTTGGCTTGACAAGCCTCAAGAAGGAGGAAGTTGAAGACATCATTGGTGCGATGGATGCTTTGGAGGAGGAGGGGAGTTGAAACTCTGAGTTAGCAACTTTCCGCAACATCTATAAAGCGGATTTGGAAGAACTTTCCATTAGAGAAGACGGGATTGCATTACAAAAAGCAAAGATCAAATGGCTTAGGGAAGGGGATGCGAACTCCAAATTTTTCCATAGCCTTCTGAGTAATTGTCAAAACAGAAATGTAATTCCGTCCATCGTATCGAAAGACGGGGTAAGGGTTGAAGGGGAGATTCGGGTGGTAAACGAGATAGTGCGTTATTCTTCAGATATGTACTCTTCCAAGAGAAGTTTCAACTGGGAGTTGGAAGGCATTGATTGGAGCCCTATTTCCACGTTTGATAGGGATGGTCTTGAACACTCATTCGAGATGGAGGAGATTAGGGCTACAGTGTTCAGTTGTGAGGGTTCTAAAGCCCCTGGTCCAGAAGGTTTCTCAATGTTATTTTTTCAAAAGGCTTGGGAGGAGGTGAAAGAGGATGTAATGTTAGTCTTTGAGGAATTTTATCAGAACGGTATCATTAACCAATCGGTGAATGAGACTTATATCTGCCTGATTCCTAAACGCTTGGATGCCCGTGGTCTTAAGGATTTCAGACTTATTAGTCTTGTCACTAGTCTTTACAAGATTATTGCCAAGGATCTCTCACTGAGACTCAAATCTGTTCTGAATAGCACGGTGGAAGTTACTCAATTTGCTTTTATTGAAGGATGTCAAATTCTTGATGCAGTATTAGTGGCAAATGAGGCTGTTGAAGATTATAGGGTTCGTGGAACCAAAGGGGTGGCTCTTAAAGTTGATTTTGCGAAAGCTTATGATACGGTCGAATGGGCTTTCCTTGAGCATGTTCTACTTAGGAAGGGTTTTGGGAACAAGTGGATTTCGTGGATGATGGGGTGTGTTTGCTCAGTGTCCTTCTCGATTATGGTGAGTGGGCGCCCTAGGGGCAAATTTGGGGCTGGTAGGGTACTTAGGCAAGGGGATCCTCTTTCTCCGTTTTTGTTCACTCTTGTAGCAGATGTTTTTGAAAGAATGATGACCAGGGCAAGACAGATAGGGGTGGTGAAAGGTTTTTTGGTAGGAAAAGACAATATCAAAGTCTCACACTTACAGTTTGCAGATGATACGCTTCTGCTACTTCAGGGGGAGGAAAGTAATGTTGAGGATGCTTTAAAGGTTATTCATTGCTTTTGCGAAGTTTCGAGAATGGGGATTCATTTCAGCAAGTGTCTAATGGTGGGTATCAATATGGATCCCGAGATGCTCTTGAGATTGGCTAATGTGGCAGGGTGTGCTGTGGGTTCTTAGTCGATGCAGTATTTGGGGCTTCCATAGGGTGGCAACCCGAGATCCACTTCTTTCTGGAATCCGGTGGTTAAAACTGTCCCCAGAAGGCTTCATGGTGGAAACATTCCCTTCTTCAAAAGGGGGGAGGTTGGCTTTGATAAGATCAGTCCTTCTTGCCATTCCTTCCTATTTTCTATCTCTATTCAAGATTCCCATTGGCGCGGATTCCTTCATAGAGAGGAAAATTAAATAGTTCTTTTGGGGGCATAGAGGGGTCTGCGGTTTGAGGAACCTGGTTAAGTGGAAGACAGTGCAGAGGCCGGTGGCGGAGGGGGCGCTTGATAGTGGAAACATTTCAAGGAGGAATACTGCTTTATGTGGAAAATGGTTATGGAGATTCATGAAGGAGCAAAAGTCGATTTGGGCAAGAGTCATCGCTAGTCGATACGGCAAGGTTGAATATCTTTGGGGGTGGAATCAAAGCCAGGTCTACAAGGAGATTGACATTGAGGGGTCCTTGGAGGTTTATTGGATCTCGAGCACCGGTGGTTGTTCCTTTCATCTCATTCACGGTGGGGAATGGGGAGCTTTTCAGATTCTGGGAAGATAACTGGCTTGGACCTCGACCATTGGCAGAATCCTTCCCGAACCTATATAGATTATCCGCTTTAAATAATCAGCCTATAAGAGACTTTTTAGCCCTCGATGAAAACTCACCTACATCCCCTCCACCCCTTCCTTGGAACCTCCATCTTTCTAGAGCATTAAGCATTAGGGAACACTATGAAATAATAACCCTCCTTTCACTTCTAGATCAAATTAGATTATCATCACAACTCGATAAGATCATTTTGTCCCTTGAACCGAATGGGATGTTTTCCTGCAAATCTCTTCGGGCCATCCTTAACAATCAGCCTTCTGCATCCCAGTTTCCACTAGCACCTATTATTTGGCAATCGCGGATCCCGTCAAAAATTAAAGTCTTCAGTTGGACACTGGCTCACCGTCGCCTTAATACAATGGATTTATTGCAGAGAAAACTTCCTAATGCATCTATCTCTTCTCATTGTTGCATGTTTTGCTATCAGGATCACGAATCTTTGGAACACATTTTCCTCCAATGTTCCTATGCCCGCAACTTGTGGGAGAGGTGGTTATCTTTTTCTAGTAACAGGTTTTTGCCTCCCCATACATTGGACGACTGCTTCTCTTTACCCCAGAACACTATCGTCTCAGGCTCTGGTAAGGATGCAGCGATATTTGCTTCATTCTCAACATTATGGCTTATATGGTTGGAGAGGAACAATAGAGTGTTCCATGAGAGGTCGAGGAGTGTTGCCTCTCTTTGGGAGATCATTAAGTTGTCGGCCAGCTCGTGGATTCACGCACCTAACCTGGTTCAAGGACTGTCCATTTCTGATTGGGTCGGGGATTGGAGTCTTGCATTGTATTTAATGGAGTTTTTTTGGGGCTTTTGTTAAGTTGGCTGTCTTGTTTTTGTCCAAGTTGTTTCTGGTTTTTGGGGATATTTAGCACAGCTTGTGCTGTTTGTTTGTCTGGTTATCACCATATTTGATTATCTAATAAAGTATATGTTTCTGCTAAAACAAAAAACTACTATAAGGCCCGTCATTGGAATATGTGCAAATGACTATTAGCAATCAACTCAATAGGTTGAGTGTAGCTTTTAGCCACCAATCTAACTTCAAACTCTCAAGTTTCATCATTAGTTTGAAGCTCAATATGAAAGGTAATCACACAATTTCCTTAATTCTTGGTAATAATCTCTCATACCATGTACCATAATCTTAAACATGTTTTCATCTCCACTTCCATAAGGTCGAAGTGCACACTATATGGAAAGGAGATTAAAGACTAGCAAAAGAAAAACACATGAAGTGAACAAAACAAAGCACTATAGGAAACACAATCAATTGTTGGGTGCATGTGCCTGGACATGTACCTTCAGTATTATTATAAAGATATGTTAGATTGCCAAGATTGGATGGATCTAGAGAGAAAGAAGCCTTTTGAAGAGGTAGATTTGGATCATTGCCATAGTACATTTGGAAAAGCTTCTATCCCTCATTTACCTATCTTGTACCTCATTAGACTATAGTTTTTTCTACTATCATCAAATAAATGTGGTGCCATGGGAACAAGACATGGTAGTGACCCGGAAGAATTGATAGAACAGGGGACAAAGAAGGCACCTCTTCCCAAACATCACTTGATTGGTTGGCTTTTTCGAAGAAATGGAATATTATATGCAAAGAAATGTTGACAAACAACTCTTGTTCAAGTGAGAGTGATAATGTTTGCACCCTTGTTGACTCAGAGCATATTCTAAGAAAATACACTTGAGGGTCTTAAGGTCCAGTTTGGACCTGTTCAACATTAGAAATTAGAATAGAACATGTAGAGCTAAAGAATTTCGGCGGAACAAGAATAATTAGGATGGACTGGACAACACTGCCACAAGTGATGTTCCACCAAGAATCTTGGAAGGCGTCTATTTATCAAACAAGCAGCAGTCTAGGCATTTGCCCAAAAAATGTTAGGAATACTCATGATGAAAATGTTGAAAACTAACGTTACTTAGAATATTAAATGATGATTGTGCACACATCACAATTAATGTGGTGTAGTGAAATGCCATTCTTTCTAATTTATAATTACTTGATGATCATATGCACATACATAAGATTCTTCCTAGTTTATACCAAGAAAAATGTACTGAAAACACAACTTAATTAATCTTTAGAAGTCGACGATAATCTATCTGAATTAAACAATCCAATATGCATGTTAGGAAATAGTAAATACCTGATGTTGAATGTCAATAGAGCCACCAAATAGCAGAATAGAGTAAGGAGAGATGATGCTAGTATCTCGTAGAAATACTTTGTTAGCTTCAACCTGAAAAAAACAATACTGTCAAATAGTAGCACTTCACAATTAATTTACGATATTTAGCGTGCTTCCACATAAAACTAGAATTTGATTCACTAACCAATAAAAGAAAGAACTTTCAAAACTCAACTCAACTCATCTAAGCCTTTTCCCAATTTCATGGGGTCGGCTAAAAAGATCTAAGTCTGTCAAACAATCATATGACTATCTCAGTCATTGGAACCAATGAGCTGAGAATGATCCTCTGCAGCCATGTGAGCTCGGAAACCGACCCCACAAAGAACTTTCAAAAGCAGGATTAAATTAAGCAAAGTTTTTTAATATATTCGGTAAGGCAGAAGAAGATGGGGGATTGGTCGTGATAGCTGATTTGGATGAGGTTTAGCATGAAGTAAAGCTAGAAGACAATCCACAACTAGAAAGGGCTACTATATTAGGCTCGACCTGGACCATCTGTTACCTAAGTCCAAAAAGATACCATACACAATATTTATAAAACTGTTAAACCAAATTTTGAGCAAAACAAAAATAAGGAAAGAAATAAAATAAATTTAGACAAGGGAAAGATGGCAAGCCCTCTTTTAAAAACCGTGTTTGTATAGAACTCTTTATAATAAAAGATGATAGCCCTAAAGGGTCACGGTACCGTTGGGAACTTGGGGTGAGCCAGTATGGACATGTGTTGATTCATACTGAACATGGAACAGAAACCATTAAAGTATTGTCTCATACATCATACTGAATAGGTGAAACATGCAGTAGACTTATTGTCCACAAAGATATTGTATCCTTGGAGTGTCTTCCCTTCATTGTTCTGGTGAATATTTAGTAGATACAACAATGGTAAAGGAAGACTTTCCAATGTTCGTGGAAATTGTCCTTGGAAGATTTATCACCATCATATTTGGAAGTCAAGGATTTTGAAAACCAATACTTGCTGGAAGATGTCAAGATATGTATTTTAGAGATGTTGGGATTTTATTTTGAGTAATAGATATTTACTGACCTTTTGCTCCTTTGATGTGTTTCCTGTTTTTGTCCTTTATACAATGTAATGTTAGAATTTTTCCATACAAACACAATCATAACTAAATGTGATGTAACTTGATCTATACCAATTCCATGTTGGAGATGGCAATGTAGAAATAGATTTTCATACTGGCCAATATATAACTAACAAGATCACCACTTCTTTATTCATTTTGCCAGATTTAGATGTTGATTTGAGGTTTTTACATGGTAGAAAACTAGTTGCACATCCTTTCAATTAGCTTTGATATCAACATCTGGAAACAAATCTCAAGCCATTTCAATCAATTATTTAAAACATGGTCCGAAAACACTGTAAGTGAAGTTTTCAAGATGCATCAAAGCAACTGCCAAGTGAAATAAATCATGTTTCGATCCATTGTTTCTGTAACGAAAAAAATTGGTCCTTCCGGTAGACTTCCCATGAAAACAATCCGAATCCGTAAATGTTGTGTTATAGATACTCCATTCAATTCTTCGCTAGATAGTTAAAGGCCTCAAAAACAATCTAAATATAGCTTAAATGCCACTCTTCCGACATTTACATTAACATGTCAATTACGCAGTGCTCCGGAGGTACTATGCCAGACAATCAGTGTTGAAGTTGGAAGCTGACAAATGTTTGTGTCCTTGTCCTTGACTCCTTGTTGCATGGTGAAACCCCAGCCACAGATTAAAAATGGAAGAAATTCTCAAGAAAATCCAGCAGCTCCCCATGGATCAAAATAAACAGATATAAAAAGAATAAGCAACTTCCGCTTGGAAAAAAAATGGCTTAATATGTTTCATATGGGTGAGAACCATATTTCTCTCTGGATAGTCATGAACCAACAAAAAGGGAATATAAGAAGAGCACTAAAAAAAAAATCTCATCGGACAACTGTTATGAAAAATAACAAATATACACCAACTCTTGAACTAAAGTACTTCCACTGCCATCCTAAATAGCTAACTTTATGAGGATAATTTTCATAGTTAACTATGTGTAAGATGCCACAGCTTTTCAAAATACTAATATGCATATTACCATAGTCCCTAAGCAATATTACTTTCAAATGTTGAGGAAATCAATAATTTTATCAATCAAGCTACTGAATGAATCCAAAACCTTTTCAAAGAGCTAATCAGCACAAACCTTTTCAAGGTAGACCAGAAATGGATACTGATAAGCTTTTACATTACTGTTGGTAGATGATGGGTGTATATAAACTTCTCTTCTTCCATCATACCAGCATGGATTGCCTTTTCTTGAATGATTAACAGATGCTTTTAGAACAGATCCAAAACCTGTATCAGCAATGCCGTATTCCGTAGCAGCCACATTTGGATATAAGCCTGCACATAATATTGACTACACTGGTATTTTCAGAATTTGTCCAAACTAGTTCAAGCACCATAACAAGCAACAGACACCTGATGAAACAAGGCAGTGAGATTCTAATTGAAATAGGACAATTTTTAACAAAAAAAAATGTTTTTGGTACTTTGGTTAATGTAGAATGCATAGAATATCCATATAGATATATAGTGTCGACTCAACTAAGCCTTTTCCCAACATATACCTATATAGTGTCATACTCAAACGGAAGCTTGTGGCAAGGAACATGTTTTCTCATAATGTTCTTATCCGTAGAAAGTATCCTATGAAAAATTTGCCATTATTTATATATATTATGCATTTATGTTATCTCTCTCTCAATCTATCTATCTATCTATGCGTGCGCCAGTGTTTTCAAGGTGCCAAGGCAATGTCTAGGCGAGGCATAGCCTAGGCGTGGCCTAGGAGATAAGAAAAATATTTATTTATAGGTCCCTAGATAATTAATTAATTATTTATAAGTCCCTGGATAGTTTGTATACAAAATTATATATATCTAACTATATTCTATAATAAATGTTAAATTTTCATCAAATGATAAAAAAACACTTCATATTAATTAAAATCATGTCCACAAAACATTAATTCATGCCATAATACACATTATCCAAAAGGTTCAAAAGTACAAAACTAAAATATCTATTGCCGGAGGGTCGTCGACGGTTGCTAGAGATTTCGACGACGTTTCTTGGTCAGAGCAAATGAAAAGGATAGGCTTAGGGAGAGAAAGATTCGAGAGTTTACTATAGAAAGGGGGTGTTTTTGTTTTTTGATCTTTTTTTTAAATTAGAGAGACCCCCCTAAACTTTATAAATATTTGCACAAACCCCCACTACCTGCCTAACACGGAGCCTAGGCGTTTTCACCCTAAAATGTCTAGGCGACAGCCTAAGCAAAGCCTTGAAAACACTGGCGCGCTCACACACATATTATTTAAGTTATTCATGCTTAAAAATTTTAAAGTATGTGATATTACATTCAAAAATATTATATTTCTATATTATGAGATTTATTTAATTTTTATCAACTCGACCATGCCTAGGCAATAACGACACTGTGTTTCCTAAACAAGGAAAGTCCCTATGCATCACCTTGCTGCTTAGAAAACACCAATTTTTAACATAATATTCATATTCATTATGTAAGAAATCAATGAATTGATTGAGCTGAATGAAAAACGTCTCATAAATTAATCCAGGTTATTAGGCTCATATGCCACACCCCATTTTTTTTCATTAAAAAAAGGTTCTTCACCTATACACAGCTCACATCCATTAAACTTGTAAGAAGAGAAAAATGGTCCTAATCATTTACCTTGATAATTGACGAATGATGGGAATACCTATTGAATGGTTGGGTCATGTCTGCAAACCAGCTATCAAGTTTGTCTTTATTTTTCACACTCTGATCATAAAAAAATGCCCAGTTAAAGCTCCAGTGGCAAAAGGGAGCAAATAACTTTAGATACATTACTACATGAACTACAAGCAAACTACATAGTAATTGACTCCACCTGAAGTGTCTTTGGAAGATTAATTAGCCCAATATCAGCCAACAAACTTCCGAATTGTAGGTGCATGTCCCTGAGAGACCATAAAGAAATGAATGGAATTGGCATGGAATAAAATTCTCTGAATCATTTTTTAAATGTAAAGCAAATAAAACAAAAGATTCTATCGAAATTAGGTAAAAAAAATTGTAATAAAAAGTAAATTCAAAAAAAAAAAAAAAAACCTTGATCTTTTACTCTTCAAATGCATAGTAAAAACAATCAGTACTATCTTTAACTTTTGTTGTAAGATGTTCCTAAAGAATAAAAATATATATGAGATTGAAGCACAAATCTCCTTTTTCTTCTACTTCGAATGCAAAATGAAATTTTCCTTTTGCCCATTTTTTAATCCTCCTTTTCCTTTCTTTTTTTTTTATTCCTCTTCATTTTATTGCATTACAATCATTTTTTCTTTTTGTTCTCTCTTTTCTTTCTTTGGAAGATTTGCGGACCAATATTTGAATGCAAATCTGAAATGTTGACACATATCTTGTGCTAGTTTTATCGTTATGTCAGGTTGATACAAGCACTTTCGGGTTTGGAGATGAGAATCTTAAAAAAATAGTTTAATGCTTAGCAAGGGTGCCAGAATTCAAGGAACTATAGGGTCAAGCAAGCTTGTGGTTTCATTGAATTGCATTCATTGGCTTCTAGGCAGCAACTGAAGCCACATCGAAACCATAATGCATTGCTATCAAGAAAACAAGAATTGGTAAAAAAGTAAAGGACGGCAAGGTGTTCTCCAATGGGAACAAAACAAGGAAACACTATGATGGTGAGACCCAACTTCTCATCCAATCAAACAAAAAAAAATCAAGAATTTCATTCCTTGCATAGATCCATAACATGGTTCTAAATTTGATGACGTCCCCACATAAACCCAATATTGGAAGAATTCTCTTTGAGTATCCTCTTGTTCTCCTCCAATTCAATTGACCATATGAAGGCTAGGACTATTGTCTTCTAGAATTTAAACTTTAAGGAGGCAACTTTGTTTGGAAGCTTGAAAATATCCTTGCTCACTTTTGTTGTGGGTTGGGGTGGGGGGGGTGTTGCATTCGCACACCAATCAACCGAAAAATTCCTCCATAGACAAATGGTGAGGGGCACTAAAGGAGGATAGGATCAACAAACACACCAATGAAGATTGGTCAACATAAACAGTGTCTCCTTCTGCATCACATGACAATACTAATTCTCCTTTCCCTTTGAGCCAGAAGCCATTCGAAAATTCAAACCCTAAAAAGAATTTGAATTTCCACATTAAGGGGGATGGGAAAATTTAGGGTTGGGTTATCAACAACACTAAAATCAAATATTATCATTTAGAACGGAAATATAAAACAGATCAGTCTTTAGACAAAGAAATGAATCACGGGAAACAAACCTGACCGTGAGCATAACTGAACTGCTTAAAAAATATAATTTGCAAAAACTTTGAGCAGCTTTTGCTCCCTTCTGCAAGGACAAACTCTATGGTCAGTGTGTGTTAATTGTTACAGGACCACATTACTAGCAAGATTAATAAATGGAGATGTCCTCTTCCAATATGTAGTCAGCATAAAAATCAAGAAAGCAATTTCTGTTTTCTAAAGTTACTTTTCTCTCTCACTGAACTGCAAGGCAGTGCATTCTTGTATAAAGTCAAGAACAATTACACAGATATTAGAAGAATAATTGCTAACCTCACGGAGAATCTTTGCCCATTTGTTGTATGCAACCACCATAACCAGGTGGTCTGATTGCTTGTCACCGTCGATAGAGTGCTCTACACCATCTAGCTTATCACTCAACAACAACTGCTTCGCTCTTTCCACACTTTGCTTCTGTAAGAGATGAACCATGTCCAACTCATTGTTTCCAAATTTGTAAAAGGCACGAAAATCTAGTGCTGTATTAAGAAATGACCTCATCTTTTGGGTGTAGAAATGGTGACTTGTAGCTCAAGAATGCTGAAACCGCGAGAATAGGAGACAAGCACCTAAATATTCCACCATAGACCATCATCTGCAGCAACAATGCATGAAACTGGAATGTTATTCAAAGACTGTAGGCAAAAGATAGTATTAATACGGACCCCATGATAATTACCAAAAGCAACTGCTTATTGTGGCACAAATGAAAAATATCTGATGCAGAGCAAGCACAAATAACTAACTCTGGTTCTGATTATTCAACTCCTAAAGCCCAGCTTCCCAAAAAGAAAGGACCCTCAGGATAAGACTATGTGATAGATGTTTAGAAGAGAAACATGTTCTAAAGGAGAAAACACATTTATCTATCATGGCAGTTGCACTAAGGTACATAAACAGATTTTATGCACGATATCATAAATGGTGATTGCAATATGTTCGGAACAGTTCTGCATATTGTGTACAGCTAAAGGAAAAGTTATTTAATACATAGACAAGGATAATGATATGGATATATGTTGGAAAAAATTGGTGTTCAATTACATTTTTATCACTAGAATAAAATCTTCTGCTTTAAAATAATTTCTAAGCAGATCTGTGGCTCAAAAATGGGTTCAAAGTAAACTTCTGCTAACAATTATCCATGAAATGTTCTTGCAAGAAGAAGCACATGGGGTCAATTAACAATCAGCTCATATTCAGCTTCCCATTTTATCAACATAAAATAATTACAATCAAAGAACAGCAAATACTTTTGAGCACATAAGATCACAACAAAAAGAGCTTGGGACATAGCAATAATTTGAAAAATTCTATACCTGCCACAAACACAACCGTCCATTTGGGCATAGAACTAACATTCCAATGCATTATGCTAGCAAAGCTAGTTGACATAAGAACAACAAACAAAATAAATTTTGGGAAGAAAATGCCAATGTTACTTGTTAATTCCGGATTTTACAGGATTGAAGTTAGGAAGAATTCAAAATTTCAATATGTTTGCGAAGTGAAATTTATTTATAACTTTTTCCCCATTTCTTTCAACTTCTGGTAGTTTGCTAATTGCAAAATTATAAATCATTTCAAGGGTTCTCATTTCAAAAAATAACCAATCTGTGTCTTAGTTTTTATAGTTATGGAAAACAGTTTTTTCTTTGTATTGATTGTGGCTTCAACTAATTTGTTTTAATATTGAATGGATGCATTGAATTCGTATGGCAGTGCTAATAACACCTGTTGGCACGCATCAAAAGCAGCCTATCGAAGCCCATGGAAATTTATTACTTCCATCTACCCAACATTCCTTAACTCGATCTGATGAAAACCTGGTAATGGTGAAAGTATTAGGTTTTTGGAGGAGGTGAGGCAGGGCACCAATAGATTCCAGCACCTCTTCCCAAATATCTACCGTTGACCAACCTCAAAAACCACCCTAACACTGCTTTTCTTGGAGATTCAAACAACCACATAGGGAGGAGCCGCCAATGGGTCTTACACTTAGCTAGGAACCTATCAAATAGAGAGACTGTGGTCACCCTTCGGGCAACTTCACAGTCAAGTCTTTCTTTCAAAATATTACCCACGACCATGACCCCACAACTATGCACTCTCCTTCCCAACAAATATCATTTGGAAAGCACATGTTCCATCTGAAGTCAAAATACTAGGGTGAATTTCTGCTCATGGGAAACTAAACTGTGCTTATGTTCTTCAGAAAAGGCTCAAGGGATGGTCGATTTCTCCTAATTGTTGTTGTCTGTGCAAGGAAGCTTCCTAAGTCCATTTGACACAGTCTTGGAGTGTGTGTTTATGTAGTCGACATAGAGAAGACTATGTTACCTACACTCTTTACTTTAGCCAAACAAACTTGTGCCTGACGCTTCATGATACGACAAGAGTGTGGGATATGTGTCTTGACACTTTAGATTTTGAAATATTACCATGAAGATTTTCCAATGGAAAGAAGAGAAAGCTTGAAAGAAGATAATGACTAATTGGTGACAGTACACGTAAGTAAGGGAACAAAAACAACAAAAGAAAAAAAAAAGAAGGAAAAGAACAACATATAACATAGGTTGTACAATGAATATAAAATTGTCCAAGTACCCAAATTCAAGTTTCGAGACATTTTTTTTATCCGAGTCCTGTAACCTAAAATTTGAAAATGAACAAGTCGAACCTCTAAATATGTACCCGTATCCGACACACGTACCTAAGTCCATGTAACATAGGGTGAAGATGGCAAACATATCTACAATGGACTGCTTTACCGAATGTGGAAGTTTTGTGGGCCTTCCCAAAAAGCAAGGTGTTCCCCACAAGGTTGAAAGACTACTGCAGAGTTGTCATTTTTGTTGTGGTTTGGGCAATGTGGAACGAGAGGAACGGTAAGATTATTTTTTTTTTACAACTTAGTGGTATCCAACCCTTCGGCCCGACTAATCCACTAAGGCCCCTGGTGAAATCGAGCGGGAGTAAGATTTTTAAGGATGAGGATGCTGATTCTACTAATGTTTGGGCTAAGTCCCACTAGCTTGCATCTCTTTGGGTTAGCGTGTCTCCTCTAGCTAAGGGTTACTTACAAGTTTGGATCGGGGGTTAGGATTCCATTTTGGATTGTACCTAACTTTCCCTTGAATGACTCCTTGTTCTCTCAGGGTTTGTTTTGATCTACTATTCCACTTTTTGGCTTCTTACTGTTATATATGTACATATATATATATACACACACACACTAGTCCCTATCAAAAAATAACACAATCTCTTTTTAGAGAAAGAAACTGAAAATTTCAAGAAATTTGAATTTTATCCTTATGCTCAATAAAAAAAAATTATACAAAATGTATCAATTTGCAAACTTTATCATAAACTCTCAACCATTCATATGTGTTACCTGTGTATATGGAGAACTAATCATCTTGTAAACAAACCCAATTTGAGAGTTAAGGTTCAAATTATGACCAAAACCTCAACAACACCTCTTTGAAGTTTTTTGAATTGATGAACAATATAAAATTTCTAAAGTTGTGTTGAACTTCCTAAAAGTCAATGCCTAAATTGCAGAAACAAAACCAATTTTTTTTTAAGAAACAAAAAAGTATATATATAATAAAGGACAAAACCGAGTAATTTAAAGTTCAATTCTTTACCATGGATCACCAAGCATTCAAAAATACAAGAAATTGTGTGAAAAATTGAAAATGATATTTTCAATATAAGATTGCATATTGTAAGGAAAGAAAGAAAGCAAAAGTAGAGCTAACTATTCAGACCTTTCCAATCAAAACATCAACAGGCAGCTTCGCCAAGTGGTACCCAAGAGGTGTCAACTCTTCATTTCCCTCGATAGCACCAACCTTATCATGGACAAAGTGAACACGTAGATGAATTCATGAAAGTATCTAGTAGCAACTATCATGGTAATTTCCAAAGAAAAAATGAAGGACATTCACAACTTTAAAGCATTTCAAAGAAAAGGTACGAAAAAAAAAAAAAGTGATGATGACAAGAAAGTACTTGTTATGTAAGGATGGAACATTTAAACTTCAAGGCCATACCTAATTAAGCCCCTCTCTTACAAAAAGGTAGCTATATTTTTATGCCTACATTCTATTGCTTTTTCATATTGATGCATATACCTATGTTTTATCCACTTTGAGATGTTCTTCGCCTATTGTAAAGTGCTTTATATCTGTTAATAAATATCTAGTTTCTTGTCAAAAAAAATAGATAGTTTGGGAAACCTAATTAACTACAGTGGTTAGCAATATAGTAGATTCTTGGAGAATGAATACATCCATAATTCATTAGTTGGTTGAACATAAATTTTTAACATTTTCCATGAAATTTTAACCAAATAAGAAAAACAAAAAAAAAAATGTCAGGAATTGATCAATTCATTTTCTTCCTTTCAAAAAAACTATCATGTTAAACTTATGATATTTAAAACATCCAAAACTACATTTATAAATTTTCTAAAATGTCAAGAATAATTGCCAAGTTTTTTCCGAAGGCTTTTTATATTCTACTTTTAGAGCAAAATACAACGTGATCTAAATATATAGGAATAAATTTATTAGGACCTAAACCATTAATCCGAAAAAAAAAATTAATGGATTGTGTACATAAAATTCTAAACAAGAATAAATAATGACATCTAAAGCCTTAGTGTGAGTGTATATGATGAAGAGAAAGAAATTTGATTTCATGCCCAACCTTGTGGAATTGACCAAAGTGAGATGAGTGAGATGTTGACTTAGGATTTTGCCAATATAGAGTTGGTGCAGTTGGTAAAGATATGGCTTTGAAACCCAAATGTTTCAATTTCAACTCTTGCCACTACCTCACCCAAAGGGTGATTCGAACTAATGGGTCAAGAACTGACTTGTTACCTCCCCAAGAATGCAGTCTGGTGATGGAACTAGTTTTCGAGTCAAGTGTTTAACTTGCAATATAGTTGACCCAACTATGTTATTGAATCATGTGTATAATATGGGTTGGTCCGACTCCTATACATCTCCTTACAATGTATCCGAGTAAAGCTCCATTCTGAATAGTGGTTCATTGCCGCCTGTAATTGTATGATGTCACATGCGCTTGCTTCATTGGACTAATGACTATATCTATACTAGAAATGGTTTGCAAAGATCCAATCATCAAACATGCTTACCTTCTTTTGAATACCACTTAATCTCTAGGTGTTTCTTCTTGGTTTGTGGAGTAGTTCTAATTTTGAAAGGATAACGGATATTGGGGTTTGGCTAGCAACATTAATGAAAGTTGATGGGATCAGAGACCAAGACCACTTTTCTTCAGTTACATTCATCTTTGGGCCTTATGTTTCCAACTGAATCATTCATTTACCTTTCTATTGAAGGCAAAATGAAACCATTGAAGAATTAATAAGCGAAATAATCAAGTACTTAGTAATGTCTAGAAGAAGCCTTGTCATGGATGTTCTCGCAAACAACCCCCCCCCCCCCAATGACCATTTATTTATCCATTTCCCCTTTGTTGCTTGTAATTTAAACAAGATATGCCTAGAGAGCTCATTGTCACTTGCGCTCATCCCCCTACATGCTTAGCCTTGGACCTTTTCTGGTGAAAGTCCATAAAGATTTGGAGGATAGTTTAGTGTATTTGGAAGGAGAGCAACAACCAAACTTTTGAGGTGATTTCCGGTGACATTCCTTCTATTTAGGAGTAAGTAAAATTTAGGGTATCTTTGTGGATAGCTTTTAGTAGCCTATCCAAAGGGTTATAGTTTTTCAAACAAGCTAAGAACTTGGAGCATTTGGAAAAATTTGGCATCAATGGACTCTCATTGGGTAGAGAACTGCCTATCCTCTTTATCCTCCTTGTAGCTCTTTTATCTTTCCATATTGAATATGACTTCTAGTTTCTCTACTTCTTTCCTATACAGAAAACAAAAGAATTTTAGGTACTTATAGAAAAAAGTACTTAGTACTGTATAAGAAACGCTCCTTTAAAGCATACAAGGAAGTATGCAAATGATTGTGGTGTTCCATCTAGTAATTATTATGACAACATTTCAATCAATGTATTTTTTAAACAGAGAAGTTTATAGTGATCAGCAGTACATTGAAAGAAAACGAAGTAGATTATTTCTTTTTTCTACCATAAAAACAATAAAAAATATCAATCAACAACAAAATCAAGGAAAAAACAAAAAGATAAAAGCATATGTCACATTGAATATATACCTCATATAATGAGGAAAGTGCTGATGTTATTGCCTCTTCTCGTGGAGGTTCTATAGCCTGGAAGCAAGCAACAAATTTTTACTAAACAAACAAAGATAGTAGTGATAAATGCATGAAATTATGAACATGAAGGATTCTAGGTACCATGAACCGACCTTCATCAAGAATGGCTTAATATATCCAAGAGAAAGTGATTTGATTTGTAGACACAATTCTACCAATGGCATTCGAAGCATCTCAGGAACCTTGGAGGTAGCAAGAACATACATTAGAAATCATACATGAAAACTAACACATGAAGGGAATCTATCAAATACCTGGTATGGGCGCATGAGACTTTCAAATCTATGGCGTGTGTATAAGCAAAAGCAGAATCCAGGTTTTACACGGCCAGCTCTTCCTCTTCGTTGTTTTGCATTAGCTTGGGAAATCCAATCTTCAACCATGCTAGAAAGTTTCTATAGAAATGAAGTAAAATCTGTTAGTTTAACCCCTAATAGTTGAATATGCACCAATAAGAAATTTATGTTGTAGTTACCAAGGTTTATAAAGTGTGAGTTGTAATTGAGATGACTGCCCTTGTGAGACTAGGCAGGAGCCTCATAGCAGTTTAAGGTGTAAGCCTCACATTTCTTTAAAATTAAATAAATAATTAAGAAAAATTCATAAAAAAAATTACTAGTAACAATGATACATCAAAAACGTCTAAAATAAGTTTAAATATGAACTGATTTTATATATCCTTGGAGAACTAAAGTGATTTTTCTTAAAATGATATGTCTTCATTGTCATTCACATCATCAAGAACTAATTGAGCACATATCATACGTCAAGCTTTCCAAAATTCAAGTTTTAAAGTATTAAAAGCATCAACAATAAAAGGTTAGCAAATATTTGTAAAATTATAAGGTCTTCGCCACTTCTTACCATTTTTTAATTAATACAAGTTGACTTGGAATAATTTGTCAAAAATATTTAGATTAATACGTTAGTATTTATAAAATTGTTGGAAAAAATAAAAATATATAGCTAGTAGGGACCTTTCGGAAGACTAATTGGCCAATTTAAGAAAAAAAAAACATCAATTTCTCAATGAAATAGAGTTAAATCTTAACAACTAAAATAATTAGTTTTTTTTTTTTTTTTTTTGATAACCGAGGGTATTCGGGTATCTAGTCCCAACTAATCCCTTGGGCCCCTGGTTGCTCGAGAGACTCCCCCAATGGCCAACGCTAGTGGAGAGTTGAACTCGTGACCTCGTTTCCTGAGACGAGCTCCCCGAGCTACTCAACCAACCGAACGTTGGTTCTAAAATAATTAGTTATAATATTCAAAACCCATAATCATTATTTATTTTTGAGAAAAAAAAAAGTTTTACTATGCAAAAGCTAAGGCTTAAGCCTCATTATGCCTCGAGGCATTTTTTGGCGCCTCGCCTTGAGGCATGCCTCTAGGCATACCCTCACACTAGTGGTGTACATTGTACACGAGTTGGTTTAGGTTGGTTTTGGGCCAAAACCTGCCCAACCCAAACAATTCGAGTTGGGAAATTGCAACCCAACCCAATCTATCCCCACAATCCAAATTGACCTAGTTCGGGTTGGATTGAATTGGTCAATCGAGTTCGGCTTAGGTCTAGTCTTTGGTCAATTTCAAGCTACATTTAGCTTTAAATAAAGGCCACGTTGGAGCCCAATCTGGTGCAACCTTCAAATCTATGTATTTTAGTCTTAAATGAAAGCTCTTTTTTTTTTCTTTGAGATTGGTGGATATCAGGATTCTTTCGTTTCCTACTAATCCCTTCGGGCATGGCCACAAACACCCTTAGAACTGTTGGCCAACATATTGGTGGGTGGCATGAGTCCCGATTCGAACTCTCCATCTCAGGGTTGGGGGCGCTTGCCCCCAATCACTAAACCAACCCACCGTTGGTTTTAAATGAAAGCTCTTAGGCACTAATAGTCTCAATCTATTTGAAACTCAACGTTATCAACTCTCATTATTAAAAAATATATACAGTACGAAAGAGCATAAATGAACACATTTATCCAATTAACTTGGCGAAACAAGTTAATACAAGGGAAAATAGAATTAGGGTTTTACATTTTTGGAAGTGGTTCGGTTTGGGTTGGGCCAGTCGAGTTACGGTGGTGTGAAACACGCGACCAACTCGAACTAATCGAGTAGGGCATTTTGGAACCCAACCCCACCCAAATGAATTCTAGTTCAATTCGGCCAGGTTGGTCAAGTTCCCGTAACACACGCGATTTTCAAAACAATGATCATGTACTAGTTACACATACATATATTTTTGGTCTGAATTCATAATATATTAAAATGGAAATTGTGAAATAAAGAGACCTAGATATATAGATTTGTCATTGTTTACTTCTAGGATAACTAATAGTCAGTCAATTCAACACTTCAACATAAGCTTATGCATTTTTTATATGATGCGTTTTATAGTAATTATGTTAGTTGTGTATGAAAAGAGGTGATGACACATACAATTGAGCAAAACATTTGTTTCAGATGAAAACTAAGGAGTGGTAATGTTGTAAAAAGTAAAATAATAAAAGACACAGAGATGTAACGTGGTTCGGCTCTATGGCCTACCTCCACGGGAAAAGAGAGGGAATATTTCTTATTCGTGATGATACCTCAATGGAGGAACACCAAATAAATAGACTTACAGAGTTGTTCACTGTATAGTAACTTTTACAATTTCAGTATCTTTTAGATATGGCAACTCCTAAATATGGCAACAAATAAATGGCAACACCATAAATGGAAACACAATCCCCCAGATTTCTCTCTTCTCCGCAACACTCCCCCTCAAGCTGGTGAATAAAGATTTACCATTCCCAGCTTGGGCACACTTGCTTGGAATGCAGTATGGCTTAACCCTTTAGTGAGCATATCAGCAAGTTGATTAATGGTAGACACATATGGAGTACAGATCAACCCACTATCAAGTTTTTCTTTAATGAAGTGTCTATCAATCTCGATATGCTTGGTTCGATCATGTTGAACTGGGTTATGAGCAATGCTTATTGCATACTTATTGTCACAATAGAGTCTCATAGGGCCATCCCAGTGTATCTTCAAATCTGTCAAAATTATTTACAACCATAATAGCTCACAAACCCCTTGTCCCCTTGCCCGAAATTCTACTTTAGCACTAGATCTGGCCACAACATTCTGTTTTTTACTTCGCCATGTCACCAAATTCCCACCAAGAAACATACAGTATCCAGTAGTTGATCTTCTGTCAACTACTGAACCAACATAGTCTGCGTCCGAATACCCTTCAAGAACTACTCCTGTATGTCGTTTCAATAAGATGTCCTGCCTTGGAGTCCCTTTAAAATACTGTAAGACACGGTTAACTGCTTGCAAATGAATATCTTTAGGGTTGTGCCTGAACTGAATGATTACACTCACTGCATATGCAATATCAGGTCTCGTGCGAGAGAGATAAATGAGTCCCCCTACTAGTCTTTGATACATCTCCTTATTGACATTAGGTGCTTCTTCAGCTTATGATTGGGATCAATAGGTGTGGTTACCGGTTTGCATGCTAACTTCCCTGTTTCTTAAAAGAGATTTGTGATGTACTTCTGTTGAGATACAAAGATCCCCTATTTGGAATGTGCCACTTCAATTCCAAAGAAAGTACTTTAACCGTCCTAGATCCTTGATCTCGAATTCTTTGGCCAGAGACTGTTTCAGGCTTTGTTTCTCATGCTCATCATTTTCAGTCATAATGATGTCATCTACATATACCAAGAACGTTGTAACTCCCCCTGACGCTGAGTGCTTAATGAATAATGTATGATCTCCTTGGCTCTACTTATATCCCTTCTCTTTCATTACTCTCGCGAAGCGACCAAACCATGCTCTTGGAAATTGTTTAAGTCCGTACAAGGCCTTTTCAGTTTGCACACTTTACTAGTGATTACACAACTTTCGAATCCAGAAGGAACCTCCATATAGATCTCTTCTTCCAGTTCTCCGTGAAGAAAAGCATTTTTCACATCAAATTGTTGTAAATCCCAGTCGTAGTTGGAAGCCAAAGAGAGCAATACTCGAACCGTTTTCATCTTGGCAACTGGTGCAAATGTCTCCAAGTAGTCCACACTGTATGTCTGAGTGTACCCTTTCGCTACTAATCTTGCTTTGTATCTCTCCAGTGACCCATCTGCTCTGTACTTAACAGTATAAACCCATTTGCATCCCACGGGTTTCTTTCCGGTAGGTAAATCAACTAACTCCCATGTTGCATTTTTTTCTAACGCCTCCATTTTCACATTCATAGCCTGTTTCCAATCTTTATTAGATAAAGCCTCGGATACTGATGTAGGAGTCTTGATATTGTTCAAACTGGTAAGGAAACTCTTATGGGTTGGTGAAAACTTCTCAAAGGACACAACATGAGATAGTGGATACAAGGGACGTTTGGTGCATTCCCTAATTCCATTTCTAATGGCAATGGGTAGATCACTGTTAGGTTTAGAGGCTAAAAAATCACTGTTAGTTTCAGAGACTAATGAAATTTGTAAGGAGGACTTGGTTCAGATTCTTGAACTTGCGTCAGTTCAGGGACTGCAGCTCTCTTCCTAGAGTACTTTTGTCCAGTCATCCGATCCATAGGTTCATCATTTTGGTTATCAATGGGTTCAAAGAGGGTAGGAGATTCAGGTTTGGTTTGTTGAAGGTTAAAAAGGTTAAGAGAGTCAAAAGGATCAAGTAGACTCCGATCTTTGTCTTCCATGATAACACTCTCCCCCTGAAGAGAAGAAGCGGAAAAATAGGGCTTATGTTCACAGAAAGTGATATCGGCAGAGACAAAGAATTTCTTTGATGGCGGATGATAGCATTTATATCCCTTTTGAGTGGAGGAGTATCCTACAAAGATACACTTGAGAGCTCTGGGGTTCAACTTCCCCCTATTAGGTTGGTGAACATGGACAAATGATACACACCCAAATATCTTAGGTATAAGATTATTGGAGATTTTGAACTTAGGGTAAAATTGACAGAGTTTTTCCATAGGAATTTTGAAACCAAGGGTTCGGGATGGTATGCGGTTAATAAGGTGTGTTGTAGTAAGGACAGCTTCCCCCCAATAGGACTTAGGCATATTATTCTGAAATAAAAAGGCTCGGGTTGTATCAAGTAGGTGGTCATTTTTTCTTTCAGCAACTCCATTTTGTTGTACAGTGTGAACACAGGATGATTCATGAAGGATCCCCTCGTTTTGGAAGTAATTGGTCAAGGTTTGATTAAAATAGTCTCTTGCATTGTCAGATTGAAATCCCTTGATTTTTGTACCAAACTGGGTGTGTATCATGTTATGAAGGTAGGAAGAACAAAGCTCACATCGGATTTTTGTTTCAGTAAGAATATCCATGAGACTCGAGTACAGTCATCAATGAAAGACACAAACCATCGTGCTCCAGAAACATTAGGTATTGGAGAGGGACCCCAAATATCACTATGAATGAGATCAAAAGGATCTGAACTTCTTTCATTACTAAGTGGAAAAGATAAACGCTTGTGTTTTACTAGTTCACACACTTCACAATGAAAATCTTCAACATCTAGAATTTTAAACAAAAAAGGAAACATGATTTTAGGGGTTCGAAAAGAAGGACGGCCAAGGCGACGATGATGAAGCCATAGCTTTTCTTTATTGAAAAAATTGCGCTCGGAGAGAAATGAAGTGTTACTCTTGATATGATGTATTGGTGTCTCAAGGTAATATAGCCTGTCTTGTTCCTTAGCACGTCCAATCATCGTCCCCAAATCCTGGTCCTAAAACACACAGTAAGTAGGGAAAAATGTTACATTACAACTCAGACCATGGGTAAGTTTGTGAATAAAGATAAGATTAGTAGATAGTTTAGGAACATGAAGAACATTTCTGAGTGTAAGGGTGGAGTTGATGTCAACATCACCCATACCAGCAATTGTGGTTAAGGATCCAACAACTGTGGCTATTTATCGACTACTATGACAGGGGTTGTAGGTATGAAACATATTGGGGGAATTGGTCATGTGATCAGTAGTACCAGAATCTATAACCCAAGAGTTAGCAAAAGACTTATCCGAGACTTTAAATCCAATAGAAATAGGAAATTTACCTGAATGTGCCAATGAACAGGTACCTGAGGGTTCGTCCAGTGTGCCAAGCAAAGATTTCAATCTTTCAATGTCGCCTTGGTTGAATCCTACTGGTACCGGGAAGTCTACAACTGTTTGTTCATTAGACAGATGGGCGTGTCCACTGCTCTTCTGTTGTCCTCCTTTGTAGCCCCATTCTTTACTGGAAGTTGAAGGCTTTCCATGTAGTTTCCAACACTTCTCCCTGGTATGTCTAGCCTTCTGACAATAAGTACATCATAGATTGTCTCTATTGTCTCGATTTGGGACCTTTGATGATTCAGCTCGCAGAGTATTTGTCTTCTGATTATTTTCCTGATTGGCAACCATAGCTGAGCCTTCCATCTTCTGAGATGTGAGCATAACACTTCTTCTACTTTCTTCAGTCTGAATTGCAGAGATAGTCTCATTTAGAGTTGGCAATTCTTTGTTGAGAGTCTGAACTCTCACTTGATCAAACTCTGCATTGAGTCCAGCCAAGAGGTCATAGACCCGATTCCTCTCAATGTAGTTTTTTAGAACTACAGCATCTGCAAGGCATTTAGTCTCAATACACCTATAATGGCCAAGTTCCTGTAAGAGATTCTTCAATACATTGGCATATTCTGTGACCGTCATGTTGCATTGTTTTGTTGTTCCAACTTTCACTTTGATCTCATACACATGAGCTGCATCATGGGCCATAGAGTATGTCCGATGAACGGCACCCCAAATGTCTTTGGCGATAGTCAGAAACATGCATGTATCACTAATATTTGGCGTCATTGAATTCCATAGCCACGCCATTATAGAAGCATCTTCGTTATCCCACACTATAAACTAAAGATCTCCAGGTGTAGGTCCAGTGCCCAAAATATGACTCAATTTCCCTTTGCCCTTTAAAAAAGTACGCACCAGCAGAGACCACTTCAAATAATTTTTTCCATCAAGCTTGTATGTTGCCTGAATGTTTAGTAGTTCCCTTTTCTCCGTTTTGTCAATTGTTTCTTCAGTCTGCACCGTTTCAGAAGTAACCAACATTTTTTATTTTTTATTTTTTATTTTTTTTTTCTTTTTTTAGGTTACAAACTCAAAAATAATAAATAAGTAAAAGAAAAAAATAAAAGGAAGAATAGAAGAAGAATGGCCTCACAGATGATAAGATGAGATGTTGCAGGAAGAAGAAGAAGATGGCACAGTGAAAACGCAGATGAAGATGGGGACACAGATGCAGCAGCTCGGCACAGCGAAAAACGCAGCAGCAGTGCAGAACACCAACGACGAGGCAAACGATGTCGCGGGGAACAAGCAACAATACGAACAACAACGACAATGACGATAAGGGTTTCTTCGAGCAGCACGAACGACAACGATGATGCAACGATGGTGATGAACAGCAGTAGGTTTCAACTGCGATGGCGACACAGATGTGTTTCAACGGCGATGGTGACGCAGATGCAGCATCTCGGCACAGCGAAAACGCAAAATGAAGATGTACCACAGCAATAGCAGATCCGATGAGAAGATTTCGACGACGAGAGGATACCAGCGGCTAAAAGATTTTGGCGATGACACAACAGCAATAATAAAGAAGGCACATGAACCAGTTGCACGAACCAAAGCGATGGGTAACGACGATGGTGAGATGGTGTGCAACAGCGTCATCGAAAACAGAGGGTTCCGACAAGATGATGTAAGTCGGCACAGCGATGGCGATGAAGGCCGACCACAAAGATTCGGCATGGCACAAAAGATTTCGGCGATGAAGGCCGAAAACGTATTCCCAGTTGTACGAGCCTAAAGCTCTGACACCATGTTGTAAAAAGTAAAATAATGAAAGACACAAAGATGTAACGTGGTTCGGCTCTATGGCCTACGTCCACGGGAGAAGAGAGGGAATATTTCTTATTCGTGATGATAACTCAATGGAGGAACACCAAATAAATAGACTAACAGAGTTGTTCACTGTATAGTAACTTTTACAATTTCAGTATCTTCTAGATATGGCAACTCCTAAATATGGCAACACATAAATGGCAACACAATCCCCCTGATTTCTCCCTTCTCCGCAACAGGTAACACGGTAAAGTCCCACAAAAAATTTTCTTTCTTTCTTTTTTTTATAAGAAACAAGATAACATTGTATTAAAAGAAATAAAGGTACAAAAAGAAGAGAACCTCCGGAGCACAAGAGGTTCACCTGGAGAATCGACTAGGGACCTAAAAAAAGATCACCTCAATTCCCAATCCACTCACTAAATATATAGCCTTTGGATAGCTGCAAACTAGAACCCAAAAAAATAAGCAAGAAAATGAGAGGAATCCCAAACTATCATTGCATTATGATACTCCTTGGAATCCATTCATTCCTCTCTTCCCAGATACTCCATAAAACTACAAAAAGCACATCCCTCAATAGTCAATGACTTCAACTATCCAAGAAAAGGAAGAGATCACTACAGGTGTTGGTTGTAATCATTTGAGACATGTGATGGTCCATTTCTCCTAGATTATCTTTGTGAATGAGGAGCGTATGCAAATATAATCAACATACAAAGAATTTAGTATTACGGTTTTCGAAAATGAGGTAAATATATTAGGGATAAAATTATTTGTCCCATTTTATTATTTTTTTTTATTGTCACTTACTGTTAGAAACCACTCAACCCAAACGCTATAACGTATAGGTGGAGGCCCAATAATGCATATCAAGCTATCATTAACACTCCCCCTCACATGCAGCCCCATCCTGCATGTGGAAAGTCAAAATAGAGACAGAAGGAGAAAAATATCAACCATGCAAGTGGGAAACATACAAATACCAACAACAAGACTTGAACCCAAGACCTTTGATATCAGAAACCACTAAACTTAAAAGCTATAGCTTATAGGTGGAGGCCCAACATTACGTATCAAGCCATCATTAACGCCTTGTTCATAATACAAGCACAAAAGCTTCTAGTCAATATAATCAAAGAAAGTACAGAATTTAGAAATAAAGAAACATGAAAACAAAAAATGAGAATAGCAAACACAAATTAGGATCAATGAAGATTTTAGATGGTTTCAATCAAAAAATGAAATCAAAATGATGGCAACTCTAGACTGCGTTTACTTTGTGATTTTTTTTAAAAAGGATGAAATCTAGAAATGAAAATTCAGAAAATAACTTTTTGTTGTTTTCTATAAAGAGGCTGTTTTTAGAGTAAAATCTTAAAAAACAGTTCGAATTCAACCAACCAAACATTTCATACGTTTTTGGATTTTCAAATACAAAAAATACTATCCGAATTACAAACCAAACAAGACCTTAACAAATCAGACCTAGTATATAAATTATCATATAGATACCTTTCTATGGTTTAAAAATACACATGAATATTTTGAGTTTTTATGGCCTAAAAATAGAGATTGACAACTTGTAGATGTTAAATCTCTAAAATAAAAAGCATAAGAACTTTCGTTTTTTTCTTGTAGAGGTTCATCCTAAATGAACGACCTATATTAAGAATGATTCACTATCCACCATACTTGCATGTAATCACCAATATGGAATAATTTCTCATCGCCAAAATTTAGTCAATGATAATTAATTTAAAATAATTCTTTGTTAACCAAATATGGCATATAATCACTAATATAACAAATATTTTTTATGTTTTTGAACTTTTATCTGATATAACTGTAAATAAATATTAATTTTTTTTCAATTTTTAAAAAACTAAATATATTTAAATAAATAAAATTTTAATAATTCAACATAATTATGACACAATAAATAATTATGTTATTAATGAAAAAATACTCCTTATAAAAATCAATAATGAACCAACTCTCAAAACATTATTTAAAAAGATATAAATCATTCATAGAACCAAAACTTTAAGAACGAAAAGTTGTAAGCAATTACCACAATTCACTTATGGTGGAAAAAAAAAAATCACAATGCGTAAAAGGTTTACTAGATCTTTCAGCGGTAAAAACAAGTTTTGAAGCGAGTCAAGCGACAATTCAATGTTCCAAACCTGATTTAGATAAATAACATTACTAATCATAAGTGAGTTCAGAAAGAAAAGATCGAACCTTTTGGGGATTGTAACGATTCTCTTTATGCTTGCCACAATCAATCACATATATTACATCATCAATTGTAATACTTGTCTCTGCAATATCTGTTGCTATGATAACCTGACGCATATAACAATAGAAAGAAAAAAATGCCAATAAATAAGTAACAGTGATAAGAGTAACTGACAAAAAAAAAGATCTTCTATTATCATACTTATCCATACCATGCATTCTTACATGACCTTAAATCTGGAAAAGAAGTATGTTCATACACCAGATTAATGACATCTCATCCTTATTCCTCAAAGATTGAACAAATAAGCAGAGAATCAGACTAAACACAAGAAAAGCAGTGGAGAAATTCTTAACTAGTGCCTAATGCCCTCTCATCACCATATACATCAACTACTGAGAAAAAGGATTTTTCTAGGTGCTTCAAGACAAAATATGGTTGCTCGTCTAGCATTTTATGGAGTGCTTTTAGGCAGCACAAGATCATAATGTCAATCTAAGAAAAAACTGAACTTATCAGAACTGGCAAGGAGGTCCATCCTTAAAATAACGCTTGCCTATCAAATTGACATAAAACTTGGTTAAATTTGGAAGTTGAGGCATAATATTTGAAAATATATGTCACATGAATATATATATATATATATATATATATATTTTCTAAGGCATGTGAATCACTCTCGTTATAAGACTAAGGTTCATAAATTATAAGATTCTACTTCTTTTATATATAGGACATCATATGGTACCAGAAACTGGTTTCAACTTAAGGATTTCATCATTTCTTTTCTGAATAAAACTGTGAAGTACGACTCACAAAATCAGGTTCCAAAAACAATTGTCAATTTGTGATTAGAACAGACGCTATAATTAAAAGACTAAAATATGCATGAAAATTGATAGACATGCTAAATAAGCTGATGAAATAGTTTTGTTATGTCAGATTTTCATACCCATTGAGATAACCTTTCTTGGAAGCAAGATTAAACTATGTTCATTTTGTTCTATCAATCAAAGAATATAAGAAATGAAAAAATACACACACACACACGTGTGTGTGTGTGTGTGTGTGTGTGTGTGTATTTTAATAAAAATTAAATCCAAGGTCAAGCCAAATATAAAAAGATGAAAAGGAAAACAGTATCAAAGTTTTCTTAATTGAAGTTTTTTAGTCAAGCATTTGCTTGTTCACCATTCTTCTACTTGGCATTTGTTTATTTGTGTCACTTCATGTGCAGGATGTTGTATAATAATGAACTTGAGGGAGCTTGTGCTGAAAATCACAAGCTATGGTGGGTTCAGCAGTATTCTAACAGCATGCTATAGAAGACACATAAGACAACATTACAAGATGTTAAAAGAAGCAAAGTCAAGAAGCTCAATATTCCTGATCTTTATCACCACAAAAAGATAACAGGAAGCTAAGGAAAAATTATAATTCACTGAATCACCCTAGAATGACAAAGCAGCAGAGACTTATTCACCTTGCGTAAGTTTTCAGGAGGTGATAGAAAAACCTTTCTCTGGTCAGCTGAAGCTAGAGAAGAATGTATAGGAAGAATCCAATCAGAAGACTCTCCACCAAACCTATATGAAGCAACTAGCCTATCAAGCAGCATGTGAATTTCTGAAACTCCCTGTATGGAAAAATAAGCAAGGAGAATTATGCCTCACAATTCGACAGAATAAACAGAAACCTCATTTCATCCAAATAAACCAGGATTTGGAAATATAGCATTGTCAGTGGACATACCGGGAGGAAAACAAGTATGGCACCAGGAGGGTATCTTTCATCAACATCACAAACCAAGTCTTCTAGAAGATCATAATCTATTATTTCCTCATTTAAAAACTTCTGCACAAACATTTCATGGTCAACTGCTATCAACAAGTGATAAATTTCCAGGAGATTATAATCAAATGTCATTTTCAAATTTGTGCGGGGAAAAGCCTCGCATCCAAAGAATACAATGCAAAACAATGCAAAGTCATCAGATATTAAAACTTGGATGCAAATGGAATTTACCAGATTTTCTTGAGTTCTTTCACTGTACAATTCATACAAGCTTGGATCAAAATTTGTATTGATAGAACTTTCAGAGAGCAGAGAATCATCACCCCAAGCAGATAAAACAAGGTTCTTCTTCCCCCGGCGGTTGTTTATGGTACTGCTACGGAACTATCAAAGATAAAGAATTGAAAATTTAGGCCAGGTACAACATCACATTCTAAATTCAGTTAAGTCACCCAAACTAAAATATCAAAATAATTTTATTAAAGCTCACATAAGTAGGCGGAAAAAGAAAACTCCATATTATCAAAGTACGACTAGCCTTCATTTAAGGAGTGATAGGGGAGCAGCACCATCAGATTTTTAAATATTCAAACAAGAACAAAAGGCATGTGATAACATTATAAAAATCACTATTTTAATTTATATCACTTAAAAAGAGTTTCATTGGGAAACCTAAAATTTAACATCATCTAAATATATTAAATCATCTCGGAAATGAAGTACATTGAAAGAATAAACGTGCAGAGACAGCTTGATTTCTGAATCAAATTTGACCTTAATAGTGGATATCAGATAGTCATTAAGCAATCAGCAAAATTGCAACAAGCTGTAGCTATTTAAGGCATTGTCATGCATTGGCAAATAGATCCTAAAGCAACGGAAATGGGGGTTGCCAGGCAACTGCTGAAGCAGGGACTCTTAAAGAAAGAAGCAAAGGTAAATGAATTAATATATATATATATATATATATATGATATTTTTACATCTAATATCAGCTATTTTAAGAGTTTGAACCTTAAACAAGTTATGACCTGAAAGTTTTGAATATCTTGTAAAGAGTACTTATGATGTGCAGAACATTGGGATTGGCAAACACATCAACCTCACAAGTGCAGCCACACCCAGTATCCATGTCAAGATGATGCAGCCTACTACTCAGGCAGGAAAAACAAAGAAAGGCAACATTTATATTGAATGCATTCACAAGTCATGGTAAAGAACCAATTTTCAGAAAGACCTTTTCTTGTGTTGGTGTCATGTTTTTTATAGAAGCTGGAGAATCTGAAGCAAGGGAATAACTGAGATTTTCATAAATATCCTCTAGAAAGCAAGTTGACACAGGCTGTGTTCTCCCTTCAGCAGTAATTACAGGGCAGTTCCCAAAGTACCTTGCGAACAAATTTGAATCAACCGTAGCAGACCTAAAAATTGGTAAAAGAAAATCCGAAAAATAAGTTCAAAATTAACAATATTTACTTAACTATGACCAAATAGCCATCTTGAGAATCAATATCACTACATGAATGCAGGTGATGATTAGAACAATAACAAGAAACAGATGTGAAGTAAACTGAAACTAGGCAAGAAGAATACATACATAAGAACAACTTTTAACTTCCGTGCACCATTAGCAGACTGCTTTTCAATCAGGTTACGCAAAACAATCAGTAGAAAATCACCCTGTTGCAGAATGGAGACCAATTAATTCTAGTTCCATTGTGTATTTAAAAATCCTATAAATGATGTACCATCAGATAAAAGATATTTGGGAAAAAGAAAATAGGTCATAGACAATTTAGAATTTGTACATTTTAATTTTCAAATTTTAGCTTTGAGAAAAAAAAAAAAACAATGATCAAACCATAAATCTGAAAAGCATCCACAAACAAAGAGTTTACTTGACATAGTAAAACACACTATAAAAAGAGGTATGCCTCAATGGTGTCCTTTCGCAGGAAACTGGCATATTTCTACTACAGTAGTTCCAAATTATAAAGCATATGCAATATTCCTAAATAACTAGGACTCTCAAAAATCCTTCAAAAGTAAATCTGAATATTAAAGAATTAACCAAAAGATCAATACAGAACACAAGAAATAGCCAAATCCCAGCTTAAAAACCAGCTCTCAGATTACAAAAAAAATTCCATCAGAAGTGTCAAAATATGCACTCTAAAGAGCATTCACTATTTATAATGCAGGGACAAAGTATATAAATAATTAAAGGTTGGATTGATCCTAATACTACTAGGATCAGTCCATTAAAATGCCACACTGTGGAAAACCAATCCACCAAATCCATAATTCATCTTGCAAATTTACTGCTACTGAAAAATTGGTCCAGGTCTTTCTGAATTAGTCTTCCTCTCTTCATTGAACCATCATTACTTCTATAAAAGCTCGAGCACTGAAACTATACACACTAAATTCAAATTCTCAGTTTTTCAAATGTTTTTGTCATTTTGAATTTGCAAACCTAAAACCTCACATATATTATACAACATACCCTCTACTTTTTTTTGGAGCAGAAACAAGAAATATATTGTATTAATTTAATAAAAAACCAGGTGACACATGTGGACGTAAGCACCAGAGGGACTTAGCATCAAGAGCATACTCTCTACTCAAGCGTCCCATTTGGTTGGCAGGCCATCAGCACTGGTTCTTGCAACATGCTATAGTATTATTAATTTATATCTAGGTTCAGAAAAGTGCCACGTGTATTTTGCATGATAAAGGCACTGGCAAAGATTGAAGATCAAAACCTCAAGAATACAGCAATATAAAAAATCAATACAGTGCTGTTGACATATTACAATTAGTTTTACTGTGATTAAAACATAGGATCAACAGCATGAGGATCAAATATTAGAGAAATACTTAAAACTTCCAAAACGCCAAGAGCATATACATATATACATGCATATAGAAATATATGATAACATGCTACACACACACACACACACACACACATATATATATAGAGAGAGAGAGGGTTGATTAAAACAAATTCAGTTGAATGCGCATAAATACACCCAGTTGCATTATGCATGCACGTCATACAAATAAACATCATCAAGTCAAAAAGGAAATATGGCAACTCACCAAAAGAGACCGTTCATGGACTTCATCAACTATCACATGAGTAACATTGGTCAAGTTCTTGTCCCCCTGAAAAGTCAATAATCCTCAAAAAGGAGAATAAAGGGCAAAAAAGAAAATACCTTCATAAGGGAATAAACATAAGTACCTTCAAAGAGTGTGGTGTGTGTGTGTTTGTGGGGTTTCAAGTAAACATATATTGCAAAGATGTTTTACGCTTTCCGAAAAACCAAGGTTCCACAAAAACAAGCCATAGCAACTAAAACCTCTTCTCAGTATAAACAATATAAAAAAGACACCAAACATTAAGAGTAGGCAATTCAAAATATTCTCCCACTAATAGATTACTAAAAGTGCAAAATATACAATAGTTTCACTGCAATGCAAAAATTTCAATTCAGAGGGCTGCCACATGAAACACTAAAATATTCATTTACACAGATTAACACCCTGATATTTCACAGAAATAATTCCCTTGGCTGAAAGATCACCACACTTCTGCAAGTAATAAAGTGCTCTATTCACAAACTTTCAAGCTTCTCCAATCACATGTTCTATATTTAGTTCATAGTTTAAAGACAGGCAGAAATCCAATGTCATAAACCAAGAGACTAATAATAAGCCCTGCAAACCTACAAACATTCCATGTAAACTGAAATGCTACCAAAATTTTGGATGTGTGCAAATATTAGGCCAACGTCATCGATGTCATAAGCAAAATAACATACCTTGCATACAATATCACATGTTATACGCAATTTGAGTGAAAAGGATGAAAAGACTATGAAATTCAAATTCAAAATGATACATGAAATTGACACTAGTTGTCCCAATTTTAGATGGACATAAGGTAAAACGTTCAAGAGAGAACTAGAAATGAACCTATAAGAGAAATGGAAGAAGTAGCCCAATTGAAGATAAGATGAGAAAAAACCGATTAAGGTAGTTTGGACACATAATGAAGACCATTAGATGCTCTACTTAGGAATATTGATCTTTTAACAATCCACAATAATGATAGAGGTAGAGGCAAACCTAAAATAACATGGATAAAAATAATTAAGAAAGATATAACTACTTATGATGTAAATATCAACTTAACCCTGAAGAGAGCAAAGTGGAGAAAGCAAATTCATGTAGCCAACCCCATGTAGTTGGGGAAAGACTGATTTAAGTTGAGTTGGGTACTTAGTTATCACCTAAGTGAGGTGATAAAAATTGAAAAAAAATCATATAATATAGAAAAACATTATTTTTATAGGTAAAATTAAGTATTTTAAGGTTTTTAAAATTAAACTAGTTAAATGTTTATCAAGGAAAGTGATGCCAATTATAGAAAAATGGTGTACTCAGTGCACAAGGTTTCTACCATTATGAAGTTTGGGGAAGAGACAATCTACATAGCTTTATCTCCACATTGGAAAGGTTGTTTCCAAATTCAGACACATGATTTCCATGTCACAGTGGAGCAACCTCAACCATTACACCAAGGCCCACCATTCAGTTATGTCAATTACATAAATGACACTTATGGACGTAAAACCTTAAACAATTAGTTATACCATTTTAAAAGATGCAATTTCACATAAGCCAAAATCCAAAGAAGCAGAGGAGAAACTTACTGCAAGTTTCCGAAGAAGAATGCCCGTGGTACAAAAGAGAAGCCTTGTTTTCTCATTTCTGACAACCATAAAAAATTATTGAGCGGAAAAGCAAAAGAAGCAAAACATACAGATTTCAACAAATTTTCCAAGACATAAAAGTGGTAAATATGTACAAATTTAAACAATTGAGAACTAAGGCTAAAAATAATACCTCGTGGCATGTGCACAATGAACCAAGGCATTTGGAAGCATAAGAAGAAAGTAGAATAAACATACTCCCCATGATAGAATAAAAAGAAAAGAAAATACGACTAATGGAACATTCTATGAAAATGCTCGACCAACATGGAAGCAAAAGAACTTGAGCATTCACCCTTATTGTCTCAATAAGTGTACTCGAGGAAGCGCAATTTTTTTTCACTCTTGTTTTGTCATGCTCCGGTTATTTTGTTTTAGGCAGGGCATGGAAGAGAAAGGGAATTTATTGCATAATTGTTTTTTTTCTTTTAGTGCAAAATTTGTTTGTTATTTGGCTTCATATTTATAAATGAGGCTTCATGGAATTTGGCTATTTCATTCTCCGCTCATCCTTTTTGGAATTAAGCTTTTAGATAAAGAAAAAAAAGTAGGGCTGAAAGAGTAACCCAAGGACCTGAAAAACCCGCCCGATCCAATCTAAATCGATTAGGTTCGAGCAGGTTTTTACTCTACCTTTCCTCAGGTCAATTGAATGATTTAAAAGGATCACCCTAAATGTTGGGTGAATTTTCAGGTTTAGATATCTAAACCTGAAACCCACCCAACCCGCCCAACACATTTACATATGCTTATATACATATACAAGTATGTATATAACAAAGGTAAATATACATAGATATATGCGTACACAGTTTTTTTTTTTTTTTTTGACAAGACACAAGTATATGTATTGTATTAATTGTAAAAACTGTACATAAAAAAATACAAGAGGGCATATAGACACAAGAAAACATTTATATAGTGTTATACATCAAAAATACAAGAGGGAATATAGACCCAAGAAAACTGTACACATAGTTAAAAATATGTACAAACATTTATATATATATATATATATTACACAAGAAAACAAAGAAAGAAAAAATTCTGGGATTTCTATTGTAAGTACTCCAAATCTCTCACTCCACTCTTGGAGCTAGAGACCAAGTGGGGAAGAATAATGAGGGAGGTGGACTGTCCCCCCTTCTTTAGTCCCACATCAGGACTATGGGGGAGGGGGGTGAACTCTCCTCTCTATAACTGAACTATCCAAGTGGTTGAGAGCCCTCACAGCTCAGGCACAATGACGCAATGATCAAGGGGCGTACTCTGCCACTGAGCTAATAGATTGTTGATCGGACCTCACACTGGTGGCTCATTGTGCCAAAAGCAAGAGAAATCTCATCCTTTCTTTCCTTTTTGCGCCCCCATGTCGCCACAAGGGAGGGACTTCCCCCTCCCCCATTCTTTCTTTCCATTTCCTTCTGCTTGCCATTTGGTCTTGGGTGTACGGCCTCTTCACCTTAGAGGCCTCTATTAAAAGAGACAATATGGTCTCTACCATAATAAGTATTGCTCAATCAAATCTTCAAATATTTTAAGCTTATTCTACTCAAATAAGTGATATATAAAAGTTAAAGAGAAAAAAAGTTATATGGTTTCTTTGGGTTGTTACGTTAATTTTATTAATCTAACCCAATCTGATAAACAATCAAGTCAGTAGGGTGTGGTAATGATATTAAAATTTTCGGGTTGGTTTTAGGTGTTATTTTATACCACTCAAAATTGTTGGGTTAGACCAATTTTAAAGTCCAGCCCGACCCGTTTTCGACCCTACAAAAACACCGTGTAACTATTAAAAATAATACAATATATCATAGATTATGGTTGACTAAAATTTGCACCATACCCTCCAAACATACTCTTCCAGCGAGCAAGAATCAATGGAATGGTAAAATGTCTTTGATGATACTAATCAACGCTAATATTACTCTAAATTCAAAATCAAGACCTATAACCTTTCTAACAATATGCGCAGGACCCCAACAACAATTAGGATTGAGCAACAGGTAAGGCCAGGTCGGGTTTGACCAAAAAGAACACCCAACCCAACTTTCAAATGACAATTTACTAAAATATTATAACTATCTTACGGACCCGTTTGTCGAATTGGGTTGGTTGGATAATCAGGTTTGTAATAAACAAAAAAAACCACCCTATTATGAAGAAAAATACAAGAAATGTTTCTTAGAAATAGAAAAGGAGGGATGACAAACATCCTTTACCACAGTAGCAAAGCAATTCAATGTACAATAATATTTACATAAGTATTCTATATGAAGCACATAAGGCTGCAAGAGATAGGTAATGGAAAGGAGTCATCCATATTAAAAGGCTCAACTATCCATAATTTCAAAATTACAACTTCAAAGTTGCTATCATTCACATTGAACATTGAACATTGTGCACAGCAAAGACTAGAACATTTACTTTATTCTAGCACCCAATACAAAAAATGGTCCAAGATTATAATCAATTATCAACAAGCAAACATGTTTATACACATTATTCTAGTAGTGAAAGAGTAAATTCCAGCTATACAGTATATAACTAATCCACTTAGCAACATAAAAGTCCTAACACCACACTTTCAAGCAAAAAAAGTGTGCTTGGAATTTGGGTAAGTATGAAGTATCTTGGGTTTTTTTGTGCTACTTAGGTTCACAAATACTTTATTCTATCAAAAACATAAAATAAATAAATAAGATAAATAAATGAAAAATAGAAAATCACCTTGCACTTTCCAATCGAACTTGAAAACCAACCAAGGAACCGTCTTGACCCAAAGGTGGTTCACATCGCTCCTCAGCAACTCTTTCTGCCACAGAAATTGCCTAGCCAAGTAACCCAACCATTACAGGAATTAAAATCTAATTCTCATGTAGATATTAATTCATTAATTAACATTTAACACCTGCCAAACAACTACAAAATCAATTTAATAACCAATGCAACCAAAAAGAAAAGCACTAAAGTGCTATTAAAAGCCTATTAAATTGCCAATTTTCAGGACTGCATCTAAGCCCACTGCCTTGGCATATAACAATTGCCCCAAAAAAGGGAAGGCTTAGTTGCTATATGAGAAAATTCCATAGGTGTTAAAATTACATAAGAAGGAACAAGTTTTAAAGGAAACTATATCTATTTCATGTTTATATGTTTGGTAGTCCAAGCCTTAATAGAGGGATTTTGCATCAAATTCAAATCTGATGAAGAAACATTCCCATCTCCTGACATGAAACATGAATTGATCCTTCATTTATTACATGAATGTCCATGAGTGGTAAACAAAAAGGTCTAAATCTGATATGGAAGACAAGAAATTACATATTTTGGTTTGAAATAGTTATGTTCTTTGTTTATGCTTCACTCCTAGAATTTGAGCCTACTGCTAGCAAATGCTCCAATAGTTTCTTAAATTCAAATAACATGGCAAATGAATTAAGGGATCTCTACGAATGACAGCAATTGTGTCATTCTCACTATATATTTGGTCCTTTGATCCTTTTACACCTAAGATTCATTCAAACCAGTAGCAGGTGCAACCATGCAACACCATCAATCTCCATAGTGAAGACCTTCAATTTGAAATGAGAAGCATTTAAAACAATGAACTTGCTCATCATATATAACAAACAAAAATTGTGTATAGTTGATGAGAATGTGCCTATTGCTAGCATGGTTTGAAAAATCGTTTGAGGCACCGAGAAAAAGCTTTATCCCTCAAGGTCGTTGTGAGGTGCATGAGGCATTCACCTCTTAATGACACTTAAGCCTCACTTTTTTTCATATTAAAATTTTTCAAATAAATCTATTGCTTTTGGAAAATTATAACTAATTCTTTCAGTTTATTCAACAATAACATATTTTTGAGTATATTAACAATAATATAAATATTAACTTAGTAATTTAAAAGCTTTCGGCAAATTATTCTAACTGCAACTTGCGTTAGCTAAAAAATGTTGAAAAATGGCGTTAACAAACAATAATACCAAATATTTACATTCAATATTATGCTTTCAATACTTTAAGCTAGAAATTTGGAAAGCTTGACCCATTATATGTTCTCATTTATACTTAATAATGTCAGAAAAATTAAGACAATTAATATATTAAGGCAAATCACTCGAGTTCCTAACATATATATTTGTAGTTTGTCTTTTGTTTTATTGCAGATGTTTTTTCACTTATTATTGACCCTTGAAAAAAAATAATAATAGTTTTAGTGATTTTTATTGATTATTTATTTAAGAAAAATTTTAAGGCTTAGGCTTATACCTTGTCCAAAGGAAACCATCTTAATTACATCTCACACTTTTTTAAGCCTTGATTGCTAGAAACCATTACCATAAAAACTAACTTTGAAATATATTTACCTATGTAGCATTGTAACTATAAATTTTAACCCCTCAAATCAACAAACCCTTATTTCCAAATGCATGGATTGGCAGCATAAATTCGTTAAAAGTTCTTCCAACAAGAGTTTTTCTATACTCAACTCAACTAAGTCTTTTCCCAACTCAACTCAAGAGTTTTTCTATCATGTACAAAAACATCTTTCTGTTTTTCTTGACAAGATACGAAATATATTATATTAGAGAAACTACATCTTCAGTTGAAGTGTTGAACTATCTCTCAAGATGACAAGACATTCTCTTGAGCTCATTACAAACTTGACAAAATGCTTATCCAACCTCTCAGCCACCCCCCAAACCTATATCCCTTAGACAATTTAGTTACAATAACCCATACAGAAGCAAAAAAGTGAAAACCTTCCCAAACCCCCAACTAATCCTTATTACACCCTTCAAAGATTCTAGCGTTTCTTTCCTTACAAAAATATATATGTTTCCATCATTTCCATAGAAGTTGACGACTAGGGGGATATGTAAAATGATATTCTTTGTTTTCCATCACTTTGGCATGTGCAAATAAAATATTGCGACATTTCGTTTTTTACAGCACTCCAAAATGTAAGTCGTACATCATGTACGAATGTCAATCCCTAAAACTAAGTATGCAGCCCCGACTGCCTACTCTACTAAGTTCGATGTTAGATGAAGTTATCATTAGTTTTAGGCAACACTCGACATTCTAGATTAAATAAAGGGTCCGGTCAAAACCCAATCAACAATTCAAATAAAATGATACAACGTGAGCAAAGATGGCGTATTTTCATTGAGATCCTTTTTTACAAAGAAAAAAAGGAAGAACAAAAAATACACTTTTATTTTGAATTGAGAAGCCTTTTCTCCCCTTCTTTCCATAATGTCCCTTTAAATATGAAACAAATTAAAACATACACATTTTCCTCTTAATAGAATATTGTTTTACTCTAAATTCTTTTATGGGAATTTTCTTTAAAACCTTATACTAGAGATCTCTTCTTAACGCCTTCATTTGAATTCTAATTTTTCTTCCTTTGGCCTTTATTTTTCTACAATCCAAAAGGGGTCATATGAGACAATGGAAGAAAGCATTGGTGGATAATTGGAATTCGTTTCACAAAGTAAAGTATCTCCACTAGATTGCAGTTCTGTTTAAATGATATATTCTCCTTATCTCTCCTTGGAGATAATTGCTACTTTCTTAGAAAAGCATGTGTGACGAGGGCAGGGCATCAAAGAAAAGAGGGTAGACGTCATTTGGGAGCATGAAATAATAAAATTTCATGTTACATGCAATTATTGTGGGAAATCCATCATGGCAATATTTCTACAATAAATGCCCACCAAGCTTGGACAACAGTGTTTACAAGGCGCCAAGACAATGCTGAGGCGATTTGCCCTGCCTAGGCGAGGTGTAGCCTAGGCAATAAAAAAATATTTATTTATAGGTCCCTATATAATTAATTAATTATTTATAAGTCATTGGACAGTTCATATACAGAATTATATATATCTAACTGTATTTTATAATAAATGTTAAATTTTCATAAAATGATCAAAAATACTTCATATTAATTAAAATTGTGTCCACAAAACATTAATTAAATCGCATTCCTCCTCCTCCTCCTCCTCCCTTCTTTCCTATGCGTCAAATAAAAAATAAAAATTGTTGGGCAGCAAATATTTATCGCCGGAGGTCGCAAAGGGTCTTTGACTATCGCCGGAGATTTCGACGGTGTTTCTTGGTCATAGCAAATGGAAAGGATGGGTTAAGGGAGAGAAAGGTTTGAGGGTTTACTGTTGATCGGGGGATTTCTGTTTTTAAAGCTTTTTTTTTAAATGAACTAGACCCGCCCCTAAACTTTTTAAATATTTGCACAACCCCCCACTGCATGCCTAGCATTGCCCCTAGGCGTTTTCTCGCAAAAACGCCTTGAAAACACTAGGACAACATGAATAGTGGTCAATGGATAATTGCAAGATTAGGTAGTTATAGTGGACTATAACAGTTGACTATGCTATATTAGTTCATTAGTTGTATATGTAATGCACATCCTAATGTATGCAATACACATGCTGCACCAGGCTATCATATAGACTATCATAGCCCACTATTGTTAGTAGATCAACACCTCTTCATTAATGCTATTAGAAGGATGAGCATAAATTATGGTCAAAATTTCTATAATTTTAAGTTTTCAACAACTAACAAATAAAAAATAGTTATTAATTAATAAAAAAAGGAAAGATGTAATGCCTTGGCCCTTGAGCGGAGTGGAGGAAGCAGATTCATATAGCCAACCCCATGTAGTTGGGAAAGGGCTTAATTGAGTTGAGTTGAGATGTATGGCATTGGTCTGCTACACATGTTGGCTATGGACTACGGAGACATGCATATCACTTTGAAAGAAGCCAAACAATGCTTTGGATTAAATGCCTAGACTCATTACAAATTTGTGAAGAACATTGAATAGTCACATTGGTTGTGTGCAAATAATGTTGCAATACCCAATTTAGTGTGCATACCAAAATTTCGACTACAAAAAAGATCGTTGGTCTACTGCCACCATATTGGCAATCAGGATGTGAACGTCATTCTGATAATGTCAAACAATACTTTAGATTCAATATCTATAAACTTAAACTCATTACCAATTTGTGAAGAACATAACATACCGCTATTCGCCTTGGTTGCGTGCAAATAATGTTACAATAACCACCCAGTCCCTCTTCAATCATCTCATCCAATATAAATTGGGGTACCTACAATGCATGCAAGTCAAACTACAGCCCACTATAATGTCCTGAAATATGAGAAATTTACCAGCTTTACTAGTAAGTAGGAACAAGGAAAATTTATTCTAACAAAAAACAGAGAAAACTTAGATGCATAGAAAACTAACAAAACATAGAAGCCATAAACAAATTGAAAGTACTAACATAAGTTCCTTAAACTTGGGTCAATAAAATTCTAATTGAATATGCGGCAAAAATGTAAAGAAAATCACGATACAGACCTGAGTCGTCTTTCCACAACCAGTTTCCCCAGAAACAACAAGAACATCGTTTTCTTTCAGTGCGTGCAATATATGACCCTTCAACTTTGATATTGGAAGTGCAGCTCTAGCTTCTAACATTTCCTAAAAAATAAAAAATAAAAAGGAAGGTCTAATTAAAAAAATTAATTCAAAAATATAAATCAAAATGAAAATCTATGGAATTAAGATTTATATGGACAAATAAGCAAAATCTTAGTTTAAATAGAGCAATACAGTAATATAGAAGTTAAGCACATAGCAAAGGACTTTTCCCTTGTACAAGATATTAATATTTAAAAAAAAAAAAAAAAAATTGTTCATTTCAAATTTGAACCATTTTGATGCATCTCAAGAAAGAAGGGGTAGTCCCTTCTAAACTGGAAAAGGACATAATTTCAATCCTGTATAGAACCACTAACGTTCCATTGTTCCTACAAGGGAGACACAACATTTCTCTAGATCTAATCATCTAGGTGCTAGTTTGATAACATTGTTAAGCAAAACATACTAGAGCAACCTCTAAAAGGGCATAACCGTACAGTGGGTTTCAAATGAGAAGTTCCCACCTCCCCTTACCTTTTATCACTTTAATGATTGAGGGGTGGAACAAGATGAACTTTCCAAAACTACTTAAAAATAGGCTCTTCGGTGTTCAAAAAAGAATAGGGACGTTGCTTACTTTTACTTTCACTTCATCGATGAAGCCCTAAACTTTGTGGGGGCATCACTACACAATCTTAATTTTCTTAAGAGCCTCTTTTGCGGCTCTGAATATATCTCTCAACTCAATCAATTTAGGCAAATCCAATATGATGAATTTAAACATTGATGAGAGTTTCGGAGGCTCAATCTCAAGATCTTTAAGCTATCCCACTTAGGCCCACCTCTCCAACAACCTCCTGTTCAATAGATTATATACCAATTCTCTCTTTCTGAAAGTAGAAGAGAAGGTAGACTTCATGCCAATATCCACCATAAAGGAGCCATAATAAATGGCCATCTTCTCAAGAAGGGAGAGTTAACGTCTATCAGTCGAGGCTTGAAGCTAAGTAGAATGTTCCAAGCATCTTAAGTCCTATAACATGAAAGAAAATTAGCCTTATGGAAAGAAAAAGATATTTACCAAATGAGGAAGATCGGCGTTCACATGTCTAGCACTCTTATTAGTCAAATACCTATTCTGATGCCCCAAAGTGTGGTCATATTAGGTGCATTTTTTGCAAGACCAAATGGACTATTCAAGTACCACCTAGAGAGCCTTGTATTAGGAACTTCAACATCATGATTAAGTGCTACTTTGGATGAGAAGCTTAGGAGCACAAAGGAAAAATAAAACAATGTACAAAAAAGAAAAATTAATCCAAATAAACCAAAAGGTGTTTTTGTTTGGAAAAAGTGTAAATAGAAGTTTTTATCAAGAACTTTAATGGCTTTGGCATAAGAAAATAATAAAGCAAAAGATTGTCCAACACACCTCGAAACAAAGATAACTAAGATAAAAAAAGACACAACAAAACTTCAAATACATGAATGTGAAACTGCAAAGAAGCATTTAATAAATCTGTTTGTGTTGAGCATATTTTTGCATGCATTTACACACAGTCAATTCCAAGCACCGATAAAGGAAGAGGGCTGCCTTAGACAGCTGACAGCCAGCATAAAACATTGTCATATCAAGTATGACATGAATCTACTTAATCTAGAACAAAGTGGAGGAAGTAAATTAATGTGGCTGGCCCATTTAACTAGGAAAAGACAAAAAGTTGTCGAGTTGAGAGATGCAGCCAAAGATTGCTCGTTTGTTAGCAAGTGTGCAATTAAGCTTGTCATTGTAAGAAATGAAAGAGTGCCATCCTTGTTGATAAAGGCTCTTTACTTCTAGATGTCTACATAAAATAAGAGGTATTCCTGATTTATCGAACACGTTCAAAAGAGCCTTTAGGCCCTCCATTGCCAGGTAAAGAAGGTTTAGAAAAAAAAAATCATTTAATCAACAAGAATTGCTTTACTATTTTATGAATCTAAAATCCATTCAGAGAAAAAGCATTACGAATTGAACTTTTGTTTGAACATGAACATTTTTATAGCCAAGGCATTAAATAATATGATGAGTACAAGGGTTGGCTCCTGGAACCAAGTTAGTAGAATTCAAATTGGTTTAGCCAAAGGCACGCAGGGAGATAGCACAAATTATTACGCACTCTCTCCAAAAACTACTTCAAAACAAGTACTAAGAGAACATAATTATTACGTTAAGATGACTAGGTAACCACAGTTTTTCCATATCTTTCATTACGCTCTTTATAGTTTTCCAAGAAAACAAAATTTTGGTTTCTAGGTCAAGACTCTAGACATTGTTACAAACACTAGTGTTGCATGATACGTTAATGGAGATTCATATGTTTCCTGCATGTCAAATGTCTCTTCATTCTAAGAGGAAGAGTAACTTGGGATGGGGGGAGTAATCATCGCTTCCTAGCTCAAAGATCTCCTAACTAGTGCCTTAATGGTCTTAGCCTAAAATGGAATCAAAATAGACTGATTTGGGATAAATTATCCTCTAAGGCTGATTTCAACTTAACTACCAGAAATAAAAATACCATAGTGATAAGCAAATCAAAGATACTGGAACTTTCAAATGTACAGGGAAATAACATGCTAACAGGCTATAAGAAATTTAGAAAAGAAAAAGGCTAATATACAAAAGTCAGAACAAGATAACACACACCTTGTATTTTGGCATTTTCATTTTGTTCTCTTGTTCTTGACGCAAATCGATACTCTCTTTTTCTTTGAACTTTTTCATATCTGCACATAAGTGGAGCTTAATAGAGAAAGAAATGCACATCTCAAATCCCCCAAAAATTAGTAATAAAAAATATCAACATGGAGAAGCAGGTGCAGAGCTTCCATGCATTAAATGAAACATAAAATTGTAGAAAGGCAATCCTAAGCTCGGATGAAGGAGGAGGCATTAAGAAGCTGAAGGCCAACGCAAAACTTTATCAGATCATTGATGATACAAACCCACATAGAGCCTAGAGAAAGCAGATTCAGATAACTGACCCCAAGTACTTGGGAAAAGGCTTTAATGAGTTCAATATGCTAGTGCATTATTAACATATCAAACCAAAAAGAAGTTGAGAAAAGATGGCTTAATTATGCGGCAGATTTGGAAATTTTAGGACTGACTTCAAACTCCTAATTTGCCTAACAAAGTTGTCTCAGATAAGACATAGAATAAACATGTCAGCATGGTTTTGTATGGTTTTAGTTTAGGATAATGGCTGAAAGTAGAATGAATCAAAGGGTGGTTTAATAGGGACACTATTGTATGACATAAAAATTCATGATTAGGTGGTTTGAGTTATAGAGGATTTTGTTGATAGTTATAATAAAAGCAAAAGAGAAGATGACAAACCCTAGAGTTCAGAGAAGAAGAAAGAAAAATACGAAGAGAGGAGGAGGTATACCTGGCTTCACCCATAAGAAAGTATCACAATACTACTCCTATGAACTTAAAAAATTAGAAAATTGAAAAATTATTCCTTAAAAAAAATCTTTACAAAGCCTTCCTTGGGTTCAGCAGAGAAGGCCCAACTCCAATCCTAAACTTCTTTGTTACTTCTTTCCTAAAATATTCTTAAAGAAAATATTGAATATCAACATGAATAATAAATGAGCTTTTTCAAAAGTAGACACTGCCCACAAACTTGAGTAACTGAATGGATCCACAACGAATTAAAAAGAAAGCCTATATATAATTAAGCTAAAATGTTTAAAAACGGCATAGCACCAATGGTCTCTAAATCTCCAGAAAACAGACCATCTGTATTTTCCCAAGTAATCTTCTTCAACTTGCCATTCAAATAGATCTTCAACTCAAAATGGTTTATCATGCAAAATTATCTCCAGAAAACTAATCTCACCATTGGTTTTCCCAACATGTTATTACTAACCACACAGAAACTGTAGTTGATGGAAGAACCATAAGCAAAGTAGAAGACACAATTATGTTATTGATTCCACAAAAGAAAGAATAAGAAAGAGGCATACCATCTAGCAAAACAATATATATATATGAATGCATGAGAAGTGCATCTCCAATGTTTGAGAGTGTGTGTGTGTGTGTGTGTGTGTGTGTGTGCGTGTGTGCATGCACGTGCGTGTGTGTGTGTGTGTAAATTGTATAGAACAGCTGAAGAAATGAAACTTGTGAGAAATTTCAACAAGTGGCTTCTTTTTAATTGTGAAGGAGATAAAAATCTCTTTGAAACATAAGAGGAACGAAATACAACTGTGTAATAAAGAAAGGCTCGTAACTTCATTTCAAAGACTACTTAACCAAGATAGCTGAAAAGCCCTAAAATATTTGTACCAATTAAGCCACCAAGGACAACAACAATAAACGCAATAAAAAAGATGTTTAGGAAAATATCTAAAATATTTGTACCAATTCAGCCGCCAAAAAAGGACAATAACAACAAACCCAATAAAAAAGATGTTTAGGAAAATATGTTATAAGTGTTTCACTTAGGAAGACATCAAGCAAGAAACTGCAGATACAAGAATAAAAGCTGTATGAAGACTGCAAAACCACAAACTCACTTGACCAAAGCAAAGGTGAGAACTGCAGTGGTATCTAAGGCCAACTTCTCGTTGATAGAATGAGAAGGTTCGGCCTAGAGGTCCAACAAGACACATTTGCAGTATGCCAGTATGAGAGTTTTATTCTCATCCCGGCAATGCCCCAATTATCTTCAATTGTAGGAAAAGCAAAGATCTTACTTAACGTACTTTAGGTGAATGATAAAAATGTGTCTCTAAAATTAGAACCTTACTTTCTTAGCCTATTGTTGTATATATAAACATTGTGTAAGATTCAAAAGAAACTTAGTCCACTATAAAGTCTCTGTCAATGTAAGAGGAACTTGTTTCTTACATAGTCTAGTTTTCTTCTTAGCCAAGTCTTATTAGTGATAAAAATAAAAATAAAAAAACAAATAAAAAACTATAAAAAACACTATGTAAGATTCCTAGGAATAGTCAGAAGCGAATAACATACTCTTCACTTTTCCAGCAGAAGAAACAGATTCTATATTTTCTTGCAACAGAGGTTTGGCAAGCTTTTCATAAGTTGGCATATCCTTGAAGTTATTTGATCCAGAAATCTCAGCACTCAATATTGAGTCCACAAAACTGGCTCTTCGAGTTTCTTCACTCTCCACTCTGGTTAGGATTTCTCCTGTAAGCCCTCATGTACAATAGCACTTGTTAATTTATGTTATGTATGAAAAACAACTTGAAAGATCGTTAAAACAATAAAAATTTTAGTGTTCAAACCAGTAAAGAGCATGATATGTCAGAGAAGATAATTAAGAAAACTCACCTTCATCCAATTTTGTAATAAATGAAGAGTATGGCTCTGTAATAAGTTGGTTAACAGGAAGCTCAGGAAATAAAAGGCAAAGAGCAAAAGCAGCAACTCTGTTCTGTGCATCCTGCAAAGAAAACTCCACATTTAAGATTTTCAATCTGTGAAAGATTAATGAGGAATAGTCAAATATGTACTCAACGATCCCATGAGTTTTGAAACATAAAACAGAATGCCCTGCATTTGTTCAATGTCTGAGCATGTTATTATTAAGTACCAATTATCTTGCAGTGAAATTCAAAAGTTTCATACATAATATATGGGTAGAAGATCACTTTATTTATATTGGCAGAACATATATTGCCAGTGATGTGATTATAGACTATTGGTAGAAACTTTGTTTATATATGAGTAATATATATTGCCAATGAAAATGTGATTATGTGATTATAGAATATCTGATTAAAGGTATTGACCAAATGAGGAATCAACAAGCATACACCTAGGCAATTTAGATTCAAACTCAACCTACTTAAATTGCTCCAATCAAACACAAAGAAGTCTTGCTACAATGTTGACAATTGTTGTTAAAATCAAGAATCTGCTCAGTTTCAACTTCACAACTAGAGAGAATGTGTTTGTGTAGTCAATGCCTTCCTACTGCTGAAAGCCTTTGACCACCAAAATTGGAGTTGAAGGGAGAATGGGAAGATGGGGAGAGGGGCTTAATTTGTGTTTTATTAAGTATTTGTTGTCATGCACTAATTTGTGTTTTATCATCTATGCCCAATAATTAAGATGTATGGATGAGCATGATAGCTAGGTCTATTGAATATTTAATGCATGTGTCACGTGTGTGAGTTGTGATGCCTTGTTTTTATAGACTTCACTTTATTTTTGTTTCAACTCTAATCCATGACAGCACTAAATGAATTTGGTGCATAAATCATTCTTCTAAAACTAAATTGTAGAGTTGTTGAATAAACCTTCAAATTAATGATCTAGATAACTCCATCCTAATTTCTCAAATTTATGAAAAAAAAAAAAGAAGAAGAAGAATTTTAAAAGAAGAAAGTAACTTTTTTAATAGTGCTTCGGAATCACACTTTGGAAACAAACTATTTTGCAACATCAAGTCACATTCTACTTTCTCGAATTACGCATTATGTACATGATTTGATGGTTTTCAAGAAGTCCGTTTCTTACTTCTGTTTTCAAAGTATGTTACCTAAGCATTTTCCTTTCTTTAAAGTAAGCAAGAACAATTTATTGGCTAGTCCACGGTCAAATTATCATCCTTTCAATGATAACTTAATATTTCTTAATCCAACCTTTTTCAGATCTACATTGAAAACAATTAAACTTGTTTCAAATATTTGTGGTCCAGCATTCATCTAAATTATTTATTAAAAAACTAGCATACGGACACATGAGTTGCACGTAATTTTTTATTAATTATTAATCAAAATAAAATAAATATTTAAAATAAAAAGGGAATATACATTAGAGTAAAGTTGTTTCGTATAGTTGAAAAATAAGAATGTATGTAAGAGTAAGGAAAAGTGGAAAATAACAATCAAGATGAGATGAAAATATGCACACTAGCTAGGAAAGATGGTAAAGAAAAGCAGGCACTAAGGGTACAGTAACAACCATAGGAAGTTTCTAATATCAAATGTTTTGTCAGATTGTTATCAGAGTGTGGATAAAGAACAAAACGATAGGCATATTATCATCTCCTTAAAATGATTGATCAATTGAATTGACTATAAGTAGCTTAAGATGAATAAAGACAACACAAAGGCTATACCTCCACTGATTCAAAGGTTTCATCTTTGTCAGGAAGCTGAAAAGTAATCAACCCTCCAGCTTTTCTGCTTTTACCCCGCCCACTAGCTGTGCGTAAAACACTGATAGTATAACTAAATTTATCTTCTATCCCTGCTAACTTATTGAACTTAGGTGCTTGCCACCCTAGCTTCTGGCACAGCTGGTGAAGAACAGCCTTGGGAATCTTTCGTTCATCCCCCTGTCATGTAAGGAAGTATAACAAGCAAATTCAAATTCGTGGTTAAAAAATGTAAAACATCATTGAAGACCAACTTCCGAAGAATACAATGAAAGAGAAAAGAAATGCTCTGTGTAGACATGACCAATTGAATCATTTTGACTTGGCATATGCACGACTTTAGTGTAAAATCGACAACAGTTTATTATAACTATTTTCATTGAGTTAGGATTCCCATTTGGTGCATCACCTTTTTCCATATTCCATCAATCTTTTCTAGACTATGTTCACTAAACTGCTGTGCCATCTTTTCTTTCTTTTGAAGCCTTGACACTTCAGGAGGTAGAGTTCCACTCATAGTGGCATCTTCAGAGAACAAATCACCAAGTTCTACATCTGGCTCCACATCTTCAGCAGTGCCACTTTCTTGAACTGGGGTGTTCAATGGATTATGAATATCATTACACAAGTTAGAGCTGCAGTATTCCATAATACTTTCATCAACAGTGGGTTCAATTTTATCTTCAAGATATTCTGCCCCACCATCCTCATCACTCCTATCCACTATCTCAGGACCCTGGCATGCCTTTGAACCATGAGATGCATCTTTCCTCACATAACAGGAATATGGATCCTCAATCCCTGAAGCCAAAATTTCATCTGATAGTCCTGCTCAAAAGCTCGCAAAGCATATTAAATTTAGTACATCTCCCCCCAAGTAGGGTTAACTTCATTTAGTAAAAGCCTAGCACTTAACCTAGAGCGGTCATTTCATGCTTGAGTTTGCGGATTATATTTCCTGCTCTTTCCTGGCTTTTCTTGTCCCCTTTCTCCTTGGCTTCCATAGCTTCTAACCTTGCTTTATGATACTCATTGGCAATAGAAACAGCACGAGAGCTTGGATCAGGCACCTATTACCACCCCAAAAAGAGCCAGATTATCATAAACAGAAAAAGCTCAGGACAATAATAAACAATGTATTTTAATTTGAAATGACTAGACTAATAAAAATTATATATTACAACATAAAAAAAGATATATCCACTTTCTATCTGTCCAAGCAATGGAAAGGCAGAGGCTATTAATGTCCCCACTCAATCAAGTACAGAGACCTCAATATCACCAGAAATATGTTTCTTTCTTGTGGCTTTCTTTGTTCGTGATTCAATATTCTCATACCATAGATGTGCAGAGAAATCATACCAAATTATTCTGGACTTAATTTTCATCAGATTTTGAATGAATCAAATATTAATTTTTTTAGAAGAACAAATTTATATAAATTGACTGCCTTCATTGAGTTATTGCCAGCAAATACCACTATTTTTGGTATACATCGTCTAAAGAATTCTGAAAGGAGATCTGGACCAATTTTTTTCTGAACCTTCAATAAAAAGATTCATTCCATCCATAGAAAAAAAGACAGAATTCATCATTTGAGTTGAATTCCTTATTTCTCCAATTCAATCTGTCAAAATCAAAAGGCAATGCGACTTTCTTACGAGTAGATAATCATTTTGGCTCTAAAAATTATTAAACATAAAATCAGAAACCACAGTGGAAATTCTGACTGCAAGGTCAGAAACTATAGTTTCTAATAGTGTAAATTAATGTACTCATAAGAAGTTCCATGTTTGATACAAAAGGAATACTCCTTGTACATGCAATACCCAATCCAAGTTTGAAATTTATGACCCTACTCAAAAACAACTTAGAGCACCGTGCAACCAGCAAACTGTTGCCGTAGATCAATAATGAGTAGTTAGATTTATCCACGATAAGTCAGAATAATGTGTGTAAATTCTCTTAGAAGACATGCTCACAGGTTCAACAAGTAAGTTTTTGATAATAATCTCACTCATTCCATACAAAGAAATAACAGTACCTCCTCCACAGAACAATTTTCGCCAGCTAGAGCTTCCCACTCGTCCTACAAATAAAAAGCAAATTTGCTTGAATTATATCAATACATGTAGCATGCTATTATGATCTTCGGTCTGATTTAAAAGAAAAAGAGAAGAAGCTGTAGGTTCTAAAACTGAATGCAACTGAAACAACCTATAATAACATTTTGAAGGTGAAGGTCCCATGAGTATGAAAAGCACATCGGCTGTGTTTTTGTCATATATGCAGTTAGGGTGCAAATTAGTAGATAATTTCCTTGTGTGTAACCCTAGGCCATCCAATGGCGTAACCTTTGTTTATGATCACAATTGACCTTTTCTTTTCTTTTTCTTTTCTTTTTTTTTTTGTGAAAAGAAACTAATAAGTATTATAAATATTAAATATGAAGACAAATAGAATAACCATATGAGAGGAGAACAAAATGTCCTCGAATCCCACTTAGGTCTCTATAAAGATGCTAAAATTAGTCGTATGAATTCACAGGAAATACATAATTTGCTAAAATTAGTCATAAATCAAGCAAAAGAGGGTAGTAGGATGCAACACAAACAGCAAATAGTCAAGATGCAAGTAATAAGAAACAAAACCAACATAAAATGGATAATGATAAACCCATTTGAAATTACCTCAATTTCAAGCAGACGAGAATTTTAGGCAATAACTTGTGAAATACAAAAAGAAATGAATAAGATCCAAGTAACACAAAATATAACAAAGAATTTCAGACCAAGGAAAGATTTTTGAGTCAAAGGAGCAAGTAATGTAAGAAGAAATAAGCATCTAACATAGCTGTATATGAAAGCAAATAGAGTAAGAGGCAATTGCATGGTCACATAGAAGGGAAAGTGTAAATAAAACAGCAAGAAATAGTGGTAAAAGTTAAATTACATATATACATAAATGGATCAAGATATACGAGGAATGCCATAACAACCCAAAATACATACTCAAAAATATACTCATGTTTATGTGGCAATACATCATATCACCACATCATAAGAAAAAAGGAAAAAAACACCCACCACTCACAACACACAGCATAAGCATGGGTATCATTTTAGGTATTTTTTGGGTCGTAAAAGCATTTTTGAAGATATAATTAACTCAAGCCGTATACACAGCTGATAAATATGACATATGTAATCTTCGCATGTACTTCCACACTCCCTGTGTTCTCAAGGATGCCCAATCCCATGGTAGAGAATGAGATAGTCTATGACTGCATAACAGATACACAACAATGTGACTCACAACTGCACAGATGAGAGAAATAAAATCAACAAGAGGTTTTGGAAAGTAACATCCCTTTGCATAGATTTGTTTCCAAAGTTCAATAAAGTAGGGGGACTGATAGGTGCCACACTACAGGGTTCCCTCCGGCTTTAACCATGCCAATTGAAGCGAGAGGAGCAAATGATTTCCCCTTACATGTGTGCATGCTTGTAAAGAAGATACCTTGCAATGTCTCAAACTGATCCCTTCCTTCAATCTGGGTAACTGAAGCTCTAGGACCATCATATTTTAGTTATGAAGAAATAATTGAATATATTAAATATTGGCCTTTACTCTATACTTGAAAAGAGAAAGCTTTCCTCCAGAACACTCTTGAGATGAAAATTTACACCATCATCAGTAGATAAATTTTAATAAAAAAATTAATAATAATAAAAAGGTACTACCAAACGACAAATCAACTTAATGGCAAACACTTCATCAAGCCACCATTCCGAACTCTTGAGAAAAAGCTAGCCAGAGAACAAAGTTGTGAAAGAGGGTCGGGGCAAAATTGAAGTCTTGAAAACAGCTACATTATACATTAAGCATTTACTTCATAAGATAGCACAAATGAATTATGTCACTCAAAAGGCATTGCATATGGAGATACGTAGTTAACTAGATAAAGTGTCTCTACAAGGAGCAACTCAATCTCATTGCACCAACTTAAACATGATCCAATGTTGAAAAAACACTCACTATACAAGCATTAAATAAAATCCTTAACCTTAGCAATATTAAGATTTTGGCCTCCACCTAGGAGAAAGAAAGGGCTACCTCCCACCCTCTTCAACAACCATTAATTTCTTTACAGATAGATCACCAATCTCTAGCTAAACCCTCAAAAAAGTGAAGGATTCCTTCTATTTCTTAACCGTGTATGCATTCTATGCGCTGCCTAGTGCTTACATGTTGATATTGTTCCCTTTGAAAGAGGGTATATAATAAGATCTTTATTTAAGAATGTCATTTCTCAGTTTCATCCCTTAAAAACAACCCAATTGGCATCTATTCATGATTCATACCCAGTCCAGTCTCACCACACATTAGAATCCAACCCAAGTTCTAAGCTCACATTATGATTCATACTTCTAGATGTTAAGATGGTAGTAGGAATTTCAATTTTTTTTTTTTAATGAAAGGAGAAGTTCACCAAATCCTCCTGCCAAGTACCTCTTCCTGTTGTTCCACATATTGTAGAATCCAATCTGCTTGAGAAGATTGCCGCAACTCCAACGTGTCACCATCCTCGCGCCTTCTAACCCTAAGAGAAGGCATAGAAATTTGCTCCTCTGGCTTAGATTGATGTGGTGAAGGAGTCCAATCTTCCCGAGTAGTAGATATGACACTAACAGACCCTCCTAATGTCCATCCAACATAAAATTGTTGGTAAATGTTTATAAACATGATACTTACAGTCAGCTTTGAAGGTATGAGAAATTTGACACCGTTATAGAATATAAATGTCAAAATCAAATAGAAATCTTAATACAGTTAGAAGCGATAATGTGCAAACGATACCTTTGTCAGCCATGGAAGTCCCACTTGAAAACTTTAGGGGTAACTCATTCCCTGGCAGATTCAAGCAAAGCCAGTCAAGAGCAGCCTCGAATGTAGTTCCTTCCTAGTAAAGATAAAACACAAGCCACTTAAATGCATAACTAAACAAAAGAACCATGAGCTGTTGTTGAATAACGATTAAATGCAGCACCACCAGAATAGCATCTTGAGCATAACTTATGTAGTTAAAATCTTTTCTTCCATAAACAACATTAAGATGAAACTCACAATTCATGATGCAAAATCTTTTAGCTACTAGATGAATCACAAAAATTATTCCAATTTATTGTTTGAGTTTTTCAGAAAAATAAATGCTCCAAACCAAACAAAACCTAAAACATTTAAGAAGTGAATGAAGTGCCACACTTGAAACACATGCAACATAATCTAGCCTCCATCAAACAACTGCAATTGACATACAAAATACAGGATTAATCAATTGAAACTAATTGAATGAAATACCAAAAGTACCTAGTGAAATTCTAAGAGAAACACAACAACAACAAAACAGAGCATCTAATTGAGACCTAGAACTCAAAAGATTCGTCCACGAACACGAAAATTGTTCCAATTCATCATTTGACTTTTTCAGAAAAATAAATGCTCCAAACCAAACAGAACCTAAAACATTCAAGAAGTGAACAGAACGTAAAAGTCAAAGCATATGCAACATGATCTAGCCTCCATCAAACAACCGCAATCGATAAGCTAAGTACAGGATAAACCAATTGAAACTGAACGAATAAAATACCAAAACACCTAACGAAAATCAAGAAAAACACAACAATAACAAAACAGAGCATCAAATTGAAACCTACAACTCAAAAACATCATCCACGGACACAGAAATGATTCCAGTTAATCATTTGAGATTTTCAGAAAAACAAAGGCGCCAAACCAAACAGAGTCTAAGACATTCAAGAAGTGAATATACAGCAACACTCGAAACGCATGCAACATGATCTAGCCTCCATCGAATGGCCACAATCAATATGCAAAATACATGATTAATCAATTGAAGCTGGTCATATAAAATACCAAAATACCTAGTGAAAAATCAAGAAAAACACAACAATAACAAAACAGAGCATCAATTTGAGACCTAGAACCCAAAAGAATCGTCCACGAACACAAAAATGATTCCAATTTGAGTTTGTCAGAAAAATATAAGCTTCGAATCAAACAGAACCTAAAATATTAAAATTAAATGAAATGCATCACTCGAAGCGCATGCGAAATGATCTAGCCTCCATCGAACACAACCGCAATCAATATTCAAAATACAGGATTAATCAATCAAAACTGATAGAACAAAATACCTAATGAAATGTCAAGAAAAACAGAACAACAACAAAACAGAGCATCATCTAATCGAGACCTAGAACTGAAAACAATCATCCACGACCACAAACTCTGACCGTTCACTCAGTGAAGTTAAAAACTCACATTAAGAGCGGAAAGCGCGCGTTCAATCTGATCATCCGTGAATCCTTCACAAGAAAGCTTCTCGTAAACAGTTCGCAGTCTCTTTGCCTTCTGAGCTCTTGAAACGGATTCATCAACCTGAGCGACCGATGAAGGCGGCGTTGGCCTCGCGGAGTTGAGCAAGAGTCGTCGCAGTCTCTGCTCGTTCTCCGCAGAGATTTGAAGCTTCGGACCTCCCGAAGAAGATGAAGCGCTCTTCTTCTTCTTCTGATTCTGGCTCGGCTGGCTCTTCTTCTTCGGAGCCATCTCTCTCTCTCTCTCCCTCTCTCTTTCTACGAGGTTTCAAGAATGGAAATAATCAGCGGGAAGCACAAAGGTATTTATAGGTGTCTCTAGTGAGAAAATTTACTACAGTCGAACTGGAACGGTCGAAGAGGAGATCGGGTCGGGTTTTATTGTTATCTTGACCCTGAACATGTGCCTGTATTACGTGCATGGGCGAAGCGAGCCCCAGCCCGAGCCCCAGCCCGCGGGTGATGGGAAGAGCGCGTGCATCTTGGGCATGCGCACGTAAATGAGATGGGATCTCAAAAATAAATAAAAAAGAGAGGTTTTCTTGAGACAATAAAAAATTTGTGTGTTTCATTGTAAGAATTTTTTTTGAGGAAATTTTCTTATCTAATTAAGGTGAGAAAATTATGAGAAATTTTTAGCATCATTGATAAGATTCATGTTTATATTCAATGAAATTTCTTATTTTCTATTATAGTCAATCTCTAAACATGATATATTTCTAGGCATTAAATGAATCGGTATGAATTGTAAATAAATCAGTTCAAATCAATAGCAATTATAATTGAATCAGATTGAATTGCTAGTTAAAATGTAGTAAATCAATCTAAACTGCTAATTAGTTACACGACATTAATGTCTTTAAATCTCTGTGGATGCTTAAAATATACAAAGATTTGATTTACATTTGTATTGTAAAACTTATAAAGCTTTGTGTATACTTACGAGTTCGAGTCTCTATTAGCATTAGGCATTATAGATGTCTCCTCGAGCAATCAGGAACCCAAGGAATTAGTCGGGATAGAATACTCGAATACCCTCGGTTATCAAGAAAATATACAAAGATTTGTTTTACATTTGTACTGTGAATCTTATGATTTACTGGTTTGAATTTAGATTATTCGATTCCAATAACAATTGCTGATGAGTTAGAGTGAACTTATTTTTTGTTTATTCTTCTATTGTTATAAATCAATATACAAGTAATGCTAAAATAACATAAAAAATAAATGTACAAGTAATGCTAAAATAACATCAAAAACCAATTTATTTTACAAATGGTACATATAAATATATAACTGTAAGATATGGTGTTGAGCTTCTTAGGTTAATTGCTGGTGAATGGTCTTTCTCCACCCATCCAACTCTCCCTCTTATCTTCACCTTCAAAACACGGTTTTCTAGCCAACCTCCTGATCTCTCCATCTCCCATCTTTCTCTTCCCTTCTTACACTGTCCCTCCTTCTCTTTGCATTACAAGCAAAGAAACCCAAGAACCCATCATCAAATATTCTTCACTATTCTCTCTTTTCCAACACCACACCATAACACACTAATGGAAGAAACCCTTCAACAAGCAGTAGTACAACAACAATCTTCCATTGATGATCAAAATGCTAGAGTGGTTCGTGACAACACAACCGTCGACACTTCTCGCCCTTTTCGATCAGTAAAAGAGGCGGTCGCAGTGTTCGGTGAGCGGCTTCTTCAAGCAAATGGAACCCAATACTCCCAGCAGTCCCAGAGATCTTTCTCCATGCAAAAACACGAAACGCCTCGAAAACCGTCGTCGCCTGTGCCCATACCGCCACCAGCTTCAAATACCATGCAGCAACAAGCTAGCAAAGATGATGATAATAATGAAGTTGCTTTAACAACTATGTTGAAGAAACTTGAAGCTGAGCTAGAAGACACAAAGAAGGAATTGAATGAACTGAAGGAGAGAGAATCGGAGACTGAGATAGCATTGGCTTCTTTAAATGCTGAGCTTCACAAGAACATGTCTAAAATGGCAGAGGCAGAAGCTGCTGCTGCAGCAAAAGCAGTACTGGCAACAAAATCATCATCAGCAATAGAAGATCAGATGAAGAAGAGAAGGGAATCTATAGTGAGAATGGAGAAGTCAGCATCTCTAGCTCAGTTGTTGAGTTTTGGAGAGAAGGAATTGGGTTATATTGGTGCAGTGAAGAAGCAGAAGAAGATGATGAAAAAGAAGCCTATTATTCCTATTTTAGGAGATATTTTTTCAAGGAAGAAAACCTCCTCCGCCACCCTTCATAATCCTCTGTTTGCTGCATCTCAAATGTATTTTAATTGAGCAATTTATGCTGTTATTTTAATTGTGTTTTATTATCTATATGTGATCAATAACTAAGATTATGTACGGTTGAGCATGATATATATAATGCATGTGTCATTTGTGTGTGTGGAGGCTGTGATCCCATGTTTGTATAAATTATCACTTGATTATTTTTTATTTCCCCTATAATCCAACAATGAATGGATTATTAATCGTAATTGTAGAGTTATTGAATAAAAATCTCAAATAAATGAATCCTAATTTTCCAAAAGGCGTTGCAAGGAATAATTATACATGCCATGTCTTAATAAATAGAATTGTTCTATCTATATCTCTATTATTCTATTCTATTTATATAATAATGGAAAGAGTTGAAAAACTCGCCCTGTGATCAATTATATATTATATTAGATATTAAAATTAGAATAAATATAATTCATGACATGGGCAGCCAATTATTGCATAATATTAATTGTTTTGTTCTATCATCCTTTAGTTTTAGAGGATGTGTATACGTAGATTTAATATAAATAAATTAAATTTACTTAATTGATAAAAATGAATTGCTAAGGTGATAATAACATTCCAGGGTGTGAATAGAAAAACAACTCACCTTCCCTTGACTTATTGATTCTTCCGAATATGACTTTAAATAAATTAATTTGTAAATGAAAAGAATTTATAAATTCTATAAAAAAATTAATATTACTCAATTTGTATTATAATAAAATATCCAATGGCTTTAAATAAATAAAACCTATTACAAAACTTATAATTCGATTCAAATATTAAAAATAATAAAATTTGTAAAAAATAAAAAATATACCAAAATCTATTTAGAAAAAAAAATATCGTGAAGTATATTTAAAAAAATTAAAAAAAAAATTAAAATTTTTTTACATCTGGGTTATATTCGAAACAAATTTTTTTTAAAATAATTTATTATAATTTTTGGCATAATCTATTATATTTAAATCCACATATTCATGGTGCAAGCGCGATAGCCGCTGCTTTCTCCAACCCGGTCTACAAATCTCGTCCGGTCTAAACCGGCACTATGGCGGTGAAGGCGATTGCTGAATTCCGGTCTTTTTAACCCAATTCGACCGAGCCCAGAATCGTGCACAAGAAGCTTCTTAGTTCTCCACCGTCTTCGTTACTCGTGGTTTGCGCACGCTCACGACAGAGATGATGCAAGTAGTGGCGTTGAATCCATCGTATTGCAGGGCGCAACAAGCCCTAGAAGCGTCGTGTTCTGGCTCGTTGTTAACAATTCGTCCTTCTTCCTACGAGGTTCGTCGTATCTTCTTGATTTGTTTCTCGATTTTGATCAATTTTTGTTTTGTTTTGTTTTTATTATTATTATTATTATTATTATTATTATTATCGATTCTTATGAAACAGTTATTGAGTTCGGTTCTGATTGATACAGAATACGAGTTTTAGAAGAAGCAGTTTGTTGGGGCGGAAGATCTCTATTCGATCTTTCGGTCGATTTAGGGACGCAGCAGCTAGTAGGCGAGGTAAGGTTTTCAATTTTCAATTTCTGGTGATTTTTCTGATTTTTTTAGTATTTTAGTTATCAAATTGAGTGTGCACTGAACATTTCAAAAAAATAAAAAAAGAAGAAAAAGTTGATCTATAAGGCTGTGTAGGGCTTGTTCTTAAAATTTAGATGGAGAAAAAGGAATCAATGGAGTTAAATGGAGCTGAAATAGGCCTTAATGGAAAATTATAATCCGAAGGAATTGGTTATTGGTTATGAAATCGAAATAGGAGCTTTGGAGCTCTAACTGAGACATTTCAGTTTTAGGAAGTAAGGACTAACTGGCATAAATATGATATCCGGATTAGTCTAGCATGAGTTTTGTACATGGTTATTGACAATTGCTATGGGATTTGGTGTATTACCAATCTCGAGAGACTCATGAAATGGTTGCCCCGCCCTTCTGTGATTTGTGTGGCAGTGACAATACAGTGGCCGGTTTTCTTTATTTATATAATTCCAATTTCATTTTTTTACGGAGTAATTGTCTTCTCAAAATTATGAGACGTGTCCTTGTGGAGGTTGGGCTGTGTTCATCGTTCCTTACACAAACACCGCAATGCCGAAAGTCTCATGCACTAGGTATGCTCTTTCTTGTCACACTTACCGAATCTTAGATTTATGTTTCTGAAATCCCATGACTATTACATGTCTAGTTGGAGCAACACATTGACGTCCCTTCTTGAGATTGGCTTTGAATGTTCTTATCTTGTGGCAATTAGAGTTTTTAGCTTTCATGGGTCATGTAATGATTTCATGATTTCATGTTTACGCTTCTGCACAACTTTTTTATTTATTTGCATACTTTTATTTCTTTTTATTTTTTAAAGTTGCAATAATTGGATGTTTTTGCCTCCCCAAGCAAAGTCATCAATGATATTCAACCCTTTTATCTATGGCATTTCTGCAGTTGTCAAGGCTATTGCCACCCCGGATTCAGCATTGGAATTGCCACTAACTGCAGAAAATGTTGAGTCCGTATTAGATGAAGTGCGGCCGTACCTTATGGCTGATGGGGGTAATGTGGCACTACATGAGATTGATGGAAATGTTGTTAGATTGAAGCTACAAGGAGCATGTGGCTCCTGTCCAAGTTCGGTAATGACAATGAAGATGGGCATTGAACATCGTTTAATGGAAAAGATTCCAGAGATAGTTGCAGTTGAACCAATTACAGACGAGGAATCGGGACTTGAACTGAATGAAGAAAATATAGAAAAAGTGATTATCCCTTTCTTTAGTGAGCTCCTTTTACATTTAAATGTTATCAGCTTTCATGCATTCACTGTTTAAACCTTGTTTGATGGACTTGGAACTTGGAAGTGCTTGCAGTAACTGGTTCACCAGCTTTGTAGTGGATCAATACCAACTTCCTTATTTTGCTTTTTGGGTAGAATTATGTTGTTAATTGTAGAATAGAAAACAAGAGTGGGGACCAGAGATAATAGAGAGAGTGGAGAGGTTTTTGAGTGTTATGTTTTCTTGTTTTGGGAAATCTGTTATACTTGTTCTTCAAAAGGCTTTGGATGGTCCTCATTAGTTGGGATCTTTTTCTTCGATGATCTTAGATTAAGTGTTAATTTACTGGTACACGTGTGTTCATATGTCCATAGGGCCTCTTTCTTATTCTTTGTTGCAAAGATGATCGAGAATCCTTGCGTGATAGGTTTGGTGTACTTCTTTATGACTTCTTCAAAGCTTACTTGGAGTTATACAAAACTCAACTCAACACAAGAAATCTTTTCCCCAACTACATAGGTTTGGTTACGTGAATCCACTTTCTTTATTCCACTCTATCAAGGTCTAAGTATATAGTTATATTACTGGTAGTTACATCATTGTTTGTTATTTACATTCATGATATTTTAGGTATTCTCTTTTTCTTACATTATTGTTAATTCCCAATGTCACTCTTCTTAACTGGCGCATCTAATGGTCTTTGTTGTGTATGTCTAAATCATATTAATCAGTTTTCTCTCATTTATTTCTAATTGAGGCTATTCTTACAATTTTCAATTATATTTATTTCTAATTTTATCCTTTAGTATTTTACCTCATTTCGAATATCCATCTTAACATTCACATAATCCTATTGCTACCTGCAATAACTATGGCGCGGCAGGTGGTCCTTTGCATTAATCACCACTAATGTTCCTTACTTCTATGACACTTGATATTTTATTATTGCTTAAACATTTCTTTGACAATGAACTGGAGAACCATTTTATTTGGGCTTGGATCTTTTCGTTTTCGACCACATCTTTGGTATTTGGTGATTAGTTTTGCATGTTTCAGAATTTGTTGCTTGCAGCATGATCACAGTTTGATCGTGTGAGTTACCTTTCTCATCACAGGTCCTTGGAGAGATAAGGCCATACCTTGTGGGAACAGGAGGTGGAGATCTTGAACTCGTTGCAATTGAGGAACCAATTGTGAAAATCCGTATCATGGGACCAGCAGCAGGGGTCATGACTGTTCGGGTGGCAGTAACGCAAAAGCTACGAGAGAAGATACCTGCAATTGCAGCAGTTCAGCTTCTTTGAAGACTTAGATCTTCCCACTCATTCGTACAACAACTACTGCCTTGCATCCACACTGTGGAAATCATGTATATCTAAATATTATTTTGTTTCAATGGTTTAAGATTATTTGTCGTGCTTCCTGTATGTATGAGGGGTACTAATAGATGCCAATTTTTCTTTGTTATTGATCACTGAACTTCTCCTTAGGTTCTCCATGTTTCAGTCTCCGGTTGCTCCTCTTCTTCAATGGGTATAAGTTATGAGTTATGACTGAAAATTACAATATTCTATTATCTTGAAATCTCTTACTGACTGTACAGAAGCAGTGATTGAATAAAGATTGATGTATTTTAATGCTTATGACTTGTCAGTTTGTGATTGATAAACGAAGAGCTAGTTATTTGTTACAAAAGAATACCTATTGTCAAGTTGTTATGGAGAGACCCTTAACATGAAATTGAGATTGCAAATAAAGTACCAAATATCTATCATGCCAGACAGTTTTATTGGCAGGAAAATAAAATAAATATTAGGGTAGCTTGTATCTTTTGCAAGCAGTTTGAGCAAACAAACTTTGAACAAAGAATTCTTTAGACATATTTGATGGATTGTCTAAAAATGCATGAATTTTCTAAAAGTAGGTTTATACCAAGGTGTATGTTATTTGCAGATGATATAGTACTCATTGATAAAATTATAGCTAGAGTAAATGCTAAGCTGGAGGTTTAGAGAGAGACTATAGAATTTAAAGGGTTCAAGATTAGTAGAATTAAGACTGAATATGTTAAATGAGATTTTAGTGGAAGTAGAAATACTAATGAAGAGATAATGAAAATTGGATGTCAAGAGACACCAAAGAGTAAAAATTTTAGGTATTTGAGATCTATTATTATACATAAAGAAAGTGAAATAGGTGAGAATGTGAATTATAGAATTAAAGCAGGATGGGTCAAGTGGATGAGTGCTTTTGGAGTATTATATGATAGACACATCTCATTGAAGTTAAATGAAAAATTTTATAGAGTTGCTATTAGGCTAGTCATGCTATATGGTACAAAATCTTGGGCAATTAAACAACATGTTAACGAACTAAGTGTAACAAAAATGTGAATGCTTAGATGGATATGTGGTAAAACTTTAAAGATAAGATAAAAAACGTGCATATTCGGACAATGGTAGGAGTGACACCAATTGAAGATAAAATGAGATAAAATCGACTAAGGTGGTTTGCGCACATACAACATAGGCTTTTAGTTGTACCAGTTTAGAAGAGTGACCTATTGACACTATATGATAACAATAAAGGTAGAAATAAACCTAAAATAACATAGATAAAGATAATTAAAAGAGATTTAACTTTTTTTAATTTGAATGTAGACTTAGCCCTTGATAGAGTTGAGTAGAAGAATCAGATTCATATAGCCAACCCGATATAGTTGGAAAAAGATTTAGCTGAGTTGAGTATATATTTGATGGATTGATGAGCTATCTCATTTCAATAAGAGATTGATAAGAAAGTATTAGTGATATAAATGCATTATGACAAAAATAAAAAAAATTTGGACGCAGGTATAAAGAAGAAAAAAACAAAACAAGAGAAAATTGCATAACCATTTCATGTAAAAACCTAAAGATAAGTAACAACTCCCCTATTTATATACATGGTGTAAGATCAAATTCGTTTGCATCTCCTAGCGCAACAGAGGTACTTCCCTGTCTTTATCTTGCATTTAACAGCATCCTTAGCACATTTTTCATCTTTGGCCTAGCCACTGGTGACATAGCAATACAACCCAAAGCAATCTTAAAGACCGAAAGCATCTGACTTCGAACTACAAGTGACGTTTTACTGAGAGTAGGATCAAGAATGCAATCCCAGTCTTCCCTCTTAGTTGAATTACTTAATACCCATTTCTCCAATTCAGTCCCCTCGCTGACTGCTGGCTTGCCTGTTACCAATTCCAGCAGGATGACCCCAAAGCTATAGACATTCCCCGGCATCGTCACTCTCATTGTGTAAGCATACTCTGCAAACCATAGAAGAAGGCCTAAGGTTAGAGGATTTTAGAGTTTGTATACAACTTTGGCTTATTACACAAAGGTTAGGGAGTTATTAAATTATACCTGGTGGAATATACCCAACAGAACCGGCAACTGCTGAAAGGCTTCCAGTGCTCTTAGAAGGATCAATCACCTTACAAAGTTCAATATCCCCGATCTGGGGTTCCTTGAGGGACTTAAGTAATATGCTTTTGGTTGAAAGGTCAAGTAGGAGAATTGGGCCAGTGGTGCACCCATGAAGAAAAGCCAGCCCTTCAGCTACTCCAATAGCCATATCGAAACGGGTCGCCCAATCCAGAGAATCTCCCAAGCTTCCATGAAGAGCATCAAATAAAGTTCCCTCCGTAGCATATTCATAGAATACATAAGCACTATCAATACTCAAAACATAGGCCAGAGGGATCATAACATTTGAGTTGCTCAGCCTCCCTAAAGCCTCTAGCTCTTGCCCGAATTTCTCATGGTTCCCTAACTGGAATATCTTGTCACTCCAGTTTAGCTTCTTCACATAATACCTTGCTCCACAGGGCATCACAGCCTTGTAGTAGGTTGAGAACCTGCTCTTGAGCTTTATGTTTGTTGGGTCAGTAACCGCTTTCATCGCTGAATTGAAGTTGATCCCAGATTTGTTAATGCAGTTTGTAGTTATGATATGGCCTCGGATGACCTGAGGCAGAGATACTTCTTCTTCTGAATGTAAATTCTCATCGTTCACCCGATAAAACCTTCTTGAGACCAGAAAGAGAACTATTGCCATAATTCCTATAGCAATTACTGCAGTCACAATAGAAACAAGAATTACCATAGTAACTGAATTTTTCTTACTTGTGGAAGTGTAAGTAGGATTCTTCTTGGGAGTTGTTTTAGCGGTATTGAGATCCTTGTTTCCAGATATTTCAACTCGTACATATGGCTTGAAATCAGGGACGGTTCCAGAGAGTTGATTATTAGAAAGCAGCAACCATGTTAGGGTTTCAATTTCCGTCAGAAACTTCGGGATCTTGCCGGTGAACCTGTTGTTTGAGAGATCTAAAATCTCTATTACATGCAATCTTCTGAGTGTATCTGGGATTGGACCCTCGAAGTAGTTGTGACTGAGGTTAAGTGCAAACTTCAAGGTAATTGGCAGATTTGGAACCTGCCCACTTAAACAGTTAGTTCCGAGCTGAAGTTCTTGTAAATTCAAGTTACCAGTTAAATCTGGTATTGAACCGTTAAGTTTATTGTCTTGTAGGTTGATACTTGTAAGATTCTGTAAGCTGGAAATTTCTGATGGGATTGAACCAGAAAGAGAATTTCCACTTATATTCAGAGTAGATAACTGAGATAATTGGGAGAGCTGAGTTGGAATTTCTCCACTGAATCGGTTTAATTGAAGCTTCAAAACTTGGAGCTGTTTAAGAGAGCCCAACTCTTTAGGCAAAGAACCCGTCAGCTTGTTCTGGGCAAGATTCAAAAGTGCCAAACTCTTGCAGCTGCCCAGTTCCATAGGTACGTTACCACTGAAACTGTTATTATCCAGCTCTAGATAAGTCAATTTCAAGAACCCTTGAAATGCTGCAGAAGGAATGCTTCCACTGAGCAAATTGCTTCCCAGTCGTAACCGAATCAAGTTTGGAGAAATATTTGCAGGAATAGGCCCTACCAGTAAATTATAAGATAGATCAACATGCTGCAAATTTTGTGGTGAAAGAAGATCATCTGGAATTGAGCCATTCAACCGGTTATAACTGAGATCCAAACTTGTCACATATTGAGAAATTCCATTAGGAATGGTACCTGTAAACCTGTTTTGATTGGCAGCAAGCCTTGACAAGGTTTGTATACTTGAAAGGCCTTCAGGGATTGCTCCAGTCAGAGAATTAGAAGAGAGAAGGAGAATTTCCAACTTGGAAAGGCTTTTGATAGAATTAGGAACAGACCCAGTAAGATTATTCACACTGAGGTCAATCAGAGATAGATTTTGGTAATTCATGAAGAGTTCTTCTGGTATTGGACCTTCAAAATGATTCTTTGATAGCTGCAATTCCTCCAAAACCAAGGACTTACCAAGCTTAGTAGGAATAAACCCAGTAAAGCTATTCATACTAAGATTCAAGCTTTTAATGCCAGCGAAACCATCAAATTCTAACCCAATCTTTCCACCCAAAGAATTGTAAGACAAGTCCAGAATCTCTAACCCAGAAAACCCATTAAATATAGGCAAAGAACCACCCAATCTGTTCCCACTGAAATCCAACACTTTCAACCCAGTAATCTTCCCACAATTGGCAATGAACCCATCAGGGATTGAGGTCAGATAATTTGAGGAAAGATCGAGAAACTGTAATGAATCAATCTGACACAAAATAGTAAGAAAATCAGAACCAGAGATTGCAAGACCAGAAAGAGAGAGCCTGGTTATGGAAGTGGAGGTATTGTTTGTAGAATTGCAAGTCACTCCTTTCCATGAACACGGATTAGATGCTGTGGTGTTCCAACTTTGGCTTCTCACAACTTGTGATAGTTTGATCATGGTGTTTCTTTGATTTGCAGGAAGTTCACACAAGATTAAAGGCATGAAGAACATGAAGCAAAAGCAGTAGAAGGAAGAAGAACTGAAAAAATACCTGCCCATCATTTTAGAACTTCAATTTTGCTTTCAGAGAAGAGGCAGTGAACAAGAAGGCAAGATTTTCTTCTTCTTCTTTGTTCTTCTCTGTCGTTTTTGGTAGTGTTGGACATTTTGATTTTGAGCTCCGGTGAGTTTTGTTGGAGATGGTGGTCTTGTTGACTGAAGCAAAGACTTTGACTGATGACCCTTCTCTTTATTGGTTTTCTCTCTTTTCCAACTTCCTTTGCATTGACTGAACTGAATTGCAACAGTTTTAGCCCTTTCTGCACTTCAAAAACATTGAAAGTAGGATCAAATCTTCAAACTTGTAGACATAAGACACCATTGTCTCCTTCATGGGACCCATGAAATTCTCTGCAAGTCTTTGTTCTGACTCTTTCTCCCAGCACTAATGCCAATGTTTGCTGGTGTCCTTCGTCATGCAGAAAACGCGTGGGGGATTGATGGCACCCTTGCCTCTCACGTCAACCCAAAACTACTGGTTGTTTTTTTTTTTAATTATTATTATTATTATTTTAATTTTTTGGTGAATGTCAGTGAAGATTTGGGGAAGAGGGTAGTTTTTTCTTTTGTTATTTTTTTCATTAGATTTTTGGAATTCTTTGTTCTGCAATCGCTTTTACCAGGATTAATTATAGGAGCTAAGAAATGTTGAGAATATATATCATGGGTGATGGATGACATTTGACTGGAATAGTTTTTGGAGAGAACGAGGAAGTCACTCAGTCAACCTGTGAAATTTTACAAGGACCCTAATAGAGGACCGAGTAGAAACTGTACCCGTACACTTGAGCTCCTTAAAATCAAAATGGAGTAGTCCAATACACACGGTGCTGTGCTGAGCTAAGGACTCAGGACCCAAGTATACTTTTCAAGTATCAAAAACATTACCGACTTCAATAGGACCTTGACCGAGGGACTCGTGAGTATAATCGTCCCCTAGATCAGTATTGAGTTGCGTAATTTACGTAGTTCTGCGTTGATCTAAGAAACTTGAGCATCTGATTATATTTTTCGGAGTATACTTTTAATTTCAAGCCCCAAAGCGTTACCAATTTCAATTTTGGGTGTATTTGAAGACCAATTGCTGAATCTCACCTCAAATCAAATCAATTTGGCTGTAATTTGTGGGGCATATTTCATGTTAGGAAAGCATTTGATGAAACTTACTAGGGACCAATTAAAAAGTGCAAATTTGATGAGTTAAGTAAATCAGAGCTGTTAAGGGTCAATAACACAAACCCATAAACAGAGCTCCATGCATTGGAGATAGCCACATGCACGGAGCTATTTCTAGGTTTAGTGTTTGAAAGTGGCAAAGCTTTTTCATTGCTAGTGTTTTATTCCTACCATTGAATGCTAGACTTTCAGCCCCTTTTTGCACTGCAAGCAGTTTTTTTAATCTTTCTAGCTTGCGGTCCCAAATTCTGCTTTTTTAGGCTCATCTCGTGAAGAAAAACTGAAAAAGGAGTCTTGCAGCTGGTCCAACCCCTGACATACTGCAAAAACTGATTCTCTATCAATCCCTCGTTGATTAAGAATTTTGACTTCACATTGGGTTGAGCGATTTGCTTGTTCCCACTTTTTTTTTTTTTTAATATTGAAGTGATAACATTATTTTTTAACATTGACACATAATTTTTATTAGATATTAAAAAATATTGTTCAACGTACATATACATCTCTAAAATATATAAAAAAATTTAATGTCAATGTCAAAAAATAAAATTGACGTGATAAACATTGTTAACTATTTTCTAAAAATATTTTTTTTGAATTACAGTGAACCAAATAAATTTTTTTATAATTTTTTTTTACTTTTTATTTTTAAATACAAAAAATCAGATTTTAAAACAATACCGAACGCAGCTGAGTCCTTCTCTTTTATATTTTTTTATTGTCCATTGGTTGTCATAGTGAAATCAAATATAAGATAAATATTTTTTTTTTATGTGGGCAACTCTTCATCCAGCCATACAATTTATTTTCCTATTGAATTTTATTTTCTTTGCAATTTTAACAATTCAAATCTATAGGTTTTAGAACTTCCATCTACCAAACTTAGAGTAAGACCCAACTGTAGTTAGGTACAAAATAATGGAAATTATTTCACTTGAAAATCTGTAAATTGATCAAATAATATAGGTTGTTGGAGTGGGCCTTTGTTCACTCTGTTCGTTGATCCATTTCATTCACATTCAACCCACCAACATCTCTCACACAAAAATATAAATATACAATACAATAAAATATATTCGAACTCAACATTTTTAAATATTTTGATTATGCACGTATATTATATAATATAAAAAAATAAAAATAATTAAATAACAATATTAAAAAATATCATTGATTCGTATATATATATATATATATATATAATATTAGTCAATAAACAAAATCAAAGAATGCACCAGGACAAAATAAATAAATATGTAAGACAAAAAGTTGAAAGAGACATTAAAACGCATTTATAAATTTTATTTTATATATTTTTATGGGGCAGGTTGGGTGAATAATGTGTAGGGGATCTCCCTTTTCCCTGGTTTAAGTTGGTTCCACAAGCATGAAGTAGTTATCAACGTAACACAGCTAATAAGTGTATTTATTAAATTTCCTGAATAATTTAGTAAAAAATCTTTTCAAATTTTTATCTGTAGAATCATAATATACTGTTAAAATGGTAGGTTACATTTGATGAACTCACACTAATTAAATTGAGTCACATTTTTTATCTTCATTATTAAAAATTATTTAATCAATGACGTTAACATAAACGTGTGCCAACACATTAAAATTTTATATTTTTTTTTTTCAAAAGGTGGGTACCATGACAACACTCATATTTAAGAAAAATAAAATAAAATAAAATATTAAAACCCTTAATTAAAAAGAAGATAAGAATCGTGTGACAACTCTTTATCTCCGAATTAAAAGGTGTCATACGCTAATAAGCAATATATAAGAATTATTATTAGTCATTTTTAACGCATGTGATATGTTCTGATTCTATATTAAAAAATGAAAAATAATTTTTAACTAATTAAATATATTTTTTATATTTTTAAATAATTTTTTATAAAATATTGTATTAAAATTACCCTAAGAGCCCTCTTTGCTAATAAACACATTTACTTTAATTAGTATATATTTAACATGCAATTTTATCTAAAAATCCTATATTTCTATATAAATCAATTAATTTTTTAATTTTTAATTTTTAATATAATCATTTTTCCAACGTATTAAAGAAGTGGGCTCCGCTTAATTCCGACACGCGTATTATTCGCACATCGCACCCTCGCGTATTTAGGCAGCCCTGCTTCTCAGCCTTTATCGTCAACGATCCACTACACTCGAACCTACCTACAAACAAGTCAGCTAGATTTCACCACGACCTCCAAAACCGTCCATCAAAGCCACAGATCTTTCCCACAGTATAATTCCGACACGCGTATTATTCGCACATCGCACCCTCGCGTATTTAGGCAGCCCTGCTTCTCAGCCTTTATCGTCAACGATCCACTACACTCGAACCTACCTACAAACAAGTCAGCTAGATTTCACCACGACCTCCAAAACCGTCCATCAAAGCCACAGATCTTTCCCACAGTATAATCATGGGCCCATCAAATTCATTCTTACATACGACACACCCTACTAAATCACTATCACTACAAAATCTAGCCACCGAAAGCCACCGCGCACAAGCTTTCTTCTTCAATCGATCCATTTCTTGATCTAACCAAAACGGCAAAACCAGAACAAGAACCAAAAACCAAACAAAAAAAAAAAAAAAAAAGGAAAAAAAAAACTCTGCAAATATCTTCTTCTTCGCAACTGAGAATCGAAGGCGAAGATTATGGTAATGGCGGAAGAAGAGGATTAACAGATGAGTTTACAGTTGAAGAAGAAGAAGAAGAAGAACAATGGATCTAGTGAAATGGACTGTGGAGATCTTGTGACTGCTGCTGCTACTGCTACTTCCGCCATTGAGTTCTTAGGGTTTGGTGTTGAGTCATGGCGGCTGCGGCGGCGGAGGCTACTCAGAGCTGGACTAGCGCGTACAAGGGAATGTCATCAGACAACATCAAGGGTTTGGTTTTGGCGCTGTCGTCAAGCGTTTTCATCGGCGCTAGCTTCATTGTGAAGAAGAAGGGGTTAAAGAAGGCCGGCGCATCCGGAATCAGAGCTGGTGAGTGTAATTTTGTTTGAGATCTTAGGTGTGTTTTTTCATGAACTGATGAACTTAGAGATACGTGTTTTGGTGGTACTTTGATGATGCATTTAGTTAGTTTTGTTTTCTGGATCTTGAGTTTCTATGTATACAACGAAGGTCATTGGATGCATGAGTTAGAAAGAATGACTTACTAACATTATACGATAAGAGGAGAGGTAGAGGAAGATGTAAAATAACATGGACAGAGATAATTAAGAAAGATAGGGTGGAATTTGATGCTGGTTTTAATGTTTAGAGTCAATGAATTTGTTAGTTTTTGATTTCTGGATCTTGAGTTTGTATACGAATGACGAAGGCCTTTGGATGCACCAATTAGGAAGAGTGACTTATTAACGTTACATGGTAACGATAAAGGTAGAGGGAGACCTAAAATAATGTGGACATAAATAATTAAGAAAGAGATTTAACTTCTTGTAATTTAAATGCTGACCCGACATTTGATAGAGTGGAGTAGAGGATGCGGATATATGTAGCCAACCCCATGTAGTTGGGGAAAAGCTTAGTTGAGTTGAGATTTCTGGATCTTGAGTTCTGCTGCGACTGTGATCTTGAGTTTTGGGTGAACTGGAACATGGAATTTTGGTTTGTTTATGTCTGTATGGAGTCGATTGTCTTGTGGATTGTAAGAGTGGGAATATGTGGTTAAATGTGCTGGCTAGTTTAGTTAGTTTCATTTTTGCCTTGTGTCCTAGTGTTTGGAGATCCGTTTGATGGCTTCAAAGGGAATATCTAATTAGAAGACTTGAATTAACGTTATATCTTTAGAGTGCGATGATACGATCTCCTTTTTACTGAGGTTTTCGAGTTCTGTACCCGGCCAATTCCTAGACACTGATTGGAGCTAGTGGGCTACTAAGCCATTGGATAGTTTTAGTTTTGCTAATTGTTACAGAATAGGCAATGCAGACCTTTGGCAGTGAAAAATAAAAATTAAGGTGTTTTTTCACGTCTTTTGGATAATTAGTGGAATTCCATCACTTTTCAAACATAGAGCTTAATTCCACCTTTTTCTCAAACTCTTGCTTATGCTAGACTATGCCCAAAACATCAGATCTAAGGGTTAGAAAACGAGATTCATTAATGCAAGCTCTAGTCATCACCAGAGCTGTAGACTTTGCTGTAAACCCCTTATGAGGAGTTGAATTCCTGACCTCATTGTTCTTGCCTTCCTTTTCCGCCTGGCAAAACAAGCACCTCTTTTGATCATCTATACTAAGATAACTTGATACTTAAAATGAAAAAATGGTGTTAAAAAGTGAGAATTATTTTTCATAGAGTTCTAGAGCCTATTCCCATTCTTGTGAATGTTTGTTATCGTTGCTTCTGAATAAGTACAACATTTAGCGTTGCTTTTATTAGTCGAAAAATTTTCCATTATGTAAAAATTACTCCATTTCTGCAAGCTGCATCTTGTCATTTGTCAAAAATTGCATGTCATAGGCAGCAAATGCAAGTGTAACCAAAATGTTGGTTTGCTGCTAATGTGCATCAAAATAAATGTGAAATGTGTTAAAGTCAACTTTAATTGTTTGTATCCTATCCTTCTCTTTCTATTCAAATATACGTCATGGGTTTAAGATTATGATTCAAATCAATGGATCTTACTATTTATTATCCAATTTTATGGCAAAAAGACTCAAAAATTTAAAACTAGAATCATCATGCCTGAGAGATCTGTAGAAAATTCTATAAGCTCCATGAAACCATTAAAATACCGGAACTCTATGACATGAGTGATTTGCCGATCTATCTATCTATCTATCTATCTATCTCTCTCTCTCTCTCTCTCTCTCTATATATATATATATATATATATTGGGTGTTTTTGATTGGCAGGTGTAGCGCCACAACCTTCAAATTTGACCACATTTCTTGAAGTATGTCAATCTATAGTTTAGTTATTGACTAGAGATGTAGGCCCCAACTTTAATTGTTTGTATCCTATCCTTCTCTTTCTATTCAAATATGCGTCATTGTACTATTTATTATCCAATTTTATGGCAAAAAGACTCAAATCTAAAATTAGAATCATCATGCTTGAGAGATCTGTAGAAAATTCTATAAGCACCATGAAACCATTAAAATACCAGAACTCTATAACACGAGTGATTTGCCGATCTATATATATATATTGGGTGTTTTTGATTTTCAGGTGTAGCGCCACAACCTTCAAATTTGATCACATTTCTTAAAGTATGTCAATCTATAGTTTAGTTGTTGACTAGAGATGTAGGTCCCTTTAGGCATTTATGTAAATAGTAAGTGGTTGTGGGTGAGGGAGTTTTTATGTGTTTGTTTGATGCTTCATTCTCTTACATGCTTTTGTATTCCTAACTGTATGAAACTTTGTAAAAGGTTGTGTATTTTTCATGACATGTGATGTTTCTCATGCATCAGAGTTTACTTACTTTCATTAGCTATGAGTTAAAAGATCTCTTAAAAACTAATCTGCTGGTGAACTTTTGCAGGAAGTGGGGGGTATTCTTATTTGTACGAACCACTTTGGTGGGCAGGCATGATTACAAGTGAGTTTCCTGACCTTTTTATTATTAGATTGCTAGACAGACAGTGTATATTATATATTTGATGCAAAATGAGTTGTTTGAACTTTGAAGTGGATTTTCTCAGAAATTTTTATTTATGGTAAAGATAATCTGGTTTGACTTTAATCTTCTGAAAGCTATGAGTAGCTAAATTAGTTGCATCTAATTCTGCAGGAGGTCATACTATTTATTTTTTAAAATCTATATACTAATGAGAGGATTGTCATTTTGACAGTGATCGTGGGGGAAGTTGCTAATTTTGCCGCTTATGCATTTGCTCCAGCTATTCTGGTCACTCCTCTTGGGGCACTCAGCATCATTATCAGGCACGAGATGATGTCATGTTATATTATATATATAACTTTATTTTCTATGTTATGCTTGGTAACAAACCATCTTGTCTTGCAGTGCTGTACTTGCACATATAATTTTGCGGGAGAAGCTACACGTTTTTGGTATTCTTGGTTGTGCTCTTTGTGTTGTTGGATCTACAACAATTGTCTTACATGCTCCTCAAGAACAAGAGATCGAATCTGTCAAGGAAGTATGGGACCTTGCTACTGAGCCAGGTGTTTGATCCTATATATAGTAAAACTGTCATTTTAGCTGTCCCAATATCAATTTCATCTTTTGTGAACTTGATCTTTATTCTAAATTTCTCATTATCTCCTTTGTTCTTGTTTAAACATATCAAGCTAAGTGGTTTTCATATGTCTTCTGCAGCTTTTATTTTATATGCAGCTCTGGTCATAGCAGCAGTTTTAATACTTATATTCCACTTTATTCCACAATATGGCCAGACACATATAATGGTTTATATTGGCGTTTGTTCACTAATGGGTTCTCTATCGGTATGTATATGAAATTCATCTACTTCATGTTGCATATTTGTTGCATTGTGTGGTTGTTTATAATTTTTTGTAATCACAATGGTGTTGTAACCTTGCAGGTTATGAGTGTTAAAGCTCTAGGAATTGCTTTAAAGTTAACATTTTCAGGAATGAATCAGTTAATATATCCTCAAACATGGGCCTTTACTCTTGTGGTGATTACTTGTGTGGTTACGCAAATGAACTATTTAAACAAGGTAATAGGATTGGCTCTTATTTCCTTTGTCTTTTTGTTATATTGATTATACGATGTTGTGTTGTATTATGCCCCCTTTTCTTTGTGGGTGAAGTGTGGAAATTGCTGTAGATTAAAGTAAATCCTATATCCTGCTAAAAAAGTATTGATGGAAACAACAGAAATGGTGAGTGCGAACAAACAAAAAAGAAACAACACCACTAAATTTATTAGTTGATACCGTTATCACCAGAGATTGGTGCTGGTATGTCGCATAAGCTTGGGGGTCCATTGTGATTAAAGTTGTCAGAATTGTTGATTGGAATTGAATAGTTTGAGAGTTTTGTGAATCGATTTGGAATTCGAATTGATGAATCATAAGATTCACATATTTTATATATAAAACTTAATATGAATGGACACATAATTTAATATTTGGTTTTGTTAACTAGTGCTTTTGGTCCTTATTGAATATCCTAAATGGGTTAATATTTTGTGAGGATGAACTCTTTACTAAGGAGATTATTCTTACAAAAACTTGTCGATTCGAACATTTGTAACCTTATAAATTATTCTTTAAATTAAAAAAAAAAATCTTTCAGTTAAAAACTGAAAATCAATACTTCATAATGGATCATCTTTTACACAACCTTTTTTTCTAGGATATGATCGTTAGGAACATAGGATCACTAAAAAAAATTTAGAAAATTGCTTCGCTATAAAATTCAATGTTAAATGCTTACAAGCTATTATGCCTTCAATTTCTAATAACACATGTACTCAACTCAACTAAGCCTTCGCCTAACTACATGGGTTGACTACATGAATCCGCTTTGCTTGATCAAGGTATAAGTTGGCTCTTAAATTACTAGTAGTTATATCTTTCTTAATTTTTTTTTTTATCTATGTTATTTTTGGTCTTTTCTTACCTTTATCGTTACCCAAGATTGTTCATAGGTCACTCTTTCTAACTGGCACATCGAAGGGTCTTTGTTGCATGTATTCAAATCATTTTAATCGGTTTTCTCTTATTTTATCTTCAATTGGGACGTTAAAATATAATATCAATGTAAGCTAAATATATATTTTCACTTTTGATAAGATTCTTATGCATGCTCAAATCGTTAAGACTCAATTCTCAAATTATCAGATTTGAATTATGATTTGTAAGATTTTACTATTTCCTTAGGATTCAAAGTCATCAGGATTTTCATGTTAAAGATTCAGATTAATTTCCCTAAAATCGGTTCGTGATTCATGCTGCCACTCTTCCAAATGTTTGTGCTGTTTGCTGGTTTATATTCAGCTTATTACGTATTTATGGATTTTGTTTTTATTTTTTATTTAAAACTTTATTATTATTATTATTATTATTATTTATTTATTTATTTTTCTTCTTTGCGCGCCGGGAGGGGGGGGGGTGGGGGGGTGGGGTGGGGTGGGCGGGGTAACTGATGCATGTTGGTGCTATAATTGATTGTTTTGACAGCCAATATTGTTGGACCTCATCCCCTCTATGCTCCCATTTCATCACATGCTATTTATTTGTATAATGGTGGTTATTGATGATTGGGATTCTGTTTTCAAGTCTAAGTTTTTAGATGGTTGTTGATTTTACAATTCGTGCCTTTGGTGAGCTTGTTGGTTCTTGAGTATTTATGACTTACTTGGATGTGTTCTATTTTGTCAATTCAATTGCAGGCCCTTGACACGTTCAACACAGCTGTTGTATCACCTATATACTATGTGATGTTTACATCATTAACCATTTTGGCTAGTGTGATCATGTTTAAGGTAATACTTGCTGCCGTTTTAAGTACGTAGATGTTAATTTGTTATTTCTGGTTAGATGTTCTTTGTTGTGATAGATTTAACCCTATAAGATTACATATATAAATTGCAAGAAACTAGGATTTCCATCATAGGTCTACATTCCTATTTCTGCCTCTCTCTCTTAGTTCTGTTGTTTGTTATGTATACTACAAAGCGACCTAAAGTTTCCTGGGTTTTTAGGTGTAACCACGAAAAGCAATCTGCACTTTCCTATTCTATTCTATTCAATTAGAAAAAAAAAAAATCTCTGGAATTAGTTTTAGGAACAGCTTAGCTTATTTATTTGTATATATATATTTTAAGGGATTGGAGGAGAAAAGGGAGGGTAAATGACATAGAGCATAAAAACTGGGAAAACAAGTAGGTTGACTCATTACAGATAAGCCATGTCAATCTATTTGTTTTATTGTTAGCACATTTACTTTGATTGGTGCAACGGTAAGAGTTGTGGCTGTGTGACCATGTGGTCATGGGTTTGAGTTGTGGAAATAGCCTCTTACAAAGCAAGGTAAGGTTACGCACAATAAACCCAAATGTGGTTTGATCTTTCACCGGGACCTCACATAGCCGGGAGCTTCATGCACCAGGCTGCCTTTTTTTTTTTTAACATTTACTCTGATTGGTGTACAAATTATTTAGCATTACGGGGAAGTTGAAATTCTAACACATTAGTCAAGACTCGCGAAGACTTCCAAGTGTCTAATTAGCATCCCATGAGATGCTATTACAAACTTTGCTTTCTTACCCATTATATCATTGCTATAATGATTAGGAGCCACTTTTATATATTGCCTGATTGAACGAGTTATTTTTAACGAATCTAACAAATAACCTAGCCCTGAAGAATCAAAAGGATGGGCAAGGCTTGATTTATTAACATTTCAAAGATATTTACCATTTTGCTCATTTTCTTCACTCTCTGACTTGCGAAGTACATGTCATACATTCTTTTATATCAAATACATTTACCATTTTGAATCAGGATTGGGATCGGCAGAATCCAACACAGATTGTAACAGAGATGTGCGGGTTTGTGACAATTCTTTCAGGAACATTTCTTCTTCACAAAACAAAAGACATGGTGGATGGTATGCTTGCTAGTGCCTGGTTCAGACTTTTTTGTGCTCATTCGTTTTTGCATAACCATCTAAAAACACTATGGGAACATTCTACTGCAGGTGGTGCGTGCGTCCGTCTTCCCAAGCACATGGATGAAGAGGACGGATTTGCTTCCGAAGGCATCCCTCTTAGGTGCCAGGAGCCCTTGCGATCACCATAATGAATTATCCGATTACCCATTCACAGTTTGCCTTCTGCCACCCCAACTTTGTTGATTTTTGGGGAAGAACCTTGTGGCGTCGGCGTGTGTCCTATCAAATTAATATGTGGTTGACGCTACGTTATTCTTTGTATAAGTTTACGAAAGAAAATCAGGGGAGGGTTTTTGAAATCAAAGTGAGCAACAGTAGTATCCGGCAGCTTCCCTTTTGTCTCTCCTTCCCATTCTCTGTCCTCCCCTTCCACAGCATCAGTAAATGTAATTCTAAGTACATTAGTCATATAGTTAATCTAAAATCTTCATTTCTCCATGGGAGAAAGCTCTTTATTTGATCTCATTGTGCCTAGAACTTCCACTATAAGATGTTATTGTTGAGCAATTGATTCATTTAGCAGGTTACAGAATATTTGCTTTTTGTGGGCTCATTTGAATCATGCAGAACATCAACAGTTCCTTCAGTCAGAGGAAAATTTTCTGATCAAAGAAAAAAAACAACTAAACATGTGCAGCCTACCCCATGACTTGGTGACAGTTCAGTAAGGAAAAGGTCAATAAGTTTTGCTTTTGTCGTGTTAAATCACAAATTGTAACAATAAGGCCTTATAAAGACATAATAATAATAAAAAAACCCTTTAGATTAGATGTTTTAATAATTCATGATAATGATAGAAATAGAGGAATATTTAAAATAACATAATCAGAAATATTTAAAAGTTATAATTATTTAAAATTTAAATATTTACTTAATTTTGATGGAGTGAAGTGAAAGAAATAAATTTATGTAGCTCACTCATATAATTAAAAAAAAATGCTTAGTTGAGTTTTATAATAATACTTAAATGGCCAAATATTTAAATAAGACCACAACTAGAAGAGACCTGTCTCACCTATTATAAGGTTAGTGTTAAACACCATATTTTGCAAAAAGGTGTTAAAAGTTAATCCAACAGGAAAAAAAAAAAAACCCTAATAGCTTAGTGCTTTGGCATTGATGGTTTTTGAGAATGAAGTTTGTGCTAATTGTTTATCACAAGAATGTTCTAAATCCAACCTCTTCCTTCTTAAACTTAATCATTTCAATGTTTTTTGTGCACCATTGCCTAACCTAGAGTTTCAAAGAATCTGAGTATTGGGTCCCATCCCATTCTTGTGGTTCTTTTGGGAATTGGGTCAACTGACCCCTCCTCTACTCCAGTGGAGTTCTTTCTTTAACCTTTGATGACCCTTTTAAAGGGGCAACCCACCCCTAAAGTTTATGTCACTTAGACCTTCCATGGTCCCTTCATTAAAAAGATTTTTAATCAAAGTGCTTCTTTTATTGCAGAGAATGGAGTTGGCAGCTTGAGGGACCCTTCTCCCTCTTCCCCTCTTAATTGAACTTCATTGACTTGTTGACATTTCTTTTGTAAGACCATTGACTTCTTGACTTGGATCTAGGCACTTTGATGCCGTAGCTTACCTGAATTCCTTTTTGTTTTTGAAAAAAAAAATATATATGCTAAGATTTTTATGAGTCAATTCCATTAAGTCATAAATCAACATGGTATACATCTTTATCAACAATTTTGTTTTTTTCCCACAAGGGTCTACATTAGAACATATTTTTCCATTCAATTTAATCTTTAGCCAGTTTTTCAAAATTCTGTTTCATGCCAGTTTGTACCATCTTCATTCATGCCAGCTTTCAGTCACTTGATTTATTTTTTATTTTCTTTTTTAAACACCATGAGATATATTCATGTTTTTCATGTAGCTCTTAATCAAGATTGGATATTCCCACCTTGCAAAAAAAAAAAAAAAAAAAAAAAAAAAAAAAGAAGAAGAAGAAGAAAAAAGATAGGAAAACTCCCACTTTTATTTTAGAAATTTAATGGGTCCTAATCTCTGTTTTTAATGAATTAATTCATTATTATATATATAGTTTCATTGTGTGCATGCTCCTTGGGTGCTACAACTATTTTGGTCTCAAAGGTAATTAACTATTTCTATTTCCTATTAACTTATAATTTCGAATCTTTCTATTAGAAAATCAAAATAACAGAACAATAGAATACTAATCACATTTTCCCCTTTTGCCACAAAAATTAAAGTTAAGACATGACATCCTTCCTACCCATAGAAATAATCTAAAAAAAATAACATAAATATATGATCACAGACAATAATATCAATGACATTATTTCGATGTTACCTTATTTTCCTCCAATACACCACTTCCCTTTAGTAGCTGTACTACTTCATTTTCCATAAACAAAATCAATCTCTCACTACACAACCCTTCTTATGGGTTAGGCCAACGGCTACTTTTCCAACACGTTTGCATTGGTGGGAGTTGTGTGTCTCTTTCAATCTTCAAAACCACACCCACAACCAGTTGTATACACAAGACTTGGAAAAAATAAAACAATTTAATCACCCTTCTAATCCGGCGTTAGATGAGATGTCCCAAAAACTGGTTCATGACCCTACCAAACAATCCTTTTCACATCCAATAATAACCAAAAGCTACTCATGAAACTCTAAAAACCATGGCAGTAGTTGAACTGAAATTTTCTCACAAGAAAGCTTTAACCAACCCTTCTTCTTCCCTGATGCAAAAACATGATCAGAAACCAAAGAAACCCATGTCTTCAGATGAATTCAGCTTCCCGAATTTAGCCCACGACGGCCCCAACTTTGCGTCTTCGCCGCCCTTATGGCGGGTTCCCTCCGAAATTTCTTTGGGTTCTTGTCATGAAGAAGAAGATGGAGGAAATGGGTGTCAAGTTCAAAGGTTGTGGTATTCTTCATTAGGGAGTAAGTTGAAGAGGACTAGTACTAGTGAAGATGGACAAGAAAAGATGGATATGTTGTGGGAGAATTTTTTCAATGAGGAATTACATAGGATTTCTTCATTTGGGAGGAGGAGACGAGCAGTACTGGAGGAATCGTCTTCTAGTAATATTGGTGATTTAGAAGATTATGATTCTGATGAACATGGCGGCAGCGGCGCCATGGCTGAGTTTTGCTGTGTTCAGGCATTGAAGATGCCTAGGAATAGTCCTACTATAATTACTAATAGAAGACCAAACTTGTTGGTGATCTTGAAGGTGTTCAAGAAGCTGTTCTTGCTTCAAAACTCACATTGTCCTAAGAAGAGTAAATGAGCTTATCTGATCGGATGTAGTTTTCTCAGTCTTCTCTCATTTACTTCTACAAATCAGGTTCAAAGTTTGACATTTTTTTTATGGAAATTATGTGATAAGGTAGCCCAATATATATGTTAAATTAATTTACAAAATATGGTATAGGGGCTCTTAGAAAAGTAGTGCAGCTTCATCTGTACTTCATATTTATTGTGCATAGGTTCAAATTTATGTATAAAAACTGATTATCTATAATTGAAGTGAATTTTACCTTTGGATTAATGGTTTTGTTTCTTTCTTTTTTCTTACCATATGAAATATTAAGTCTTGTGATAGAATGAATAAGAATAAGCATTGAACCTATTCCCATCTTAAAACCCTGCAAATTGCTCAATAGATAGCTGGAGAAGAAACTATTGCAGCGATGCAAGCACCAATGTGAATAAAAGAAAGTCACAAACTAAGTAACCATGTGAGTGATCTCACTATTTGTTTTTCACTAATTGATATTTACATGATTTAAGAGTAGTTTTTTTAAGGGCTAGATGGCTATTTTGGTGAGTTTATTGTTGAATTGAATTTATCTCAATGAACAAAAAATTCAATCTTTTTCGATAAGAGGCTTCTAGAAAAAATATTTTTTGAAAAAGTCAATCTCACCTAGCTACTCTAAAAAGATAAAAAAAAAAAAAAAAAAAAAAACTTTTCAATCGTAGTTTATTTTAAAAGCAAATGTTGTCCAAAGCCTCTAAAACCTTGCAAATGCTCAAGTAAGGCCCTTCTCCAATACTAGTTAGCAATGCGAATTCATAGCTAACTTCTGCACATTTAGTTCCTCAACCCGCATTCTCTAAACAAACTTCTCAACTAAATTTGCACAAAAAACAAATGGTTTTAGAGCCTGTGATTGCCTAATGAGACATTCAGATTTTCCTAAAAAACTTGCAAATCAGAAACCCTTCACTTGCAAGTATACTTTGCATATGGTACATAATTTTACAATGGCAGAGAAGTGATTGAACCCCACTCTTCTTGGAATACCATGTGATGCTCTTTTCAGCAATATTGAGCCCATGCACATATCTGTGCCATAACTTAATGAATCCATGTGCCAAAAAGTAAGCTTCATTTATGATTTCTAGCAACAGGATTCTTGCATTTTCTTCAATTTTGGCTAAAAAATAAAGGTCATTGGCCAGCTCACTAAACCTAAAATTGTCCACAACTTGGTTACCAATTTGATGCAATGGTGGTCCATTATGGGCTAAGCCTTGATGGTCATCGACTCCATGGACCCAAAAATTTGTGCTATTTTTTCAGAATATTGGTCCAACTTTACTATTGGCAAGAAGAAGATAGGACAAGATGTGTCATGCATTTTATCAAACTATTGGTTGGCACCGTGTGAACAAAGTAGGAATGTCTTGTCTTCTCATGTAGTGTCATAAAGTGTTGCCTCATAATAACCTTGCAAGTGATTTTCATAATAATACTAAGGTAAGACTCAAATTTATATCTAAGCTGATGTGATAATATATCATATCACCACATCATTAAAGAAAAAAAATAAAAATAAAAGCACCCTCCACTCATCACATATCACGTTAGCATGAATATGATTTTGCATATAATTTAATTTTTTGGGTCGTAAAATATTTCTCTAATATTAATAATTCCTATAGCGTTGTTGAGAGTCACGTGGAGTCTCTATTTAATATTTAAAGAAAAATGCTATTCTAACTATAAAAGTAAGAAATGTTATTCTAACTATGAAAATGGTAACTGCCATTATAATTATATTATTCGACTTTTTTGTTTTTATAATGATTTTATTAGGCCTCGCATATGTTGTGCAGCTCAATATATATAATGTATGACTTAATAAATATGAAAACATAATTGTATTCGTAGTTACATTTTTTTTAATTAAAGAAACATTTCTTATATTTAGATGGATTTTTTTTTTCTTCATAAGTTTAATTATTTACCTAGGTAAAATAAGGTAATTACCCAAAACTCAAGGCTACAATGAATTTTTTTTTTCTGCTTTTAAATATTGCTAAATAGGCTTTAATGTCAATGCTTGCAAGACTTTTTCTTTTAGAAATAAAAAATAAAAGATAAAAAAATCACCATTTAAGCATGTTGTCTCAACTTCCATTTTGCACTCCTCATCAAGTAAAGAAAAACATATTTTTTAGAGAACCAAAAAAAACTTATTAAAAAGTTAATAAATATGTGAGATAAAGGAAAAAGTTGAAGATAAAAATATGATTTACCAAACTTTTAGAATTATAAGAAAGTTGCAATGGATAGAAAACGAGGGTTGGAACTTGTCGAGTACTTCTCTCTTTGGTGTTGAAAACCAAAGAGTAAGGAGTGTACTATGGTAGCTTCTACTCAACATATATAAACTAGCTAGAGAATCTCTTCATCACCTTCTTAAATTACTTTTTGATCTATAATGCAATGTTTCTCTAAGAAAAATATTTTTAATTTGTTACATAATCTAAAGGAACATATATTGCTTGGTGCTTCACATGAGTTCACCTTAATTTCACTTTGGAAAAAAAAAGAGTCAGGGAATCATAAAATTCAATGAGAATAAGAAACTGATCAAACTTCATTAATAGATAACTTGTCAAATTAGAGTGAAAAGAAAATTAGGCCGAACGAACGAGGACTAGTGTCGTACTCAAAGGGTGTAGGGATACCTCGTGGGAACAAAAAAAATAAAAAAGAAAAAAAGAAAAGAATAGAATATTTGGTGATAGCTGCATCAGCATATGACACACCAACTAACCTATCTTAAAGCAATTCAAAATATGGATTTGATTAAAACAAAAACATCCTCATCAAATAGAGCATAAATTCTTTAGAATATATGTCTTAAGATATTATGTGTCTTTATATCTCTCAAGATATTAGGTGTCTACAGTGATGCGTGTTAAGTAGGAAAAGACTGATGATGTAACACATCTATGATCAAATGATAGAACAAAGAGTAATGTTTGACTAACACACTTTGGTGACGTTATTTTTAAGAGTTGTTGAATTTTTCTAAATCACGTGTTGATACGTTATTTGAGACAATTCAACAACTCCCACATGTGTTAATTTGTAAAGCATTTTCCTAAAACAAATAATGATGTCACTTGCTAATTTAAAACTAAAAACTTGATCTGATTAATGTTTAATTACATAATTCAGACACTTTTTCCCATGATGTTAATATTCTAAATCAATATCATGTACATGTATATTAAAGGGATATATATGTAAATTAAATGATCTAATATCTGATAAACTCAATTTAAGGCCTGTTTGGCAGAACTTCTACTTATATTTTTAAGCTTATAAAGAAGCCTTCATTACAAAAGTGTTTTTAAAAAGGTTGTTATACTCTATTTTGGCAAACATAGTGAAAAGTGCTTATAAAACGGCTTGTTACAACTTTTTTTAACAAAATGATAAATTTATCTATAATATGTAATAAATAAGTAAATTCATGTTTATTTACAAGGTTATTTTAATCATATCTTTTGAAATTGCAAAAGCTGATGCTTTGAAGAGGAGCTTTAAATCATGATATTTTTACATTTTTTAGAACATTTTAGTGAAAAGTGTTATCATCACCAATAAGGAGTTGATTCGCTAGTTTGTAGAGCAAACTACGAGTTACGGTTGAGGGACCCATCGTGAGTTTAAGCCCGTCATTTTCTATTCCTGTTAGAAAAGGTGCCATTACCTCTATAAATTTTGAATTCAGAATGATTAGTCTTGCCTCAAAAGGAAGAAAGATACTTATCAAGTGTCAAAAAAACTAATACCAAAACAAAGAAAAAAAAAGCGTTCATCATCAAACATAGTAAAATCACGACTTTTGCTATAAAAACGATTAAGAATGTTATATTGTGGTGTAACTATCAGACCGTTATACATAGTAAAATCACAACTTTTGCTATAAAAACGATTAGGAATGCTATATTGTGGTGTAACTAACAGACCGTTATACATCGTAAAATCACAACTTTTGCTATAAAAACGATTAGGAATGCTATATTGTGGTGTAACTAACAGACCATTAATTCAACTAACCTTTTTCTTAATTACACCAGGTCAACTATATAAATCTACTTTCTCCACTTCTTTTTATAAAGGGAAATGATATCACCTAATAAATTGCATACTTTTGATGAGCTTCAATTTGGAATAAGAGAAATTGTTTTTAAGTCACTACGAAATGAAAACTACAAAATGTAATTTAGTATACCATTGTGTCTGTCTTCCACCAAATATTCGATATAGTTATAACAATATTTCAATGATTGTCTTTTTTTTTGGTGGTATTAGTTTTTCAACATCCGTTAGGTGTCCTTATTTTCTTTTCGAGCGAGACTAATCTTTTTAGATTTGAGTATTTCCAGAGACAAAGGTACCTCTCCCAATAGGGATGGACAACGAGTCCATCAATAATACCTTGTAGTTCGCGCTCCGAACCAACGAATCAATCTTTTGTTGGTAATCTAAATAGGTATAATCTAAATAGGAATCATTTACGATACAAGTTACCAACAACTAGTCCAATAAATAGACGACGAACATGGGTTGTGCAAAGTATATCACATAGTACATTATTGTCATAAGGAGCTGATAGTTTTAGGTACGGGTCTTCTAGAGTTGCCATGGTTCTATAATTACTATAATTACATTTGCATTTTTGTAAGTAAAATAAAACCTCTTTTGGCATAATAACTATATGATTTTGAGAGCAGCTAGATAGACCTTATTAATGGACTATCTATACCCCACTCTACCTATTTGATGTAATTCCTTAATATACCCTCAACTAAAATGATTGAAATGACCTTTTTTTTTCTTTCTTTTCTTTTCTAAATAATCGTCATGAAGGTCGGTCCTACGAGGCCGACCCTTGTACAGGAGGGTTCGCTATGGTTGGCCAACTCTCATTTGAAAGGGTCAGTCATGTCCAACCGACCCTCTTTTTATTTTTATTTTTCACATATCATATTGTATTAAGATGTATTTATGACAATTTTCTCATGTTTACACTCAGTCCGAGCTCATTTGGGCGGTGGAATGTCATACACCACCCGTACCCTACATGACAGAGTGCGGAATAGTCCTCCTTTGCCCAAATTAGCCGGAATAGTGCTCCTCTGCCCAAATTACCCTTGTACAGGAGGGTTCGCTATGGTTGGCCAACTCTCATTTGAAAGGGTCAGTCATGTCCGACCGACCCTCTTTTTATTTTTATTTTTCACATATCATATTGTATTAGAGATGTATTTATGACAATTTTCTCATGTTTACACTCAGTCCGAGCTCATTTGGGCGGTGGAGTGTCATACCCCACTCGTACCCTACATGACAGTAACGAGTGCGGAATAGTGCTCCTCTGCCCAAATTAGCCTGGAATTGATGAAAATATGTCAAAATTATCACAAAATGCATTCTAATGTAATATAGTATGTGATAATAAAAAAAGAAAAAGAAAATAAGAGGGTCGGCCGACCCTAAGGACGAGTTTCGTTTTTGTCTATTTTCAACGCAAAACACATTAAAAAACATCAATAAATATTTTATTCAATGAATAAAAGTGAATAGAAACAAAAAAAAATCATTAAAACCTGCATTTCTTGCCGATTCAAAGGATCAAATGTCAAATTTTTTTTGAAGACAACGAGCGACAATTCGCTCCAACTGAGGTCTAAACGATGCTTTTCTAGCTCTAATATTTTTTCAACTAAGATAAGAAAATGAAAATGATGAGCTTTAAAGTTAGAAGCTATGGTTTTGAAGAAGAAAATACGGAGGAGAAGAAGAAGAACGAATGGTGGGGTAAATCGGGAGAATGATAGTTTAGAAATTTTATAATTTTTGCCTGGAGCTGGAAGAATATATATATATATATTGAATATTCGGACAGGAAATATAGCTGAGACGCCTGTTGGTTGCGCATTTGACCGTTACTTAGGGTTTCGATTGCTTCATAAGGTCACTCTCTTCTGTCTGTTTGCTCAGTCCTCAAAGCGGCATTTCTGCGAGTATTTCTTCATCAAGTTTCGTCTTTTCTTAAGATTCTAGGTATTTTCCTAAAACCCTTAATCTGTTTAATCGTTTCAGTTAGATTAGAATCTGCTTTTTCGTTGATTTGTTCCGATCAAAAAACTGTTTTTTATTTCATGGGTAGTTGATTTTTGGGTTCAAAATGCAGACTTGATGGGTGTGATTGATATCTACAGCGGTTCATCTCTTTGCATGATCGATACCCGTTGTAGCATTCTTCGTGGATCACCTAGAATACCCATCTGTTTTGTTGGAGGAACTCGGAGGTGGGTTCGGAGTATGGCTTCAACTGTACCTGTAAAGCCTGTGAAGGAGGAGGGACAAGAAGGGTTGACTGGTGATTCATTTATCCGTCCTCACCTCAGGCAATTGTCTCCTTATCAGCCCATTTTGCCTTTTGAGGTAACAGCAATGCTACTTTACTCAAATGGATGTTTTGTTTTCTTAGTTGGGATTTTCATGATTGGGGGTAGGTTGTGTAGAATGGTGAAAATGGTGATCATGTCACTTGGGCTCACATTATGGAATTTGGGATTTGATGATTGTGTGAATCGGCACAATTAACACGACCAAGCAACGGTTTTTCCAGCTCAAGTTCTTATCAATTTTAGCTACATGCTATGCGTTTTACCGTGATTTTTCTTGTAATAGTTTTGATATCTATTATTTTTACTTTGTATTGCCTGGCATGTATTGTTTTTACTTTGTATTTATTCACCGATTCATAATATGTTCTTAATACCCACTTGAATGAAATAGCAAAGCTTTGAGTAAGTCTTTTTGTAGAATGTGAGACAATACCAATGTTGAAAAAAGAAAAAAAAAGGTGCATACAAAATGCGTAAGGCTTCCTCCATTGCAAGGTCTAGGGAAGGGTTAGTGTACCATGTACGTAATCTTACGCTTGGGCCTCAACATTGCAAAGAGGTTGTTCCCATTTTTGAGAAATGGTTGGAGTACCCTCAATTGGAGATAAAATGATAGAAAACATATTAAGTTGGTTTTGACACTTACAATGAAGACCATTGGATGGACTTGTTAATAAGAGTGACATATTAACAATTCTAGAATAATGATAGAGAATAGAGGACGACCTAAAATAACATGGACAAAGATAATTAAGAAAGATGAACTGTTTGAAATATGAATGTTGTCTTAGCCCCTTGATAAAAAGGATTGGAGGAAGCAGATTCATATGGTCGATTCCATGTAGTTGGGAAAAGCTTTGTTGAGTTGCCTTATGTTTCAAATGTTGCAATACTCTTGTCGTCCACTTGGATGAATAATAGAGGTTTGAGTGTGCTTTTTTGAGATCAATTTTAGTCAAAAGCTCAAAATCGTTTCTTACTACAGGTTTTGTCTGCTCGTCTTGGTCGGAAGCCTGAAGATATTGTCAAACTAGATGCAAATGAAAACCCCTATGGTCCACCTCCAGAGGCAAGTAGTCTTATTTCTCTCCTCTGTTTAATGGATCACATCAGTACTCAAATTTGTGATTTTTAATTATACTGGTAAAAACACCTGATCTTTTCAAATTGGACTTGCATCTTGAAGCATTCATTATATATCTGTCTTTTGGGAAATATCTTTATTGAGTGCAGGTTTCAGAATCTTTGTAGGTGTTGGAAGCTTTGGGGTCATTGAAGTTTTCATATGTCTATCCTGATCCAGAGAGTCGTCGCTTACGTGCTGCACTTGCTGAAGATTCAGGCATTGAGTCTGATTATATTCTTGCTGGATGTGGCGCTGATGAGCTCATTGATTTGATAATGAGGTAAAATGCTAAGAACTTGGACGGTTGGACTCATCTAGTATATGGTGCCTTTGCTATTATTATCATTGTTGAAATAGCTTCATTATCCATTTTTCACTTTCTTCTATCTTTTTGATCTACTACTTAAGATGTGTGCTCGAACCTGGTGAGAAGATTGTGGATTGCCCACCAACATTTACGATGTACGAATTTGATGCAGCGGTGAATGGGGCATCAGTCATAAAGGGTATAAAGAAAGCTTTCTTGATTATAATTTCTTTCCTTTACACTCTTGAGTTTAATATCTTTAAATTTTGGGTATCAAAATCTAAGATCAAACCCTTCTTTGATGTTTTTCGGTTATTTGTTGCTTTATACCAAGGGACTAGTTGGGTGCTCTAAGAGGCCTAATTATCCCTGAATAAGAAAATGAATTCAATGTAATCCACCTAGTGTCATGTTGTCACTTGGGCCACTTAAAGAACCCATATTGGCACAACCTATAATATTGCTTTTGGTGAGCTGGTGGTTGCAAGTGGAGCTTGATTTTAGATATTACTATCCTAGCACTCTTTAAGATGCTATCCATACTAGACGCTCAACGTTAAGCTGTAAATAGTTACTAAAAGGTTCACATCAGCATTGTTACTTAAGAAAAGATCAACTCTAACTTGATATAGCCATTTTCCAAATATAGGGGTCTAAGTTTTTTACTTATGTGATATTATGCTAACTAGTTGCCAACTACCATTGGCATGATAGAGGCCGTCTAGGCTTAAGCAAATGATTGGAGTATAATTGGTGCAAGTCTTCAAATAATGAGGTCATGACAATTTGGATAACGACATATATGCTTGGTTGTTAGATGTGGAGGATTGCTTCTGAAATATTATATGATAGGCGCGTCCCATTGAAGTTAAAAGGAAAATTTTATAGAGTTGCTATCAGGCCAGCCATGCTATATGATACAGAGTGTTGGGCAATAAAAAAAAAAACATGTTAACAAATTAAGTGTTACAAAAATGCGAATGTTAAGATGAATCGTAAAATTTTAGAAGATAAAATTAGAAATGAGCATATTTGGAAAATGGTAGGAGTAGCACCAATTAGAGATAAAATGAGAGAGAACTGACTAAGGTAGTTTGGACATATTCAATGTAGACCTTTAGATGCACTAGTTAAGAAGAGTGACCTATTAAAATTACATGGTAATAGAATCAATAGTTAGGATTGTTTTTCGGTTATTTGTTGCTTTATCTCTTGCTATATGTGCGTGAACACTCATGCATTGTCATCTTACTTTGCAGTACCAAGAAAGGCTGATTTTAGCTTGAATGTGGAACACATAGCTGAAGTTGTCCGGAAAGAGAAACCAAAATGCATATTCCTAACCTCCCCTAACAATCCAGATGGGAGGTACACATTTTGAGGCAGTGTGTTTTCCTTAATTTTTGTTTGTTGCTATTTCATTTAAAAAAAAAAAATGTTTCTTTATAATCAAGAATGAGTAATTCTTATAGATTAAAGGTCTTCTCATATATCAAGTACGCTTTTAAACACCAGTGTTGACTACTGTTTATGGTCTAAACTTATACATCTTATGGCATGGTGTAAGATTCTTTTCCTATTTTATATCTCTTCTTCATTTTTATTTCACAGTATAATCAAGGATGAGGATCTCTTAAAGATTCTTGATCTTCCCATATTGGTCGTCTTGGATGAAGCATATATTGAATTCTCTGGAATGGAATCTAAGATGACATGGGTAAAGAAGCACGAGAACTTAATCGTTCTTCGGACATTTAGCAAAAGAGCCGGTGAGTTCCGAACTTAGTTTTTGTTTCATAATTTGATTAGTTAGTTTTTGTTTCATAATTTGATTAGTTAAATTTCTTGGAAACTTATTTGTGGTCTTTGTTGCTCTTCTTTTACTGACATTGGCATTCCTGGTTAGATAATTTCATACTTTATTGTTGACTTTTATGCTTGTAAATTTTACTTTGATAGTTTGATATATTATTTCTATAAATCTCCAAGCATTATTCTGTGTCTTTCTTTGATATAAATGTTGAAACTTTATTCTATGTTCAAAACTGAAATAGGCTTAGCTGGACTTCGTGTGGGATACGGAGCATTCCCTCTGAGCATTATTCATTATCTTTGGAGAGCCAAGCAGCCGTATAATGTATCAGTGGCTGCTGAAGTTGCTGCATGTGTAGCACTGCAGAATCCCGTCTATCTAGAGGTCTATTTAAAGCTTTCTTCTATCTGTCTCATACTTTCATGAACTTTCTCACTCATAAGAAATTTATTCTAGAATCTATTCCTATTTCTAATACTAGTCATCAATACTCGGCAGAGGGTAAAAGAAGCTTTGGTACAAGAAAGGGAGAGATTATTTATGCTACTGAAGGAAGTGCCATTTTTGAACCCGTATCCTAGCTATTCTAATTTTATTCTATGCGAAGTTACATCAGGAAAGGATGCGAAGAAGCTAAAGGTACTGATCTTTTCCACAAAATTAGTACAATGTTTTGATTCATTTATTTGTGGCATTTGGTTTACATTTTCTCCGTATTTCCAAACAATTATTGTTCTTTAAAATTTTTCTTAGCTTTTCCTTCTTGTTGAGCTTTTCTCTCGTCTTCTTCTTCTTCTTTTTTTTCTTTTTTCTTTTTTCTTTTGAATAATTCTTTGTTGTTCTCCAATTTCTTCAGCTTGTTTGGCCTTGGGTCTTTCAAAATGTGACTACAAAATTTGAAATCAGAGAACATAAAATGCTGGGTACCCAAAAATACTAGACAGAGTAATCAGTTTATGTTATGAATCTGAAAACAGGAAAAATGTGCATGCATCTAAATATTACACACAGAAACTGCAGTTTTCTGGAGTGAATCAGATTCAATGATAAGTTGATAACTATCTTCCAGATACACACCAACGACGTGCCTAGTGATGCCTCTTCTGAAAAGAAAAACCAAAAATAAAAGCAAACAGAAGCATAAAATTCTTCCTTCTTCTTTTTGAAAAAAAAAACTTTGAAGGAATGTTATTAGAAAGGTTATAACACCCTTCTTTTCATTTCTCATAATTACCATAGAACTATTTTTAGAAGAAAATATAGTACATTTTCGAGTGGCTTAAATCTCTAGGATATGGGAATTTTTGTTTTTGTTTTTTTTTTTAAATTTCTGTCAAATACATATTTTACTTTATACTGAGTGGTTGGTGCCTCAAAATCTACTGCAGGAGCACCTTGCAAGATTGGGTGTGATGATTCGACACTATAACAATAAAGAACTTAGGGGCTATGTTCGCATCTCTGTTGGAAAACCAGAGCACACAAACGCTTTAATGGAGTGTCTTAAAATATTATCTTGATTTTTCCTGCAAGCTGAGTACAAAATTGTTTGCCCGGGATGTTTCTAGATCATCTTACTTGCATTGTAGTTTGAAATCTTCTTATTCTTATAAAAGCATCTTCCCTTCTTTTTATTGGAAGCTATTGGTGAAAAATTCATCTATTCAGCAAGTGAACTCCCTCATACAGTACTGGTTTTTGTACATGAAAAATGGAGAATGCAAGAGCACTTGCATCCAAGCCTAGCTGGTTGAAAAAACTGCTATATTTTTCCACAATTTTTCTCTTCTTCTTTTGATATTAGACAACTCAGATTAATAATATCAAAGGTATGTGGCTGTCTCTACTACCAGAAAATTATTGGGTCAGACTGGAATTTAGAGTGCCACCAAGATAAATGTCTTTTATGGAAGCCATAGAGAAGTTGAATTCTAGTTTTACTTGTTGGGCATGGTTAAATTTTGCTACTGGGCCAACTTCTTGGAGTTTTGGCCATACCTTCCTACAAACACTTCTTCTTAATGGAAGCTATGGCCATACCTAGTTTTCTTCTCCCATGCTATGGCTTTGCCCATAATTCACATTACAAGATTTCAAATCAAGACTTTGGGAACCAGTGCTAAATCTTTTTCATATAATTATTTGCCTCACCATCAACTCAGATATGAATACTAGGAGGAGGGGCAGGCTTAGAGCTCTGACAATTTTGTTTTTAGGCCAAGCTGGGCAGGAATTATCCTTCAGACTTGTGGAGAAATAGCATCAAGAACCATTTCATCTAAATTGTAGCTTTGTTCATGAAGTAAGATAGATACGCATCATTACAAAGGGCTCAACAGATTGAATGGTTATAAATTATAACGTATTTGACACAATTCTTGGGCCCCTTTGATGATGATAGTGTTGTGATTATGCTATGGCCTCATCAGACAGAATTGTTTAAGAAAAAACTATTTGCCTTGATTTTCAGTTTTTGTTTGAAACAGAAATTGGAGCTCCAAAAGAGTAACAACGGTAGACTACACTTTGCAAAAATGAACTTATGAATTGGCCTCATAATGCATAATGGAGATTTCCTGGCATGAAAAAAAAAAAAAAAAAAAGCAAGGGAGATTTTGGGAATGATAAACTTAAGTGACCAAAGGGGATGTTCTTGTAAAGTTTCCATTAGATGAGAATATAGAAGTTCACATACATCTCAAGAGACTGGTTTATATGTTGAATCTAAATTGGAGTTTTTGGCCAGCAAGCTTACAACTTCAGGGTTATTGTAAAGGCTTAATTTTTTTTTTTTTGTCCAAGCAGAAATTATCCATTTACCTATTGGTTTGAATGTTTTTTTTTTTCATATCATCCATGAAACTTCATTAAATAATGAATTTCAAGAGAAAAAAAAAATCCCTTAAAGTTGACAATGCTATATCCCAAAAATCTGACAAATTGCTTTTCTTCAAGGAAAGTTAAAAGGAACATAGGAGCACCACATCAAAATAAAAAATGACATCTCCATGTTTTGATTTTACATGCACAAGAGGAATCCTTAAACATTTTGCAGATTGGAGGACTCATTTGGATTACTCTCTTAGATCTCTCCCTGTCATGAAACTAGCAAGAGATGCCTTCTTTATTCATTCTTTTGTAACACATTTAAGTGTCTAACATGTTCCTGATTCCGCCCAATAGTTGGCAGGTGTACATTGTATCGAAGACTAGGAAAAAATTACACCTAAGGTCTTGGCTGCTCAGCATGCCTGCAGAAAACAAAACCAGACACATTGATTCAGGAAACTGTTGCATTATCATACTCTAAATTCAGCTAGTATCCCCAAAATTTCTTACTTGCGATGTTGTTTCAGAAGTCCAGAAACAGAGGCACAATGAGTTGAGTTGTAATTGCACTTCTCGCAACATGACTGCAACTTCTCAATAACATCTAGGCACCTACATCATTCACAAACACAAGAAGAGCATTATATAAACAGAAGATGGGAAGCACTGGGCAATAAGGGTGCCATGAAAAATGTAGCCATAGAAAGCAAAGAAATCACATAATTTGTACACTGGGATTTTGTAACTAAAGTTGAAAAAGAGATGTGCTAATTATAAGCAAAGAAATCAGAAAATTTTGCATCTAAGACTGCTAAACAGCTAAAGATTAGTTACTAAATCTAAATACTTTGTTTTCCAAATTAAGAGAGCTTATTCAATAATTTATGAATACGTTGATAAGCTTATAATTAGCACCTCTCTTTTTCAACTTAATGGTGTCATTTTTGTTTCAATTTTTTTAACTGATCCCATCCCCACAAAACACTGAACTACATGAATTTTATCAGCAAAGGGGATGATCCAAACAAAGTGCAATATGGAGCTCACATAGTGGAGAACAGAATCGATTGACGAACTGCTAAAAGGAATGGGACTAAAATATTAGTTGTGTGAAGTGCTGATAAACTGATGCAGAAACTTTAGATTTTAAGTTTAGGATGGTAAATTGATATAGTAGTAGCTAAGTTGATAAGATTGGCTGTAGAACAGAATGAAAAAAGAAGAAAAACAGTGGAAAGAGAAGATGAAATGATAGAAATAAAGTAGAAGCAACCCACCAATCTAAGATATACCATAATTAAATGAAGTCGAATTGTCAAGCAAATTATTAGAGCTTGTTTGAGAATAGCTTACACAACAGAATTATAACAGCACAAAGCACAATACTTCTTCAAGGCCACCATTAACAACATAATATTACTTCAGCAAGGGAGGATGGATCTGTGTGGAAATGCTGACATCCCTTAATTTTTCTGAGCTTAATAAGAAATTTAAAAATGTAAGAAACAAAATCTGAAAGTTCATTAATATTTTCCATCTATAACTATGAAAACTTGGAATGCCAAGGAAGCAACAGAAGATCTCCAGATGCTAAATTTGATTTATAACTCCGAAAACTTGAGAGTGGAAACTTCACATCAACTCAAGAAGAGACAAATCACAGATAAATCTAGAAATTCTTTATTTTTTTTTGTCAAAATCAAAAGATAAATCTAGTAAATTAAACCCTATTTCAATTGCATACCCAACGTTTGAGTTCCTCAAACCAATTCTCAAGCAGGTTAGCATCATAATAATGAAATCAACGCTTCTTCTGAAACTAAATATTCACAGTACTGATAGTCTCCGAATTCTGTTCCTTAGAATGACATATAGACCTACATTTTTGTTTTGTTTTTTTTTTTGCAGTAAGGCAACCTAACACAACCATCCAACCAAATCTTTCCCAATCCATGCCTTCTTGTTTCGATTATGATTTTCACCATTAATGACAAATATAGCACCAATCAGGAATTAGTTTTCTCATGTGTGCAATTGCTATAATAACAAAACCCCAATCACACATTCCATTATCCCTAAAAAAATACATAAACAAACAATCTTGGGTTTCATTTGATAAACAAACAGGTTTCACGAATTTCGATTGCCCATTATTTCTAAGCAGAAGCAGAATCATCAAATGAAAAATCTTTACACACAGATATTCAATCAGAAAAAAAAAAAACAAAAAAAAAACAAAACAAAACAAAAATTTACGCTAAGAAATTGAGGATCAAAATACTAGGTAAGAATCAAACAAGTCCAATTTCAGATGATTAAGAGAGATAAAGAAATAAAATAAAAATAAATAAAAAATTATATACTTTTGGGAATTGAAATTGTTCTTGGTGAGACAAGCTTGAATGTCACAGGCCTCCTTCTTGCACGGTTCTTTGCTCTGCTGCCCCATCTTGCACAATCAACACAATGTTTCCTCAACTTCTCTCCCTTCTCTTTTTAAAAAGTGAAGCTGGTTCTCTCCATGGCTCCTTCTAATTCCGACACGTGGCAAATGACGTGGCGAACATCTTTTGTTTTTTAAATATATTTTGTGAGTAATTTTGTAAATTTTGGTGGAGTTTAACTCTACTGTACATCCTAACCCTAAAAATATTCATTATACAACCTTACATACAATCATAATATGTTTATTATATCTATTTTTTTTTTTTTTCTCGGGGAGGCTCATGTCAAATGGTACTGACTTCGTCTAGAGTGTTGCAGTCATATTACTAGCTGAGCCCACCAATTTTTGAATATTTGCATATTACCAACAAGTAGTAGCTCAGTTAGTTGAGGAACTAAATATAACTGAAATTGAGGTCCAGGTTGAGTTCATGCTTGAACGTGCCTCCATTTATCAGCTCCTATTGGAAGGGCCAACCCAAACACCTCTGCAATGCCCGAATCAGAGAGGATTAGTCTCAGTCAAAGGAATCTCGGATGCCGAAAAATTTGTAAAAAGAAAATATAAAAAAAATAGGATACTCGCATATTAATCCCTTTTTCGAGTTATTAAAATAAAAAACGAACTAATATGAAGAAGCAATTAATTAATTTAGTCAATGAGGGACTTGAACCAAAGAGACATTGGCTAAGTGATTGGGTAGAGGGATAAATAACCGAGAGGTTATGAGTTCGAACCATATTCACTTGTTCCCCCTCTAATATATATACGAGCTCGAACGAAGAATTTTTCCTGAGTTTCAAGGAGTGCCCTCTTTACTGGCTAGGGGCTTGCATCCCTTATGATTAGTTGAATGTGCGACAAGCTAACTCGAATACTCAAGTCTTAAAATATATATATATATATATATATATATATATAAAATGAGGGACTTAAATAAGGTTTATTGTTATATAAAAGTAATGGCCCTAACAATAATCTTATCTAGATGAGCCGGAATTTGTTTTCTTGGGTGTTTATATTTGTAAAAAAATAATAATAATAATAATAAATAAAATAAAATAAACAGTTTATGAAATTGTACTACAGATAAGTTAATAACATAAATAACATGTAAAATGCTTCATAATGCTGCATAAATAAAATGAAATTGATCAATGCTTTTAATGTAGATTTGAGGGTTAAAGAATATTATTACACCATAATTATAAAGATATAAATGTAATAGATATATTTGTCCATGAAAATATAGGAAAGCAGAAACCAACTTCTGAACAGTCACAACCCAAACGGCGCAATAGAACGTTCCAATATCAAATAACTACTCTTTGGATTTCAAATCTCCACCTTTAATAATAATAAAGAAAAAAATAAAAAAACCTTCTCATAATTTTAAAACCACAAAAAGAAAAGAAGAGAGGACGCCACGTGGCAGCAACCCACATCTTCTAAACTCTAGAAATCAGGACAACCAACGATCTTCTTTACCGCCATTTCCTTATTTAAAAAAAAAACCATTCACCAATCTAATCCTCTTATTGTTCAACACCAGAGGAGAAAAGCAGCAAAAACTGGTCCTGTAAGGGGCTGTCCTTTGTTGTAAGGGCGGTTTTCCGGTAGTCGGGGAAGTTCTGGTGGTCGGAAAACCGCTCTTCTTCTTGCAGTGCTTCTTCTTCTGTGGGTTCAAACAATTCAAGCAAAACTGCAAGACACAGACCCTTTATATTGGGTCATGAAAGTATGTTTTCAATCTCATATTGCAAAAACTCTCTTATTTTCATTACCATCTTCTTCTTTTTTCTCCTGACAGAATTGCGTTCTATTTCTTTTCTTCAAAACATGAACTCAATATGCATTTTAGAATATTTAAGAATCATGGGTACTAAAGATTGTATACTCCCATAATTGATTGATACTCTTTAGTTTTGCCTACTTTTTCTAGAGAATCGAAGAAATGATGCAAAAATCTACTTTTTCTTCTTCTTCTTCTTCTTCTTCTCAGCCAAGGAAGAATTGGGTGAAGGGAAATGCAGTTGGGTCAGGATCATTTGGGGTGGTCAACTTGGCAATGAACAATTCCACCGGCGAACTATTTGTCGTGAAATCTGCCGCAACTAGGGCCGGAATTCAAGCACTCAAGAACGAGGCCAATATCCTCCAAAACCTAAATTCACCATATATAGTCCAATGCCTCGGACGAGAATTCTCAAATGAAGCAAATGGCAAAAGGAAACTAAACCTCTTCATGGAGTTCATGGCCGGAGGAAGCTTATCTGATGTTGCAGAGAAGTTCGGTGGTTCTCTGCATGAGTCGGTGATCCGCCTTTACACAAGGGAAATCCTAAAAGGGCTCGTTTATCTTCATAAGAATGGAATTGTGCACTGTGATCTAAAATGTAAGAATGTGCTTTTGGGGTCAGCTGGGAATGTCAAATTGGCAGATTTTGGGTGTGCAAAGAGGCTTAGCTCTACCAAAACTGAAAATGATGGAAAGACTTCATGGCAGAAGAATATATGTGGCACACCATTGTGGATGGCACCTGAAGTTTTGAGAAATGAAGGGTTGGATTTTGCGTCAGATATCTGGTCTTTGGGTTGCACCATCATCGAAATGGCCACAGGAAGATTGCCATGGGGAGATATGGCATTGAACCCGATGGCTTTAGTGTTCAAGATTGCTTGCAGCAATGAGATACCAGAGTTTCCAGCCAAATTTTCTAAGGAGGGTCTTGATTTCTTGGAAAAATGCTTGCAGAGGAACCCTAAAATGAGGTGCAGTAGCGAAGAATTGCTAGAACATCCATTTGTTTTGGGGAGTTCGGCAAGGAATGAAAACTGTGAGGCTGCTTGCTCGCCGGCATCAACCTTGGATGTTGGGTTATTTTATGAGTCAGATGGAGCAGAATCTGATGAGAAAGAGGAAGATGTCACAAGCAGGACATCATTCTCAAAGTGGTGCAGTAGCCAAAGGAGGGGTTTGACAACAAGGGAGAAAAGAGAATGTAACAAAGACTTGGCGTCATCCAAAGACTGGATCACTGTAAGATCAGACTGAGAGACTTCAGTTGGGGCATGTAAGATTTTAGGATAATGTACATTCTAGGGTTGAATATAGGTGGAAAAAATAGTTCTTCAAGACCTTCTTTCCTTTAGACAGAAATGTTCTTCTGGTTAAAAGGGGCAAGCCATTTCAGAGAATTTGACCATTTCAGGGTCGGGAGAAAGGACAATACGCGCAGCCTTACCCTAACTTTGTAAAAGAGGCAGTTTTTGGGTTTGAACTTGTGACCTCCAAGTCACAATAGAGCAATTTTTAACCTTGCACTAAGCCCACCCGCTGTAGACATTTTCTTCTAATAATTCTTAAAAATCAGAACCTTAACTGCTCTCAAACAAATGACATGAACATCTAAAACAAAACAAGGACAACAAATGAAATTAACTCAAACTAGCTATCATATTAGCTCAAGTGTGCATATGAGACAAGTTCTAAAACAATAGTTTCGACAATGTTTGCATGGTACGATCCTTTCAAATGCTGGTAAAGATTGGTGCTTCTAGACTTCCATTACTCGTAAATTGAAACTCAGAAGGAAATTGTTCACAAACTATTCAAAAGATACAAATGCAACTTTACTAATAAATTTCCATCTTGTGCTTGTTCTATTTCCTGATATCTTTTAAGGAAAATCCGTTTCCATAGTTATCGATGCTGTAAACATGAAAGCATGAAAGCATATGGGCAATATGAATCCACTCAAATCATGACAGCATCAGGCCCTAACATGTCAGGAATGATTTATGTAGAAATAAAAAGTAATTTAGACTCTTTAAATTTCATTAGAGCATACAGTTTCTGTTATTTGAGATTTCAATTTATGAAGATGATACTAAACAAGATTCGATAAAAACTACTAGAGGCATCCAAATAGAAAATGTGACAAAATCACAGAAAATTATTTTTATTAATCCCATGCTTTTATCTCAATTGCCAGAGAACATCTTACAATTGGTGTATAATTACGAAACCAATAACTTTTATTAGATTCAATAAGAATCAATGTTGACCAATGTACATGACTGGTGTGCCCTTAAACTATAACTTGTAATTATTCAGGGCTTTTATAGACTCGAGGATTTCAGAACAAGCCTTTGTGCTGACGTCTATTCAATATCTTTAACAGCATCCTGTGCAACAAACAGAAACAAAATCATGAGTCGCTAAGTAAAGCGTCATGCTCATCTTTCCTGACATCTAAATAATTAATACACCAAAAGAAATAAAAATTTTACAGGAAATTAACCAAAAGAATGGAAACATTATTGTGTCTATTATCCAAACCCTGTTAAGACAAAAATGATAAGCGGGATTCTTCTGCTGGTTTCACATATTCAAGGCAAGATTTTTGGTTTGTTGTTATTCTTTGCTGGTCTTTAAGGGATGAGAGAAATAGCCTTTCAAGGAAGGAGTAACAGATAATCTTAAAGTGAAAACCACCTTCACAGATATACATACATCCGTGGAAATGTTATAACACTACAAGTTTTCTTGCTCAGTCGAGAGAAATACCACTAAGACAGAGGATGTTACCTTTGCAAGCTGTGTTACGTATGTTGCAGCCAATGCCGTAACCAACAGTCCCAGCCCAAGTGTCAGCAATTGACCATTTCCTCCAGATAAACCAAATTCAGATTCATCTTGCTGAAAAGCCAACAAAACCAGCAGCTGAGGTGGGATTTGAGAATAAAAGAACAACAAAAACTTAATGTAAAACTTAATGAAATGTTCAAAGTATTAATAATTATATTAATGGAAGAAATCAGATATGTTTGCCAACTTTGGATAGCAAGTCTATTTATCATCATTTTCAACATCTGATTGTTCTTTACTCGCGGAATTGAAGAATGAAACAGTTTGTCCCTACAGGATGTTGCTTGTATGTAACTATTAAATATTATCAGGGGTCATAAGCAGTTTTTCCTATGTTTCACCATTCATCCAAAATTGGGTAACTCATTGTACCTTAAACTTCAAAAGGAAAAAGAACAGATTTGCTGACAAATGAAATCAACAGTGTCAGATGTCATTAAGTCTGAAAATGTTTCATACAAGGAAATGGTGAAAATTTGAAGTCAATAAATAATATCAACAACCCCTAAAAATGAAAAGAGAGGAAAAACACAGACACAGAAGTTTAAAACCATGTTCTCTATATTAGCATGTGTCGATGGGTCACAATAGAAGAAAATCTAATGTCCACCACATTAAGAGACAAGAGCAGGTGACAATAGAAGGATATCAATCAATAATCTTACAATGATAGCTCGCCCAAATGCACCAGCGCTGACATATGCCCATGTTCCCGGAAGCATGCCTAACCAACTGTACCCAACAAGGCATGGTTGATGAACATTGTAAAACAATTAGAAAATTTTCAATTATTATCTCAAAAGTACACTATGTTAAGTGATACATCAGCCATAATTTGCCAAATAGATACATAAATTCCATATAACACACGGGCCAAGGAAAAGGCCAAGATTTCTTTCTAGCCAGAAACTTTTGTTCCCAATTTGAAATAATGATTCGTCGAAAGTCAGCATATATTACTCATCTTACAACTCTTTCCTTATGCTTTTTATAGTAAACCAAAAGATATCATACATAAGCTTGGAAATATGCAAAAATAATAATAATAGTGAAGTGTAACTACATCACAAGTACATTTTTTTAACGTGTCTTGATACTTAAAATAGCTGATACAATACTTGATACAGCAGGGAGAATAAAAATGCCAAGACATGCATACATATGTATTGCAAACTAGTATGCACTTTAGTCAAATACATTTCTTACCAAAAAATAAGTAATAAATAGAAAAAAATGAATAAACGGGATTGAATTAAATACTGTGACTTCAGTATTATTTGATAAAATCATTGTGTCGCAAAACACTAATCAATAGATCATAAGGTCATGTCTCTATTCACCTCAAGTTTACCTACTATAGACAAGAGAGTGAATTACGATTCCAAGTACACAGATAACACTTCATCTATTACATTGAAATGCATACCATAATTCTTCAATCTATCAATAGCTGTCTACATAGTAGATGTGAAGAAAGAAATCACTATCGCGATGAATGGAAAAATAAGCCAATCTAGTATTCTTAGTGAACCTCTCCTCTAAGTTGACTTGTGTTACGATAGAGACTCCATCTCTCAGATAAAGCCCCAACATAGCATGATCTTTAGTTAAATCAAACAATTTTTTAACTAAAATTTGTTTTATGAAAAAATACTTCACAAATAAAGATAGTTGATTTCTGGTCTTGGAAATTTAGATTGATGATACTAGTTTTCTTTCAAAATCTACAATCATACAGGTGATAGCTAGTTCCTTCTCCAACAATCGTAGGGAGAAAACATATTTGCCCAATGGTTAAGAGCAGTTAAAAGTTTAAAACTCTATGCAGATGCAAAAAGAATAAAGTGAATCATATGTTCCACATATAAAAGAAAACCAAAGGAATAATCATTGAAACAAGATCAATTGAAAGAACCGAAATAGTAAAAAGGAAAAGAAGGAAAACTATAATAGATGACTATGCAACGGACCTGCCCAACACATATGGTAAGAACTTTACAGATGTCAAACCATAAAGATAATTCCCAAGAGAAAAGGGGAGTAGAGGGCTTAAACGGAGGAGAGTGACAACTCTGAAACCATTCTCTCCAATGGCTTTGTCAATGGCTAAAAATTTCTTGTTTCCTTCAACCAATTTAAGAATACGTTCACGGGCAAAATATCTAGCGATAAGAAATGCCACAGCTGCTGCCACCTGTAAAAAGTAAAAAATGCATCTGAGAACCTGCCACTAATGAGTTATCCATTCAGTATTCACTTTAAAGGAAACCATATTACCGTTCCACTGATAGAAACAATAATAGTCCCAGTTACTGAACCAAAGAGAAGGCCAGCTGACATGGTTAAAGGAATTGCAGGAATTGCTAGTACCTAAAACAAAATGACAAATTCCAGGTTAGGGAAAGCATTCCAAAATTATAAATCAAATTGTCACAAATTTTAAGAAAACTTAGGCAATTCACAGGAAGGTAAGCAAGGCATCAAAGGCTTTAGTCTCAAAGCAAATAAAACAACACTAGAGACTACACCACAGAAGTAGTTGTTACTTGTTAGAGATTGACAAGTTTAATTAACATGTGTTTGAGACTGAAGCTTTTATTTTTGTACAATAATCACAAATTTATTTCTTCTTCTTCAAACAAAAGTGAAATTCAAACCAGAAAGCATCTCAAACAAAGAGTTCGAGAATGGAAAAACAAGAACATACCTCCAATCCAGCATAAACAGCCACGAATAAAGCATAACCGGCTGGGCCATAGCCTGTTCATATAAAGCAATTAATGAGCCTAAACATTGAGACATGTGACATAAGAGATGGACAATGAAAGAGCAAAAAATGAAAATTAAATTCTCCGGGCATGCTTGAACACTATCACTTAACATGAACATGCATCAGTTTTCGAGTTCTCCAATGTGCATCCCCTTTGAGACCAATAGAATTAGCCATAATCTCTTAAAAAAAAAAAGAAGGAAAGCAGGCATAATCTTTGGAAGCAAACCAAGGGATCAAATTTAAATGCAATTCAATATAAAGGGGGCAGAATCCACCCCCCCAAAAAAAAAAAAAAAAACAATTAAGAAGTAGAACTTCAACAGTGACCCAGAAGAGGAGAAAAACTGAAAAGAAGGACCAAATTACACCAGAAATGAATCAAATTTTACCCAAATCTCCAAAATCCAAACCAGATTACCTTCTATGAGATACCGGAGAAATGAGTCAGAAATGCATTTATCTAGTCACTATAAAGGGAAGCAGATTTTTCTCTTTTTTTTGGTATCCCCAATTAAGAAGTAGAATTTCAACAGTGACCCAGAGCAGAAAAACTGAAAATAAAGGTCAAATTACCCCAGAAATGAATCAAAATTACCCCAGAAAATTTCTCCAAAACCCCCAAGTGCTGATCCAACACTAAAACCACCCAATTATGAATTACCTTCGATGACACCAGAGAACTGAGTGAGGAACGCATTAATCTGATCTTTATAAAAGTACCCAACAGTCGCAAACCCCCCAACAACACCCACAAGCAAAAGACCCGCCAAAATGCTTCCTATAACCGCAGTATCCCCTTCCAAGCCCCCATTTGCAACGCCCGGAAGCTTGTCCTTGCCGCCCACCACTTCATCTACATCTTCACCACCATCGCTCTTCGAGTTTCCCAATCTTCTCAAGCTCTGCGGTATTCCAGAGAGCTTCTGCAATGGCTTGTTCTTGGTTTCTTTGAGAGAAGAGCATGGTTTGAAGAAGTTGAAGCGTTTGGGTCTGAAACTTCTTAACAGGAATGAAGAAGGAGATGGAGATAAAGGGAAGATTGTAATGGTGTTTGGCCTTCTTAATGGAACTGTAAACGATTGCTGAAGAGAAGAAGAAGAAGAAGAAGAAGTAAGGATGGAGCGATTAAGGGTGCGCATGTTAAGAAGGGAAGATGACTGCAGGATAAGAGCGAGATGTTACTGTTAGGAGATTGCCATGTGAGGAATGGAAAGTTGCAGAAACTCTGAATCCTGTGTATGCCTCAAACTAGGAACATTATCCTATTCTGCGTCTTTCTCTGTGACACGTGTTGAGCTCGTGGACCTTCAGTTGGGATTCCCTCAAATGTTTTCATTGTGACGAGATTTTATGTCAGCATTATTTATATCGTGCTTTTTACTATTTATAGCTAATATATTTTTGTAGGTTTTAAAGATTTTGAGAGAGCCAGGTTATTCCACGTGGAGCTACTCTGACAGGTTTTGCATACGACACGTGGCACCTGGAACGAATATACCTTTAGCACATAAAGAGAAACTCCAAGAAATTTCACGAAATGGTTGCTTTTGATAAGTTCTTTGAAATTGACTGACCTGTGTCTATAAGCCAACCAGCCAACTTCAAAAGATGGGTAATTTTCTTCTTCTCCACATCAAAATACACATGACTATCTACTTGAATCTGCTTTGAATAACTGTAATTCTATGTGAGAAAGCTAACAAAGTTGTTCACATCAAACTGAAAGACTGAAACTGCATAATGTAGAAATGAGCTTTGCCTTCTTTATATGTGAGGAAAAAGAGGATTACCAGAAGCAAATGCCAGAAAGAAACTTGGTACAACAATGCAGAGCAGTAGAGGAAAAGCTCACTCACATTTTGACAATTCAAACTGCTCTTACAAAATGGATACCAGTAGTTGAATGTGCCATTCTCTGTAAATATAACCATACAACTCAATTAAGCCTCTTATCAACTTTATGAGGTGGGTTGCATTAATCTACTTCCTTCACACCACTATATTGATGGCTAAATCGACTTTTAAATAATAATAAGTTAAATATTTTTAATTATTTTTTTTCATATTATTTTAAGCCTACCTCTACATATATTGTTACCGTGTATGGTTAATAGGTCATCATTTCTATCCATCAGGGTATTGGCTCGATGGTCAAGAAGAAAGACGAAAGACGCTAACTGAGACAAAGGTCTAGAGTTTGAATCTTACCTTGACAAGTTTAACTCCCTTGGGTATCCTGGACTGATGTGTAGTAGGTGCGTGTAGGTTCTAGTAAATTAGTCGGACTATAAGGGATGGGGCCCCTAGGAATGGATACCACTGTCTCAAAAAAAAAATAGGTCACTCTTTTTAACTGATGCATCTAAAAGCATATGTTATATGTGTCTAAACTACCTTAATCAGTTTCCACTCATTTTATCTCCAATTAGTATTACTTCTACCATTTTTTAAATATGTTCTTTTCTAATTTTATTTTTTAAAATTTAACCACATATCCATCGTTGTATTGGCATTTTTGTTACACCTAAGTTGTTAACATGATGTTTTTAGATTGTGCAACATTTTGTACCATATAGCATCATTTAAAACTCTATAAATTTTTTCCTCAACTTCAATGTAATGTGTTTATCATGTCTATATAACCATGAAGAAGCATAAAACATGATAACTTAAAATGAAGAGTACTCAACAAACGGAAGGGAAGGGAAGGGAAAACAACCTAGAAGAACAAAATTGTGTATAACCAGGGTCTTCGTTGTTCATTGTCCCTAGTAGTAGTGAAAGTTGTAATATTGGTCGTATTTGGGAGCGCGATAAATACTCCGATGCGGCACGAAATCAGGGAAAACGCAAAGTTGGTGTGTCTAGAAAGCCAAATCGCGATTGTATTTTTGTGTGTAACGTAATTTTTGGGCAATTTGAAGAAGCATTCTTCCCCTTGCTTCTCCATTCTCTGTTTGCGTTTCGAGGAAGCTCGTTTCACCCAAAACACTGCTGCTATCCCAAATAGGGCCATTATCAAATCTAGATAGTTGGGCAAAAGGGTGATCATCTAGCATCTTTGCAGCTCCACAAGCCCTTTCTCATTAATCACATCCACCACCCCAAGATCTTTTACATGTGTGAGATGCAGTGTAACAGAAAAATTATGCATCAAAAGAATTTTAAGTTATCATGTTAACAAAACAATTTGCATCAAAAGAGGTGGGCGTGCCGGAGTGGTTATCGGGCATGACTAGAAATCATGTGGGCTTTGCCCGCGCAGGTTCGAATCCTGCCGCCCACGCTTTTTGAAATTTGAAGACTTCTACTAGACCACCTTTTTTGTAAAGAAAATATTTTTTGAGACAATTCTAATAACTTGAGTTGCGTTCTACAAATCTTTGATATGATTGGAACAATATTAACAGTGAAAATAAATAAAAAACTTTTAAATTTTCCATTTCCTATACAAACTTGGCACAATGGCTGAGTTTGCTTACTTAATTCAAAACTAAATATATTTTTTCTTATATGGAGAAAAGATTGTTTATATCATCTCTTCTTCAAACCTTGTAACGATAGAAGCCTTGTAAACTAAATATATCTATTTTTTGTATAAGAAATTAGTGGATCAGTCCAAAGAGCCAAAAAAAATAATAATAATAATTAAAAAGAGGAAGAACGAGAGGAAGCAAAAGCGGAACTTAAATTACTCTACCTCCTATTTATCTTTTTTCCTCGTTTTCTTCATTGAACATATAATATCCAAGGCCAACATTTGTCCTCTACATACTAAGTCCACCTTCCTTACTAGTCCACCTTCCCGAGTTAGTTAAAAGTAGGTCATCGACGCCAAGCCAAGAGAATTTGTAAAAGCTTTAACCCAGTGGCCTTCCTCCGAAGCTCAAACTCTACTTCTCAACCAAGCTTTACCCTTTAATGAATTCAACTCTCCCAACCCCCCATATCTTTTTTATTGCAACCCAAGCACAAAGCACACAACTATAACACAATAGATAGAAGTATAGAACTAATTTAAGGCTCATATCTTTATTTAGGGTTTCAAAGGTATAAATGCAACAAAAAACAAACCACTTTGTGGCATTTCCTCAAATGTACATTCGTTGGAACAATTAAAATAATTCAATGTTGCTATTTTGTCACTAACAATATATTGATCATGAAAAAACTCTTAACAAAGCCTTATTTCTTTTCATTCAGAACTTTCCTTGGCAGTTTCCTTCCTGTAAGCTTGTAGCATCTCCTTGAATTCTTTGCTCTTTTCAAAGTTTGCTTTACGCTTCACTGCTTTCTGCAAGAGAAATGAAATACAAAGATTATAATTAAAATCGCCTAACTTGAAAGAAATAATTGGAGTCAGTGAAAAGCACTTACTTCTTCTCGGAAACAACGGTCAAGCTTTATCTTGAGATCAGTACAAGCATTGAAGTACTTTGCAACAGGATGATCCATGTGACATTTCTGAAATTGTTCAATAATCTAGATAAAGCAAATAAAAAGGGGTAGTCAGAGATACAAAAGATCTTTTGGTTTCTTGGCCTTGATTTTTCTTTTTCATGCAATACCGGTTCTCCAAAAAAGGATTAGAACAAACAATCAGTGAAAAAGATTTTCCCAACTAACAATAGAAAATTATAAAATCAATTTATTTCAGTTGCAGGACATGTATGGAATAGGAGTGATCTCCCAAAAATAATAAAAATGGCAAAGGAAAGCACAAGGCAAGGAGCTCAACTTACTTCAGCACACATGGGGTGCCTATGCAAAGTTAGTGGAGGATGCATTTCTGCATAAAGCTAAATTTAACTGTAGAGCAAAACGAAAATTAGTCAGCTTCTATTTTCTCTTTGTAATTTTTACATCTATGATCTACCATAAAGAAGCCCATCAATTCCAAGCAGCAGCCACAATTTAGAATTCAATTTAACATGTTCTCGTCCAAAATAAGCATTTTGATGTTTGAAGACATGTAATAAACATGCCATACGCTCATAATTTATTCACCCATTTCCCCAATTACACAAGAAGTCACATTCACCACTCATGGATCCATCTGCATAAAAAATATTTTGTACCAAGTAATGTGTAAATATGAGGACATCTAAGTTGTGCCAACTTTGTTACAAAAACTATAAATAAGTACATCAAATATCAAAATGGAGATTCAAAAAGAAAAGTCCCACAACTCCCTAGTCCATTATGGTATGATCCTTAATCTTCTATCCTTATCGTTAAAAAGCGGGCATGAGCTAAAAGCCCAATAGATAAACTGCTAATGCATGAGGTTTTACCTTTTTAATCACATCACAACATAAACATGCATCTAGCAATATTATTAGCATCATACTGCAAGGACTAATCATGTCAAGTCAACAATTCAATGTAAAATACATATCGGACTAGAAACTAGCTCACAAGACTTGTGTAATAAATCTATCAACAACACATACAACAAAAAAGAGTAAGACCACATTAACATTATCGTTGTTATCTCCTCAAAAGTCTTCCTTTTAGGTTAAATCCTTGCTACAAAATCATCCTTTCAAGAGTCTCTTTTGGATATCTCCTCTGATATTCGCCGTAAGGTGCATCAAACTTCTACACGAGCAATCAAAAATTTAAATGTAGAAGAATAATTAACTCATCATAACATGGACTCAGTCCTGTATTAGTAAATAAAACGATCTTGCTTGAGCTTCCTTTTTCTTTTCTTTTTTCATTTGAAGCAAGGCCATTCATCAACACCCCCGCCCCCAAGTAGGGGCTTATCATTAACATTAGCAATATTATCATTGTAACTACATTGAACAATAGGAGGCCTGAAGGGTTTTGTGGCATCTATTTTTTAATAATGCAATTAAAGAAGGGTTTGGGCATTCAAATCCATGCATCCACCACCTTCAAAGGCGTCCATTTCTTCTCCGCCACCAGCTTTAGAACTCATTTTGTCAAGCATTTTCCTCTCTTTTTTTTTTATCAAATATACAAAAATCTCTAACTAAATGAACCATTTCAAGTTCCTATTTCTTCTGGGCATTTTATCATAAAAGTGACCCACATCATCCATAGCCTTTCATGTCCCACCTTTAAATCTTTTCAAACCAAAACAAGATTAACTTCTTTTTTTTTTTTTTTTTCTGGGCTCTTAGTGTAACTTTGGGATATTTATTCAAACAAGCTGCGTGCATTACTCAAAACTAAATCTCGATTCAAACCTAATGTTCCTACTTCCAAGTCATAAGATTTAGTCGCAGATTTAACAAGAAAAAAAAAAAACAAAACAAAACAAAAAAGTCTAACGAGATCCAATAACATAAACCATTTCTCCAAGGAATCTTATCAACATAAAATTCACTATTTCATTCCAGTTAAATCCAATTGCTTTAGTGGCATGAAAAAACATTCGAGAGTGTTCTTACCAAATGGTGTCTGATTCCAAATTAAGCTAAATCGAATTTCTCCTCTTTGCTTGCAAGATTCTTCTTCTTCTTCGTAGTACGTTCTGAAGAGATGAAAGATCAGGGGCAAAGAGACGAAAGTCCCCTCCCTTATACTTCTTTTTTTCATTTCGCGGGAGGGGCATTACCGCCAATTGTTTAATTGTATAGGTAACCACAGCTGCTTTAAAAATGAATACTTCATTTACATTTTTTATTTTCAATAAATAAAAAAATGATTTTATCTTTTTTCACATATAATATTATTCAACAAAAATGTAAAATGTCAAAAAAATAATAAATTTAAAAGAACATAAATAGTGGAAATTATGTACAATATCGGGTGAACTAGTATGACCCTTTTTGGGAGCACATTTGTGTTTTTACTCGAAAATATTTTTCTCAAACATAATCGACAAATGCAAAAGCAGAAGAAGGGAGCTTCACAAAATTACTAAAAAATTGTGTTTAAAATGTAAGCCCGTATACACTAAACACTAAAAAATTGTGTTTGCAGAAACTATTTGTCGCAATGCAGCTTTCTCTGCTCTCAAATAGGGCCTGTATAGATGTGTGTATATATAGCACCTATTTGGTCCAAGACACAAAAAAAAGAAAAAAAGAAAAAGAAAAACAGAAAAATGAAGATAGACATTTTTAACAGAGAAAACCTGAAAAAAATATTATTTTTTAAATAGTTTTCAAGGCCTAAAAAGGACAGGCCTTGTTTTTTTTTTTTGAAAGAAAATATTTTTTTCTAGGGAAATATTGGGTGTTTAATTATCAAAGCTTTGGTTAAAAATAAAATTCACAGTTCTAATTTGGTAGCAAAATATATTGACTTGCTATTTAAATTTAGATTAACTTTCAATAAAAATGATATAGTAATGTAAATGGATATTTGTGGTTGTACCATACACAGTAGAAATATATATAAACTCTGGATGAACCTATTTTATTTTTGTCAGTAATTTAATCTCACATTTTTTTTATATCTCTTGTTAAAAGATAGTTTTAATGTTAAAAAATTGTGAGAATATAAGGCTATGGTTGGTAATTTAAAAATAATAATACAATCAAAATATATAAAGAAAAATATTTTATGTATGTCGGGTGTCAACGTTATTTCTTAGGCACCTGGCTCCTTTAGATATTTTAAGAATGCACATATATTGTGCAGCATCCCAACATCTAACAGAAGTTAGGTGCCTACGTTTAGATTGAATGTCAAGCACACCTATTTATACTAATTTACAATATATCACAACCACATAATTTTAAATTCAAAAAAAATTACAGCCTTACACATGTATTCTAATTTTTAACCACTTTTCTACCAATAATTAACACATAGTGTTAGACTTTTATTTGGGCTTAGAATCTTCTCAAAATAAATTTATATTATATTAATTTTCTTATTTCGTGACATTTAGATAGTACTGGCGGTAAAAATATTAATTTTTACTTATTTATTTATTGGTTATGTATTTTATAAGTTTATGAAAATTTTGGAGTATTAAAAACTGTTTATCAATTCACTTAAACCAAACAAAATTTATGTGGTATCCAAATTTTTGGACATAGAAAACAGTATATGAATCCTATTTTTAGAGTGAATCTACAATTAATAGTAAGGGTGTAAGCCAACTTGACCGAATCGAATCAAACCCGACGGATTAGGTTAAAAAATTCTAACCCGAATTAATTTGGGTTGGGTCACGGGTTAGGAGCCTAAAAAATTGACCCAACCTAAATAAATTAATAATCCAAACTCTAAAAATCCTCTTTTCCTCTTGTTCTATATGGGAATTGAAACTTGAAAGTGACTCAAACTCATCAATCTTTTGCATTATTAATAACTTAATGCTACTTTAAACTGTCTTGAATTTGTATTTGTGGTTGTAATGAAACTCTTTTAAAATATTTTTGACGAAACTCTTCTCAATTTGTATTTGTCATATTATAATATGATGGTGGATGAATGTAATTTATTTAAAATATTTTAATATTTATGGTTAATTTAAAATAGTTATTAAATTTATATATTAATATAATTATATTTAAAATTAAAATATTATATATTTGATGTCTATTAATATAAAATTTATAAGTATAATTTAACTCATTTTAAAATTTTTAACCTACCCAATCTAAATCTAACCCCGGTTAATTTAGAATAAATTTAGATTTGATTCTGACTCAACCCAACGGGCAACGTGCGCATTTCGTACTCAAAAGGAGAATTTCGGAAATAACATTCAAAGGAAAAGGACGCGAAACCCTTAACCTCTCTACTTATATCTCTTTCCTTCGGTCTTGCTTCTCATTCTCTCTTTCAGTGCTAACGGTCCGAGCTAGGGCTTATCGCGAAGACGGCTACTTCGTCTCCTGGTAATATATTTCTGATCTAAATATACTTTCATGTTTTGTATCTTCGATTTCATTGCATTTGCGTGAATCGAACACGTAGTTTGTTTGATCTTCGAAGCGTGAAACTGATTTTCGTTTCTCCTACTTGATTAGATCCGATAACGAGGAAAAGTCATTTTGCTAAGCCATGGCTCTGGTGAGTTCTCTCAATCTTTGTTTACTGTTTTTTCTTTGGTTTTCTAGAGTGCTTCGGATCTGTAGTTCTAATTCGCGTGCTTCAGATTTTGTAGTCTCGTGGTCATGTATGATTGTATTGGAGTTCTGTGTGATAATCATTTGTTGTGTGGTTTTAAAACTTCAATATCATTTTCTGGTTACCGTGCTCGAGTATTTGCGGTTGTTTTAGTCGATTCGAGTGTAGCAATGCTGAGAACTTGGATTTTACAGTGTTCAATTTGTTTCCTTTCATTTGAGGCATCATCTCAAATGACTCGATGTAAATGAATTTTAACTTTAGTGATCTGTTAGTTTTGTTTCAATAACTGTAATATGGGAATTGGATTCGCTCGGGAAAGTTAAATTTGTTAATTTGACCATATTGTTTACGCTGTTCAATGTAAGTAAAAGAATATGATTGTTATTGAAAGCCAAATTGGTGCAGAACGAGGAAACTTGTTACTTCAGAAATGGTTGGGGGCAATTTCTGCTGTGTTATTCCGTGGTTTTATAGTTTTTCTCTATGCATGGTGCACTTATTAAGTTTTTCTTTTATAGGTTAGAGCTACATTTTTAGATCTTTGATTTTTACCCATATATATGCTCTCTTTTTTATTAGTGGACTAGGAACCTAATAGATGCCTTTGCTTCGCCATAAAGGGATGGATTCATCCGATTCTTTTGAGTATTGATTAGATGTTGTTTAACATTGGTTTGTAAATTTAGTTATATTCAAGAATCAAAAGAAGGAAAAAATCTGCAAATTTGAGATTAGAAGGCTTAATATTGCTTCAAGCCTTCAAGATATTGCAGAAAACACTTCAAATGTGCTTATGTTTCATGACAAGTCCTAGTCAATAGTCACACACTGGTATAACCCAAATTAAGGTATCGTAGATTTTCTCCTGTTGGCACCTGGAGAGTTGAGTTCCCTCAAATGCTTTGCTCGTTACTTCTTCTACTTCTACCTGAAACTTCGACGTTCATGCTTTATGCCACGGGGTTGACACCTTGACAATCTTATTGGCCGTTGTCCTCTTAGGCTTCGCCTTGTATCACATCTCCACAAGTCTGAGTGAATGATCCAAAAGGTGTACACTGTCCTGATTTTTGGTGTGGTTTGGAAATTATCCTAGTCGACTCATCAGCCTCAAACAAATTAATCAATGTCTGTCAATTGAGCAACTTAACCAAATCCCCAGCAGTTTTGGCTAATGCTCAGGTGCTTAAATCCATCATGTAGACATGGTTTATACTGAATTGTATTGGGTTATTGTTTACAATTGTTTTAAAGGGAAAACGCAATGCTATGTGCATTGACTAGGCATGATCTTGGTAAATGAATAAATTAAACACAGATGCATCATATTTTGTTATATAATTATTTGCTGTATCGCAATGCTATGTACATTGACTAGGCATGATCTTGGTAATAGAAATTGAATAAATTAAACACAGATGCATTGTATTTTGTTACATAATTATTTGCTGTATTAACTGATTCAAAGTTTTGGAAAATTGTATTAATGTAAATTTGGAAGGTCATTACTTATTTTTTAGCTCTTAACACAAACATGTCTTTTTGGGCTGTTTTTATTAATTGAAAAAAATGGAGAAAGTAAAAAAAAAAAAAATCCTTTTTTTGCTCCATAAAGTGGTGCTAAAAAGTTTTGAGAAGCTCTTGAAATTTTAGAAATTAATCATAGAGAAACTGCCACTATCTGCCTAGATAAACACAGGTTGTATGAGGTGAAAATACTTGTGTGATAGCCTGGTCAATTCATAGTCAACTACTTGACAGTACTTCTATGCACATGAGTTGAAAATGAGATCTAACAAGCCACAGGAACTGTAACAAGAGCAGCATCTTCTAAAATTGAAGTGATTTTATTGATATAGATGTATCTATTCTGAAGTTGAGTTGTTTATCTTTGTTTTAATTGAAGAGGGTTTTTTTTTGAGGTTTTGATCAAATATTACATTTTGTGTAAAAGGAGATTGACATTCTTCTGGTTGTCAACCAATCCTTGACCTTGTGTCTTGAGGAACATAGAAGATGGAACAAAAAGGTCTAATCTTGTGTCGCCAAAAATCTAGTCATAGAATGCTCCAATGTCTGATTAGGTTCATGTGCCCTTTAGCATCTTTAAGATGTAACCTTGCTTAAAATAGAAACTACAGGTTCCACATATCTTCCATGGTAAGAATTCTAAGGACTCCTGCACCCAATTTCTCTAATCAAGGAAGCTGTCTCTTTAGATAGTTGTGATTCATGCAGGCTTGACTATTTTTAAAGAAACCACTATCATTACCAATATAAATTTTTTTATCAAGCTGCAGATTATCTACTCGTCGTCACTTGTCAGTAACCTTGAGTAACTCTATATTTCAGAAGGAATCCTTAGTTTTATTTAATTGTTATGGAAAGTATTCAGGGCATGATCCTCAAGGCTGAATATGATAGCTATTGTATTACCATGTCTTCTTTATTGTTTCAGTAGTAAGCTCTTGAAAATTTAATTGATAGCTTCTGTCTGAATTCACTGTCTAGGTCTTGCATGCGCCAAGTGGAAACAAAAATGCTGCGAAGGGACTTATCGCTGCAGAGTATACTGGCGTTGAAGTTAAACTGGCACCAAATTTTGTGTTGGGTGTCTCCAATAAAAATCCAGAGTTTCTTAAGATGAACCCAATTGGAAAGGTAGATTGCTACGCTAGAGGTGTAAATCTTAGTGTTTTTAAAATTTTTTATTCATGTTTGGCTTTGTTTCCCTGAAACATTCTATGCACATGTAGATTCCTGTTTTGGAAACACCTGATGGTATCGTTACTGAGAGTAATGCTATTGCACGATATGGTGAGACAGTGCTTCTGGGATTCTTCTTCAATTTCTGAAGCTTTTTTCTATTGCAACTAATGATTTTTCTCTCCTTGCTGCAGTTGCTCGGTTGAAGGATGGAAATCCCCTTTTGGGTTATTCTTTGATTGAATATGTGCGCTCTGGTTCTTTGCAATATCTTTTATTTACTATTTTACATAATTTTCTTACTTAATTTTCTTCATCTCCCCCTTATCTCTCTTTTCTGTCTTTTATACAACTTTGCCTTCTCACATTTCTACATTTCTTGATACAGGCTCATATAGAGCAGTGGATTGATTTTGCATCGATGGAAATTGATGTAAACCTTGCCCGCTGGTTGTATCCTAGAACTGGCTGGGTACCAGTATACAGTCCTCCGGTTAGTTAAAACTGCATGTACTTTTTTTACTATTTTTTTTTTGCCATGGTTTTATTATAGCCTAATTCGACATCCTAACAATAATATACTTTCTGAGAAAGGTTGAGGAGTATGCTATCTCTTGTATAAAGAGGGCGCTGGGTCCTTTGAACGCACATTTGGCTTCAAACACTTACCTTGTGGGAGATCAGGTTACACTGGCTGACATAATCATGACTTGTAACTTGTCAATTGGCTTCAGTCTAATCTTGACCAAGAGCTTTACGTCGGAGTTCCCACATGTTGAGAGATACTTCTGGACAATGGTTAACCAGCCAAATGTTCACAAGTTTCTGGGTGAAGTGAAGCAGACCGAAAGCATCCCACCACCTCCGTCATCAAAGAAACCTGCTCAGCCAGTAGAGCCCTCAAAACCTAAGGCAAAGAAAGAAGCCAAGAAGGAGCCTGCCAAGCCTAAAGAAGAGGCTGCCGAGGAGGAAGAGGCACCAAAACCCAAGCCTAAGAACCCACTTGATCTGTTGCCCCCAAGTAAGATGATATTGGATGAGTGGAAGAGGCTCTACTCAAACACCAAGACCAACTTCCGTGAAGTTGCCATTAAAGGTAATATCTTATCTTATCACACCTATTAAACAAACTGGTAAAATGCATTTAAGACCTGGAGTACATTATGTGGTTGCAATGCTTTTACCAACACAGATGCTGAGAGTTAAATTATTCCTATGATCCTTTTTTTTGGAATTTCTAAAATGTCTATTATATATTAATCAAATTCAAGTGCAAGTGCTAAAGTTGTTAACTTGAGAAAAATCAACAGTTACGTTGTAATACCAAAAGTGCAAATACCATTCAATGTGGATGAATCAGTGTAACATATCAAAATTACCAATATAGTTTATCCTTTCTTTTTGATCTTTTGCTTGTTCTCTCTTGCAGGATTCTGGGACATGTATGACCCCGAAGGATACTCCCTCTGGTTCTGTGATTACAAATACAACGATGAGAACACCGTCTCATTTGTTACTTTGAACAAGGTCGGTGGTTTTCTGCAGCGCATGGATTTGGCTCGCAAATACGCTTTTGGCAAGATGCTAGTGATTGGCTCTGAGCCACCTTTCAAGGTGAAAGGATTGTGGCTCTTCCGTGGGCAAGAGGTTCCTCAATTTGTTATTGACGAATGCTACGACATGGAGCTCTACAAGTGGTCTAAGGTGGATTTATCTGGTGAAGCTCAGAAGGAGCGAGTCAATCAGATGATTGAAGATCAAGAGCCATTCGAGGGAGAAGCCCTTCTGGATGCCAAGTGCTTCAAGTGATAAATTCACCGTGGCAAATAGGTCTCGTTCACTCCTCTAGCACTCCTCTAGCATTAATTTGTTTGGTTTTTTGTTTCTTTTCTTTTTGTTATTCACTAAAAAAAACTTGGCTGGTACCTCTTGTTAAGTTACTTGTTATAATGTTATGATGAGTATGAGATTTTGTGTTGTGTTATTTTGGCTGCTCTTGATCATTAATTTCTATGCAGTAAGGTTGCATTCTGGCTGAAACTTTTCAACTAGATATACAATGTAATTACTTGTTAAACACAATCTATATAGTGTGCACCAAGTCAGATTTAGGTAATTTTATTATCTCAAAACACATTTTTATTTGAATATTAATTGTTACTCAGTTCTTCTTGATGTGTAATTATGTATAAAGTAATCCTACATTGATTGCCATGATAACAAGTACATTTCTTATTGAAAAAAGGTGTTGTGTTTAAATCAGCATTTTTAACCTTGCACTGGGATTTTGATAGAAAGGATATTGTTGAAGGGATTTGATTAAAAAAGAATCTATAGTTCTCATATATGACATTTATATCATTTTGCAACCACCATCGACCTACCACCCATTTTATTTAAAATACAACTCATTCTCTCTAATTCCTCCTTATTTATTCACATGAACCTAAATATAAATCCTTTTATCAATCACTCTCAAGATAGATCTCATTACAAATAATGCCAAACATTTTGTCTATTGCTCACAATATTTTTTTTATGTTTGCACAAGGGATTTGTTCAGCATTAGGTCGCCTATAAAATTCCTTTATTTGGCAATGCTTTCCAAAACAAAGGTTGTATAATTGGTTTCGACTCTTAAATAAATGTATAATTGTTTGCTTAAGTCCACTACAATCGAATCGATCTATTTAAAATTTTTAATTACAGATGATGATTAGTAAAAAAAAAATGTATATTTAAATTTGATCAAACAAATGAAAAAGAAGTTGAGAAAAGTGAATTGTATTTATATAAATATTGTTGGATTGAAGGAGAAACAACATTGACATTAATAATATTAAAGAAAATTAACGTACTCCAAATTAGCTTATGTGCATCAAAGAAACTAATTCACATGAAACAAACACCATTAGAGCATCTCCAAAGTAAATATAGATTGTAAAAAAATTCAATGTCATGTAAGATAAATAAGCATTCAGTTAAAATAAATCTCTCAAATGTAACTATTACTTTTCACTGTCAAGCTGAGGTGACCCAAAAAAAATAAATAGAGGCTGCCAACGTAACCGTTTACTTTCAAAGAGTTTGTTGGACAACCATCTATTGCTGACTCAGCAAATAAATTATTTTATTTGGCCCAAAAAAAAGTAAAAAATAATTGGCGCAAAAATAAAAATAAAATTAGAGCAAAAATAAAAAGTAGAAAAACGGAACCACTCCTTCTTTCTCTTCTAAAAAATAATGCATTAACCTCTATTTTTATTTTCTCAAAATAGAAGAAAATAATTATTTTTTTGAAAACCAATAAAATAAAATTTTACCTTACAAAAAAATTTATAATTAATAATATTTAAGATAAAAATTGGACAACTTTTGTACTTTATATTTTCAATTTTTTACCCTTCATTCTAATCATTTTTAAATAATAGGAAATAAGTATTTTAAGATTAAAAGAATAAAAGCCGTTAAATGTAAAAATATTTCTATCATATATTTTTATTTTTACCTTTTATTTTTATTTTTATAATTTTTATTGCTTGCTGAGTACTATTATTTTGATTGGTTATCTCTGTTTGAATTTTATTAAGATAAATTAGAATAAAAAATTCAAATTAAGAGGATCAAAACTTGAACTTAACCAATATTTTTACCCTTATAATTAAATAAAAATTACAAATATTTAAGTTAAAATTCTTTTAACTGTAAAATATTTATTGAACTGGTTTTATCTTTTTTTTTCTTTTTTTGAAAACTTGAATTGTAAATTTATTTTTAAGTAATTTAAAAAGAGGATAACAAATTAAATATAGAAAAAATTATATTTCATTAATTAAAGAGAATGCGTAGTTTACTTTTTTACTTTTTAAAAAAAAATTACTATATATATTATTTTTTATGGGGGATATTGTTCGGTTTAAATAAGTAAAAAAGAAAACTGAAAAAATAAAAGTGAAAAAAAAATATAAAAAAAATATTTAACACTTGGAGAATATTTCTTAATTTAATTGTCTATCATATTTTTTTGTAAAATGTAGGAAGCAAGTCTTTTGATATTGATGATATGATAATTTTTTTTTAAAGACTGTTCATATTTAAATATTTAAATAAATATTGTGAACAAAAAATAGTGGTGCGTTAAAAAGTGCATTTAAAAAGGGTAATTTTTTACTGTATAATTATAGAAGTGAATTAAAAGAAAAAAAAAAAAAAAAACTTAAATTGAGTGGATGGTACATGTAAAGAAAGTGAATTACACAGCTCATGATGGCAATTGAAAATATGCCCCATTCTAATAATTTGCAATATATTATAGACCCAGCAAAGCAAACCAAATCAAAACAAAGAGACCAAAAACAGGGGAAAACAGAGCATGCTATATGCTCTGCTTCTCTGTGACACAAAAAACAGTGAAAAAATAAAAAATAAAAAATAAAAAATAAAAATAAAAATTAAAGACTCGTTGTTCTGATTTCAGAAGAACAGAACAGTCGGTGAGAGAGGCTGCCAACTCTGCAAAAAAAACCCAGCTCTTTCTGGGTCCCACCGGCGCCGGATCGAACTTTCTTGATTTTTTTCAGTAATTTTCAACACTTTTTTTTTTTTTTTTTTGCTCACTTCTCTTCTCTTAACAACAACAACAACAACAAAAGGGCTTTGTTGCTTCTCTCTTCATCTCTCTTCCTCACCTAAAGAACAATAATAAGGGAGGAGAGAGCCAGAAAGCCACTGAACAAAGCCTGGTGCTCTGTTTTGCTCTGTTTTGCTCGGTTTTTTAAGAGGACTTGTTGAAGAAGAAGAAGAGGAAAGGTAAAAGGACAGTGATGGGTGATAGAATTCTTCCTGGTAGTTACTTCCAGTACTCACCTTCTGGTCTCCATGGCCACGCTTCGCCTCACAGACCCCCTTCATCTGCTTCACTAGATCGAGAAAGGTCATATCTTTTTCCTCTCTTCTTTCTCTTCATTACATCAATTCTACTGGGCTTTCAGGGATTAATTCCTTCCTTTTTTTCAAAATTTTTATGCTGTGATTTCATGTGGGTTTTTTTTTTTTTTGGTTTTTTGATCTTTATGGTTCTTGATTGTGCATGTGTATATGATATGTGTGATGTTATTCATGTTGATTTGAGTAGGTTTAGAGTATTTATTGTGTAGAGAGGAAGGAAGCCCAGGTACCCTTTGTGGGATTTTGCTTGGAATGGGATTTACTAGTGTTAATTCTGTGTTTTGGTGATTTTTTATGATGGGTTCTGGATTTTGAGCTTGGAAACGTACTTGATTCTTTGAATGCTTGCCGCTGTACAGATCTGTTTGTTTTAACTGTTGGGTTTGTGTTGGTATACATAGTGTGATAGAGTATTTATCTCAAGCATATGGGCTTTGCATAAACATGATATCAAGTTCAGATTTTTATTTTTGATGTGCTTTTAGGTCTGAATGATGGAGAAGTTTGGGGGATGTTTTCATTTGTCTTGAAACTTTTTGTATCTGATGAATGGTTTTGGTGGATTTTGACTTGGAAGATGGTTTATGCAGCAATGGTAGGTATTTGGCGGAATTGTTGGCGGAAAGGCAGAAATTGGGACCTTTTGTGCAAATTCTGCCACATTGTAGCAGGCTTATAAGTCAAGGTTGGTAATTGTTCTGTTTTCAGCTTTTTGTGGCGTTATGGTTTAATCAAGGAGTGGAAGAAGTTCATTTGCAGTTGGAGTTATCGGTTTGCCTAGCAAAGTGGAATCAAACTGATTTTCTTATCCTTCTTCCTTTCAATGTGCTACTTGTTTTTTTGTCATGTTATTGGAGTTGACGGTTCTAGATATTGTGAATTTTGTGAATACCACATGAATTTATTAGCCTCAAGTGCATTCGGTTTACTTCTGTGCAGATTCCTTTTTGTTTTTAGGGGTCTCATTATACCTTAATTTTGGTGAATTGTTATGCTCAGAATGCAAAATTAGAAACAAAAAATATGTTCAGTAGTTTCTAAACATGGTGTTTTCCTGTAGGCATAGGGTTCTTAAGGAAATATGCCAATCCATCATACACCCATCAAAGAAGAGAAAAAGGAACACAATAGGAAAAAAAAGAAGTAAGCATAAGAAAGTATAGGTATCTTAATTGTTGTGTATCCAGGTACTCTAATAAATTTTATTTTCATCATATTGGTGGAGGCATTTGTTGTTTGGTTGCGGAATGGAGGAGTAGGTGGCTGATTGACTGGCTTTATTTTGACCCAACTTCACTTTATAATCTTACTTCTCTTTGCACTACATCCTTTTATATGCATGTAATTGAGACTATTTTTTATTAATTACAAATGCTCCATCATCTCAATGTAGAAATTGTGCGAGCTTCTGGTTTGGTACCTAGTCAAAGTTTCGTGGATCATGAGAGGATTGAACATGAGAGTCCTCTGAGGTCAACAGTTCAACACACAAATGGTGGACCCATGGATCTGGAGGGATGGTCTGTGATGCAAACAGAGGTAATATAATTTAACCTTTCTTAAATTTGGGAAAAATACTAGCATGCTATAGATCATTGGCTTTGGCATTGCATTTCAACCATCTGCTTTTATTAAGCGTATGTTCTTGCAGGTGTTTCAAATTTCTAAATAGGTGCATCAAAATGTTCAAATATAAGATTGAAAATAAAAGCATCTTTTTTTTTTTTTTTTTCTCTTTTGAGTGATAATGAGAAAATGGAAGCATCACATGAGGAAACTTCAGATTAAAAACAAAAAACGTTGGAAGATAATTACAAAGCTGGTGCCTACTGCCTACTAACCAAAAAGTGCCCATCATGGTGGAAACCTATGGGATGGCAGACCATCCCTCGACAGGAAGAAAACAAAATTTTCCACCATTCTTGAATGTAGACATTATACAAACATGTTATGTGCCTTGTGATCAAGAGTTGTTCATATCCCCTCTTCATTCAATGACTTTAGGAGTTTTTTGTTGAATATTCCTCCAACTTTTATTGGATGATCACGTTGTTGGAAATTCACATTTTGGATTCTGAGAAAATAACATCTTGAGATGTTTTTTAAGAAAAGATCATATTAAGTTGCAGTCTTGCACATGCTGTAAAGAGTATAGTAAAGGACCTAAAGGTGATCCAGCTGAACTCTATGTAAAGGTTTGTAGGGTGAGAAAAGTGGGAGCAAGTTCAAATGTTCAATGCTAGAAGACGTTGATAGAGACTGGAGAAAGAAGGGTCTTGCACAAATAATATTCATCAAAATGTTAAGATTAAAAAGCAGCAGATAGGATGAAATATGGTAAATGTTTACACCATGTGGACTGAAAAATTATTCCTAAACCTGCTTTGACATTGGTATTCACCTTGTACTGTATGCAGAATGATCCTTTTCATTCCCATAGCTGTGAGGCTTTGTACCAATATTTTCAGTTTTGATCGTACGCCGAAAATCATTTTCTTTTAAATTTATATCTTCTATTTCTAGCTGTTCTTGTTACCTTTATAGACGTTTCGTCTATTTCTATTCTTGTTATTTGTAATATTTGATAAGAATAAGACTACAGATACATTTAGGGAAAAGAAAGTGGTTACTCCATGAGAGTTTGAGAAGATCTTCTAGAACAAGTGAAAAGCAAATAGTAAAGAGGACTTGGCTTCTTGATTTTATTAGTTTACCTTTCTAAAAAGATTATCAAGAGACAAATTTTTAAAAACCTTCCACAAATTAGAGTTGAGTGAGGGAATACATGAATATGATAAGCATGATTCACTCAGCCGAGCGCCGGCATTAGAGACACGGCTTTTTAGTTGTTTTTGTTGTTATTGGCCTTAATAAAAATATATATATTATCAACTTTCTTGCATGCAGTATTGGCAGGGAAAACCCCGGATAAAGGGAATAGTGGCAAGAGAACCACAAAAAGCCTAAATTGTGTAAAATTATACTTCAAAAATAATTATTTGTTAAGAAATATGCTTTTCTATTAGTGCTGGATGGCATACTTACATTTTATAATTTTATTAAGTCTTAAGAATTTTATTTATTTTAAGTGTTCTTTGTTTCAGGAAAATGGATTTCTTCAAAGATTAGGGGGAGGATTCCAAGTACCTTCAATGGGTTGGCATGGTGCCCCTGGAGTTACGAACAGTTCTGTTGTGAAAAAAGTCATCAGACTAGATGTTCCCATCGATAAGTTTCCAAGTGTATGTATGCATTTCTGTTTAACGTTTTGGAGCTTTATGTTCTATTTGGTAACTGTGACACCTGTTTTTATTGACACTTGACAGTACAATTTCGTTGGCCGTCTCTTGGGACCTCGAGGAAACTCTTTGAAAAGGGTTGAGGCTACAACACAATGTCGAGTATACATAAGGGGTCGTGGATCTGTCAAGGATTCTGTTAAGGTACTTGATGATCTTTTCTTCTTATTCTAAGCTGACTGTGATACTGGAGAAAGAGGATACCCATGCATCGAACTCTTTTAGCTAGGAAAGAAGTACAACCTGTGCCATAGTTTGTATTTGCTCATGGATTATCTACATTCCTATTTTTAATAGGTTTATCGAACTGACTGCAATAATCTGCTGATATAAAATGAATGACAAACCGACTGACAAACCATTTTGATACATAACTTAAGATAGAAGAGGACTATGCTGCTAATATCATTTGTTCCTATTTGACGGAGACTCTAACCCTAATTTTCTATGTTGTTTGATCTTGTTCTAAGTTAGGCATTCCATTGTTCATCAACTTGTGTGACCACTTCACCTCTCAACTTTTGTTTCAAAGGACTTTTGAGCTTGATAATTTTCTCCTTCTAGATTACTTTTCTGTTTGTTTGTTTCTTTCAAGCAAAGGTACCTTTGTCATTTTTGCAGTCAACTTGAGGGGTTTCCCAAAGTAAGCTTCCCATATGCTACAAAATTCCCTTTTTCAAAATCTGTATCTTTTTACATTTTTTTTTTTTTTTTTCAGAAAAAGTTTGTTATATTAGACAAGCTTTGCCATCAAAGCAGGAAAAGCTCCACTTCAGAAGTTTTTCTTTAAAATTGGATTCATTGAATACACAAAAGATGATAGACAATCATTCACACCATAATAAAAGGAAAAAAAAAGGTTGGCATATGATTGCTTTAGATACAGGGGGCCTCTATGTATATAATTTGCTCTAAGTTGGTATGGTGGAAGATAAAGGGTACTGGTTTTTATGAAATATGAACTGCTGAAATTTTCTAAAAGCAAGCAAATAATAAGTTATATTTAGATTTTTCGGTGATTTATTAGCGAAGCATATTTCTATAGTAGTGCATTCGGATTTCTTAATGATAGCATTATGGTTAGAACATGGTCATTGGCAATTTCTTGCCACATATGTAATCATTGATACACTTTGTTCATGCAAAGAGGTGTCCTGTAAACTGCCAATTGGAATTTGATCACTAGTAACTAGAAAGAATGCAATGCTACACTGAATACTACCATACTGAAATGTCGTGCCAATTGTTAATGGGACTGATCCAAGATATACTTGTTTGTTTGAATCTCGATGGAGTCCATCAATACTTTACTTACAAATAGTAAACGGTTGTTGCAATATATTAAGTTGCAAGCTTTTAGTTAAGATTCTTATTTGATGTAATAACTTTTTAGGAATAATAGGCAGTACAATGCCATACTCCATAGCAGATAATGACAGGATTTTGTTATGACCTCTCATATTGAATCAATGTGTATTCCTCCTGCATTGCAAACCGCTTGTTTGTAACTAATGTACTGAACTTATGTTGTTGGCTTTTGTTAATGGTCCTTCATGATGATTAGTTCACGAGCTGCATTTCTATAATTATTCATCAAACTTATTCTGTATTTAGGAAGAAAAACTTAGAGATAAACCGGGATATGAGCACCTAAATGAGCCATTACATGTGCTTGTGGAGGCTGAATTCCCTGCAGATGAAGTAGATGCTCATTTGAACCATGCTGTGACAGTACTGGAGAGCGTCTTGAAGCCAGTGGTATGGATGTACTCTCATATATATCTTATATTTCTTAATAACTCATGCTCTTTGTACTCAAAACTCATGAGAATTTTATTTCTTTCTGCAGGATGAATCCTTGGATTACTACAAAAAGAACCAATTAAGAGAATTGGCTCTCCTAAATGGTACACTTAGGGAGGAGAGCCCAAGCATGAGCCCAAGCATGTCGCCCTTCAACACTACCGGGATGAAACGAGCAAAAACAGGAATTTAGCCTCTCATAAGGAGTTTTCTGAAAATTATAACTTATAAGCAGTGCGTTGTCTTGGGCGGCCTGTTCAAGTGTTCGTCGTTTCGGATTCTTTCCTCTATTGCCGGGTTCCCATTGATATTATCGTCAAACAAGTACCTTGAAATGCTGGGGGATTTTCAGTTGGGTTGGTAATACTCCAAGTTTGGTCACAGATTCTATGTTGAACATAGCTTATGTGGTTTTCTCATCATCAGTCACCTCTTCTATTCTTTCTTGTGTCGTTCCCCCCCCCCCCCCCCCCCCCCCCCGAAGAAGCTCTACTGGGAAAAATTTCAATAGTGTGGAAAAATTTCAATAGTGTTTACAGGGTTGCTTAATTGATGCTCCCATTATCAACCTCCCTTTATATACCTTAACCGTTGTTGTAAGCCTCTTATATATGTATTCTCCCGTTGTTGATTTCCTTATACCTCAACTGTCGTTCTATCTGTAGGCCGCCTTCTTCATATACTCTCAACCCATGTCCATCACTTTTCCTCTGGAAAGTACATGCTTAGGCTTATTTGTTTATTTATTTATTATTATTATTATTATTATTATTATTATTATTATACCTTTTTTTTTTTTTTTTTTTTCTATACTTCTATTTACCCTGATAATGTAAGCTCATTCGAACCCTTGAAAGGACCTGAAATGGTAACCATGACACAGCTTTCATAATGTGCTTATTTACAGTCTTATATGCTGAAATTACAGTGGCAAAATTCTTTTGTATTTTCCTTGGACCTCTGATTAGCTGGGACTAAACAGAATGACTTTCAAGGAAGGTGGTACCGTCCTGTCCGGTCCGGTCCTGTGTGGAATTGATATTGCAGCCTATTGTTTATTTAAGCAGCAGGAGTTACAAGCCTTGGATCCTCAAAATAAGTCATTCCAGGAGGAGAAAAACCAAGAAAATTGTCACTTGAGCAAGAGGGCACTAAAGGTTTGTGATTTTCTCATGTGGGCAGATTTGATATTGGTTTTACATATTTGTGATAAGTTCCCATGCCTGCTTCTTCTGCTTGTTTCTTTCTATAGGACTAATAGTTCTATATTTATCAGACTTGATTAAACCTTACCTTTACTTGCTTTAAGTCAAGTATGAGGTTGCAATACAAACTTTCTTTGAACTAAAGTTGTGTGTTTATTATACTCAAAACAATAACTAGATTCTTGTACCTTCTTGTCTTCAATACTCATTCATGAGTTTAACCAGGTCTGCCATATTAAGTTGATCTTTTTTCTGGTCCACTTTGAAAAAATCCTTTTGTTTCTACTCCACTGACATGTCTTGTATTTAATGTTCAAGCTACTCTTTATTTTTGTGCTAATTACTAGCAATTTGAGAGACCCTTCATTTGATGATGACCAAATCTTACTAGCAAAGGCATCAGAATTAGGTGAAAAAGGAAAAAATGCTGAAGTGACATTTAAAAGGTACGTCCAAGGTGTACATCAACATTAAATACCATCGGATTACCTCGAATTATGTGTTGGTACATAATTTGAGGCAATCCAATCGTGATGTAACCCATCAGGGTATTGGTTCGATTGTCGGGAGGAAAGATAGAAGACGCTGATTGAGGCAGAGGTCAGGAGTTTGAATCTTGACTTGGTGAGTTTAATGCCTTGGGTATATGGACTGATGCATTGTGGGTGCGTGTAGGTCTCAGTGGATTAGTTGGGCTATATGGGGTGGGGCCCGGGAATGGATATCACTCTATAAAAAAAATAAAAAAAAATGGTGACGTACCTTTTGGACGTCAATGTAGCATAACTAGTGAAAAAACACTTACTTTTGGGCTTGTTTCTTCTATATAGGCATTAAGTTTTTGTGTGCATGTTTTGATACCATATGGATACCAAAACATTTTTTATTTGTAGCCAGCCATAGTATGGATAGTGCTCAAAGCCAACGATTTTCTAGTTCCCAAATATGAAGATGCAGGTGTTATTTTTGGTTTAATATCTAATACAAAAAGTGTATATACATGACACTGATTTTCAACCAATGTTTGACAGGAATTTATGCAGATATGGATTTGCACCAGCTCTATTGCTTTCAATTGCATTGTTTTGTTTTATTATTATTATTATTATTGTTATTTTTAATATTTTTAGTCAAGTAAATGGTGACCCACCAAAGATAATTTTTTTAGTAGTTAAGCAATGGTGACCCACCAAAGAATGGAACTTTGTTGGCATATTGATCATGACCTCATAAAAGCAAGAGATTGACTTTGTTGGGGGAGGGAAGTATAACATAAATTAAAAGAACTACAACATATGCGAACTCCACCAATATAGGTTTTTATATATTTGTTCCGAGTGCTGAGGTGAACCCTTTGGGTAATTAAATTGTCTTGAATTGAATCGTTTTGAATTACGCATTAACACGTGATTTGAGGCGATTGAATAATTCATGTTGATATTACTTTTGAGAGTTGTTGGATCATTTGAAATTATTCATTAACATGTGAGTTGAGTTGAGGTAATTTAATAATTTTCAAAAATAATATAATTAAATTGTCTTGAATTATGCGTTAACATATAATTTTAGTCGATTTAACCACTCTCAAAAATAATATTAGTGTTTTATTACATGAATGAGATGATCTTATAAATTAAAGCGGAGTTTCATTGAAAAGTATTTTAACTTTTCAGGAGGGACATGTGCTAATAACTTTATTATTAATTGTTTTTTGAGTCAAGGAGTTTTGGTTAAAGAAAGAGAATTAATCCCTCATCTCCATAAGGAATTAACGTCAGATCGGGGTTTTACCAATTTTTAATGTTAGAATAACATTTCTTTTACGTTTTTTATTTTTTATTTTTTTTTTATTTAAGTTTAGATTTTTTTTTATAATTGTTATTGGTTCGATGGTTCAAGTGGTTGGTCTATTACACGGGGTTAGAAATTCGAGACAGGACTTTTAGATTTTTTTAAAATTTTATCATTAGAGTAATTTTGAGGGGTTGTCGGATCGAATTTTGTTAGTGTGGGTATTAGTCGAGTTTTGCATGGCTCCGACTTTTTACAAGTGAACATCGGGTTATATATATATTTTTTTTAAATAATAATAATAATAATAATTGTATCAGTATATTCGAGAATATTAAATATATGTCTAAATCACTTCCTATATCTTTCTAGTATTGGGCGTACGCCATAAGTTACATTAATTTACTATCTTATTCTTTTTTGTTGAATACTAAAACATCTAAAAAGGAACAGCTGATCCAAAAATAATTGCAAAATGGTAGCTTATATTTATATGGGTCCTAAGTCACAAGTGATGGTTGGTAAACTAAAATTCGATTTGATTAAAAAAATAATAATAGCTGTCAACTTACCAAAGTTTAAATTAATTTAAGTTTTTTCAATCTATAATTAATGTGATTACTTTTTTTAATTCAGAATTATTTCATAAAGGTTATCAAAACTCTTTTAAACGAATGACAGCCTCCTCATTTAATTTATAGTATAATCTTTTTTGATATATGTGACTTAGCTTTTAATAGAAATATAATGGATGAAAGATAAAATAAAACGGAGAAAATGCGTTTATGTAGTTAACTTATTTAGTTCTTAAGAAAAAATAAAAATAAAAATTGACTTTTGTATTTTAAAATGAGGGATTTCGACTTCTTCTGGCATAATCATTTTCTAATTTTGTGTTAGCATTATTTAAACAAAAAAAAATTAAAAAAATTTATTTAAAATGAAGGGTTATGGACTTCTCTAATTCCAGCATCAGCATCTTCTGATTTTGTGTTAGTACAATTTAAAAAAAAAAAAAAGAAGCACTGCTAGTAGGTGGACGCATGCGGCTAAATTCGCTGAGCGTGTGATGCACGCAAGAAGAAGTGTTGCGCCAACAGACTGAGAAAAAAATTCTTCTATTATTATTATTTTTTTTAAACCTATTTTCTATATATAAATATAAATATAAATAAAGAGAAATATATATAAAGGATAATGCTACAAAGACACATTTTTTTGACATTACAGGTAAGAGAAGTTGGATCGTTTTGAATCACGCGATGTCTCGTATCATGTAATTAATACGTGATTCGAGACATTGTAGCATGATCTAAGATGATCCAATGTTAAAAAAAAATGTGTTAAAAAAATAATATATATATATGTGATGCTTGGGATAACTTACTTCCAAAGGCTTTATCATCTGTGAACCCTCTGTTTTCATCATCCTCTTGTTCTCCTTTTTCGTAGTTCCACTGCGCGATTTCAAAAAGAAAGTAAAATTTCTGATACCCTTTTCTTCTTCTTCTACTTTAATTTTTGTACAACATCTTTATTTTTCTCTTCTTTACTGGTGTGTTTTAAGAAGAATTTATGATGGGCTTGAACTAATTTTGTTGTTAATGTCTGTTACCAAGTAAGAGGATTTCTGAACAATTTCGATTTCGTTACTAGTTTGTTTGTTATATATTTTTTTGGTTTATGATTCTGTTTCTAATTGATCTTCTGTATCCAAAAAGGAAGATGCTGAAGTTTTTTTTTTTTGAAATTTAAGTGCTTCAGATAAGGTTTGTCTGGTGCAGAGATAATGCATTTTAAGACTAGGGAAAAAGTCATGGGTCTTACCCACTGGTTCAACAACTACTGAGCATTTTAGTAAATTTCTGGGTTTTTTTTTTATTTTTTAGGGTTCAATAAAATTTCCCTCTTAAGAACAACTGGAGAACTTTATAGTACAATTAGACCCAATCTTGCAGTCATGCAGAAGTTGTTCTAGTGGGGATTAGAGAAAATATTGAGCTTCTGCAAAATTTATCTTTGAATTTGACATAAAAATTAGTTCTTTCCCTATAAAGATACAATTCCATTGAGTGTCACCTCCTTAGAATGGTCTTAAGTAGAGATTGGGCATTCTTACCATGTTGGAATATACTTAGAAGGTGATTATTGTATGAGATGCAATGATAATTTGAAGAACATGATGGAAGCTACCACAAGAGTGATGCAGAAAAAATCGAGTTAAAAGCATAAAAAATAATTCTAATCATCCATAACGAGTATGGATGGGTTACTTTCTTTGAATTGGTGTTGATGTAGCGACCTCATAGGGCTATTTGATGCCAACAGTAAGGCTAGTTGATATGAAACTAGCGCTAGCTTTGGGGGTAACATCCTATCTGAATGAGTAAGATCTCGAACTTGAGGAATAGATAATCTGTTAAATTCTTTGGTAGATTCCTTTATTAAATGCTTTGGTATCAAGTGGAGAATTATATGTCTAAAGGTAAACTTTTTTTTTTTTTAGCAAAAACAAGGAATTGCTTTTATTAAAATAGTAAAGTGAAATAAAAATACAGTCACCGAGGAGCACCATAGATGCAGCCACGGGAAACACAAACAAAATCACATGATAGAAAAATCGCAGACAACCAATGTACGTCCCAAACAACAAACAACGAGAATGTTGTACAAAGTGGAACCCATACACCCGACATTAGACCTGATGAAGGCATCTACCCCAATCAAGAACCCAATCTGAAAGAGAGGGGCCTTGAACCAAACCCGCTGCGTGAACCCAAGCAATGGCAACAAATTTGATGTCCTCCCAAAGATTGTTTGGCTCCTTACATCTATTGTTAAAAATACGATTGTTCCTCTCAAGCCAAATATGCCAAAGATGGAAGAAGAGACAAGGAGAACAAAGAAGAAGAAAATGAAGAAGGACAAGAACAAGGGAAGATAAAAGAAAGAAGAATTTTGAACAGTAATGGTCTGATCATGATTTCCTAACTTAGTTTTACTATAAATCATAATACAAATAAAAGTTACCTCTAGTGGGTACCAAAGTAACACCTATGCATAGTAAATTTTACAGGACTTTTAATAAGTTATCAAATCTGCATATTTTGAAAATGATCAATATCATCTCATGTGCGTAGGTTTAATATCATCATTTTGATTCCCTTATAAAAGAATCGGATATGTCCGCTATATGAATTCACACTCATTGTGTGATCATCTCCTTTTTCTTGTTTTAATTGTTTTACTATTGCTAGGTTGCATTTTTCTCAATAATGAAGGATTCAAACTCATTTTCTTTCTAATCTTATGCAATTCAAGTTTTGGAAACTTGTTCTCTTACATTGTTTTATTTTTCTCAACTTGTGAGTTAGTACTGAAAGAAACTCTTCAAAGTGGAGGTTGAAAGAAAAAAAAGCCTAACAAAAAAAATATAAAGGCTAAATGGAGATTTAGAAAAGTTGATACCTTTATTGAATGTGGAAGAAGTGGCAAAATTAGAGCAAAACTAAACATCCTAAACCCTAAGTGTCTGGTGCATGTGATTGTCACTAGTTGTCTTGATTTATAATAAATTTTGTTATTGTAAATAGTGTTAGATATGGTGTGGCTCGGTCCCACCATTGGATAATTTCTATTTGTGTACAGTTTCCTTGTGTATTAGTTTTCTAGTCTAATTGGAAACTTTCCTAGTTGTGTTGGAAACTAACTCTAGCACCTAGTATTATATAAAACCTCATTGGGGTGTGAGAGTGTGTGTGTGAGAGTTGGGGATTTGTGTGAGAGCATTTTTGTGAGTTGAGAGAATTTGTTTAGATTTAATTATAGGTTGTAACCTATTTGCATTCTCTCGTTAGTGGATTGATTATCATCTCCCGTGGACGTAGGTGTATATTCACCGAACCACGTAAATCTGTGTGTTCTTGTTTGTGTGTTTCTTTGCATTCGTTTGGATCGGTTTGATTATTTGCGTTTGTGTGTTTGTTATTTGGCTTCCGCTTCCGCTGCACACAACAAATTGGTATCAGAGATTTGGTTCAGAAAGTTGTCTTTGTGGGTATTGAAGTTGCAATAGTGTGTTTAAAACATTGTTGCCGAAGTTGTTGCTTTTGAGATCTGCAAGTTGGAGTGTTTTGCTAGGCTGTGGGTCGTTTTAGCATCGTTGCTACTTGCAACACGTTGGATATGAGAAATCAGCACCCACGTCCAGTTTTTGGGTTTTGTGCAGAACGCGGTGAGTAATAAAGCTTTTGCGTTAGTTGTTTTGGGTTGATAAAGAATCAAATTTTTTTTTGGTTATTCAAATTAATGTTTGGAAAGCATATTAGAGTACGGACAAAATAGTTTTTTGTCCTTGTGATTGTTTTGTTATTAAACAATTGGCCTATTGGTTTATTTGTGCGGTAAGAAATTTGACATCCTACTTAGTTTTTGAGTTCGATTTTTTGGGCGGTTGGTGATTTGTTCTTTGTGTGGAGATTACTATGGCAAGCAAAAGTGCGTGTGTATCGATTGTGAAGTTTGAGGTGGAAAAATTTGATGGCAAGAAAAATTTTGGCATGTGGCAAGTGCAAGTTCAAGACATCTTGATACAACAACGTTTACAAAAGGCTTTGAAGGGTCCAAGTGAAAAATCAGCAGATATGTCAGATGAAGATTGGGCAAAGTTTGATCTACAAGCATGCAATACTATTAGACTGTGTTTGACGAGAGATCACAAATAGTGTCAGGCACGAGAAATTTGCGGCATCACTTGGGTCTAAGTTGGAAAACCTGTATATGACTAAGTCTCTCACAAATAGATTGTATATGAAGAAGAAGTTGTACATGTTCCGAATGAAAGAAGGTACAACTATGAATGAGCACCTTAATGAATTTAATGGAATCATTGCTGATTTGTTAAATATTGGTCAGAAGGTGGATGATGAAGATAAGGCTCTACTCCTTATTTGTTCGCTTCCTGAGTCATATGAGCACTTGGCCACTACTTTGCTTTATGGGAAGGAGACTCTTAATTTTGATGATGTTTCGGCTACGCCCCTTGCAAATGAGATAAAGAGGAAGTCTTTTGTTAATGATCCTCAGGCGGAGGGTCTAGTTGTAAGGGGTAGATTAGATCAAAGACAATCTCGTGAGTATGTAGATCTCGATTCAAATCGAGAGGAAAATCTTCAGAAAGGTGGAATTTGTCAAAAGATGAATGCACATTTTGTCTCCAGAAAGGGCATTGGAAGAAGGGCTGTCCAAAGATACAAAAGAAGAACAATGCCAGTACGAATATTGCACATGTTGAGGATGATACAGGTTCTGATTATGTTTTGAGTTGTTCATCATTGGTATGTCGATATGATGAATGGATCTTCGATACTTATCATGTGTCCCAACAGAGATTGGTTTTTCAGTCTTGAGGAGTGTGATAGTGGTTCAATTTTTATGGGTAATGGAAATACCTGTAAAACCAAAGGGATAAGTACAATCAAGTTGAAGTTGCATGATGGAATAGTCAGAGATTTGACAGAAGTCACCATTGAAACTGGTGTTCTGAAGATTGTGCGAGGTGCATTAGTGGTGATGAAAAGAATTAGGAAGAATAACTTGTACTTTTTGCAGGGGAGTACAATTTTAGGTGGAGCTGGCACAGTTGATAAGGTTCCTGCTTGTGAGTCCCAAAAGCAGTTGAAATCAGTTGTAGCTAAGGGACAAAGACGAAATATTCGACGATCTGTATGTTTTGCAGATATGGTAGCGTATGCACTCCCAGTTGTTGCAGATGGTATAAGTGATAGGCATACCATTTATAAGGATGTCATTCGAAGATGAGTGCCTTCGGGCACATGTGGAGATGCGAATGTGGTTTTTGGATATATAGTTGAAGTGGTCCTCGCCAAGGTGGAGATTGTTAGATATGGTGTGGCTCGGTACCACCATTGGATAATTTCTATTTGTGTATTAGTTTCCTAGTCTAAATTGAAAACTTTCCTAGTTGTGTTGGAAACTAATTGGTATTGAAAACTAACTCTAGCACCTAGTATTATGTAAACCCTCATTGGGGTGTGAGAGAGTGTGTGTGAGAATTGGGGATTTGTGTGATAGCACTTTTGTGAGTTGAGAGAATTTGTTTAGATCTGGTCATAGGTTGTAACCTATTTGGATTCTCTCGTTAGTGGATTGATTTTCATCTCCCGTAGACGTAGGTGTATATTCACCGAACTACGTAAATCTGTGTGTTTCTTTGCATTCGTTTGGATCGGTTTGATTATTTGCGTTTGTGTGTTTGTTATTTGGCTTCCGCTTCCGATGCACACAACAAATAGGAGCTAGATAAGTATGTGTTCCTTGTGGCATTGATTTGAACTCTTAATGAGTAGGAATGAGTACATAAACTTAAAAAGAGATTAAGGGTGAAGTTGGATAGGCAAGAAGTCTAAACTCGGCCATAGTTATTTCTTCTATATATTGGTGGATTAGAAGTTTATTGACTTTTTCATTTTTTTTTTTAACGTTTAAGAGAAGTTTATTCTCTCTTTTTTCAGTTCTTGAGTCTAAAATTGATTTTTCTTTTTCTACAGATGGGTGGAAGTTCAATAGATGATGATTGGGACTTGAATGTCTTATCCTATGCAGTTCAAACTTTAGTTTTAGTTGGCCGAACCGGCAATGGAAAAAGTGCAACGGGCAATAGCATTCTTGGAAAGAAAGCATTCAAGTCAAGGACCAGTTCTTCTGGTGTTACAGGTACTTGTGAGATGCAGCAAACTGTTCTAGGAGACGGCCAAGTACTGAATGTTATTGACACCCCAGGTGGGTCCTTTTTTATGTTAACTGATATATTTGACTTTACTTTTATTTTTTGCTTGTGCATTTGTGATTATCATCAAGAAAACTAACTTTTATAATATAATTTTTTTAGCTTTTTGTGCATGTTTGTAATTTAATAATGTTCATGTGAGAGATATGGTGTTGCAGGACTATTTGATTTTGCAGCAGGATCTGATTTTATTGGCAAAGAGATCGTCAACTGTATTAATCTGGCTAAGGATGGGATTCATGCAATTCTTGTCGTTCTCTCGGTTAGGACTCGCTTTTCACATGAAGAAGGAGCTGCTATTCAAAGTTTGCAGACACTTTTTGGAAGTAAAATTACTGATTACATGATTGTGGTTTTTACTGGTGGGGATGAACTTGAAGATAATGATGAAACTTTGGAAGACTATTTGGGGCATGAATGCCCAGAACCTCTACAGGTTTGGTTTTTTATTTAATAAGCAAAATATATTTTTAAGACTTTTGTTATTGTTATCTGAAATTAATTTTAGCCGCACAATCGATTCTCTTGATTTATATATGTACACTAATGGTTTCTCTTGTGTTGATGTTGATACAGGAAGTGCTTAATTCTTGCAACAATCGAATAGTTCTTTTTAATAATAAGACCAAGGATGAAAATAAGAAATTTGATCAGCTCAAACAACTGCTCTCCCTCATCAACATGGTCGTTGTAGAGAATAATGGGCGACCTTACACAGATGAGCTTTTTACTGAAATGAAGGTGAAAAGTATTTACAAGGATACATATTTGATAGATTGTAATACTAATGAAAAACATTATTATTGGGGAGAGAAACATGAGGGGTTTGATTCTTACCATATAAAAGAAGTCTTCAAGTAAAATTTCTTTAGGATATTCTACTTATTGATGAGTTTTCATCAACTGTTTCCCTTCCTAGCATTGTTAGACTCTCAATCCACCTTTTTCTCTCTCAAACTCTGTTTTGTTTATGCTTTCCTCTGTAGTACCCCGTAATTGTAAGGGGAAATCTTGTATTTTTCCACCAACGCTATTTTTGTCATTTTTATCAATCAAGCATAATTAGGGTAAGCCTTAGTGATGAAGACACTCAAATAACTAAACGGAACAATTTGAAAAATTTTGAGATAAATTTGAGAATAGTGGAAAAATTGTCATTTTGCCTTAAACTTAGAAAATTAAAAATAAGATCTTGAAACTGAAATCTAAAGCTTGATTTTGAGTCACTGGAGTCAATTTAGCTAAATGACGAAATTTTATGACTTCTAAAATGTGACATGGTTCCATAAGCCTGTTTATTAGTTTTTAGATGTGAGTAAGTGATTATCTTCATGTTATAATGAAGAATGTTGATTCGTGATGTATTTGTAAATGCTTTGATGTATGAAAACTTTTGACTCATTTAGAAAATGGTCCGGTATTCTATACCTAGGTTACAGATGTTATGATTTGCATGATAAGTGAATTATTATCAAGTACGTTTTTATAGAAATGTAATGATATTTATTTGAAGGATTTAGAGTAAAAAACTTCTGCTAGTTATATTTGGTGTTGAGTTTTAAATGTTACAGTATTTGTTTGACAGAAAGGAGCTGTGGAGTTGCGTGATCGAAAAGAGAAGGTCGAGTCCATGAAGAACCATTCAAAACAAGAGATAATGGATTTGAAGGAGCAAATGTACAAGTCATATGAAGATCAACTCAAACGAATAACAGAGATGGTATAATTTGACATTTCTGCTATTTGGGCTTGTTCTTTATTTATTTTTAACCAAAATTAATGTTGGTCCATTGATCAAAAGGGTTTAAATATTTTTATAATTTATTTTTATAAAAAAAGAATTTTATAAAATTTAAAAGTTTTGTTTCTTCTTCTTTTTTCTTTTTTTTTAACAAGTAGTCGACATGCAAATCTTTTCTAGAACATGATCATTATGGACAACATAGAAAAATCTTGTCATTTATTATAATGGTTAGTTATATGATTAGCCATCAACCATTGATTACCAATCCAAAAGAAAGTGAGATGACCATGGAACCTAGGATTGTACGCATTCCTATTGCCTCAAATATTTAGAATCTCATGTTAATGCCAACATGGAGTTGCCCGGGCATGGCCTAAGGTGGCTTTGGAACCCAAAGGTTCTAGGTTCAAAGGGTGAGGGAGATTAATGGGTTAGGAACGGGCCTAATACCTCCCCAAGAGTGTGGTATAGTGATGAAGTTGGTTATACTACTAACTACAAGCATTGTTTCTTCCCCCCCCCCAAAAAAAAAAAGAATGTCATGTTAATTACTTAATTGCTTAACTCATGAAAGCTTTTCCCGAACATAATCTTGTGTCTAATGGTTTACTTAATTGTTTGAGATGGACTTCTATAGATTTTCTTGAATGTCACTCATAGTTGTTTTTGGGTTAAAAAACAATCTCTATTTACATTTTCAGAAGTGTGACAATTTATCCTTTTTAAGCTTTTCAAAATTATGCTTTCTTTATCATTCACATCAGTACCTCTTTAGTCAGTTAGCTACTTCAGTTTCTCTTACACAAAAGAAACTTTTAGCAAGATAACATTATCTTACCAAGGATATTATCTCAAAATTTATCTAAACAATTGAGATAAATTTGAACAATGGTTGTAGCTTCTCAAACTAGTGGCTCAATAATCAATCATCATTCCAATTTTAATCAATTATGAAACTCTGCAGACTATTTCATCATTGCCCAGTAGCATCATCCTCATCATAGAATTTAGAACTTGTAACCATCGAATGGAAGGAATACTATGCAATATTTTGAGGAAAACTCTAACAATTTGCTTCTTGAAATTCATTATACTTTCTCATTGATTGTGAAATGTGAGATTGCTTCGTGGTTGATAAAATGCTTGGAGAGTCAAATAATATACAATTATACAAGAGACCTTATCAAGCTTATCTTTGGCTTCACCAGCAAGATTGTCTTGCTTTTAGAAGTTCAGGTTCCGGTATTATACCTTATACAATAATATTCCCATCTATATGAACCCAAATACAAAATATAACCACAGATACATATAGAATAAAGATTAGAACTTCCATGATCTTTAGTTTGCTTCCATTAGGTGAAATTGTTCTTGGTAATTCAGCTGACAAAATTGACGAGGAAACTATACCTGAGAAAATATTCCTTGAGAAAATAATGTTTTCTCGAGATTCTTTTGAGAAAATCTTAAGAAAATTTTCTCTGTTATTTGGTTAGACATGAGAAAATTTTCTCGTGGGTTAATTATTCAATCAAATAACTAATGATTCTATGACCTCTTCAAATTGAGTTTGTGGAGAAATTTTCTCGTGAGAAATTTTTTTTCTCACCCCCTCCTTACATGAGAAAATATTGGTAAGAAAAAAGAGGGGTTGAGAAAATCTTTTTCTCAGTTCTCTTGCCAACCAAACACTGAAATTTATGATTTTCTCAAGAAAATCACCAATTTTCTTGAGAAAATCTTTATTTTATCAAACACACCCTTCGGTAATTGTGTTTGCTTTACTAGACTCACCGACTTTTCATTTAATTTTATAGATAACGAGATGAAGGATGGAGACCTTTACTGCTACTCCTTGTGCTAAATTTATTTGAAGTTTGAACAATCTTTTCATTTGCCTATTTTGATTATAACCCAACATTTAACTTTGATAGTTCTTCTAACTATATCTACATTTTGTTTTGAAGTTTTCATTTGCTATATCTCAATGTTCTAAATGTATAGGTTGAGATGAAGCTAAGAGAAAGCACAGAGAGGCTTGAACAACAATTGGCAGAGGAGCAGGCAGCGCGATTGAAGTCAGAACAGATTGCACAAGCTGAACAAAGGAAATCAAATAACGAAATCCGTCAACTGAGAGAGAGTTTGGAGAAGGCCCGGATGGAAACTGAAGAGCTTCGAAAGAGAGCTGAAAGCGGTCGGTGTGCTATTTTGTAACTTAAATCTGGATGTTCTATTATTGCTTTTTTTTAGCTTTTATTTCTGTATAGATGATTTACACAACTTAGTCTCTTATACTTTCACTTACATTCGTACTTAGAATGATCTAGTACTTTGTTTTCTGAAGAATAATGTTTGAGCCCATTTTAACTTGTCGAGGAAAAATCGAACGTTTGGATTCAGACTTCCTTTGTCACCCTTAGATGCAATTTAGACTTGCTTGGTTGAGCGTTTGCAAACTGCTTTGAAGGAAGGGGGAATTAAGAAAGAAAAGAGAAAAATAATAGAATAGAATCAAAATTAAGGGAGTTTTTTTTTTTTTTTTCTTGAAATTGAGCATCAACTATGTTGTTATTAGCATAATTATTTTGCATAGGATGTATAACTTGTGTTGTAGCATTACAAGGACTTGAGCAAAACATCAGAAAAGTTTAATGATATATTGTCAAAATATATATATATATATATTTCTATTACTTATGAATGTAATTTTCAATGAAGAAATATTTAATATATTTCTATTAGTTATAAATTGTAATTCTCAATGAAGAATTATTTTTGATCTATTATGACAAAGTATTATGAGATAAAAGTAATATATTTTTAGAAGTTGTGACTACATGTTTTTATAATGAATTCCATTTTAATATGCTATTTAGTACTTTTTAAAAATAAATAAATTATGGTATAGTTTTTATTTACTTGTTTATTTATGCTTTGTTGTTGTATGTGTTGTTACAGTAGTAGATAAAATTTTAATTACGTTGTTAAAATATTTGAATATGACAAGTGTTATTAAAAATCAAAGCCTTAAAAAAAAAATGGTGCTTGAATTTATTTAATCAAATGTTTTTATTTTCTTTTAAATAACATCTGCATTTTTTTTTTTCTGATCATATAACATGCAACCAATATAATTGTATTATATTTGAAAGCTGAAATATCCAGAAAGGTCATGTGAGAAAGTAATTAATAGAGTTAGCTGTACCTTTTTGGACCCCAGTGGCAATAATAACTCTATCATTAAGGGATATAGTCTGCTAATTTCCATTGTTTTGCAGAATCCCATAAACTTAATAAAGCTGTAAACTTTGACAATTCTAACAAGGTTGGTGGAATGTCAATTTCTTCGGTGGAAATTGAAAATCATAATTAATATGGGATGTTTCATTCATTTAATTTCCTTTGTCCATAACACAATAATGGAAGGTTGATGTATTAATCAATTTCAACTTAAAGAGAAATTAAATATAACTTCTGTAAATATCTATTTGCATATAGACTTGAGATATAAATGCATTATTCATGTGGGCCCTTTTTTTCCTTATTAGTTAAGTAGTATTTAAAAATTAGATAGCAGAACTATCATACTGAAAACTTAAGATTGAAACCCAAAGTTGGGTAGCCTCGTTGGACGAAAGACGAGGTATAAGTTATGGTTGAAGGACGAAGTTTCGACTTTGAGTCTGAGTTCGTACTTACACTTATTCGCTCACTTTAAAAAGGGACGTCCAACCTTATTTAGTTCTCGACTTAGAAATAATTTCGGCCTCGCAGAAGGGTGAGACACTTGATGCACGTACAACACACATATACATGTATACTAGCTAAAGTAATGCTTTGAAAACACATTTTTTAAACACATTTGATTAACATTGACTTGAAAATAATTGGATCGCCTTTTGAATCACACATAAAATTATTGAATAAAATAGCTCTAGTGGACAAAAAAAAAAAAAAAAAATGTAAAAAATTATAAATAGTGGTAGCAGGTGTGGAAAACGTGAACTCCTACATGCTTCCAAATCGTACTAACGAAGATGTAAAAGGAAGAAGAAAGAGTTTTTAACAAGAGACAATTGCTAAAAAAGAAAATAGGGGCTGTTAATATACAAATGTGGACAAAAACAGCTTTTTTGTTAGCTTCTCATTTCAGTTCAGTTGTGTTATAAAAAGTTGGCTTTGAGTTCAACACAAACAGAAAAACTTCAAAATTCCACCTGTGTCCCTGCCTGCACCAACACTTGTCGAATTCGATTCCGTTCCAATTCAGGCGAATTTCGCGAAACAATTCGTGGGTTTTGCATAATTCGGTGTGTTCTATAATGGGTAATCGATTGTTTCGCATGACGAAGAAGGACAGAGGAGAAATCGGATCGAGAAGTAAGAGAAAAAGTGAAAGTGGAAGGTCGTCGTCGCAGAGGAAGATGACAGCAGCTGAAGAAGAGTTGATGCATCGGCAAGCGCTTTCAATGGCGATTCATCAGCACCAGCTTTCGCAGAGGTTTGATGGATCGATGTCTCGGAGAATTGGGTCAACGAGCTCTCGGAGGATCACTGTTCCTGATTCTGTGTTCAATGGGAAGCAGGTCTAGTTTATTTTCATTTGTTCTGTTCTGTTAATTTAATCCAGTTTTTTTTTTTTTTAAGTATGAAAAATTGGTTTACATTCTGGACTGATATTTATATTGTTCACTATTTTTTTTTTTTTTTGAGATTGTTCATTTTAGTAAGGTCCTGTTCGTGGTGATTTGGAAGAGGGGAAGAAGGAAAAATGATGGATTTGATTGTTTTTGTTGAAATTCAAAAGGGAAGAATTGGTGATTTGATCTGTTTTTTTTTTTTTTTTTCTGAGAGTAGTTCTGATGTAATGGTGTAAAGCTAAGAAGTGGTAGTCCATTGGATCAGAAGTAATTCAGTTTAGTGCGCCAACACTTTTATTTTCTAGATTTTATACAGGAATTATGTTAGATTGGGCAAATTTTCGTAGAAAATCTATATGATAAGGTTCCCAACTTCAAATGCTTGAAATAATACCAGCAACTGGAAAAGAAGTTGGCATGGTTGTTGGAGATGCAGCAACATAGCAATATTGTACTATGAGAAGATCTAGGAATCTAAGCTGCCTTCAATGGCTGTTACTGGAGGGTACATCAAACACATCGAAGCAGAGGCCTTGGATGCAGCTATCTACCTAAATGCACAGATCAAAAAAAAATTCTTCTTTTTCCTAGTTGCTTCATTTTGATGTCAAAGGTGTATAAATAACTTGGGGATTTCAAACTTGCAGGTGGATTTAGAGAGTATCAAGGTAAAGAAATTTGTCCTAATACATGGAGAAGGATTTGGAGCCTGGTGTTGGTACAAGACCATAGCACTTTTGGAAGAAGTAGGTCTCCTCCCAATTGCCTTCGACTTAACAGGATCTGGGATCAATAGGACAGACACTGACAGTGTAGCAACATTGGTCGAGTATGCAAAACCTTTGATTGATTATCTACATAATCTCCCAGAGGAAGAAAAGGTGAGAAAGCTTAGGCCCTATTTTTCACAAATTCTAGAAGAGTTTAGGTTATGGTGATTGTAAAGAATATTGTGAAATGTAAAACTCGTTTCTACAGGTTATTTTGGTCGGTCACAGTTGTGGAGGCGCCGTGATTTCTTTTGCTATGGAATATTGCCCAAAGAAGATCTCTAAGGCTATATTTCTCTGTGCTACAATGGTTTCAAATGGTCAGAAGCCCTTTGATGTGTTTGCAGAAGAGGTGTGTAATCTATATTCTATCATATAGTTAAGGACCTAAGGTAGTTTTTACCTGCCAAATGCAGTGCAGGTGTATGGTAAAGTGAGCCACATGTGGGTCAGACTTGTTGCTTCAGATCAAGATTGTCAAAATCCCGATTCGATACAAGGGAAATCGATAGTCCTTTGAATTCCAATGCTACTAAATCTTATAGAAAATCCTAAAAAAGATAGTAGAATCTTGCGAATCACGATTCGAGTCTTGCGATTCAAGTGATTCATAAGATTCAAAAAATGAAAATATTTCTACATTGTATGTCATAGATTTAAAATATCATGTTTTACTGTCAATTTAAGCAATTATAGGACTTTAAGACATTGCTTTTAACCATTTAACATTAATAAAAATTTAAATGTGAACTAATTTTTACAAGGATGGGTTCTTCAACAAAAAATCATGATAGAAATTAGTTGAACAAACCACTCAAGTTGTACTGAGTTAACTCTGCATGTGAACAGAATCTTCTCTAGCCAAATCTGTTGTGGCAAGTTTGACTTTATTTGGGCAGGTTTTTTCTTGGGTGTACTGATGTGACTCACACATGTGACTTGGGAATATGGCCAAACTCATAACTTTTTGGCCACACTGTATTGTGTCCTTTCTTACTGAGTGTCTCTTACATTAATTGAGTTGCTTCTACTCATATATAGACAAGCCTTACAAACTTCAGTTTCAAGTGCTACCATTCAATCCTTGCCGTTAGAAATGTTTACTTATCTTGGTAGCAGTTGTAAAGGAAAAGAACTTCTGTATAGACTTAGCCTGTCATATTGGGGATCAAACATAAGTTTGGTTGTCAAGCCAGCCTCTGCAACATGCATTTTAGATAATATTTTGTTGTTTCAGCTAAATTCTTCTTGTGCCTTTAGCATATTTTTACTAATTTGTGTTCTTATGAGATGAATTGGTATTACAGCTTGGATCAGCAGATATCTTTATGAAGGAGTCACAGTTTTTAATGTATGGTAATGGAAAAGACAATCCCCCAACTAGTCTTGTTCTTGAAAAACAGCAAATAAAGGGACTATATTTCAACCAGACTTCTCCGAAGGTATGAATGCGCCGACCCTTGATTTAGACACTTGGGATTTTTTTTACTTCCTTTCTTCTTATTGGCGAAAACACCATGCTTTTGTTATTTTACCTGAGAATCTGTTTTGAGTTTGACTATAAGATGTTCAATTTCTGTAGATTTTTGAGTTTATAACACCATAAGCAGCCTTCATACACGTAAAATATTGTACCATTTACTAAAATATTTCTGAACTAGATCACAGCATGACATCTCCAAAAACAAGCAAAGATTATTGAGTATAACAATTTTAGCTAGCTTGTGTCCAATTTGATTGGTGATCTAATGATTATTTTCTCAGGATGTTGCTTTAGCTAATCTATCCATGAGGCCCATTCCTCTGGGACCAATCATGGAGAAGCTTTCGCTGTCACAAGAAAACTACGGGATGTGCAAGCGTTTTTACATTCAAACACTTGACGACAGGGCGCTCTCAGCCGACATCCAAGAGAAACTTGTCAGGGAAAACCCACCTGCAGGAGTGTACAAGATCAAGGCAAGTGACCATTGCCCATTCTTCTCAAAGCCACAATCTCTGCACAAAATGTTGCTTGAAATTGCCCAAATACCTTAATTGGTATTAAGAGTATGGGCGAGGTTTATCGGTTGGGTGATCTCAGAAGTGCAAAGGCATCAGAACATGGTAACAACAAACTATCCTGCAAAATGCAGAGGCAGAGTTGGGAGTCCTAGATTGTGACTACTGAAGCATAATTCTCAAGGAAAAAGAAATCCCAAGAACAAAATTCAGAGATATATTGATCTCCCTTGTCTTCAAAACCCTTGGCAAATGAGGAATATGAGAAGGCAAAGAGGTGGTATGGGTGCTTCTGCATTTTTCCTCAACAATGTTGGGAAATGATAAATCCATGGTTTATAGTTTGGATTCAGGAATTTAGAAACTGAATGAACACTCATTGTGTTAAAAAGGATAAGCAACTAGATGCTTAAAATGTTGTTGATGTGTGTGTATATATATATATATTTTGGAATACTTATAGTTCTTTGAATAATAATGGGAATAACAAGGTGGGTATTTGTGTTAATACTAAATTAGTTTCCTCTTAGAGCCCCTCTTAAAAATAGTCAGATGATTTCTTGGTGAAATATTGCACATACCCACATGAGAATACTCTAATCTACTAATACTAAATGAAGACCAGTTGAACTTTCAATACAATTCTCATCTATGTGCAAGCCTGCAAGGACTTTGACAACTATGTGCAAATACACAGCAAATAAAATGTAAATGGGACCATGGGAATGGCATTCAGGTTGGTGTTTTCAGGAACCTAAATCCATAGTAAAAGGGATTTTTTACATGCATGTGGGAGATGAAGGGCCCTGCAAACTTCCAAAAATATGCAAAAAAGAAAAAGTATAGATGAAAAGGCTGCAAATATTTTGAGAGATTTCTTCCACCAAGGCTAAGAATCATGCTAATCTCAAGTGCTTCAGAGAAAATGTACAGGAGCAATACCTTAAAACATATCATATATTTATATCACTAAATCCAACTTCTCATTTTAGCCACACACACAATTAATCTGTCATCTCCTAATCTATGGCTGACTGGTGATGCTGATCTACCAAGCCTGCCCTTTTTTAATTTCCCTTTCTTAAAAGCTCCCCTCTCATTACAACCCAAATTACAACTCTTATATGGAAATTACATCCCTGTCAAGTCAAACAAAGAGGCTGTATAGACAGCAAGTGAACATAAACATCACTTACTGCTTCAGGTTGTATTTACATTCAACAGAAACAAGACAAAAAAGACTTGATCACCATACTAACTCCGCGAGTCAACGGCTAGGATAACTGAAGGGCCAGCTTTCACATGTATTTCATCAAACACAAATGCAGAGCTCCTCCACCAAGCAGGCTCCATTAGAAGCACATTTCATGAAAGTTACTATGCTATATATGTTTCGATCTTTCAATTGTTTTGAGTTTGTTGACATCTTTGTCCATCAAAGGGCTGAAACTCCACAAAATCCACCGACAGAATCAACCTCTTATCTACTGCATCAATTACACCTCATAAAAGTTGGAACTTCTCCGAATCAATGTTGAAGTTAAAAATTTCCTTTGCCATAACTCGCTTACATCACATTTCCATTTAACACACGAGGTTTGTTGGATACCTGGATTCATCATCTCCAAATTTTTGACATCTCAAGAATACAGTAACTGTGTATTCCAACAGGGAATACCCAAATCACATCACCAATCTTTGGAAAAAGCTGCACCATGCAAAGAAGAAGTGCTGATCAGTCAATGGAATATTCCCTGTATTTTATCATAACCAAGGGGAGGAGCTGTGAACATGAATGTCAACTGGTTGTTTTGAACCATTAAACATTCAATAATGTGCAATGAGACTTGGCAGATAAAGAAACAAAACCTAATACTAGATTCAGACAGCCCAATGGGGAAAGGAAGGAGTCCCAATTTATAAAATATACATTACAGCATTTGAAAGATACATGCTCTTGCTGCCAAATGAATCTTCAAAAATGATAGGACCATATAGAGGATCTGAAAAGAATAAAAAAAGAAGAAGAAAACAAGCAGAAGCAGAGGAAGAAGACAGCAATAGGATGACAGGTACAATTTATTGACTTTCAGAGTTGAAAAAAAAAAAAAACACTCTTGTAGTAGCAAACTGTGCAATTTACTGACTTTCTGAGAAAGAAAATCAGGGACTTTTTTTCAAAAGTAGGGGAATACTAAAAAAATAATAGTCATGTAGGGAAAATTGTGAAAGAAGCCCAAATCTACAGCAAAATTAGGGGGAAGTGCAAAAAAGTCCAATCATCTGGTGTTTGTGTCGAAATATTTAAAAATGCTTATTCGTGCCATGTTTTTTTTTTTTTTTTTACACATTGGTATTTCATTTATTTTTAAAAACCATGAAAAGGCTCAACACTTAGCATTCTCCATTTTTATTATTTTAAAAACCATGAAAAGGCTTAAATTTTATAAAAATTCAAGTACAATCTTTTGTTTTTCCTTTTTCCCATTATTGTCTTTGCTAACAGTTCCAAAATGCAGATTAGCAAACTTGAGCAAATCATTGTCTACACTAACAATTCCAATCTCAACACTATGAGTAGTGTCATCATGTAGCTTCACTAAGTCTTTATCCTAGGACTGGGCCTAATCTACATAAGACTCTATCAACTCTTTATGATGTAGGAGTTTCTTTTGGCGGTTGTATCATTTCTCTGATCTCAAATGATGCATTTATTGCTAAGCCAAATTGGAAAGGATATATTAAAGAAATGATCTCAAATGATGCATTTATTGCAACTAATGGAGTCAAGGTAATTAAAGGCGCAAGGCGCACTTAAGGTGATGAGGGTAGGTAGGAGTGGCAATTCGTGTTGTCGTGTTGTAATCGGTCATGTAGTAATCGTGTATAATGAAGTATATTCTAAACTCAAACCCGACACGTTTAATAAACGAATTAAACAGGTTAACCTGTTTATAATCCTTAAAGATTACAAGCTCATTCTAGCCTAATTTAACATGCATAAATTCTAAATTAACATATAAATCAAAAATTCAAAATCATAATTATACAACCATATAGTAAAGACCAAATAAAATATTATAAAGTTAGAGTCTAAACACATGACATAAAATATTAAAAAGTCTTCATACATAACATAAGTCTCAACACAAAATATAATCGTGTTAAACGGGTCAATTTCAGGTTTAACAGGTCTAACTGATTTTGACCTGAAATTTAATCGTATCTAATTGGGTTTAACCTATTTTGACCCGCACCAGTTTATGCAAAACCCAAACCCGTTAATTTCGTGTCGGTTTCAAGTCGTGTTATCGTGTCGTGACCTATTTTGCCACCCTAAGGGTAGGGGTGGCAATTCGGGCCATTTGGCCCGGCCTAGCCCGATCCCACCGAGCCTAGTGTCACGGCATATTTGTGAGACAGACAAGTTGCCTATGCGGGACCTCGAATACTCATATTCTCGGTCAGCCATTCACACATGTACTCATAATACAGCGAAAAACTCGTATGCGTAGTGTCGAGTAATCACCTGGACGGATCACTCTGATACCTTCAATAGCAGTTCTTGCACAGTGTTTCCTCGAACCATGCAATACTGGTAAGTTTCATGGATACCTCACTCATGAGTATCCCCACAAGCACACTCTAGCAGGTAGGCTAAAGATAGCTCAATGTGTTCAACTCGATAGCGGGTGGCATAACAGTGTCAGATACCCAGCCCTGCATACCTGTGAACCTCGCACTGTTAGCACGATAGCAGTGTCCCATAACCTACCCAGATGCTATGAGAACTACCATTACCCACTTCAATATGATGGCAGTCGACCCCCTGGGTTGCGCCAAGGGCATTATGTCCTATGCATGGCCAAGTATTGGCCATGAGGGAGAGTTGGACAACTACTCCTCCGCAAGGTAGATGTTAAGTTTTTGGCTTGTTTCCAAAAGGAAACATCAAAATGTGAGGCCAATCATACTGGGCCACATTTACTAGATTGCCACCTCCGATTGAGACGAAACTTCACAGACCCTCTTCTTAGGTGACGGTACATGTTTTGACATGACCATGACAAACTACCCCACTTGAATGGTCGATGCCCTTCATCGACACAATAGCTGAGTTTATCTGTCTGCTGCATCTTCTTGACGAATCATCTCTCATCGGCATCTCCATATGCATCTTCTGATTGTCACAACCCAACTCGTGGCCTAGCTGCCTGACTTAAACCTGGAACTCTATCCTGTTCAACTTCTCTGCATGAGAAACCACTATCCTCTTTACTCTAACGATAATCATCTACACTTGGGCATTGCGCTACTACTCGACGTAGCAATGATCTTCACCTTTGAGACCTTCAGTATCCCCACTGGGAGGAGCTAACATTTACCTGATGTAGCTCACTCTCGCACCTCCGTGCTTGCACTCTCTACAGTCGTTCTTCACTCTGTGCTTCTCCTTGCACTAGTACCTCAAACCCACGCACCTCCGTGCTCGCCATCATCACGACGATTGTTCTTCACCCCGTGCTTTTGCTCGCACTAGTACCTCGAACAAGCCAGATCTGGAGTAACACATATGTTGAGTGCTACCCCACTTGATTCCAAGTCTTAACTGAACTTCGATTACTCTTGCACCGCGCTATGCTGCCCTCGACAAAGTAACCCCTGAAGTCCGCTCAAATATGAACCCTGATGTTTTCTCTATCCCCATTGTTGTGTGACCTCCACAATAACAAACTTTCCTTCATTGATGGAGCTTCTTCCAGTACCTCGACCACTGCCTTCACCCAGGAAGAAATAATCACCGCAATCGATGTACATGCCCCTACGTTTCTCATGAGTTCCTCCAAATGGAACCCGCTTGAATCACACCATTGCAATCTTGAACTCTAGTCCCTCGACACCACGTCTTCACCATGAGAACAAGCATTGCTCAAATTATTGTGCCCCCCAACTACAAACTGACCTTGTTGTTAGCTGAGTAGCAATTTCCAAGATACCTGTCTCTTTCCAACTGAAGAAAAGAAAGCTCCCCAAGTTCACTCTTGAACTCGGCCCGTTGCTGCAGGATCACACATATTTTTCCTTCATGAGTCTTGCACTAAGTGTCCACCACGATCCTCGTGTAAACGAAGAATCTAGTCACCAAGAACTCAAATACATTTGCTTTTCATCCTGAGCAAGTGTTCACTCTGAAAAATGATGCAACAACATGCATTTTCACTTCGTACTACTCCTTGCCATAACGGAGTTCATTAACCCGCCATGAACTTTCGAAGTTGCACTTGTGCCCATTCTGCACATCTGAGGTCTCGAGCAAAGCTTACCGCAATCTTAAACTCTAGTCCCTCGATGTCACGTCTTCACCCTGAGAACAAGCAGCTCACCCCGAGAACAAGTAGCTCACCCCATTTGAATTTATGGTACTCATACCACAAGGTACTCAACTGTTCACCAACGATGTACTAGTTTCCTAACGGCCTTCCCAACTGGAAGTATATGTTCCTCTGAACAACTTCTCTCATTGACGCTGAAGATTTGCCTCAATTCACTTTCTGTTGAATGATGTTCGTTATCTTGGACTAGCCCATCTCTTGAACATGGTAGCTCGTTCACTCTTCAACTTGCACATGACCCACTGATCACCCAGAACCAATCCAGCATGCTCCTCTTCGAGTAGGCAAGATAACTCATTACACCTCTTCAGGTTAGTTCAAACTATTGGTAACTTTGCAATTGCCCCTTCTGAATGTAGGTTGAGAATCATCTCAGTCAACGTTCTATTGGCACCCTTCGCTCAACCACCTGTTAGTCGAATCATCACACTGCAACCTTGTTTGCATACATTTGAATACTCTAGAGTCACCTTGCTCACTGGCATTCACCCAAACCATTGCAAAGCCACGCTTTGAACCCACACAACTTGTCTCTTTAGTCGTCCCATCAAAACTCACAGTTCTCAAGTTGTTACCACCATCCCTCTGATGCTCAAGCAAGTCTGCCACATACTGCCATCGCACAGGAGCTAGCAACACTGACGGCCAGTAGTCCTCACCACTACTCGAAATCATCGCCTTATAAGCCACACACACACAACACCTTAGTTGTGTTCTAGTACATCAACATAACGTCCACTGACGTGATCACCTTGTTGCAACTCGTTCATGCGGTTCCATACCCCGTACCAATCTCGTCACTAGTTTGGATCCCACTAGACCTCTTCGAGCGCTAGCAACCTTTAACACCATTGTTTCACATGTGACATGCGCTTAATGCCTTGTCTTCGCAACCCAGAACAACGATTACAGTCATCTTGTCCCATATGCTCCACTTGACATACATCCTCGCACATGTTCTTATGTCAACACATTTGTCGACCATTGAAGCTCTACTTGCTTCTCGGATATTGCTCGAGTCAAACTATTGTATCGAGTATCCTCCCATCATCGTGCCACTCTAGGCATTGTACCAACACCACTGTTGTACATCTGATTCACCAATCACCATGACGGTTCCATTGCATACCTCACACATTCTCCGCATGTATTTTTTCGTCGCACCAGCTCACCACGAGGTTCGTGCAATTCGCATTTGTTTCACACTCTGATACCATTTGTCACGGGCATATCTGTGAGACAGACAAGTTGCACATGCAGCACCTCGAATACTCATTCTCGGTCAGCCATTCACACATGTACTCATAATACAACGGAAGACTCGTATGCGTAGTGTCGGGTAATCACTCGGACGGATCACTCGGATACCTTCGATAGCAGGTCTTGCACAGTGTTGCCCCGAACCATGCAATATCGATAAGTTCTATGGATAATTCACGCATTAGTATCCCCACAAGCACACTCTAGCACGTAGGCTAAAGATAGCTCAATGCGTTCAACTCGATAGCTGGTGGCATAACAGTGTCAGATACCCAGCCCTGCATACCGGTGAACCCCGCACTGCTAGCCCGATAGCAGTGTCCCATAACCTACCCAAATGCTATGAGAACTATCATTACCTACTTCAAGATTAAAAAGTCTTGGCCTAGACCCAACCCAAAAAATATATGGACCGGGCCTTTGGGTAGGGCCTTAAAATCGGGCCTTTGGACTGGGCTTTTGGACAACTAATGTAATCAAATACATATTTTAAAGTTCAATTAGTTACAATAAAATATTAATCAGAGAATGAGGGTTTTATAAAATGAGCAGTTGCAGGTTCAAGAACAAAAGAATATGGAATGATTTGAATTCAAAACATTGTTTAATCAAAAGTTGTTTTGGGCGAGCGAGACAATGGGAATCATCTGGGTGTTAGTGGAGAATATTTCAGTTAAGATAACCTGGCAACACTGTGCAAGGAATAGAAAAATCGAGCAAGTGAAAGTGCCCACGTTTTCTCGTCAAAAAAGTCATATTTTTATCTCCGGCAATTATAGCGCGCTATCATGTCCTATAGCGCGCTATCGACCTGTTCATTATGCACGATATTGGCCTATAGCGGGCTATTGAAGCTCGATATACTAAAAACCGAAAGTTCCTAATTTTCTAAACTCATTGATAGCGCGCTCTCATCCATAATAGCGTGCTATTGCCTTCTGAAAACTTTGGCAATTGGTTGGATAGCGGGCTATCATCAATGATAGCACGCTATAGGTTCCTGATTTTGAAAAAATCAATCTTTTGACATTCAATAACCATTCCATTGAATCAAAACACTTTAATATAAGATTAAACACTTTTAAATCATTCAAAACTCATTGAAATTATGATTAAAACCTTTCGGAAAGCATTTTGTTAAAATCAAATACTAAATCTAAGTATTTTAGATTTTATTAAAATCAAATACTAAACTCAAGATGAGATCATTTCACTTTTATCATCTCTCATGGGTTTTTAGATTTTCTGGACTCCCTAATAGGCTTACATGGTCCTTAGAACCGAATGGGATTTTCTCTTGCAGATCATTTCGAGCTATTCTTAATCATAGGTCCCAAGCTTCCCATTTTCCTTTAGCCCCCATTCTATGGTATTCGCAGGTTCCCTCTAAGGTTAAAGTATTTGGTTGGATTTTGGCTCACAGGCGCCTTAATACTATGGACGTTTTGCAAAGAAAACTTACTTCCATGTGCATCTCCCCCCACTGTTGTTTGTTTTGTTTCCCACATGGAGAATTGATGGACCATATTTTCTTTTCATGTCCCTTCGCCCAAGGATTGTGCGGTCAGTGGGGCTTATTTTCCGGTTATAGATTTCTTTCACCTAACACATTGGATGATTGTTTCTCCCTGCCACAGAGTTCCATAGTTTCTTCTGTTGGCAAGGAGGCCTCAACGTTGGCTTCCCTCTCTTCTCTTTGGTGGTTGTGGCTCGAGAGGAACAACAGATTATTCCATAACAGAGCTAGGGATGGTGACCAATTGTAGGAGGTTATTAAATTTACAGCCAGCTCTTAGGCCTTTTCGGCTAATTTGGTTAATGGCGCTTCCTTGGCGGACTGGGTGGGATTGGGGTAGATGTTTACATTGTATATAGCAAGTTTGCTCGTGTCCCGTGTGGTGGATTTAGCATTTTTTTGTTCTGACTTTTGTTGCATTTCTGATGCAACTTTTGGTGTAACTTTAAATATTTTCAATATTATTTTTGTTTCTCAAAAAAAAAAAATACTAAATCGAAGTGATTTTGAAAACTTTGCAATTTTGAGAGCTTTAGTGCTGAGATTGATCGAGAGGTTACCCTACACACCTAAGATCAAACTAATGCATTCCATATGAGATATGTCTTCGTTCTTCGAGCTTGATCTTTGTAGACTTCAATAGCTATTATTTGTTGTGTTCTTAATGATTGGTTGTAGCACTTAGAGAAACAATACAAGTGATATCATGAGGTTTGTAATCATCAAAATACTGAGATACCGACGTGAGGAGCATTGGTCCAACAACTAGGTATGTGGATTATTTGTTTTATTTAATTTATCTTAAATATGCGTTAATTTATTCTAAATGAATGAGTTTATGTATATAGTTGGATAATATCTTTCTTTCTTTCATAATTTTAGTTCAACCTGGCCTTATTATAATTTAGTTAAATTCATTATATATTTATATCTAGCCCTACTACATACTTTTAGAGAGTATACTTAATAAAGTATATTTGGTAAATAAAATTTTAGAGAGTATAGTTGCCAAAGTTGAAATGCATACATGTATTTTTAATTAATTATATGTACTCTTTTTTCGTATTATATATTTAATTGAACATATTCTTAATTATGTATATACAATACAAATATAAACACTTAATTATATATAAGTATATAACACTCTTCACTATTGTGTTTTCCTTATTATACACACTTTAAATACTCTTAATTATGTTTTTTTTTCTTTCATTTTGTAAACTCTTAATTATATATAAAGTGTGTATATATATATATATAGTGTATATATATATATATATATATATACATACATACATATAAGTTTGTGCGTGTATATATATATGTATAATATATTTTCTATTTATATAATACTCTTGAATTTTAATTATATTTTGTTTTTACCATTTTATACTATAATTATATACTATATATACTCTTATTGAGAAATAGAATAGGTATGTGGATTATTTGTTTTATTAAGAAATAGACTAGGTATGTAGATTATTCGTGATATATACCTAATTAAAAATACTCTTAATAATGTATATATAATACAAATATAAACCCTTAATTAAATACCATTATTGACTTAATTAAATATATATTATACACTCTCTTAATCATAATAATACACTTGGTTATGTTTTTTTGTCATTATATATACATATACATATGCATACATACATACATACATACATACATACATACATACATACATACATACATACATACATACATATACATATATAATTTTCTTGACACAATGTATTATGTATGTAGTACGTATTATATTTATATATACTATATATACTTTAATTATATAATACAATTTTAATTATGTTTTGTTTTTTCATTTTATACTCTTAATTATGTGCACATATATATTTTGTATTTATTATAAAATATATATATATTTATATGTGTGTGTGTATGTGTAACTTTGTATTAAGAGTATATTACAATTTACACATACATATATTTTACAGTAAATCTAAAATATATAAAATATATACAAAATATTATATGTATGTATGTATGTATATGTATAATGTATGTAAGTATAATTGGGCCCAATCTTCGGGCCTTTGGATCGAGCGTTCGGGCCGAGTCTTTGGACAAGGTTAGCGGGTCGGGCCGGGCCTAGCTATGTCATCCCAAACCCGTCCAATAAGTTTTGGGACCGGGCGCCAGGCCGGCCCATGTAATAGTCGGGTCCGAGTTTGAACCGGGTCATTTATAGCAGGTCGGGTCAAGCCCATGGGCCTTGGGCCAAATTGCGACCCCTACATGAGGGGCCGCCCTAGGGCCTAACGCACAAAGCAAGGCGCACGCCTTAGTAAAGTGAGACAAAATTTCTTAAAAAAAATTTAAAATATATATATATATATATTTTTGGTAAAAGAATTCAAAAGAGATAAAAATCAATAATAGTTCTAAAATTTTCCAATCATACATCATAATGATCATAATAGCACTAATGTTTTTATTTCATAGTTGTTACTATTTTTATGTTTATTTCTTCTGATATTTCAAATTTAATTGAAAAAAGAAACACAATAACAAAGAAGAACAAGTAGCAAGCCTTTGTAATAACATCTTATTGTTATTATAAAACCGGAACACAAGTTTCCTTTAATGTTTTATGTTCTATATTGTGTATTATATATATTTATTCAAAGAAGAGAGAAAAAAGTATATAACATAATACTTAGTTCATGATTTATAGTTTTTTTTTTTTTTTTTAATGAGGAGCTAGAAAGTGAGGCGCACCGAGGAACACTAAGGTGCACACTTGCGTTAATGCGCCCCCTACCTATCAAGTATTGAGACGCAACAAGTGTGCCCCGCCTCAAGGTGTGGTAAGGTGCACGCCTTGATAACACTAGGGGCAGTTGCATTGTCTGTGTCATAAATGCAGATATACAGAGCTGATCATTTCAGATAGGAAAACAAACAAACAATCATAAGGAGGAATAAGAACTTACCAGTATCAGAACAACTAAGAACCTGAACCAGACTTCTGAACCCATACTTGCTTCTGCACACACAATGGAGAGCAAAAAACTAATTACAATGAGAAACAGAGTAAAATAGAGGATGTAAATAATGCGATTTGTCTGAGAATTTAAGGGTATACTCCTGAGGATTGTTAGGTGTAACTAGAGACTGTTGTTAGCAAATACAGAAACAAAAGGCAGAAATTTGTGTCCAGGGCTAAAGGCTTTGTTAGTTAGGCACAACGTCATGTTTCCCCCTTTCCCCTCACCAAAAAAAAGAAAGAAAGAGGAATGTCCAAATAAATTAAGCGAAAGAATCTTTTGTATCACATGTCCTCAATGAAATATTAAAACATAATCTTCTTAATCAAAAACAGCTGCCTGCATGTCCTATGTATGGTTCATTTTCATTTGTCTTTTAAAGAATCTTGAGACTCATTTTCCCATGCTTTGGATGTCCATGAACCCTAGCAACTATTTTATGGCTAAAATCATTTCACTACCCAAAGGAATTAAATTTTGTTGCACAAGAGCCCCAGGTATATTCTAAACATTAAAAAATTTAGATAGCTTATATTTAAGAAACGCCCCAAGGAGGGAGAGGTCATTATTGTCTCAGATAACTCATGAAAATATCGAAAAGCAAGCCTAATTCTACCAAAATTAAAAATTAGTAGTGCACCTCGTGGGAACCATGGCCTGTAGCTCCTCTTTTGGAAGACTTCCCCTCAACCGGAGCCAGGAAGCTGTCAACATCCTTTCCTCCATGCAATGGTCCACGGCGGCCGTGTCTATGGGAACCTGGGCAAAACACAAACACTTGATTTCCCGACAAAAGCACAAGAATCATGATGTTTAGCAAACAAAGCTTTTAGGGAAAGCTAACCATTTTCTATCAAAGAAAAATTGCTGCGTGCACTTCCATGGCTCTTAATTTGTCCACCCCTACTTGCATTAGGAGCATCAACCTTCACTTCCATGTGACATAATGGAGCATCATGAGTAGATGGTGACGTACCACTACTTCCTAAGTGAGTACCATTTATGGTTATATCAAGGGTTTGAGATTTTTCACCACGTAAGGATGGTTTATTACAAGATTTGATGTCCTCAATTACATCAACACCAGATGAGGCCATGTCTTGAGCAATAGTCTTCTCTTCTAAAGATTCTGACTGCGACTTTGTATATAGAGAAGAGGAAGATGACAGGCATTCATCACTTGCATGCAATCCATCAGAACGACGAAGGGGTGTCCAAAACCCACGATCAGGTCTATCCTTATTTCTGGTCCGTTTTTCTTTCTTCTCACTGACATGACCACTAGCATGATGACCATTTCCAAAAACCTTATCATCTGTAGTCTTTTTCAAGTCACTACTCAAGTGGTCCTTTGAGACTGAATGCGTGGTGATAGCTCGAGTTGTTCGCTTATCCTCTAAATCCAAGGACTCAATTTGCTCCACAGCCTGGCTGGCTACTGATTGACCATGACGTGCTTCCTTATGTGAAAGTATGCTTCTGATCATCCTCGCACTAGCCTCACGTTGCTGGTTCAGTTTAGAAGTTGAACCCGGCAAGTTTTTGGCAGGAGATGTTTCACTCTGCTGCTGGGATACAACTCTGGACATCTGGCAAGTCCAGACAGGATCAGTTTTCAAGAACAAGGACTCCTTGTGTTCAAAGAAAATGTCAAAACTGAGGTTCGTTGTTAACAAGGAAAAGACCTTGTTCATTTATTAGCTAACAATAGATCAAATACTGAATGCCCGAGCCTAAATGATAATATACACACACTTCACCGAATAAAAGAAAAATAAAATTCAAAAGCTTACAAGAGCAGTCCCTTGCTCCTTCCCTTTGAGAAGCAGAATTTTCTTTTTTCCAGGGGCTGTAGAATCAGCTTCTCCTCCATTAGGTCCATCAATATTAGGAGCTGCAAAACAAGTACATAAATATTAAAGTAGAAAATAATCAATCACTATTAGAGAACAGACAAAAATGTTGGGATAGAAGATGAATGGGTATATCAGAAAAAGAAAAGAAAACTCCATTCCCACTTGTGATGAGTAATTTAGTGGTCTGCACTTCATTTCAATGTTTGTCCTCTTTTACATGGTAAGATTAATCCTTTCATAAAATAATTTAACATAACATATCTATCACAAAATTGAGGTACTGAGATATTAAGATCCAAAACAATCCAAAGAACAATGCATCAAGATATATACACACATACATGCACACACACACACACACACACACACGCATACACATTTAGGTTGCTCCATTATGATCTAGAGGTCACAAATTTAAATATGGCAATAGCTTAATAATGTGGTGGTAAGGCAAGGCTGCATAGGCTGCACACATTGTCCGTCTCCTAACCCCCGCATTCACAATAACAGGAACCTCATGCACTAGATAGTCTAGATTTTCCCTTTTTACACATACAATAACTAGAGACCACTATATATATTTTATTAAAATGTAAGGCTTACGCCTCATACCACCTCAAGGTTTACGTCTCGCCTCATAAAGGCAAAACCGCCTCAATTACGCGTCACGCTTATTTAAACCTAGCTTACAAATTCAGTTATCTACGGGTCCAAGCAATTTGTAGAGCACTAGCAGCTATACTTGATACATTTATGGAAGATTGTGTAAATATTCTATTTTTGAGGTTATGCTTCAATGCTGTTTGGTGGTATCTCAGTTCAGTTATTTTTCATTCTTTTGTTTTCACTCATTTCTATCATAAGCTAGATTGTCCTTATACTTGTATTGTACCTTATCACTTTGAAAGTTGGTCGAAATTCACCTTAACTTATTCCCCCCTCAAAAGCAAGGAAAAAGGAAAAGAAAGAAAAAGGGAAAATAAAACAGCAGTGCCATACAGGGAAATGTAACAACACTAGAGATTTAGGCAGCACTCCATACAAGACATTTCAACCACATAAATAGATTCAAACAATGACAAATTGCTTGTTACTAGATTCTCTTCTTCTTTTTTTTCTCTCTCTTCAGGAACTGAGTTCAAATCCCACCCCATGCAGGCTGCTCCCTTTAAAAGGCTGGAGGGACTAGTTATGTAAACTAAGAGGCTCAGACACCCTAGAAGCAGAAAACAAAAAACACACACAAGTGCAAATGCACAGAGAGAGAATTGAGTTGCCAAAAAACTACCACCTTGATCATCAATTTTTTCAAGTCCAGTTGTAGCAGCTACAGAAATAGATTTATCAGAAAGCTGCTGATCTTCTCGCCTTGGCACTAGAATGTAGGTTGCTTTATCCTTGCCACTCGCATTCTTTGTACTGTCCCTTAAGACATACTGTCAATAAAACATGCCAAATCAATATGAAGCAACATACTTTCATGGATTTACCTGGTTATGTACTAATATGAAATTATACAAAACAGCTTGAGAGTTGACAATTAAAACAAGTAACTAGTAATAATCATGGGCAGACATCACGTCACCATGAATAATTAGAAAGAGTGTTCAAAGCAATGCAATAGTTAGAAGAAATTAAAGATATATACATCAATTAATAACTTGCCAAATCCTTCCTTTTAGGAGAAGCCAGGCATCTGGATAAAACATATATTTACCATGGAGGTGGATACCTTTCTCTTCTCAGGACCTCGTTTTGTGGAAGCTGAACGAGCATTACCAGGTGAAGCTCCAGCAGCTTTTCTACTAAGCTTCCCATTTGATGATGACCTCTGTGATAAATAATGAAATAAAAGCTCAAGACATTGGCACATAATGGAGAGAAACTACGGTAGCTGCAAAGAATATCTGGCATGGAATTGTTCACACAAAAATTTGAACAAATGTAATCTTAGATGTTGTAATTAACACAAAATACGCACATACCACATATTAACACATGCATAACCAGTTAGCCACGTATGTATACAAATTTCAAAATTAGAAAGTCTTTTTTCATACACTGTACTTCAGCTACAAAGTTCACAATAAAATCGAGTATACTCACTAAAGCATTTGTATAAAATATTTCAATGGTAACAGACAACTAACTGAAAGCAAAGAAAAAGTAAGTTACAATAAATAAATAAATAAAAGCATAGGACACATTCATAACAGAAGTGGCAATACTAAGATCGATAAAGGCAAATTGGGACACTCCGCCTATGGTTGAATCTAAGTGCTGATTCTACACATAAGGGCGAGCTTAATAAGTGCCCAAAGCAAAATCTACCTTCGGAAGAACCCAAAGACATCAAGGAACTGCTGGAAAAAGCTGAATAAATTCAAATTCATTTGACTTAGTATCTTCTAAAACAAACGAGGAAAAGTTTTAATATGGCAGGTATTTCAGTTCTTGTTTCCTAGCTCTCCCTTCAATTTCCCCTCCTTGATTGACCTTGCAATAAATGAAAATTTCATCCCCTTCTAAGTTCTAACACTTATCATCAAAACATTGCTTCTTATCCACACCAAACAAAGTACCAATCTCTAGAATATACACTACTATGAGAGCGGTGGATTCTAAAAGTGAAAAGCAAATCCAAGATTTTATATTAAGGTACAACCTAACCTAACAAGAGATAATCAAATTATTCACCACTTTTAATTAATAATAATGTTCAACCTGAATATGCTAATTGCTCCAGATAAATATCTACTTTTGATAGTCTCCATTTCCCAATTCCCACTCAAAAGGAAGACCGCACTGAAAAAAAAGGTTCCTGATCTCAAAAAAAGGAACTAACAGAGAATAATCCAGTATTTGGTAACCCCCAATTCTCAACCACAAACAAAGTTGCCAAAAGAGGGGTATGATCCCAAACTTTCCAATCATGAAAATTTCCTTTTGAATGCCAGTTACAAGGCAACCACCAAAGACACTTTGAGATTCTTCACGAGATCCATATCTGTCTAGGAATCTAATATGACCAAATTTCCCCAATAATACGTCCAATCCATAAGTCTCCTCGAAAAGCTATATAACTCCTTCTAAATGTTCACTGAGATAAAGAAACATAATTCAAAATTTTGAATTTCCCAACACTGAAATTTGACCTTTTAACAGCTTCACTTTCAGGCTTGGGTACTCTAGATTCCAGAAGCCACTGTTCATCGCCATGATGGGGAAATCCCTTATGACGGAGATACATTTATCGGGATGTAATGCGGATGTGGATCCTTCCAAAGATCCAACATCCCTAAGTGTCATTTGCTATCTATAGTATTCTCATGATTTTCACTCCAAAAGAAGTCCTTATAAATACAGCAAGTTTATCTGCCATACCCACCTTTAAGAAAGTTGAACTAAATGTACTTCTCATTTACAAACTATGATTGAAGCATTGTTATCCATGATATCAGTAAAAAAAAATTAGTACCTCTACAACTTAAAGCTCAATGAAGGTGTGTGCATGCATATTGGCATATGTTTATGCACCATCTCAGATCTCATAAATATATTGTGCTCTTTGTGTCTCTGATTAGTCTCCTCAATGGCTTTGTCCTCATACGAAGGCCAATATTCAACCACACCTACATGCAACCATAACCTACATTGAGATTTGAGATATATGTGCCTATCCCCATCTGTGAGTTCATAAGTTTAAGAATGACAATCACACATTCTAAGGATCTAGGACATACATTTCTAAAGAGGGTCTAACTGAAACACTTGGGTATAAAACCATTTTATGCTTCTTCGTCACCAGAAAGGCTAAAGGGTGCTTCCACCTAGGCGCCTTACCCTCACTCTCGCCAACCATCAGAAGAGTGCTGTTCTCAGTTCTGTACAATGGGTAGCAGACCATTTTAGACCTTGAAAATCCACTTTGGATCATTAGTCAATCTCCTTCTCAAGGTTCCAAGGTCATCTTGGGAACCAATTTTAACATATTTGAACAATAATAATAAAAAAAATTCTTCTTATCGACCTTCCACATACCAAAGTTTCATGACTTTTTAGTTATTTTAGAGAGAGGGGGAGGGAGGGAGAGAGAGAGAAAGGGAATTTTTGCAACCATCGCAAGTAGCAGTGATTTCTACAAGTTTGATAACAAATTTCTTTCTCTAAGAAAATCAATACGTTTTACTGTTTTATAGATTTGGTCCACGATGGGTAAAAACAGAAGAGAAAAAGATTGAAGAAAGGGTAAGAAATGAAGAACAGACGAAGTAAAATACAACCAAGTCAAAAGGTAGATATTATTCACCTCATAATCAATGTTTAATTCGTAATTTAGTACTTAATAGTTAAATGAGCTGTCTAGAGAAACCAGTTATCTTAAAGAAGACTGATCAATTAACTATAAGCTCTACTCATGGAATCTTCTACACACTCAAATTTCCAATTTGAAGCTGAGATAAAAGGGGATTGTGCCAGTAAGCTTGTAATGCAACATTAGCTAACTCAAGCATAAGACACTATTCCTGCAAGCTTCAGAGGGTGTGCCTTAAGATAGAAATAGATGGAGGAAAAAGATGCAGGCTGCTGGCCTCAAGTACCCAAGATAATTCTCTGTCCGTGTTGTCATTTTAACTCGTTGCTTTGTTTATCATGAGATAAAAGCCATAAATGTTGGTAAAAACCTCAAGTGTGCATGTACGATGTACCTGAGATCCGCTCTTTGCAGCTCTCTTCTGACGAACAAAATCCATTAGAGGTGTTACTATGGGATTTTCTTTTACAGCACCTGGAGAAGCCAAAAAAAAATATATTCTTCAACAAAGAAATCCCAAAATTCAAGGTTTCATTCTTTTCCTAATATTATTATGGGTTTGTTGAACAAAAACTGCAAGGGTAAAAGTGAACTTTCCAAACATGTAAAACTAACCAGCTCTTTCAGCTTCCCTTCTCTCCAATTGTATCTCTGCACTAGGAAGGTTCTCAACAGGCTTTGCAAGAAGTTCAAGAAACTCAAGATACTCTGGATCTAGTTATTCATGAAAGAACTGTTTGTCATTAAAACTGAAATTCACAGATGTATATAGTTTCCATGCATGCTACAAAAAGATACTGAGTTGTGATTCCAAATAATACAGAACCAAAAGGAATATTTGGGTACCTTTAGATATGGTTCCTTCACGACCATCCTTTTTGCTGCTTGCCTTCGGAACTCGTTGCGAAGGGGCATATTCTACAATACATTTGAACTGAGCACCTGAAACACAACACAAAGTAAATAAATCAAGCTTAACTAGTTGTTGGTCCGATGAAACAATTACTTCTGAGTTACAACTTTCCATCATCAAAGTACCTATCCAATGCGCTCCCATCTAAATAATTTCATTGAGTGTTGAGACTATAAAAGAATCTCTATAGACTAAAGCTACATCATCCACTTCATCAAACATCATAATAATAACCCTTAAGAAGTTTCATAAATTCATAAATAAAAGAGATTCATAAATTCATAAATAAAAGAGATTCATAAATTACCCTTCTCATTAACAAATGTGCGCCCATCGAAGAATTCAGCAAACTCCACAATATCTTCCCGGCCATTAAAATCAATGTAAGCTCGAGAATACAGTTGATGACTCTGACTGCAAAAAAAAAAAAAAAAACATTCCAGTAAACTCTAAACTTGAAGCCGCATTTCAATTACTAATCCCCCAAAAAACCTACAATTTTCTCCAATTAAAAAGCTCTAAACAGTAACTTACGAACCCTAATAACAATAATAACACCACAAAATAACCAAAGATTCAGCAAAGCCAACGAAAAACAACAAAACCAATGCCAATCGAAAGCTAAAACGACGAACAATCAAACTAACTTGCAACAAAATCATGTAATCAAAAGAATAAGACCAGAAAATTGAATATAAACATCAATCGATAAAACCCAACCTGGTTTTCCCGGGACGGAAACAGAACCATCTGTACCGACCGGAGAAGCGTGAGTCGATTTGATCGACGAGAACGGACTGAGAAATCGCCGGAGGCAAGTGCCGGAGAACCACTTTGGTTCGATCCAACGGATCTTTCATGAATTCAGAAGCAAGAAAGACTTGAAATCCGCCCTAAATCGATGGATTGAACACGAAATCGTTCCTCAGAATCGACGAACGTGTTCGATTTGTTCTCTAATTCGATGAAGATTTTTTTATTCCAATGGATTGTATTTAACCCAATTTCTGATTGGGGTTTTAATTGATCCGTTTATACGAGAGAGAGAGAGAGAGAGAGAGAGAGAGAGAGAGACTGATGTAATAACAGAGAAAGGAAAAAAAAAAAAAAAAGTGGTAATTAATATTAATTTTAAAAAAATGGATTATTATATATTTAATAAGATTTTTGAATAATTTATGATTATTGTAATTTTTTATTTTATTTTGTGATTATTATCTTTTAATATCAAAATTTCTTGTATGGTGCGAGATTTTGATTAGCTTATTGAGAAGTGTTTATGGAAAAATTGTTAAAAATCTGTCTAGCAAATAAGTGGCTTTAGCACCATAAATAATTATAAATTTGTAGAAATATTATAATAATCCACAAATTTAATTAAGGTCTAAAGACCATATTTATTTGTTTGCAAAAGTTGGTTAATGTCAACGGTGTCATCCGAACTTTTTCATTTGAAGTCGATAATTTGATTCTCTTCCTTTTTAAATAAGTGGAAGCTTTCTCTTCGCTAATAAAAAGTGGGAGCATGGTTCCGAAGCTCTCGTCTTATGAAACGAACTCACAAGTTCGACTCTCGTCTTATCAACGTAAGCCACTAGGGTGTCTCCTGCTTAATTTTGCCGGGGGCCTTAGTAGATTAGTCAAGTCGAAGATTTGGATACCACTAAGTTATCAAAAGAAAAAAAAGTAGGAGTTGAACCATAGTAGTTAGTTTGCATAACTTTTATCTGACCTTTTTATGTCTTTTATCGTTGTACACGCCTTCATGACCTTATCGAGGAGTCCCAGCTTCTTCTGATCTCAGTGTCAGTATCTTTTTACCTTGTGTTAGCACTAAAAATAAAAAATTTAAGACTTTAAAAAAATTGTATGTAAATCAATATTACCAACATTAATTATTAAGTTAATGTAAGAGTTTTTATATTTTGATATATTCTAGATGGTCAATTTTGTTAAAAAAAAAAACAACTTGTCCTAAAAGTTGTGATTATTATGCAAAGATGTAACAATGTATGTCATTGATAAGCTACGTTTTATACATTGAAATTCTCATAAATAGGCGACGGCCCGGTGTAAAGGAATTATGCCTCCTAGCTAGTCCTAGGTAATATGTAGTGTACTTTTAAGAACACTCACTCTTTTTCATGTTAAAGTCAATTTTCTAGAATCCTACTTACAAATTGCTCTATCTATATATCCGAGCTATATAGCTACTATTAGCAGCCCTATATCACTTGACTATAACTAATTTCTAAAGATTGTAAATTTAATTTTTTCTTAGTCAAAGAATAATTGTGCCACATTCTTAGTATATATATATCCTTACAAATTTGATTAAATCTAAGTTAGATTCAATATTTTGTCAAAATATCAAAAGAATAAATCAAACGCTAAAATGAAATTGAGGGGGGGACTCCCTCATCTTCCAAGCTAGGAATAAATTCACATGTAGTTATGATCAATTTAAATTTTTTGGAGTATTCAAATTTAGTTTGGAATATTTTCAACTTTAGGTAACAATTGATTCTATTTTTATCTACAGTAATAGCAAGAGGTGTTATTTTTATTTATTTTTTTGAATGTTGATACAAAGTCAGAGGATACTAAAAACGGAGTCAGATGAAGTCGGAACCTCTTAGTAGAGCCAATGAGGTAAGTACAACGATAAAATATATAAAGGGTCTAAATAAAAATAATGTGGATCAATTACTATAGTCCCGCTGGGCTGCTCCAACTTTTATTTGAGGAGGAAAAGCTCATAATTATTTACAATGAGACTTCAAATGAAGAAATTCGAATGCACACCGGTCGAACTATCGAACTAGCCAACGTTTGCAAGAGATGTTATTCTAACCACATAAAATTACAATTAAAAATACAATTATATATATATATTCATTAAATTATAGTGTATAAATTAAGAAGCACAGTATATACATATTAAAAAAAAAACACTAGATTTTTTTTATGGTAAAAAGACACTAGATTGCCCTTGCACTTATAGTTATATATTTTTTTTGTACTTGCTTTAACCCAAAAAAACAAATTTTCTGTTGCTGGAAATAACATTTTTTAGCAAAAAATATTTTTTATTTTGTATCGATTTCAAGTTCACTAGTTACTAGACTAGTTCATAATTAATATTTAATCAAATAAACAAACTAAATCACCCTTGTGATTAAAATTGTCAAAATACTTCTAAAAGCTAAAATTTTCATAAATAACTTATAAAACTTAGTAATGTTATCTTTATCCAAACCCTAAACCCTTAATAACTTATATATATCATATCATCCTAAATGACACGCTAAAGCTCTCCTTGGCATAACTTTTGTGTATAACCTTATAGCTTATAAATTATGAATAAATCATAGTAAAAATAAAGATTAGTAAGATATATTACTATTTCCATTACCACATCATGAGAAAATGTTAATCCTCATTCTTCTTATTTAATTAATATTGTTACATATGATAGCACCCCATATGACAAAATGATTGAAAATGGATATAAAGACTCTCAATTGCCTACTAAAACACTAGAAAAAAGGTTGGTTTTTAGGTTGGAACCCACATACCTCCTTAATCCTATAAGCTTTTCAACTGCACTCATGACACCACAAATTAAAACTGACACAAGCTCTTGTGGACCGACCAGTAAAATCCATGCTTTGCTGGGCAATTTTTGGGTTGTAATTTACTTCCATGCAATTATTTAAAAATAATATTAAATCACTTTTTTGAAAATAATATTTAATCATTTTTTGCTAAAAAAATTTAAAAAATATATTTTTAATAGTACTTTTTCCTAGAAAATAAAGAGAACAACTTTTTATTGTTTTCTTATTTTCTTCATAAATCTTTGAGATGAATTTCAAAAATTATTTTTATTTATTTATTTGTGATGTATACATAGCTAGTTTGGTCATAAAAAAATTGGAGCTTCATACTCTAGTCCTTCAAAATGTATACAACAAAATATTTCTCATTTTAACAATTTAAAAAGGGTCATGCCAAAGAAACACAGGTGAAAACTCGAGAAAAACTCAATTTCCCCAAGTTAATGCCACAATGGAATCATAATATTGTCTCATCTCAGTACACAACCTACTCAACAGTGTCTAGTATCCCTGAGATCATTTGTCCACACTATTCATTATGAATCATCTCAGTACACAACCTACTCAACAGTGTCTAGTATCATCGGGATCATTTGTCCACACTATTCATTACGAATAGTACAGGTTCACCCTCAGATTCGAACTTCAAACCTCATATAGGTTGATTTCGCAATCTGAGTAACTGAGCCAATTTGTTCAGTGGCTACTCGGATTGCGAAATTAACCTATATGAGGTTTGAGGTCTATTCACGATAAATAGTGTGGACAAATGATCCTGGGGTACTAGACACTGTTGAGTGGGCTGTATACTGAGATGAAATAATATTATGGTTCCATAATGGCTGGAGTGGCTCAGTGGCTATTCTGATTGCGAAATCAACCTTATACGAGGTTTGAGGTTCGAATTCGGAGGAGGCCCTGCACTATTCATGAATAGTGCAGACAAATAATTTCGGGGAGACGTCCTGATGACGGTCTGGACCGAGATGAGACAATATTATGTGGTGCTATGACTAAAGTATGTCTTGTGGTATACTCATCACCCTAAATAGAGGACACTGTATACAACTCATGTGTGACAGTTAAATTTATATCCACGTCTTTATGTTGATGCGGTGATAAATATTACATCAAATTGGTCTAAATTTAGGTATATATTTTAGATCATTTTAGTTTGTCTTTTTTCTCCCAACATAGCAAATTTTTCACGATTATAAAGCTCGTGTGGAAAACACTATATTTTTTGCATGTTCACCTTACAAGAGCCTTTTCTTCTTCCTCTTCCAAAAAAAAATAAAAATGGGTGATTTTTTCGTGGAAGAAAAGGCTCTTGGAGTTGCAGAAGATCAATGGTTGTGCAGCCTCAGTGAATCAAGCTTGATGTTCTACGGAACAAGTTCTGATGTTCATGTCAACTCAATTGACGGTTGTAATTACAGTGACGATGAATTTGATTGTAGCAAATCACACGATTCTGTCATCTTTTGGGAATCTCATAAATCTATGTTGAAGGTAAAATTTCTTATAATTTATCTTTTTTTTGGCTTCTCTTTTTAGATTTTTAAACATAGAATCTCAAACAATTCATTTTACCTTGCAAATAAATAAATAAATAATCTTCTTTTCTCATCAGGAATTCCATTAGCGTATTTGAAAATTTTGATTTAATGTTAATGATGATGACAATTGACAAAGATGATAATAATAATTTAATTTTAGCTTCTTTTGTTGAATATATATTGAGTTATTTTGGTCAAAAATATTGCAAGGGGGAAGGGTTTGATTACAATCACTATTGTTTTGGGATGACATGAAACTCTCAACTTAATTTTTATTCTTGGAATGAATTAGTTTGAAATACTTCTCCAATTAACTCAATTTATTGCATAATTTAACGCTTAACGTAGCTGTAAATTTAATTCCATAGATTTATTAAAATTGAAAATTATCTACTTGTTACCCATCACGGTAATGTGGTCGGGAGAGGAGGAGAAGCAAATTTCTATCCGGATAGTTGCAACTTCAAATCCTCCTGGCACATTTATTCTGGGATTTATTCTCAGGTGGGATGATGGGTCCTCTTACCTTGGGTCTCCCGGCTCGTGAACTTGTGTTATGAGTTAATTAAATATTTTTTTTTATTTTTTTTTCTTCTTTCTTTTTATTTGAAAGGAACTTCTAGCTTACAATAGACTGACAGGAGCAAAGCTAAGAGAAGAAGTGAACAAAGGTTTGGAGATGGTAAGAGAAAATGCAGGATTTTGCCTATGTTGTTGTAACATTGTCAAGCCAAACAACTTAGAATGCAATGGCTGTTTGAGACAAGCTATTGTTAATTACCTTCACGACAATGGATTTAATGCAACTTTGTCTACTTCTCAATGGAAACCTAGAAAAAAGATCCTTGAGGTAAGTAACCAAGATCACTATACTATATAGTTCATTGTTTTTAATTAGTATGTATTCGTTCCGAGCCCTATTCATGGAGATACTTCAAGCTTCAGCCCCGAGTCCTGATATAGGTACGGTAGGAATATTCTCCATATGTAAGTCGTGTATACAGATACAATATACTCTAAAGAATTAGGGTTCGATTCCAGAGAGGGAGCCCGAGAAACGGCTACCACATCCAAGGAAGGCAGCAGGCGCGTAAATTACCCAATCCTGACACGGGGAGGTAGTGACAATAAATAACAATACCGGACTCATTGAGTCTGGTAATTGAAATGAGTACAATCTAACTTCCTTAACGAGAATCGACTGGAGGGCAAGTTGCCTCGCTATGGGGGGTTAACCCATCTTCAATTTACTTACAAAAAAAATATAAAAATAAAAATAATTAACACATTAACTACTAAATATTTGTATTATAAGTAGTATAGGTCTATAATATTTTGATGTTGTTGAAATGTATCAAGACCCATAAAAAAAAATAATGTCATTTTTTTAAATTTTAACGTCATTGCATCATTTTTCCAACAAACATTGTTACATAAAGCATTAGATTGAGCACTTTTATATATAACTATTTTTTTTTATTATCATAGAATTAGTGATTAAATTTTGAAAAAAAAAATAAAAATTGCAGGAAAGCATGAATACATAGATGCGGTTGCTACTTCTTATAAAGAAGGAGAAGCGAAGCAAATCAAGGAGGAGATCAGATACGTAATAGAGTTGGAATTCCGTGGTGAATTCCAGATAGCAAAAGCAAGCGAAGAGTACCAACAACTACTGAACCTCGTTCCAGAATCATATGTGGGAAAGCCCGAGAACATGAACGCTATCATACGTGTGATATGCAACGCAGCAAAGAGATCCATGGAAGAGAAGAACATACACATGGGTCCATGGAGAGAACACAGCTTCATGATGATGAAATGGTCTTCTTCTTCTTCTTCTTCTTCAAGTGATCTCAGATTATGCAATAGAAGTAATGCTGTGGAAGTGTCTTGATTAATCCAAGTAATTGAGGAGATTCATCGAATAAACATACGAGAATGTTTGTGTACAGTAATTTAGGTTCACCCCACAAAGATGCAGTACTAATTTATGTTAAGGAAATGCATTGTTATTGGTTGGTGGGTTGAGAAATATGAGCATCAGTGTTGCAGACCAAGTGTTTGTGGAAATTACTCTAGCGAAAAAGCAGGCTTCTTCCTTGCTCCATATATATATATGTATGTGTGTTAATTGTAATCTGAGCCAATGTTAATAATATGTATAACATTTTCCAAACCAATGTTAATAATATGTATAACATTTTAATTATATATAACTTCTAAAAATGAACCCTTTTTAGCCGAGACATGGAAAGCTAAGTTTTATATGTACCCTTATTCTAATTTCAAATATAAAAAAAAAAAAAATTTGTTTTTAAACTCTAATTTTAGTTTTAAAGAGTAATGTTAAAAGTATGGTAGATATGTTAACGTCATTTCTCGACGTTGGCACTCAGTCTTCCTTGATGTTAAGAAAATTGCACAATACACATACATCTTCAAAATATTTAAGGGAGTTAAGTGTCAATCTCAAACAAATACTCAACGTACCTAAAACATTTTTTTTTAAATAATAGCAATACAAGAAAATGCACAATTTAAAACTTTATTAATATATAAACAATAAAATATGTGGCTACATTCATATTAGTTACTTCATAACAAACAAGTTTAATATGTGGGACTTGGTTTAATAAATGGCTTTCACATTATGGGCTATCAGATGATTGTGTTTAAACTTAACTGAAATTATTTATAAGATTATAACACCGTTTTTACTAACGAAAAATGTTAATTTAATTATAAACTTTTATAATTATATGTACAATTACACATGTATACTTATTAGATTATTTATTACACTTTTAAGATGTATAAAATATTAACATCTAATAAATATAAATACGTTCGGTTACAAAAATTACTCTTCGGTTGACATTTCCCTTTACTATATATATAAGTGAAGCCAAGGAGTATTGGAGAAAAAAATTGATTGATTTAATGTCCTTTTCTTCGCGCCCTCTTTCAAGAAAACTCCTGCAACTCCAAACTTGCAATCCAAAAACATGGAAAAACACAATCTTAGAATTAAATTCAAAGCAGAACTATTATCACACAGCACCAACATCACTGTTAATATCTGAATCTTCTTTTCCTCAACATTACAATGCCAAAACATCATTCGGAGAAGAATCTCTTGTAGTTTCCTTATACTCATCACTTAAATCATTTGCAAGCCAAGGCCACTTATCAAATGCCTTCAAAGCATTCTGTTTACTTCAACAACAAGCTTGCTCTACTGCTGCGTACTCTTTCTTCATTATACACCCAGTTTCTTCACTTCTCTTATCTTGCATTACACTTAAATCATTCCCACAAGGGCAGCAAATCCATGCCCACATCTTTGTTTTGGGTCTTCAAGAACATCCTTTTTTGGTTCCAAAGTTAATCACTTTTTACACCACCATTGGCAATCTTCTTGATGCTCACTTCATCACAGAATGTTGTAATCTTGGCCATGCTTTGCCATGGAACCTCTTGATCTCTGCTTACGTGAAAAATGGGCTAAGTACTGAGGCTCTTAGTACATACAAGCAGATGTTGGAAATGGGCATTAAGCCTGATAATTTCACTTACCCATCTGTTCTCAAGGCTTGTGGTGAAGAACTTGATTTGAAACTTGGGAGAGAGATTCATGGATTGATTGAGGCTAGTAGTGATCTTGAATGGAGCTTGTTTGTGCAAAATGCATTGGTGGCAATGTACGCAAAGTGTGGTGAAGTTGTGATTGCGCGAGAGGTGTTTGAGAAAATACCTGACAGAGATGTTGTTTCTTGGAACTCAATTATATCTGGGTATGCATCAAAGGGTATGTGGAAAGAGGCATTTGAGCTATTTGAGAGGATGAGATTAGGGGATATTCAAATAAATATTGTCACTTGGAATACCATTGCAGGAGGGTATTTGCAGACTGGTAACTATAAGATGGCACTTCAATTGATCTCTCAGATGAAGAAACTCGGGGCTCATATAGACCCTGTAACAATTGTGATTGGTTTGGGTTCTTGCTCACGAATCGGGTTATTAAAATTGGGTAAGGAGATTCATGGGTCTTCTGTTCGCAGCCATTATGATGGGGTTGAAACCATTACAAATGCATTGATCACAATGTACTCGAGATGCAGGGACCTTAGGCGTTCATATATCCTATTTCGATCAGCAGAAGCTAAGAGTCTAATTACTTGGAACTCCATGATTGCGGGTTATGCCCATTTTGACCAATCCGAGGATGCCTTCTTTATCTTTAGAGAGATGGTAGCCACGGCCGTGGAACCAAATTATGTCACTCTTGCAAGCATTCTTCCCCTATGTGCTCGAATAGCAAACCTCCAACATGGAAAAGAGCTCCACTGTTACATTACTAGGCGTGGAGGGTTCGAAGGGTATCTTCTAATTTGGAATTCTCTCATAGACATGTATGCGAAATCCGGGAAAATCTCACAAGCTAAAAAGGTGTTTGGTTCAATGACTAAAAAGGATCAAGTCACCTATACTTCCTTGATTGCAGGGTATGGAATGCAAGGAGAAGGACAAGTTGCTTTAGAACTCTTTGAGGAGATGAATAGGCATAAGATAAAACCAGACCATATAACCATGGTTGCTGTTTTATCTGCTTGTAGCCATTCGGGTCTTGTTGCAAAAGGCCAAATGCTATTTGAAAAGATGATCAGGTTCTATGGAATAAGTCCCCAAATGGAGCACTTTGCTTGCATGGTCGATCTTTTCGGAAGGGCCGGCTTGCTAAGAAAGGCTGCTGATATTATCAAGGGGATGCCATTTCGGCCGACCTCTGCAATGTGGGCAACTCTACTAGGATCTTGTCGGATCCATGGGAACACAGATATTGGGGAATGGGCAGCTGAAAAATTGTTGGAAATGAAACCTGAGAATCCTGGGTACTATGTGTTAATTGCTAATATGTATGCCGCGGCTGGATGTTGGAGCAAACTGGCCTATGTAAGGACATTAATGAGGAATTTGGGTGTCAGGAAAGCTCCTGGTTGTGCATGGATTGACGTGGGAGAAGGTTTTTGCTCATTTTCTGTTGAGGATTCATCAAATCCACATACCCGAGAGATATATCTTTTGTTGCATGAATTGACTAAGCTCATGAAAGAGGCTGGGTATGTAGCCAGTGACGATTTGGGACTAGCTGATGAGGACTTTGAGGAATAAAAAGAACTAGATTCCTGACTCGGGCTCATCTCAGATATTCCTGTCAATTTGTACATTAGAATTTGATCTGCTTGCCAAGGATCTCACAGAGCTGAAGTAGGGTTGTGTAGTATCTCCAAGAGACAATGGGAATGTAACACCCGATTCAACAAAATCAAAGCTCATGTGATGCATAAGAGGTTGGAGTTGCTGTATGTTCGGTTCAGGGGTGGCAAAGGAAGCATCACTGTTTCAGTGGTAAGCGCTTTATTCGTTCAAGTTTATATGTAGTTTAAACAGAGAAAACTTCTAATCCATCAAAAAAAGCATTATTCCCAAATACTTGATGTTAATTCGGGACATGAATCTTATTTCACCATTCAAATCTCTCAACAATCGTTTTTTTTTTTTTTCTTATAGATTGAAGGCGCTCTTGTGTTTCCTCACTCCAAAATAAACTCAACTCAACTTAACTAAGCCATTTTCCCAACTATAGAGGGTTGGTTACACAAGTCCGCTTCCTCCACTTTACTCGATCAAAGCCTAAGTCGACACTTAAAATAGAAGTAGTTATATCTTCCTTAATTATTTTGCCAATGTTATGTAAGGTTTTTCTCTACCATTATTGTAGGTTGGTAATGAGTCACTCTTATTTTTTTATTTTTAGACTGGAGGTGTTCATTTCTAATTTTATCTATTCATGTTTTACCACATATCCATTTTAACTTTTGCATTTTCATTACAGTAAGTTCATTCATGTGTTGCTTCTTTATTGCCCAATGTTCTGTTCCATAGAGTATGACTGGCCTAATAGCGGTTTTATCTCCAAAATATATATCGTAAAATTTATGCTTAATTTTGCATTTCCTCCACATAGTTGAATGCAACATTTTTTGGTTTGTCATGCTTTGCAGGCTGTTGCACTACCAACAGTGCCACAATTCCAAAACATATGGATGAGGGGACAAATAGCTCATATCATCTTCAGGGCTCTTGGAACAGCCATAGTCAAATTATTTTGCAAAGCTTTCCCTTTTTGAACCATGACTTCTATCTGATCTTCATGCTGTGGATTATTTTCCTAATCTTTTGCTAAGGGAAAGGAGGAATACTCTAATGATTTCCAGTGCATTAAGAGGCCATGATGATGTTTCAAAGACGCTAAAATGGCGAGGTTGGTGAATTTTGCAAGTGTAAACTAAAGATCAAACTCTTCTTCACAAGAAAAACATATAATTTCTGATAAATTACATGTAAATTCAGCTGATATATATACAGATACTGTTTATGTTGCAGGGTGTTTTTGTGGAAGAACAGTTTTAATGTGTAACTATTTTGATTCTTGTTTAACCTGTGTAGGAATTCATCATTTGCATTTTCATTAAGATTTCTGATGAAGTGATTAGTTCTGCTTCCTCTTTGGCATGATATGGAAATGTGGTTCAATGGCTTATTGGCAGGAGATTTCAAGTTATAGATATTCAACATTGCCTATGCTATTGTATGAAATTGAAGGGATTAATTCAAGTGAAAGCTTAAAGTGTATTTTCAAGTTTTTTTTTTTTATCATTTTTATCAATACTCAATTTAACAAAGTTTTTTTTTCCCCAACTATTTGGGACTGACTACGTGAATCAACTTCCTTCACTTTGCACTATCAAGGGCTGAGTAGATATTTATATTACAAATAGTCATGTTTTTCTTAAATATCTCTATTTATGTTATTTTAGGCCTTTCTTTAACTCTATTATTATCATCAGTAGCGAGTATCTCACTATTTCTAACTGAAACATTCTATGATCTTTGTTACATTTATTCGAACCACCTTAATTGGTGTTTTTTTTTTTTTTTATCTTTGAAGTTACACTATATAACTTCATTTTTGTAACACTTTTTATTTTTATTTTTTTTGAGGTCAGCGGGTACAGGACACTTACGTCTCCTTTAATCTCTTTGTAGCACAGTCACAAATACTCAAGACCTTTGTCGTAACTGCGCTTGCAACCAACCACTGAACCAACCCACCGTTGGTTATTTTGCAACACTTATTTCATCAATGCTCTTTTATTTTTCCCCTCTTTTTTAACATTAACTTTCATGTTATAATAAATCTATTATTATAAATCCCTATCATACAAATATATTATTTGTCTTTTTTAACTCCAAGAAAAATTGGAATATTTCAAGCTAGTGATCAAAGACAAAAACATTACCAACAAGGGTTGGTTCTGTCACAACCCCCTCCGTAGGGTGACGCCATAACCAACACAAAATACTATATACGTCTTACCCAAACTCATATAATACTTTTTCAGTCTATTCCTGAAAGAAATATACTCAAAATTCACTAAAAAATTCGACAGAACCTTCCTATAAATATGAGGTTCAACATACACTTATAATATCATCACATATCTCAATATTTAAATTTCACATAACATGTATATATATCAAATCCAAATCTCATATACAACATATATATATTATTTTATTTTTCTCGCAAGACTTATATATATAAATCAAGTCTCCAAAATATACATCACTATATACATGGTACCATGATTATAATCTCAAATACAACATTTAATACCATTCACATATATCTTTGTCATTTATACAACTCACTAACCATTATAAACATATCTTAGTGTTATATATTTATACATATTCAAAATTAAGTGATCTAAAACCAACTCCCTCAACACACCAAACTTACATCAGCAGACAGACAAGCTCAATCAACTCTCTAGAGCCTTGGCCTTGCCTTTATAATCTGTACCTATAATAAATAGGGAGTGGAGTGAATAATCTAGTAATGACATTATATATGCATCAATAAGAAAACATGACATTTAAACAACATTATAAACCCGATATGCAATACACATGTAAATATCCATACATGATTCAAATACTTTTTCACGCCACTCTATACATGTCATACAATGCATAAATAAGAAAATCCTCACCCTCAAGTATGTAAGTGAATTTGTATCCCCATTATGCATTTATAGGGAGAATTCAACTTATCAAACCATCCTCTCGATCATTCCGAGATTTAGTCTACAAACTTTCCTTAATGGAATTAATCACATACTTTCCTTACATTAGATAAGTCTAAGTATGTTCGATATTCAAATCAAAGATTTCATGCATTCAAGAAATAATGTAAAGCGTAGCAATCATGCATGCTGACATTTCATAAAACAATGTTTATGTAATACAATGTCATATATAAAACCAAAATAGAAATACTTACAATGTTTTGCTAATCTAGCTAAGTCCAATGCACTTCCTTCACACACATAGCACAAGCACCACCATTGATGTGCTGTCTAATTCATAATTTCATCAATTATCTCCCAATTTCTTTTTTTTTTTGCAATTCAACATTACCTATACATCCCAATCAACTTCCATTCATAAAACACATCTAAATCACCAATAATCATGCTCCCCAAAACCTTACACAACATGAGTGGAAACACCTTTCCAACCATGAAAAATCAGTCAATTGATCATTGATTTAACCATCAAATTTCTTCAATTTAACCATTAAAGAACTTAGAAAAATCAAGAGAACAATACCTTCCAATTGTACTCAACACTCAATGGTTTTTCAGCTCAAAATCCACTTTCAACAAAATTTGGAAACATATTTCCAACCATGGAAAATCAGTCAATTAATCACCAAATTAATCACAATTCAACAAAGAATTACTTATCCATAATTTTCTCCCAGCAATTGGCAAGATTTCCAATCCAAACCCACTTTTCAAATCATCCAATCTAACCAAGGAAATCATACAAATTTCACTTATGTTGCACAAGTTGAAAAGAAGAATAAGAATCTGTAATTTTTAACTAAAAATCATGGATTCTTAAAAAGCTTGTGTTTTGGTGTTTTGACACATGTAAACCGTCACACTGACCTATTAAAAAAATTGTCAGCGACACAGAGGAGTACATTTCTTCTTTGTCCAAATATTATTTTATTTTATTTTAGTTTTTTCATAAGGAGCGTGTTCATCTCTAAGGAGCGTGCTTTTCCAAAAGGAGCGCATTTCTTGAGAAAGTCTAAAAAACAGAGCTCTCGGGAATTCATCAAAGGAGCGCGTTCCTTGGGAAGGAACGCGCTCCTTGAAATCTAGTTGAAATTTTTATTAAGTATGAGACATTTTATGACACAAATATCATCCTAGTGTATCAATAACTCTACCATACTTGTATTTTTATCATTTTAAAGTCATGTACATATGTATATGCATATAAATATGTCTGACAATATGTATAAGTTAATGGATAAGTTTGACTCGTACATATAGGGCATTATAGGTTCGTTGGTTCGAGAAGCGAATTACGAAGTAGTATTGAGGTACTTGTCACGAGCCCACCCTTATCCATTTTTGTTGGGAGAGATTGTCTTTACTTTTGTAAATTCTCGAATCCAAAAGGATTAGTCTCGCCCTAAAGAAGAAGGTGACACCAACCGAATACCAAAAAAAAAAAACAAAGTCAAGAACATTGATAGTATAATAGTATATGCCATCAAGATTATAACTTTTATTTTTTTTTCAATTTTACTTTTAGTGTGGGCTCTAACATGGGTGCTTTTTTGTTTGTTTGTTTGTTTATTTATTTATTTATTTATTTATTTTTATCTTCCTAGTAATTACAAGATTTTGTCTTTAATTTATGAATCAAAGAAAATGGAAAATGTTTGAACCATTGACTAGAAAATAAATAAAGGTTAATTGGTTTTGTCTTTAATTTATGATACAAATTGATGACAAGATGAGACCTTAATGGGCCGAAACCTTTTTGTACTTTTATGTGAGCCCAACAGTATAACATCACGTGCCAAAACTCCCACCAATGACCAAACCAAAACAAAGTACCATCTAATCTTACGGTGGTTCCAAAATTTTGGTACGGCACACACTTGGCACCGCCTTTCACCGCCACACGTAACAAGGTCAAAAAGATGGCTCTTTTGGTAGACCGGTTCAACAACAACCATTAGCCATAGCTAGCTGTGGTTCTTGACAGCTTGTGATTCTCGAGATGCGTGTTGACAGCACGCAAGGCGTTAACGAACGACTGAGATCTGAAGAAAATGAAAAATTGATTGTACAACACGACAGGGTGTTATCACCGCTAAAAATGCTACCATTTTTTTTTTTTCTACGAGTTGTTGCAACCGTGTAAATTGTAATTGTACGGAATTTACTATATTAATACTTAAAATATATATTTAAAGTCTACATTTCTCCTAATTATATCTTGACAAATAATTTAATGATGTTTATTCAAACCTAACTCAAACCATAATTTTTATAATTATTATAAAAATGTTTATACCATAAAAGAATATTAGATATTAAAAATTAAACGATAATATTTTTTTATAATCGGTTCGATTTGTTTTATATCAATTTTTAAAATTTTAAACTATAACTTGAACCAAACACATCAGTTCGATTTGATTTTACGGTTTATGTTAATTCATTGACACTCCTAATATTTAATGATAATATATGTATATTTTAAATATCATTTTAACATTTTTCACTTTAAAAATATCTGCCATGGTATCAAAGAGAAAGCTTATAGGTGATGATAAATAAATAAAACATATAAAAGTATAGTATATACAGAACCATTAATTTATGATATTAATTAACTAGAAAAGATTTTACAAGATTTTTCTTACAAGGTAAAGCATATTCATATAAATGCTGAAAAGACATAGATTAACTTAGAAATTTTAAAAATCATGTAATTGAAGTAAATAGATTAATGTATATTGATATCAATATTCCCATATAATTATAGAGAAATTAAAGACGTTTTTTGATGAATTGATCAATACTTTATTTAGAGAAGCCAAGTTGTTTTATAATTTTTTTCTTATTATTTTGTGATTCAAATTTAGTCGTTATATTAAAATATTTGTCATTCAAAAAAACTTTATATTATATGTTTTAAAAGATTATCATAAAAGTTTACTAGGGAAAAAAGTTAAGAGAAGTTTGTGGGTCTGCTAGTGAGATGGTAACTAGGTCATCATGGCATCATACAAATAACAAATTATCTCTTATTATTTATTTTCTCTCAAACAGTTTGTAAGAAAATTAATATAAAATAATACGATGAAAATTGAGTCAAAGCTACTTATTATTTCATTACTTAAAACAAGGGGATACACTTGGGATGAACATGTTCATGAATTAAAGAAACTATGTATCATACATATATAAAATAATACAATTACCTCTATACATGAATTTAAGGGATAACAAAAAATTGTTTATTATATACATTTAATTATATATATGTGTGGGTGTGTATTTAATGATATTATGGGAAAGTGTCAACTAGAAATTTAGTATACTATATTATAAACAGGCATAGGCTTGCATTATTTACACTTTTTTTTCTTTTTCTTTTTCTGGAACATCTGATATATTATATATTAGTTATATTAATTATAATCTAAACCATAAGGTAGTATTATCATTGGAAAAATTGGTAATGAAAATAAAAGTGACCAACATTTTCATATAATTTAGAAAAATAAAATTATGTTTGCACAATACACTGATAGTACTCTTTCCATTATTAAATTAATGTTTTTAAAAAAGTTCTTGCATTTAGTTCATAATTTAAAAATTAGAATACAAGTCAGAATGCAAAAATTAAAAAACAAATAATCTTTTATTATTTTCTAAAAATAATAATATTATTTTTTGTAAATTTTAGAAAATTGCTTTTGGACTTCAACCAACCAAACGCATTTTTATATTTTTAAATTTTTTGATACAAAAAACTATATTTAAATCACAGACCAATCACAATATCATATTTACTTTAACAATCTTTTTATTTTATATATCCTAATATACATAGTGCTATTTAATTATGTTAATTCATAAGGGTACAAATTATATATATATATTATTCTATTAAAAAATAATTATGCAGAGTGTTTGTGTGGGCCCATTGATTGATGTGCAAAACCGTGTGGGAAATGTCTTAATCTATGTAAGAAAGCGAGAGCTATAATGATTTTTCTTTTTTGTTGTTAGAAATAATAAAGTAAGGTTAGTCAAATCCTTTTAGATTCGGTTAACACGTGTCAATAGCATCACATGATTATGTGAATATCTTTATAATATATACTTATTAAACCCCCCTTATATATAATTCGATATTTAATTTAACTATTTAATATTTATAATGCTTTAGCGATTAGCTAGAAAATAACTTTCTCAGTCGGTGCACAAAGAACTCAATTTTTCTCTTACCTCTCATTCCTCGCCATGATATAGACCCTTATCTCATCTTTATTTTCCTTTATTACAACAATAATATTAATATTAATAATAATTATTATTATAATTTACAGACAGGTGCGTTGTAAGTGAATAAAATAGTTAAAATTATTTAAAATATAATAAAAAGGGGCAAAAGGTTACTAAATAAACAAAAGAGGCTCAAAATAATAATAAAAAATAATTTTTTATATAAGTTTTATATTTACTAACATTTCAAAAAAAAATTTAGTATTTTATTATTAAAAAATAATAAATAATTTAAGAATTTATGACAAATATAACACAAGTTTAAGAATTTTAATTTTATAAATAATATAAATTATTATTATGTGCAAAGACTAGCAACAGATTATTAATTGGGATATTTGGACGATCATCGTTTTAATGGCGATTAAATAAATGTGTTTTTCCTAATTAATTAGTCTCTTAGTTGATTACATCGAACCCGTTAACATCTGCGTGCTTGCTTAATTGGAATTCACTAATATATATGTGATGTGATATCAAAGAGAACATCAACAAGTTTTTGACATATTAATATTATCCTTGGGATAACTAAAAAGAGTAAAATACTCAAACTTGAACATTGATTAATTATTCAGAAGTAACAACATATTATTAATTAGTGAATAAATTCTTTTTTTTGGTTTACTGCTGAACGGCACTCAGGTGATGTCCTATTCTGTTTTGTGACAAGACTAATCCATCTATATTCAACCCGAATTAGACTACGAAGTTGCAAAGGGTCGCTCAATACAAGAGGGGAATTTGAAACCCACGACCTCGTTTAAGTGGAACGGATGCCAAGCCACCGGAACCAAGCTAATGTTGGTAATTAGTGAATAAATTCAATTGGTCTTAATATATACTTTTGGAGATCAAATTTGTTTATAGCTTGAAGAGTCTTATCAACAGTACTGTAGGATATATATATATATATATATATATATATATATATTAAAAATTAGTAGAATTAGAAGGTATAGCTGAAAGTTATTAAAGACATAACAATATATACTAAGCTATCATTTACACTTCTACCTCTCACATGCAACTCATGATCATGCAGGTGAAGAAATAAAATGAAATAGAAGAAGAAATAAAAATCAATCATACAAATGCCAACAATGAACTCAGAAACATAATAGAACTAAACTTCAAAGTTTTAATTAATTTAGCTTATCATGGAGACTAAGCACCTAACATTAATAGTTTAAACAAACAAAAAACAAAATCCTATTTATGCCCAAAATGGCCTAGTTCACGAGTTCATAAAAACATGTAAACCATATTATTATCAGGGTCTATTTGAATATGTGTGAATTGAAATAATAATCTCATATCGGATATAAACAAGTTTATCATATAAAATATAAGTTGAGATCTCATTTTCATTAGTTCTGAAGCCTTTTGAAGTAAAATCTTACATCTCTAAGTTGAGGTGGCTATGTTAGGAACATTATCTATACTAGTAAATATTTAGGCTAGCCTAACAAGTGACTTTTTAAAGTAAAACCGAGTGCTTAAGTTAGCCTAGAAGTGATTAAGTTGGATACCATATCAGTACAAAAATCCAGCACCTAGGCCACGGTTAAGTTGCGGGATAGTCCGCCGCCCCAATAGGTCTTTTCTCTTCACGTTTTTAAGATTGCTCATTCTGAGATGGGGAAAGAAAGAGAAAAGAAAGAGAAAACAGTTGAAAGATACATCTATATCGATCCTACACTCAGCACACCTTACTTACATGCCAGCATTGATAAGAAAAAGAGAAATTGAGAAGAAAGAGAGAATCCTACTTAAGCAGTACACATTTTAGTAGCAAAAAGACAGAGAAATTGAGTATAATAGTACTTCCAAAGACAAAGAACCGACCCTTAAGCTGAGGAACCTTCCTGCAGCTGACTGCTGAGCCTTAATAAATAATAATAATAGTAAGGACCCATTCAAACATCTCGCTTTCAAACCTGAAACTCACCACCCAAAAAAGTTATAAATTCTAAATGGAAGCCAGTTATATATCCCATAGCTAATCATCAAAGACCTTGAAATTCAATTCAAATGCTTTCTGAATCCAGCTGTGGCCCATCTTCTTCCATGCACTTCTCTAGCTAATTAATCTTCCCCAACACCACCACCACCACCACCACCACCACCTTCTTCTTCCTCTTATTCTTCTCTACAATACATCACTGCCACAATATTTCTCTTATATCTAACTCATAATAGGACAAATTTGCCCATACTTACATAATTCCAAATATTTTTAATCATGGGCATTCTAGGTTTTTCACTAAAAACATACATATATCATGATGACCCACATGTGGATGACACACACACACACATATATATATATATATATATATATATACATGCATGTCTGTTTGCACTGAGGTAACTACATGGAAGCTACTTGCTTTCAATTACAATGGACCCATATTCTCCCATCTCACCCACCTTCCATAGTATTTCTTCTCTGTTCCCATATCCATATATATCTATATATATATATATACACATCCATGCCGAGAACACACACTTAATTAATTACGAAACCATGGAGCATATAGGTTCTAGCAGTACTGCTTCTTTGATTCAAGCTGAATCAGAAGTGAAAAATTACAGAGGAGTTAGGAAGAGAAAATGGGGGAAATGGGTATCTGAGATAAGAGAACCAGGGAAGAAGACTAGAATCTGGCTGGGGAGCTTCGAAACACCGGAAATGGCGGCAACAGCTTACGACGTATCTGCATTGCATCTAAGAGGACACAGTGCAAGGCTCAATTTTCCTGAACTTATCGACATGCTTCCTCGGATTTCAAGCTCTTCAAGCGCAGATGACATTAGAATTGCAGCACAGAAAGCAGCTTCTTGCATTAACAACAATGGAGGAGGGAAGAATATTAATACTAAAGGAAGTTCATCAACAGCGAGTTCATCTTCGACCTCGATTCCGATGGTTATAGGGCTGTCACCGAGTCAAATTCAAGCAATTAATGAATCACCATTGGATTCACCAAAGGCTTGGAATGATTTAGCAGAAGCAATGTTACTGGATTACCCTCCTTTGATTTTGTCTACTGGAAGTAGTACTGTTTATGATCAAATGATGATGAGTGATGACCAGTACTATTGGGAAGACATGCAAGATGGGTCCTTGTGGGATTGAACTTGCAAGTACTAAATTTGCAGCAGCTAGAACTTGACCCAGTTCATGAAACTAATATTCATATGTATTCGTTTAGAGCAGTAGTGATGATTGACCCATTAATTGAGATGATAGGTAGCAAGTAATTATATAGATTATATATGTTTTTTCTAATTATAATTATATATCACAAGTATATATATATATATAGTCTTGTTAATCAGGGCGGGTTTGGCTGATCGATCAGAGTTATTCATGAGTTGAAGATCAGGTTCTTTGGATTTGTATTGTACTTGTAGGTAATTGTTTGATGTCAAATTTGTTTGATAAAAGAACTCTTCTGTAGGTGATGATGATGAGAATCATGAGCATGTTTTATGGTCTCATGTAATATGGAGGTTTTTTTTTTCTTTTCTTTTTTCTAGGTGGGGAGTACTGTGTGAGAGGAATATTAAACGGTTCCATCTCATATCTTTCCCCTAATTTTTAGGGTAAATTTGAGGGAAGTTTGTATTGTTGATCATTGGATACATGTATTTGGATTTTTATTGAAATGGGTGTTTTTTTTAATATATATTTTTTCTATTTTTTTGAATTATTTTCTCCCCCATGAATTTCTAGAAGATTAGTTAATACCAATTATTCCATCAAAGAGTTTGTAAGAAGTAGTAATAGTGCTTTGACTGTGTAACACATGTTTCAAAGCCTGTAGAATCCAGATGTTTACATTTCAGGCATTAAACATGCTCTTAGAGACTTCATGAGGTGCTATGTACACTTGTACCAATTAATTCAACCCTCCAGCGCTGCCAATATATTATCCCATATTAACATCACTTACTTTTACACTACCAATTAGAAAATGACATATTACATTGACATTGGTGAAGTAGCAGAGAGGAATAAAAATCTAAGCTATAATTTAGCAAAAAAAAAGGGGAAATCTTATAGAATTAATTAGTCAAAGTGAACATTCAACCTGCTTGAATCTATATCCGAAACCATATATTACAAGTTAATGATGTACCCTTTCAATTACATACCCTGATTTCAACTTCTCTTTGGTTTCATAAATATTTTTCTTATATATATCCTCGGAGATCAAGGGTGGGACCTCAATTGTCTAGTTATATGTTCTCCCTTTGGATTTATTATATATGAAAAATATACAGAGAGACAGAGAGAGAGAGAGAGAGAGAGAGCAAGTAAGAAACACTTGATTCAAGAAAGGAAAAGTGAGGAGGAACCGGAGACGAAAAGGTTTTAACTTTTGGTCAAAAGTTAGCTTTTCTTTTTGAAGTCAAGGCATCATAATAATTAATCTCCAACGTCAACCCCCAAACTTAAAATCAAGATCATTTTAATTGTTACAAAAGAGAAGTTTTTCTTAAGTTCTAAGTTTGAATAAAAGTGGATTTTTTTTTTCTTTTAAGAAAATTGAACTCTCAATTTTGAGAAAATGAGTTTTAATGCACACTGTTAAAGTTAGCAAACGTTTACAAGTAATATACTTCTTAATCTTTCTTATATATGAACTTTATAACCCACGAGGTATATATTTAGAGTAAGGAAACAAGAAAAATCAACATGCATGTGTGCAGTTGTTGAAGGCTAATTAATTACATATCATATTGTGTAAAATCATTGGTTTATATGTAAATATAATATTCAAATTCTTCACATGATAAGAGTGCTAAGCATGAGTTAATTTTGATCATGTAGTTCAAAACTACTAAAAAGATAAGCATGTTCATAATAAAATCCCTTGTTTTTCACCAATCAAGCTTTTTTTTTATCAAATATATATATAGCAGACCTGAAACTCCATCTGCTAGCTAAGTCTCACGCACACACACGCATATATACTAACCAGGTAAATTACTGCTTCACTGGGCCTTGCTTGCTAGTACTGTTCTCCGCGTGCAACAATGCTTCACATGAAAACAGTATCAAAGGTGAATTAAAGCATTATAAAGTAATTTTAGCCATAAGGAACCAGAGAAAGATTAATTTTGCTTAAACACAAGATTGATTAAATACAAGATAAGGGGTTAACACTGGGAATATTGCTAAGTGGGGCACAATGCCTTTGCCTGCTTCAACTTGGGCCCTTCTTGTTTAATTAAGAAAGGATTTGGACTAATTTAACTAAAATGAAATGGTTTAACTATGCTTAAAGCTTGGGCCTAATTGATAGGTTATTTACAACAGAAATCTATAAAGTACTCCAAACCTTACCTTAAAATATCCATGAGTCACACACATATATTTTAGAGTAAAGTTATACGTACCCCTGGTGTCAATACTAGTTTTTTTAATACTGACACCTAGCCTCTCTTGGACGTTAGTGATGTTGCGCAATATGCACAGTGTCGGAAAATAGAGATAATGAGTTGCACATACATCCTCAAAACATTTAAGAAAGTTGAGTGTCATCCACAAAAAATAGTACATAAAGTATTTTTCATATACATACATACATATATATATATATACGCGCTATAGTACTAACACTATCAACTTTTTTGCCTTGGTTAATGGTAACACTATTAATTTGAGGTATGAAGTTGATAAGATGGAGAAGGTACTTACCCAAGGTGGAGAGCCGTATGATCGGGATGAGGGTAGGTTGGTCCACCCAGGAATGCATTCATCTGATAATAGCTCTGTGAATCGAAGGCCTGCATTTCCTTGAACTCTTGCCCTTCCACCAGGCTTGTTTGTTGTGCATGCTCAACTTCCGCTACCTATATGTATATATATTTAAGTTGTAAATCTAATATAAAAATTATGTCAAGGGAAAATTGGAAATTTTGATTGATCGTAAAAGAAATTTCAAATCAGGCGATGATGTTGAATAGCAAGAATTTTTTCCCACAATTATGCTTGTTTTGGTTGAATTTCGATCTATATATATATATATTCTAAAAAATCATGAGAATAAAAAATATAAAGATGATTTGATATATCAAAATACCTTGCCACGTAGATATATGTTTTCCTTTTGCAACTCCTCTTCCTGACAAATTAAATATATCCACAAATTAGGGAAAAAAATAAAGATTAGTAAATGATAATTTTATCAAGCACTATATATAATTAGCATCTCATGCTATTTAGTAAACAAATGAAAGGACGACTGGATGGAGGGGTTTAGTACTCTTTTCTGCAGTAACTCCATTTCAGCAAAAAACATCTCGTGCTGCTCATGTGTAACAAACAAAAGCATAAAATAATTAGTGAAGAGATATAAAGGAACAAAAATTAAAAGTTCTAAATTAAGCATCAGCTAAAAGAAATATGGGAATTAACTACAAATTTTTAGCTACAAGTAAACACAAAATTTTGTAACTAATTTTCCTATTTCTTGTAGAGCCTATAGCTTAATTATGCATGAGCCCTGCGCCTATCATATACATATATACCTTCTTCAACCTGATTCTAGCGAGGCCACGCTCAAGCCTGCTTTCCAGCTGCTTCAACTCCTTTGGAGTCAGAGAACTCAAGGAATCACCCATAAGGTGCCTGATATATATATACAAGAAACATTAATAATCTGAATATATATATATATATATATATATATATATATAATGTATTGTTGGTATATATGAATGTATAAGGCATTTAGCAATAAATTAAAGTTACCTGTTTGCATTCTGTAGCATTTGTATTTGGTGCTGTAGCTTCGCTGCTTCTTGTTGGTAGTACTAGAACCAATAATTGGCATTATGAATCAATTGAAGATGTGAAAATCACTAGAAGAAGGTGCACAAAACAAATTAAGAATGTATATGTATGAAAATAAAGCAAATGAAAACTGCTTACACGACCGCTTGGCTCCATAGTTAAACTTGTGCCTGAACTCTCTGCGTACGCCTTCTTGTATCTTTCTATTGTTGACTTCATGCTGCATACATATAAAAATGAAAGGATAATTAAACATGGGAAGAAATATATGTACTATTTTTGTTTGGCTTTGAAAAAAAATGAGTAATGTTGCATTGTCATCCATAGTGTACATCCATTGATACATATCATACATCATTAAATTACTTCAAACCATATGTTGTTACATGATTCAAGATAATCTGATGGTGCATTAATAAAAATGTTTCTATGAGGAGTAATGTTACATTGACGTCTAAAGTGTACATATGTAGTGTACATTTCTTTTATACACTATTAGATTATCCTAAATTATATGTTGGAACATGGAGACAATTCAATAGTGTATAAAAGTGATGTACACTTTAAATGTCACTTTTGCATTTTTCTTCTATGAATGTACATCATGAATGTTACTTTAGCATTTACTTTGGAACTCTAACAAATGGAATTACAGTTTCTAATATTCTACTTTTGGTATACATCTGGTTTCTCAAGAGTAAATATAATGTAAGGGCTCTTCTATTAGTTACTAAAGCACTACAGCGCAGTAAGTTGCCATCACATAGGAACCTTTTTGTAGCTTAACGAAACATGGATATTTGCTGCAGTTTCTTGTTGGACCTCCACACACCAAAAAGCACGTAACTGCCTATATATAGGCTGTTGGAATCAATCCAATTACTAGCTATATTTAGCACGCATGCATGCATGTTTTTGAAAGTCCCTATATCTATATATATATATATATATATATATATATATATATATAGAGAGAGAGAGAGAGAGAGAGAGAGAGAGAGATGGAACATCGACATTTGAAGTCATTTCATTTCATTAGGGATGATAGCAAGGCATAGCTTTCTAACAAACTCTCTACTGGGCTAAAGCTATATGTATGGGATTTTGTTTCTTTCAGAAAATAAGAACCATATGCATTATTAGCTATGCTGTAAACCAACAAGCAAAAATGCATTCATCGCGTTCTTGTTTTTAGACACCACATATCTTTTAGTACTACAGTCATTGTATTTTTCTATAAAGACCAAAAAAATGAAAGACATAAGAGAATTAAACAACAGTAATATTAATGAGACATAAAACATAGACTCATAAAAAATGATGAAGGGAACCAGGAATTAAACTCAACTGGCACACTCAAGCAATTGAGCCCCTTGGACCATCCTAAATCCCGTGTATTGGGATGATCCAAGGGACTTCAGTACACAAGGAGCTTAGCTCCCAAATCCCTATATAGCACTGCATCCTAGAAGCATTGGTCAAGAATGCATTATTATTGGATTGCCTCAATATATAACACACCACCACACATCATGACACCACCATTTGAGCAATTAATGTCATGATTAATATTGAGCTAATTACAACTTAATGCTATGAGTAATACACCCTTAGTCAACCATGATTAATTAAGATTGGTCAAGTATATAAGTCTAAAAATAGAATATTAATGCTATATATATTGATATATGTAGCTGATAGAAACATCGCCTTTGATGTACTATTGAATTCCCTCAAATAATATCTAAGCACATGATTCAATGTACCTAATCTAATGGTGGATTGATGAAATATTTCTCTCAATGTCAACAAGAAATATAACTGTATCATTTTCCCTAAAGATATAGGCTATATACTGTAGAAGTATTTCTATTTTATTAAATTTATTCTCACTATAAGAAAAATAAAATGGTAAAGAACATATTTTGTGATTATTATATCTGTGATCATGGCTCAATGGAAAAGGGTATTAAATTGGGAACTAAAAACAAGATTAACATATTACCGTATGAATATCTACGGTTTCTAAAATGTTCATTAATTAGATAACTTTTTGAACATCCAAAATATATATCTAAAGTGTACATCAATCTTATACACCATTAAATTATCTCGAATCATGAATTAATATATATGATTCGAGACAATTTAATGATATTTAATGCCCTGATATACATTTTGGATGTCGCTTTAACATTTTCCTTCATTCGTTTTGGGGCCATCCAATTTAATTTGGTCATGTAGTATTTTTTTCAGGTATAGTCCATAACAACTCTATTTCGAAATATAGTCATATATACAATTGATTCTTATTATTCTTAATTAATTGGTTTGAACAGCTTCAAAACAATTGATGTGTAATTTGGATGTCACTTTTAGCATTTTCCAATCAAACTATAGTTGTTTAATACTAATCATGACTAACTACGGTTCAATTGCAGATTTATTTAAGATTAATTTTCTTCTAATCTTTCAATTTCATAATTATTTGGTCAATTTCGTTTGAAATCTTCATAAATTAAACATTTTGCTAATTAAATGTTTAATTTATCAAAATGTTTTACATATATCTAGAGAGAGAAGTAAATATCTACATATATATGTGTGTGTACCTGCTATTGCTGTACTCGTAGAGGCGGCCACGGGTGGAGAAGACGATGAGAGCAACGTCTGCATCGCAAAGCACCGATAATTCATAAGCTTTCTTCAACAGTCCGTTCCTCCTCTTGCAGAACGTCACCTGACGGCTCGTAGTGTTCTCAATCCTCTTTATTTCTACCTTTCCTCTCACCATCTCTTCAAGATCTCTGCGTATCGCTTCTTCTTCTTCAACAAAAAAAATAAAAAATTAAAGCAACAAGAGAGATCAACAATGCATGCAAAGCCAAGATAACCAAGCAAACACAACAATATAAGTAGTATTCATTTATAATTAAATCTCATCTTCAGCAAAAAAAAAAAAAGAGATTAAAGCTCTCGATCGCTTTCGCTCCCCATTCATGCATGCATCAATATGTAAGAAGAAAACTAGAAAATTAAAGCATGTGATGATTATGAAAAAAGAGAAAGTAATAAAACATGCATTAATATATGTTGAAAAATCATGATGGATTAATAAGTGAGGAATGAGATGAAGATTTAATGGAGAATATACATAGAATGAAAGACTTTTTTTTTTTTTTTTTTTTTGTAGATCCGAAAGAAATTAAGAGGGAGAAATATTGAAAGTGAGATCAATCAATTATAGAACTGATGAACATCGCCGGAAAATGATATTATTAGAAAAGCCAAAGATCACGCGAGAAAAGCCATCTTTTCCGAAAGATGATGTATCTTGAAACTCACAATTTTAGGAAATTCAGGTGCAGAAAAAAGAAACAGAAACGCAAAGAATCTCTTCAGAAAACCCTTACGCTCTGAAACTTTTCCTTTCAAATCGTCTGTAAACTCATCTGCTTTAGATAAAGAAGATTAGAAAATCCGGTAAGAAAAAAACCACGAAATCCGCTAAGAAAACCGATCCGGTAAGTCGAAATTTACTTAAAGAAGTAAACGAAGACTGACATAAACAACAAACATCGATCTCAAAACAGCCGCGAAAATCTATCAAAAACAGAAAAAAAAAAAAAAGGAAAACAAAAATCAAAACGATTTCTGGCAAATCTTAAGTGCAGAATCAATTATACGTTTTGGGAATCGAAGAAATTAAATCAGCGTTTTCGATCTTCTCCGGCGATCGGTCGATCGATCGATCGATCGAGAAATTTCTGTGATTCTTCTCGTAAATCGCGAATGTGAAGCCAGCGAAAGTAGTGCATGGTTGTGGCGTCTCACTCTCACTATCTATATCTGTTATGAATAGGGATTGAACGAAAACGACTTGCATGACTTCGCTTTTACCTGATATATATACTTTTTTTTCACTTACCTCCTTAGATTTTTCACATTTATTCTTCAACGTCCCTAAACAACATAGAGAATTTTCGGTCAAAATTGAAAGAAAAAGAGAGAGCTGGCCTTCATTGAATTTTGACCGTGACCATTGTGTCAGAAGCAGAGTCTAACAAGTCTTATTGTAGACAGGGAGCCCGCTTATCTATTTAGCTCCTGGTGTTTCGTAGCGCCACGTTGCACTTGTTTTTAACAATTGTTTTTTTTTTTTTAAATGTTAATCTAATTACAAGTTTTTATAAGTGCGTGTATCTACTCGTGTATATCATTAGATTATTTATTACAAATCTCAAGATTTGTAAGACATTAATATCTAATGGATATATATGTATAATTGTACGTGCACAGTTGCAAAAATTATATTTAAATTAGTATTTACCTTTTTGAGGAACAAAAAATGTTTTTATTACTAAAAAAATACACCAAAAGCCATACTCATGCCTACTTAGTATATGGTGAGTGTAAGATATTCTCTTTTTTCTTCTTCTTTCATGATGTATTGTTACATAATATAAAAAAAGTTTGAGTTGAATTTAAGGAAAATATTACTGGATCAAACTAACGTCTGTCTATACTGGACTATTTAAATTCTACTACTAATTTATAAAATTTACTATAAAAGAAAACTAAAGTAATGTACAATAAAATAATTAAGTTATTTTCATTGTGACCCCGTTTGAAAGAACTTTTTTAAAGTGTTTTTAGAGTAAAAATATTTTTAAAAGTGTTTGACACTACCTACTTCTAATTAAATTGTGATAAAAAAAAGAATTTTTTAACTTTTAAAAGATATTGGGAAAGACCAACTTTTTTTAAAAGCGCTTTCTTTATAAACACTTCCAAATACGACCTATGTATGAATTGCGTATCACAGTGTGTTTGTTCAATTCATAAATTGTTATCAAACTTTTTTAAGTAATCATAATTTTTTATCACATTTGATTAGGGTAAATTTTAATTTTGTGGTAATTATTTTTTAACACTTGATGGAGAGTATATAAATTTTAAATTACTTTGTGAATATGACATTTAAAATTATAATTAAAAGAAAGAGTGGCGTGGAAGCTCAAAGAAAGATATCAACATCAACGTATAGTGACATTGCTGCAGAAATGGTCCCCAAAGGCGTGCAAAACTTGAAGTAATTTCTAACTCTGCTCCACTCTCAATTAATCCCTTCAAGCTGCTGCTTTCAAATTTCCTTTAATGTGCTTAAATTTTCATAAGGTCACACCTTGGGTCAATAATTTTATTTTCTCTTAAAAAGGAATCAGAATTGAATAAACCTTGGATTAATAATAATTCACTTTAGGAGTTCAAATTGAGTTTAATTGTTTTCAAAGTTTTAAAAAAGAAATGTCTTTAAGCTCAAACGCCTCTGCCATTCCAAAAAGATCAAAAGGAAGAAAGACACCTCCCGAATGCCAAAAAATTAATAAACTAAAATAATAAAAGTTCATATATGATTTGTGTGTATAAATATAGGTGAACATAGTAGCACACCAACATTTTGGGAGATTTTTTTTCAAAAGCCATTTTTCAATAAACACTTTTGAAAAAAATTAGTCTTCTTCGACAACTTTTAAAAATAAAAAATTATTTTTTTTACTATAATTGTCTAAAAATAAGCGTTATCAAATACCTCCAAAAATATTTTTATTTCAAAAACACTTTTAAAAAATCACCCAAACAGGTTCTATATATCAAACAGTATTATTACCAGCTTATTATTATTGTATGATAACTATGAGCAAAAAATGTAAACTAATTAATTCAATCTAATTTAAATTTGATTGGGAAACTCTGCTTTTTGTGTTGTCATGATGATACGCAGCACGTGGAAACAAGCAAGAGAAGTGAAGTTCTGGTACACCTGAGGGGAACGGAAGTTGTGTCTAAACTACACGTGTCTGATTAACAAGTTGAACACGTAAGTGATTCACTTAGTTCTAATAATACTTGCGTTTCCAGACAAGAGATCCACCTCGCCGCTGAAAGTGTCTTAAGAAATGAAATCACGAGTTTAACTCTCTACTAACGTTAGGCCACTGAAAGTGTCTCACACTCGACCAACTAAGGCCGAAAAAATTAGTCGGAACCGAATACCTAGATACCAGACTAACAACTGTGATTTTTATATTATATTTTAATGAACAACATACATTATATAACTTCAATTTTTAGGATTCTCATACACAAACAAACATTTTATTTTTGACAACCTGGGTATCCCAGGCCATCTTGCACGCACCTAGACTAGTCCTAAGTGGGGTGCTCGCCCCTAACCCGCAAAAAAAACCACCCCTTAAAACCCCATTCGAGCTCATACTGCTCAAGGGCGATGGATAGAATCGAACCCAAGATGTCTACATGGGGAGCGTCACCAAGAACCATCCCGCCACACCCAACTTTTTAACAATTCAATTCCCATTCTCTTCCTGAGATGCTGCGTTTCAAAACATTCCTAAGGAATAGAGTGGTGCAAACAACTCTTAAGTTTGAAACTCCATGGAAAGAGAGCATTGCAAATAGAGAAGTTTGCTTAAGCCATAAAGCTCAAAAGATGAGTGAATTATTTGATGAACAAAAATGTTATGGTTTCCTTATATACTCTTGTTCAAGTACATGAACTTTTATGTGTTTAATTATAAACAAAATATATATATATATTATGATCTAAACTAAGACATAAATACATTTGACACTAGTGATCACCAAAGTCACAAGAATAAAGCAGGCCTTTTGTCCTGAATGAACTGAAAAATAAATTGAGTTCAGCAATGTCATGTTACCCTTCTTCATGTAATGGGACAAATTGCTGTGACACTGACCCCTTTTTATTATGGATATTTTGCTTTCCTCCCATTCTAAGTAACCCAATTGCAAAAACACCCCAATTTTTTAACTAGTCACTAACCAGCCATCCTATAATTTATTTATTATTTATTTTTATTTTTTGAGGTCAATGGATATACAAGACTTACATCCCCTAATTCCTCTAGAACACGGCCACAAACACTCAAGGATGTATCTAGCCAACAAGCCAATTATCTTAAATTAACCTATGATGAGCCTAATTTGCATACATTTATACAAAGCCAATTCCAAGCCCGAATAAAAGAAGGTTCCATTAACTAAATTACATCTAGTATAAAACTATGTTAGACGACCTATGACATAAATCGACATAAATCGACCTAAAAGATGTAAATTCATGTGCCCATTCCATGTAGTTGGGAAAACGCTATATTGAATTAAATTGTTTAATTTAGCTAAATTGCCACACGAAAAACAATAACCAAAACTCACAAATAATATACAATAACTATTGCTTTCTTAATGCAAGATAAAAAAAATATTATTTTATTTATAATAAGAGTAGAAAAGATGAAATGTTATAAGAATAGGAAAATGGTGAAATGTCCAAAATAAAAGTAAATTAAAAAGAGAACATACATGCAAAAAGAGTGGAGAAAAGCTAGAAACTTAAATTATTAAATTATCCCTTCTAGTATTTAAATTATTTTTTAAACTAAAAATCAAATATAAAGTTTAGAAGTGTAATCCAAATATTATAATTTTCATGTTATAAAAATATAATTGAGCAATGCTAAAGCTACTACTTTTCCATACACATGAAATACTTGGTTATTCCACATCTATATTTGAACCCTAGCACTTTTGTCTACAAAGCATAGAAGCAAATGTTGAATCTTCTTCCACTACATTATGGCAAAACTCAATTCAACTGAATAAAGTCTTTTCCAAACTACATAGAGTTTCGGCTATATGAATTTGCTTCTTTTCTGCTCTATTAAGGATTAAGTCAACAACTAAATTATACATAATGGGCAAATCATAACCTATTTATTGGAAGTATGGAACATACCTATAGATTAATAGATTTACCCAACATTCTATGCTTTAATTTCTCACGGCAAATTATGGCTGGTTACTTGAGGATCCCTTATTGTCACTGTAAATTTGCCATAAAAAGTTAAAATTGAAATAATATAAATAAATAATACTAAGTCAATAAGTGAATCAAGAAAGGTCGTTCTTGTTCCCCCTTTCAAAATTTTTAGGCCCACCAAGCCATAAAAGCACACTAACTCAAACTAGGATTTTAGAAGTTTAGTGGATAGCTGAGGTGGATGTTCCATGCCCCTCTTTTGTGTATTGGTCCCACCAAATACTGCCAAGTGGCTCATTGTAAGTTATTTAATGACAAGGGCATATCTACCATATAACTTTGCTTGATTGAGTTCTACCACATCTTGGACTAAAAATGAGTGTTTGAAGAACTTGTTGCCCCATCTAAAATGCCCATCTTTGCTTTGAGCCTTGTGGGATTAGTTTTCTAACTTATCATTTAGCACTTTTTCAAAAAGAAAAAAAGGAACAAAGGGAGGATACAAAGAACCTAATGAGGAAGATGTTCTCACAATCTTAGGCAAATCTTCTGGAGTGATCTTCTCCTGATACCAAGCCTTCAATTTTGACAAAACCCCTGAAATTGTGAAGAATCATGAATGGTACTATAGTAGAAATGCTAACATTTGCATGAGCTATATGTTACGATCACATTTATTTTCTTTTATTTTTGTGATACTTTTATTAATTAGTTGAATAAATAGAAGCAGTTAGGATAGTTTTTAACTATAACCATGTTGTAGAACATAAGTGTGTGGGTAGAGAAAATAGGTTGTGTGCTAGTTTATAGAAATTATTGGTGCTGTAATTTTCTATTTAAAGAGAGAAGATGAATAGAAATGAGGGAAAAAACTATTCACAAGGTCATGTTATGATCTATTGTAGGTTTTGATTCCCTCAAAAGAACCATTTGAAGGTCTTGGTTCTCTCAATTGAACCAATTATACTTACTCTTTTCTTTTTATTTTATGATTTTTGGATTTAGAAAATGGGTTTGTATCATTTGATATTAAAGCTAGACATATCAGCTCCGTTGTTGCGCAAATTCGAAAGCCTTATCATCAACAATTCAAAGGCTAGATTAAGATATATTTTTATTGCGTGGTAACATGATACAAGTAAATCAAATACTGATAGTCAAGTGAAGCCACTGTAAAGAAAAGGGCTACCACCGAATCAATGCTAGAAGTGTTGATCGATGTGGACATTGTCTAGGAAGCGTGTTGGAATGTTAAGATCACGTTTATTTTCTTTTATTTTCGTGATATTTTTATTAATTAGTTGATTAAATAGAGACAGTTAAGCTAGATTTTAACAACTATAGCTATGTTGTAGAACATGGGTGGGTGGATAGAGAAAATGGGTTGTGTGTGCTAGTTTATAGAAAGTATCGGTGCTGCAATTTTCTATTTAAAGAGAGAAGATGAATGGAAATGAGGGCAGAAAATTATTCACAAGGTCTTGGATTCAGTGGATTCGTATCATTATAATATATTAAAGAGAGTGAAAAAAGTAAATCCAAACTAAAAGGCATTTCTCCAAATACAATAGTAAGACAGTGAGTACATAAATACAAAATATTCAACAACTTATGGAGTGGAGAGTAGCTATATTCATGTTGGCAGCTAAAGAAAACAACAAAGAACATGGCATTAGTTGATGAAATCAGGTGGATCATGTTACAATCCTATTTTTCTTTAAAGGGCAATTTCATCTTTTACAGTACAAAAAAATGTCAAAAAAAAGTCAGATAATCTTAAATGTTCAAATTCTTCTTCAGGTATGATGTTAAGTTGTTAACTGTTAAGAAACACTTATTTTGCTTATTTATTTTTCTTTTGGAGGCAAAATTTTTGTGTTAACTCAGGACACATGCAAAAATATTGACAGAGAAATCAGAGTTAACTGAGTGATTTCAGGACCATAAGATTCTAACGTCATACCATGTTGCTTTAGCACCTCAGGATGTTATATCATACTGTAGATCTTGGAACCTTTGCAGTAATCTGGATTTGTAGTTCATAACTTCAGCATCCTCGGTAGAATTTGGAATAGACCTAACAACTGAGATTGCTCCAGCTTGGTGCAGAGTCTCAGCTGCTACATCTGTAATTAATGGAAACAACATTCAAACATGGTCCAAATGAAGAAAATACGTTCAGCAATATAGTAGCACAGCAAACTTTTAACAACAGATGTCAGCCCTTAATAAATAGAAAATGTGTTAAGTAAAGAAATGGAGTTGGACCCTACAATCTTATGATTGATTGCATTATATTTATCTATTACATGGTTTAAAGTCATGGTCAAACTTGTAAAATCACAGAGAGCTTTGTTTCTGCTTGTATGAAGTATTCTCACCATGGAATGCTCATTAGTCAGTCTATGATTTGAATGAACTAGTGAAGTTTATAGTTGCCTATTTTCTTCGTGCAATCTCATACCATTACACAGATGTGTAATTGACAAAATCCGAAGTATAGATTGGAGTGCAATAAAAACTCAAGACTTTACTTATGAAATTCAACAAGATGAATGATGCTTCATAAACTATATGAGAGAGTGTAAATTTGAGGAAAAACTTGCAATTACTTTCAAAAATAATTCATGACATACAACTAAGATCAACTCAACAAAACCTTTTCTCAACAAAATAATTCATTATGTGAATATCTTACACAAACCTAAGCTCAAAATGTGCATTTTGGGAGGAAAGACTTTTATCTTTTACCTGAAAAAACCAAACAAAATAAAAAGCAGACATAGTGAAGTAAGATCTATCATCTAGACAGAGTATACAATTACTATTAGGAAAATGATCCAAGTGACTACACTTTACCCAACAGGTGATTGGAGGTAATCCAAAGGTGTTGAGGTGTTATAATTTGAATTTTAGTGACGAACAGTAGTCACTTTAGGAGTAGTCAAACAATTATACAATTTATACAGATTAGGGATATAGAATAATAGTGATAATAAATAGAAAAATGATTTAAAAAAGAGAAATTTCAAAATAAGGAACATTAGGAGCATTTCATCTTCATTTAAACTCTTAGTACTTGTTAACTAAACGAGGAAAATATAAAAGAGACTCAATTTTATATTTAAAAGCCACCAAACTACAAACACATAAATTAAAAAACATTGTTTAAGAACTTTTGTGGAGCAGTAATGGAATTTTTAGTATAAACCACGAAATTTCTAGTAGTAGTAACCAAAACTTTTTAAAAGAGTAAAAAATTAAAAAAAAAAAACAAAAAAATTGAGGATTCAGCAAACTTCTCTGAGATTTTGCATCATTTTCATTCCATTATCAGTATAGCATTCACTATGGCACCATAAATGGAAGGATTTAGCATCATATATTATAGAACCATAGATATAGCTATCTAGCACCATTGTTGCCATAGCATGATCTTCAACGTCCAAAATAGGCTTACGAAATTCTGCTCCATCATTTAATTCCATTCCAAGTGGCCTCACACTGATTTGCATGTATTACTGCCACAACCTCATGCAAAGTTATCTTCAATCTTCCTCTGAGTCTATTAGAACCTTCAACCTATGTGTTTGTCCTAAGTGCACCAGTGCTCAAGTATGTTTGAAAAAACCAAACAATCTCAGAGTCTCAATAGCATTCCTACACTGTGCATACAGTGGAGCTACCATGAAAATAAAATGGTTACTTATGTTGGCTTTTAGAAATGTGCATAACTGAAACTGACTATATGGTGAAGTTACTTGCATCAACGTAAGTTTAGTGAATTTCACGTGAAAGGATTGGTAAATTGGGCCACCGGTTTTGCCAGAGTTTTCATTAAAGAAGATGTATAAACAAAAAAAGAGGTTTAGGTTAAAATATAACGTACAAAATTTAACTTAAAATTTTAAAATAATTAATTATGTTGCTCCTCATACTTAAAAGCGAGGCAGTAGATGTTGTACTTATATCACAAACAAAAAGAAATATTTATGAACAAAACCTTCACTTAAAAGATGATTTTGTTTAGAGAATTGCTCACAATTCCTAATACAAGGGTTCAAATATAAAGATAAGCTAGCATAATAAGCTAGACAGCTGAAGCTCAGAAAATTAACTGGGAAAAGGAGGGAAAGAAAGAAACTCTTATCTCATCCTATAAACTAACATTCACCCCATGTAATAACTAATAACAGTGTCATATTACAGTGCATTCACATCTCTAATGCTGAATACATATTTTAATATCAACTTACAAAGTCGATTCTCGACTTTCTGTGGTCTGATTTTGTAAGAGTTGAAAAATCAAGGATTTTTTTACATAATTCTTAGATGAATGTCTTCCTCTTTTTGATAGTAGGACGTACAATTTTTTTTAATAACATTACATAGACATCATATACCATAAGCTTATAAAAGAATAAAGCTAATATAATTGTAATTAACAGTAGCAGTGTACTAAGTCATATTATAAATTGTCAAGACACCTCCCACCACCTGTTGGTCAACGGCATCCCTGAGTGTTTGTGGCCGTGCTCCAAAGGAATTAGGGGGGACGTAAGTCCCCTATACCCACTGATCTAAAAAAAAAAAAAAAAAAAGCAGTCATATTATAAATTGTAGGCTTTACTAAAATAGGAACAGCTTGCCATTGTTTGCCAAGTACATTCAGCCCCAAACTTATGTCTTGCTATTCAAGATTTTGAAAGAGCTTGCATTAAGGATACTTTTAGCATTGATGCAAATATTCACATTTAGTACAGAGTTACCTAAGAAAATATTTTGAAATTCACAATTCAAATTATTAAAATGGAAATTTTGACCTGACTCTGAAAGGGCAACAAGAGCCTTTAAAGCTTCCTTGCGTGTGCGATCATCTTTGGCAGTATCTAACATTTTCAGAAGCTCCTGAGCCCCACCCAACTCTATTATCTGCATCCTCCTTTCATCTATGCATGATGAGAAATTTGTTACAGCTTGCAATTTGATGAAACTTTTTTTCTAAAAAGTACACAGACAATGGATATGAGAAGTTTGTGGACTGATGGGGCAAATCATGACAGCACAAGATGCTAGAAGAGTAGAAGACTATACTTTCTATGAAGTGAATGTAAAAGTTTTCTCATGAAATTTATTATTTACAAAATGTCGTAAGCTCTATCAAGTATTTGCATGTTTGAAACTAATGGTTATAAAGAAATTAAGTTTAAATAAAAGTCAACATGGAGTTGGTCCAGTTAGTAAAGAGGAAGCTTTGGAACCCAAAGGTCCAAGTTCAACTTTTGTCACTGCCTCACCCTAGGGGGTGAAAGGGATTAATGGGTCAAGAACCGGCCTGATTCCTTTCCGAAAGTATGGTCTGGTGATGGAGTTGGTTATACAGCTAACAACTAACATTGATTCTTCTAAATATATCTATATGTGTGTGTGTGTGTGTGTGGACTCAACCTTTGAGAGCAAAATTTGAGCAACTAGAAAAAGAAACATCTTTAACTAGCTGCAACTTTCATCTAACCATTCCCTGAAGTGCTTATCAGACTAGAAATAAGTACAGGCATCGTTTATGGTTTAGAAAAGAATTACAATGGAATGATCCACTTTTTAAGACATTTAGCAAAATTTAATAATACAAATCTCAAAACAACAACTATAAAGGAAAAAATATATACGTTTTTTGAACAATGTGCTTAGTGTTTTCAAAGCATGACTTGACCATCACTATGTGTTAGAATAATCAACTGCAATTGGATGATGTCATAGCTTAGCAAATCACATTGGGATTCAAATTGATGAATCATAAGATTTGCACACATTGTACAAATTGTGTATATATTAATACATATTTAGTCAAGATCCATAATTTATAGAATTTAATTCATTACAAAAATTCAATATGTTTTAAAAGTCAAAACCTAATCAAATTATTTTTCCCACTAAAATGGAAAAATGGAAATTGATATTCTAAAATTATTCATTTCCCACACCACCTCTCACTAGGATGTGGATACTAAGATAAATTCAACCCAACTGAAGAAAGCCTTTTTTTCCAATTACATGAGGTTGGCTACAATAACACACTTCCTCCACTCCACCCTATCAATAGCTAAGTCAACATTTATATTACGAGTAATTATCTCTTTCTTAATTATCTTTGTCCATATTATTAGGTGTTCTTTTATCCATATCTTTATCAAGGATTATTAGTAGACCACTCTCCTTAATTGGCGCATCCAAAGGTTTTCATTGTATGTGTCCTAACCACCTTAATTGGTTTTAACAGATATTGATAAATAGAGTTTTGAAATGGTTGTCTTATTAAAAAGTTCATCACCCAAAAAGACTGTGTCATTCCAAAATACTCGTTCAAGGATAAATTGTTGAAATCATGTCCAAGTGGTTTATTCAATAACTAGATATTCTCTAGATTCCCATAACAAATATGAAGTATGTAGTACTTTAAATCTATGATATACTAAATATGTTTTCTTTGCACTTTCGGTTAGAATCATGCGAATAGTTAGAATCGAAACACAAATCATTAGGTTTAAATCATGAATCACAAGATTCTACTAATTTTTAAAGATTTAATATGTGATTCATAAGAATTGGGTTTATGCTAAATTTCCAAATCATTTCTTCCTTCAATCAAATTATGAACCATGCAATTAACAGATTCAAATCTAGATTCTTATACACCAAATCACCTAGGTGGTTCTCTATGCAGGAAATAGGGGTTTCTCTATGATTATGAAAATTTCAAACACCTTGCAACAATTTGTAAAAACATTTTTTAAGGAGAGTTTGTAAAGGAGAATTTAAGTTTTTTTAATTTTCTCTTTTAATCTTCTTTTGTTGCATGCACAGCTATATCATATTATTATGAAATTCAACCCCCACCCCCCACCCCCCCCTAAAAAAGTTAATAATAAATAATAAAAATAAAAAAACCAAACAAAACAAAACCAAGCAATTAGATGTAAAATTTGAGAGCTTAAATGTATATATGTATGTATAATCACTAGTTGAAGATCATTGTATCACCACGCACTAGTCTTTCTTTTGTAGGGATTTCTTAATTGGAAAGCAAGTAAAGCCAAAACTTTCCACCTCTTAATACAAAATGTAGTGTCTTTTTCCAACTTAAAGGATCGGATACATGAATCTGCTTTCTCCTCTACACTGTATTAAGGGCCAAGTCAACATTTAAATTACAAGTAATTGTATCATTCGTAATTATCTCTATCCATGTTATTTAAGTTTTCCTCAGCCTTTACCATTACCGTGGATTATTAATAAGTCAATCTTCCTAATTGGAACACTTAAAGGTATTCTTTATATGAGTCGAAACCAGCTTAATCAATTCTCTGATTTTATCTCTAATTGGGACTATCCCTACCATTTCTCGAATATGTTCATTTATAATTTTATGTTTTAATATTACAACACATATCCATCGTAATATATGCATTTTCTTTACACTAAGTTTGTTCATGTGTTGTTGCCCTACATTCTATTCCATAGAGCATGCATAGCCTAATAGTGATTTTGAAGAATTTTCCTTTCAACTTCAATGCTATGCATCAATAATATAATACTCTAAAATCACTCCTCGAATTATCCCATCTTGTTTTAACTCTATGATCACATCCTCACCTATTTCTCCTCCTTCATCAATAATGGATCTCAAATACCAAAAATTTTAATTCCTTAGTATCTTTTGGTTTTCAATCTTCATTGAATTTATACTTGTACTAAAATCACATTTAATTTACTCAATCTTAGTCCTACTAATCTTAAACCTTATTGATGAATAATGAATACCTAATACCTAAAGTTTCACTCCATATTTTTTGGCTTCCAATCTTCATTGCCTCTTCATTTGTATTTTTACTTCCATTAAAATTATGTTTAAGAATTTAACATGTTCAATCCTAGTCGTACTAATCTTGGACGATTGGACCCTTTAGATTCTAAGGCCTCTTTCCAAGCTTCTAGCTTAGCATTTACTCCATATTTAGTTTTATCAATCAACATTATATCATTGGCAAATAAAATACATCATCAACAAATAACAATATAACATACACCATGGAACATCTTCTTAAATATGTTTAATCAATTCATCCATAAATAATGCAAAAAGATAAAGGCTTAATGCAAATTCTTCGTGTAAACCTACAGTAATTAGAAACTCGCTAGTTTCTCCTACAATTGTTTTTTATAATGGTTATCACTCCATCATACATATCATTTATCAAGTTTGTGTACCTATTTCTAACCCCTTTTTCCCTAAAACCCACCACATTGTTTCTTTAGGTACTCCATCATAAGCTTTTTCTAGATCAATAAAGACTATGTGAGGCCTTTCTTTTGCACCCTATACCTCCCCAATTCCCCATTAATCTCCTTAATAATTTATAGTTATCACGGTTGATCTCTCAAGCATAAATCCAAAATTGATCGTTCAACACCAAAGTTTCAACTCTTACTCGATTCTCTATTAATCTCTCTCACAATTTCATAGTATGACTCATCAATTTAATCCCTTTATAATTTGCACAATTTTGAATATCTCCTTAATATATTCAACTCAATTAAACCTTTTTCCAACTAGATAGAATCGGCTACATAAATCTGTTTCTCCACTCCGCTCCATCAAGGGCTAAATCAACATCTAAACTACAAATAGTTGTATCTTTTTTAATTATTTTTGTCCATGTTATTTTAAGTCTTCCTCTACCTCTACCATTACCAAGTGTTGTTAATGTTTTTCCTACAATCGTAGGACATTCTTTTAGTTACTACATTTTTATTAAATAATTTGGTTATCAACAAGACTTCAATTTCCCCTAGGCCCTTCCAAACCTTAATAAGAATAGCATTTGGTCCTAAAGCCTTTGAATTTTTTATATATTTTCCTTAAAGAATTTTATACTTCAAGCATGCTAATTCTATGAAAGGAATCATTTTTATTAGTTAAACCTAAGTAATCATGCCATTCTAAAATTAAAATTTTCAAATGATTTTTCATTCAATAATTTTTCAAAATAAGTTTTTCATCTTTCTTTGATCTCTTCTTCTTTTACTATGACTTTTTAATCATCTTACTACATTTAATATAATTAAGATCTGTTGAGATTTGTTTCCTATTGTTGAGATTTGTTTCCTATACAAATTTATTTCCTGTACAGAATTATTTCCTTAAGGATTTATTTCCTTTAAGGAATATAGCAGTTACTAAAATTGTAAATGTAGCTATAAGTACATAGCCCTGTATGCTATATATATGAAGTCCCTCCATTAAGACATTACACAAGAATAAATATCTTTTCCCTTCTCCCGTGGATGTAGGCCATAAAGCCGAACCACGTTATATCTTTGTGTCTTTTATTATTTTAACATGGTATCAGAGACCTAGTTTTTATTACTGGGAAATTTGTTTCGGCCTTCATCGCCGGAATCATCATTGTCGGCCTTCATCGCCGTAGCTGCCGGAATCCTCCATCTTCATCACCGTTGCTGCTGCTCGTTGCATCTCCGCTGCTGCCGCTGTGTTTTCGAGACACTGTTTATCGTCTTCCTTTTCGTCGATAGCAAATCGCGCCTGCACTGTTCATCGTCTTCCTTTTTCGATCTGCAACTGTTTTCGTCTGCAACTGTTGTCGTTCATCGTTTCACTGTTCATCGTCTTCCTTTTTCGATTTGCAACTGTTGCTGCAAATCGCGTATGCACTGTTCATCGTCTTCCTTTTTCGATCTGCAACTGTTTTCGTCTGCAACGTTTGCAACTGTTTTTCTCACTGTTCATCGTCTTCCTTCGTCTCAACTGTTTTAAATCCCTGCAACTCAAATCAACCTTCACCTTCGTCATCTCTTCTTCTTTCTTCTTCATCGCACATCGCGAATTGGTTCGCCTGCAACTGCAAACGCATCGCGATCACTGTTCACTGCTCCTTCTTCCAATCGCGATCACTGTTCACTCGCGATCACTGTTCATCCGCGATCACCGTTCACCGTTCACTGTTCAATCAATCAATCGCGATTACTGTTCACTGTTCCTTCTTTCAATCGCGATTACTGATTACTGTTCACTGTTCGATCTATCTTCGTCTTCAACTGTTTCTTCTTCTTCTTCACATCTCTGAAGAACGACAAACAAAAAAAAAATGTCGGTTACTTCCGAAATAGTGCAGATAGAAGAAACAGTTGATAAAATAGAGAAAGGAGAACTACCGAACATTCAAGCCGCCTACAGACTTGATGGAAAAAATTATTTGAAGTGGTCTCAGCTGGTACGCACTTTTCTGAAGGGCAGAGGAAAACTAAGTCATCTTCTGGGCACTGGACCTACACCTGGAGATCCTAAGTTTAGAGCATGGGATAACGAAGATGCATCTATAATGGCATGGCTATGGAATTCAATGGCGCCAAATATTAGCGATACATGCATGTTTTTAACTACTGCCAAAGACATTTGGGATGCTGTTCATCAGACATACTCTAAGGCCCATGATGCAGCCCAAGTGTATGAAATCAAAGTGAAAGTTGGAACAACAAAACAAGGCAACATGACGGTCACTGAATATGCCAATGTCTTGAAAAATCTCTGGCAAGAACTTGACCATTATAGGTGTATTGAGACTAAATGCCCTGCAGATGCTGTAATTTTAAAAAACTATATTAGAAGGATCGAGTCTATGACTTCTTGGCTGGACTCAATGCAGAGTTTGATCAAGTAAGAGTTCAAACTCTCAGCAAAGAGTTACTAACTCTGAATGAGACTATCTCTGCTATCCGTACTGAAGAAAGCAGAAGAAATGTTATGCTCACACCTCAGAAGTTGGAAGGCTCAGCTATGATCGCCAATCGGGGAAATGATCAGAGGACACACACTCCGCTCGCTGAATCATCAAAGCTCTCAAATCGAGACAATAGGGACAATCTAAGATGTACTTATTGTCAGAAGACTAGACATACAAGGGAGAAGTGTTGGAAACTTCATGGCAAGCCTTCAACTTCCAGTAAAGAGTGGGGTTACAACGGAGGACAGCAGAAAACCAGTGGCCAAGCACATCTGTCTACTGAACCAGCAATTGCAGCCTCCCCGGTGACAGACGGATTCAGCCAAGATGATATTGACAGATTAAAATCTTTGCTTGGCACTCTTGACAAACCCTCAGGTACCTGTTCATTGGCCCATTCAGGTAATTTTCCTATTTCTATTGGATTTAACGTCTCGGATAAATCTTTTGCTAACTCTTGGGTTATAAATTCTGGTGCTACTGATCACATGACCAATTCTCCCAATATATTTCATACCTACAACCCATGTCCTAGTAGTCGGAAAATAGCCACAGCTGATGGATCATTAACCACAGTTGCTGGTATAGGTGATGTTCACATCAGCCCCACCCTTACACTCAGAAATGTTCTTCATGTTCCTAAACTATCTACCAATCTTATCTCTATTAAAAAATTGACCCATGATTTGAGTTGTAATGTGACCTTCTTCCCTACTTATTGTGCATTTCAGGACCAGGACTTGGGGACGATGATTGGACATGCTAAGGAACAGGACGGGTTGTATTACCTTGAGACACCAGTACATCCTATCAAGAGTACCACTTCATTTCTCTCTGCGCACAAACTTTCCAATAAAGAAAAGTTATGGCTCCATCATCGCCGCCTTGGCCATCCTTCCTTTCGATCTCTTAAAATCACGTTTCCTTTTTTGTTTAAATCTCTGAATGTTGAAGATTTTCATTGTGAAGTGTGTGAACTTGCGAAACACAAACGTATATCTTTTCCACTTAGCAATGACAGAAGTTCAGATCCTTTTGATCTCATTCATAGTGATATTTGGGGTCCCTCTCCAATCCCTAATGTTTCTGGAGCGCGATGGTTTGTGTCCTTCATTGATGATTGTACTAGAGTCTCGTGGATATTCTTATTAAAACAAAAATCCGATGTGAGCTTTATTCTCCCTACCTTCCATAACCTGATACACACCTAGTTTGGTGCTAAAATCAAGAGATTTCGATCTGACAATGCTCGAGACTATTTTAATCAAACATTGACCAATTACTTCCAAACTGAGGGGATCATTCATGAATCATCATGTGTTCACACTCCACAACAAAATGGAGTTGCTGAAAGAACAAACGGTCACCTACTTGATACAACCCGAGCCTTTTTATTTCAGCATAATATGCCTAAGTCCTATTGGGGGGAAGCTGTCCTTACTGCAACACATCTTATTAACCGTCTACCATCCCGGACCCTTGATTTCAAAAGTCCTATGGAAAAGCTACGTCAATTTTATCCTAAGCTTAAAATCTCCAATAATCTTATACCTAAAATATTCGGGTGTGTTTCATTTGTCCATGTTCACCAACCCAACAGGGGAAAGTTGGACCCTAGAGCTCTTAAGTGTGTTTTTGTCGGATACTCTTCCACTCAAAAGGGATATAAATGTTATCATCCGCCATCAAAGAAATTCTTTGTCTCAGCCGATGTCACTTTCTATGAACCTGAGCCCAATTTTACCGCTCCTTCTCTTCCAGGGGAGAATGTCATCATGGAAGATAAGGATCGGAACTCCCTTGATAACCCTTTTGACCTTTTTGACCCCTTTACTCCCCAACAAACCAAACCTGAATCTCCCACACCCCCTGTACCCAATGACGAACCTAAGGATCGGATGACTGGACAAGTGTACTCAAGGAATAAAGCCGCAGCTCCTGAACCGATGCAAGCTCAAAAATCTGAACCAATCCCTGAGAATGAGGTAACAAACCCTGAACCCTCCTTACAAATTTCATTAGTTCCTGAAACTAACAATGATCTTTTAGCCTCTGAACCTGACAATGACCTTCTCATTGCCATTAGAAAGGGAACAAGGGAATGCACTAAACATCCCTTGTATCCATTATCTCATGTTGTATCCTTTGAGAAGTTCTCACAAACCCATAAAAGTTTCCTTACCAGCCTGAATAATATCCAGACTCCTACGTCATTATCCGAGGCTTTATCTAATACAAATTGGAAACAAGCTATGAATGTGAAAATGGAAGCCCTGGAGAAAAATACAACATGGGAGTTGGTAGACTTGCCTCCAGGAAAGAAACATGTTGGATGCAAATGGGTTTATACAGTAAAATACAAAGCAGATGGGTCCCTAGAGCGCTACAAGGCAAGATTGGTAGCCAAAGGATATACTCAGACATATGGTGTGGACTATCAAGAGACATTTGCTCCAGTTGCAAAAATGAATACTGTGAGACTTCTTTTGTCATTGGCAGCTAATTATGACTGGGATCTGCAACAATTTGATGTAAAAAACGCATTTTTACATGGGGATTTAGAGGAAGAAATCTATATGGAAGTACCTCCAGGATTTGGCACCACAGATAAAGTGTGCAAATTAAAAAAGGCCCTGTATGGACTTAAGCAATCTCCGAGGGCATGGTTTGGTCGGCTTGCCAAAGTAATGACAAGTATGGGATATAAACAAAGCCAATGAGATCACACTTTGTTTATTAAGCACTCGACTTCAGGGGGAGATACAGCTCTATTAGTGTATGTTGATGACATCATCATGACAGGAAACAATGAGAACGAGAGACAAAATTTGAAGCGATGTTTGACCGAGGAATTTGAGATCAAGGAATTAGGGAGATTGAAATACTTCCTAGGGATTGAAGTGGCACACTCTAAACATAGAATCTTTATCTCTCAACAGAAGTACATTACAGACCTTCTTAAAAAAACAGGGAAACTAGCATGCAAACCAATGAATACTCCTATTGATCTTAATCACAAGCTTGGAGAAGCTGAAGAAGCGTCGACTGTTAATAAAGAGATGCATCAAAGACTAGTAGGAAGACTCATCTATCTCTCTCACACAAGACCTGATATTGCATATGCAGTGAGTGTAATAAGTCAGTTCATGCACAATCCTAAAGATATTCATTTGCAAGCGGCTAATCGCGTTCTACAGTATCTTAAAGGGACTCCAGGACAAGGTATCTTATTTAAACGACACACAGGAATGGTTCTTGAAGCATATACTGATTCAGACTATGCTGGTTCAGAAGTTGACAGAAGATCAACTACTGGATATTGTACGTTTCTTGGTGGGAATTTGGTGACATGGCGAAGTAAAAAACAGAATGTAGTGGCCAGATCTAGTGCTGAAGCAGAATTCCGAGCAATGGCACAAAGGGTTTGTGAGCTATTATGGTTGCAGATAATTTTAACAGATTTGAAAATACACTGGGATGGCCTTATGAGACTCTATTGTGACAATAAATCTGCAATTGGCATTGCCAATAACCCAGTTCAACATGATCGAACCAAGCATATAGAGATTGATAGACACTTTATTAAAGAGAAGCTTGATAGTGGGTTGATCTGTACTCCATATGTGTCTACCAATAATCAGCTCGCCGATATGTTCACTAAAGGGTTAAATCATACTGCATTTCAAGCAAATGTGTCCAAGCTGGGAATGGTAAACCTTTATTCACCAGCTTGAGGGGGAGTGTTGAGATTTGTTTCCTATTGTTGAGATTTGTTTCCTATACAAATTTATTTCCTGTATAGATTTGTTTCCTGTACAGAATTATTTCCTTAAGGATTTATTTCCTTTAAGGAATATAGCAGTTACTAAAATTGTAAATGTAGCTATGAGTACATAGCCTTGTATGTCTATATATATGGAGTCCCTCTATTAAGACATTACACAAGAATAAATATTTTTTCCCTTCTCCCTTGGATGTAGGCCATAAAGCCGAACCACGTTATGTCTTTGTGTCTTTTATTATTTTAACAAGATCTTTTGTTTTTCTTTCTTTTAGTTTTGCTATTTCATATGTGGTCTTTTTATTCTTTTGTATTTAATTTAGTATATAAATCATCATACACTTTTTTTTTCTTTTTTTTTAGGAGAAACAATGTTAGTAGTTAGTTGTATAACCAGCTTCATCACCATACCACACTCTCAGGGAGGTATCAGGCTCGTTCCTGACCCATTAATCCCCCTCACCCCCTAAGCTGAGGCAGTGGCAAGAGTTGAACCTAGAACTTTTAGGTTCCAAAGCCACCTTTTTACCAACAGCAACAACTCCATGTTGGCCAAATCATCATCACTTTAAGTTTAGCATTACTTACCACTTCTTTAATTTCTTTCTTTGCATTCCTATAACGTTTGAGATTTTCCCCCTCCTAATCTATTGCCAAATTTTATGGTTTGTCTTTTTAAATTTAATGGCTAGTGGCAACTTAAACTTCCTCACTCCACCACCAAGTTTCTTTCCGTAACGGTCTTACCCCCTTGATTCTCCTAAAACCTCTTTTTCTACTTTTTTTTATGCTTTTAGTTACCTTATCCAACATTAGGTTAGGGTCATCATTTTTATTCAAAGTCATTTTTCTTACTAGCGTCCCTTTAAATATTTCTAGTTTTTCTCCTTTCAAATCCCACTATTTAATTCTTGGGTTAATAACTTTACGTTTTGACGACCTAGAGTCCATTTTTATACGTATATCCGGTACCCTTATCTTATGTTGTGAAGTTAAGCTTTCTCCTAGAAGAATTTTACACACAACTTTATTGACCCTTTTAGTTAAGAAAAAGTGCATTTGGCTTTTATAGATCTAATTTTAAATGCTATTAAATGTTCATCTCTCTATTTAACATAAGTGCTTGCTACTATAAGGTCATAATGCATTATATTGTGCATATTATGTATTGATTGAATTCATATCACCTGGGCACCTAGATTATTGTAGCCTAGTGTTATTGTCTAGACAATGCTTTCCACAAACAAAAGCAGCTGGTCGCTAGGGGAGTACATTGAAATTAAAAAAACAGATTTAATCAAATAAGTATAGCATTTGAGTTTATAGTACCGTCAGTTGCAAAACGACATAATCTGGATGCTCCCATTCGTTTAAATAAGGGATCCTTGACTCGCAAGAGTGCTACTGATTGTTGCATTACGTGACCCCCTGAAAAATTAATTATCTAAAAAGTTATTCACTTCAAAAATTTGACATCTTAGCCAATAAAAACCATAATTCTTACCCATGTATGGGACAAACTGGTAAGCAACAATTGATGCAGTTCCAATAAATAGCAGTTTAAACAGCCACCCTATTTTTCTTTCAGCCTCCTCCTCAATTGAGAGTTCTTCTGGAATACAAATCAATAATGCATTGAACTTTCATCAAAAGATCTACAACCACTAAGCTCCACCTCAACTCATCTCGCTAGGCTAAGCCTAAAAAAATTAATGATGATAAAATAGATTTCACCTCTTCCACTGAAAAATGATCTTCGAAGTTGTTCGCTCCCAAGATTTCTCCTAGATTGGTACTGTAAACATTAACCCATAGAAACAAATAAAATATAATTCAAGAGACTAAAATAGGTATACTAAGTACACGTGATTGCAGAATTGACCTTTAAGAGCAGAATTTTTTAGCAATGAGAAAGTGAAATCGCAAAACCCTAGCTGGCTCATCTTAACATTTCTCATTTAACTAAATTCATTTGATTAGAAACATACATTGCCGTTTCACTTTCCGAAGGGAAGACTAAAATCGCAATTGCCGTGAAAATGATCACACACAACTTAGCATTTCATGAGAAAAACAATGTTATCGGGAAATAAGCGATCAATTCTTATTATGAGTTCTAACCAGAAACCATAATCAGAGAAAAATTAAAAATAAAAATAAAAAATCGAAGAACACATCTTCTCACTCAGCAATTAGATCATATTCCCCAAGCGAATGATTGCCAATTTTGTTCTTAGTGCCAAGTATAAGATTTGATCAAGAAATCGGAAACACAAGCGAAGATCGAAAGAAAGAAAGAAAAAAATAACAATAAAAAAGGGCATTATATTATATGAGATTCGAGAGAAAGAAGAAGAAAAAAGGGGTTTTACGGGGCTGTTGTGGTGGAACTTAGAGGGGCTGAGATGTTCTTTTCGCTTCTGAAGAAGAGAAGATTCGCTCGAGAACAGCTGAGAGAAGCAACGACGCTTCCAATACTCTGCATTTCTTCCCGCAATTGCGCGCCTGAAGATCCCTTGCATTTTCTTATTGTTCCTCTCTTGCGTTCGTTCCTTTCTTCAATTTTTTGGGGGGTTTTGGAGGGGAAACAAAGTTAAGCGAATGAAAATGAAGACTATTTAAAACCAAAATGTAATAATAATATTAAATAAACAATTAAATAAAACTTTCTAAATTTTTACGTTTGTTTATTTTACCTGTTTTCCTCAACTTGAGTATACTTGCCATATGGGCGACACTAATCTCGGTTCAAGCAATGAACACTGCAAGGGCATTGAGCTGTCCTCCCTAAGTGGTGTAACTAAGATGGGCACCCCTCAACCACTTTTAGCACAGACCTTAACCATTTATGTTGCACCACATTGGGTACAATTAAAGAACTTGCTTGTGGGCTTGGGTTCCATGTAGTTTGTGTGGCTTAGCCTCATGTTGTGTTTATAGGATTAGTCGTACTGGTTATTTGCGGTCCTTGTGCCCTTGTGGTTAGTGGTGCCTTAACCCCTTTTCTCCATGGGATTCTTCCCACCGATAGTAGTGAGCCTTCATATCCACATGTGCCTTGTATATGATCTTTATGATTTTCAGCATGTATATATATATATATATATATATATATATATTTATTTATTTATTTATTTATTTATTTATTTATTTATTTATTTATTTATTTTATTTTTTTCAAGTTCAAATAAAAGAAGAGAATGGCATTGTGTAATTAACAGCGAACATAAAACTTTATTAAATCAATTATGATATAAATCTACTTAATTGTACTATAAGCAAAAATTGGCCAACACAAAGTAGAGAATGTAGTATGATGAAATGGACAACCTCAAAAATAACTATGAAGCACCCTTTATCACTCAAATGGACGGGGGAGTAGGTTGTAGGTCTGATAATCCTACTCAGGACAATCCATCAAACCACGGGCCTCCTATAGAACGGGTTTCCATAAGTGTTGAGGTCGATCACGTGCTATTAAAATACGAGACATCAACGATAGATGGGGACAATATGTATGTCCCAGATACATTCGATCCTGAGGAGGCTAGTCAGCAGACTTTACCCTCTGTCCCTATGGATGATACAATGGCTACTAGGATTGAGTCGAAGGATGGAGATGTCAAGGAGCTAGCTTTATCGATGGAAGCAGGAAGTGGTGAAGTTGTTCCCAAAGTGGACGAGGTCGACGAGGTTAGTTGCGGTAGGGGTAGTGATGAGGTTGAGTGCCTGAGGCGTGGGTCAATTGGTCTCTCACAACCAGTTGAGGAGTTGCATGTGAGAAATAATAAAAAGCTATGTGGATGTGTGCTTTCGACGGAGATCAATTCACAATCGTGCAGTGGCTCGGGTTCCAGAAAGGGGGCTACGAAAGCAGCATGCGACTACGAGATTGATACATCAAAAAGGGAAGAACGTCACCAGAAAGTTCATTAAGGAGTTTGATGAGATTGGCGATCTATGGGGAGGTGATTCCCCTGAAGATTGTGAGGTGGCCTTAGAAGATGGATCGATGGGATCAAATGAGTCAATTTCGGCAAGAGAATCATATCAAAAGGGTAATGTGGAGTTGGCAGACTCAGTCCTATCGTCATTTAAGCTCGGACAGGGCCAGGTACGCCAACCTTCTTTAAATTTAGATGATGAATATGTGTTTTCCTTAATGCCGAATTTATCTTGTCTCATGCTCTATTCTTTCTCCCAATGACTTTACTGTCGAGTCCTCCTCTTCTCCCCACCCCACCCCCTTATTTTATCTTAGCAGAACCAGCGGAAATTGACAAGGAACAATCCCAACATCTGGGAATAGTTGGGGAAACTACAGTAATTCTCCCAGAAGCGATGGGTATGTCGTTTAGTTAAGACGAGAGACATGTGTCAAGTCAAACTAGAGATATGACACTCGTGACAGAGCTAAGGTATAGAGATAGGGATATGATGTCTTAGGAGGTGATTGCAAATTACATGTGGAGGATGAATACGAAGGCATGTTGGGTACAATGAATTCAGGTGCAGCAGAGTATTAAAAACGTCAAAGGGCTGAAGAACAGGGATTTCCTTAACAAGGGGAGTGGCAACAAGAAAAATTACAGGTTGATTAAATGAAGATATTTTCATGGAATATCAGGAGATGTGGTTTTAGCAAGAAGAAAAACTTGACTAGGAGAATGAACAGAAGGGGAAATCCAGACATTATCATTTTACAGGAAACTAAAAAAGAATGGATTAGCAGAAGTCTGATCAGACAAATTTGGGGTGCACGCCATGAGGGGTGGTCTTATCTGCCATTTGTTGGAACTTCGGGAGGGATTCTAGTTGTGTGGGACTTCAGTCTCTTTGAGATTGATTCGTGCCTAGTAAGGTCCTTCTTTGTGATAGTTAAGGTGAATGATGCCTCAAATGTACAATGGTAAGTGACAAAGGTGTATGGACTTCCTTCTCCAGTGGACAGGCAGTTGTTTTAGGATGAAGTTGTGGGACTATCTTCCGTCTGTGATAGAGGATGGTGCGTAACAAGGGACTTCAACACTACGAGATTTGTTGAGGAAAAACTGAATAACCCACGACTTACTAGAAGTATGCAGGAGTTCAATCAACTAATAAACGAGTTGGAGTTAAAAGATTTGTCTCTATGTAATGCAAATTTCACATGGTCTAATCTTAGATCAAATCTCATTTGTTGCCGACTAGACTAGTTCCTTGTGTCAACAGAGTGGACAAATATATTCCCATCAAACAGGCACAAAGACTACCTCGGATCATAGGCCTATTTTGTTAAGGTGGGATGGGGCCCAACTCCATTCAGATTCGAGAATGTTTGGCTAACACATAGGAAATTTATGTAGAAGGTGGGGCAGTGGTGGCAGGAAGCAACTTCATTTGGGAGAGAAGGGCATAAATTCATGATTAAACTCAAAATGCCTAAGGAATACATTAAAGTGTGGGACAAAGAGGTTTTTGGTGCGACGGGCCACCAAAAGAAAGAGTTAGAAAACATCATTGGGTCTTTGGGTGGTACGAAAAAATCAGGTGATTGTTCAATAGAATTTGATACCTTTTGGAAAATTTATAAGGCAAAATGGGAAGATCTTTGTCTCTGAGAGGATAAAATAGCCCTCCAAAAAGCCAAAATCAAATGGCTTAAGGAGGGGGACGCGAACTTATGATTCTTTCATATGATACTGAACAATTAGCGAAGTAAGAACGTTGTCTCTTCGATTGAGAGGAAGGATGGGGTATGCATTTCAAGAGAGAGAGGGGTAGAGGATGAGATAATCACATACTTCTCATAAGTGTTCTCGACAGAAAGGAAGTATGTTTGGAAGACCGGGGGCCTTGAATGGGAAGTTATCTCTCAAAGTGACAGGGGGTTCCTAGAGCGCCCATTTGAAGAGAAAGAGGTGACGGATGCGGTTTTCAATTGTGATGGATCGAAAACTACAGGCCATATTGGTTTTCCTTAACATTCTATCAGATAGCGTGGGATGTGGTAAATGAGGATGTGATGAAGGTGATATGGGAGTTCTTTCATAATGGTGTGATTAACAATAAGGCAAACGAAACATATATATGTCCAATTCCTAAGAAATATAATTCTCAATGTTTGAAAGACTACAAGCCTATAAGTCTTGTTACCGGTTTGTATAAGATAATATTTATGACCCCGTCAATTAGGCTTAAGTCTGTGCTACACAAAACAGTGGATGGAACTTAGTCAACATTTATACAGGAGAGACAAATTTTAGATGCAATACTAGTAACCAATGAAGCCATTGAAGATTATAGGGTTGTGGTAAAGCAGCGGTTGTGTCACACCCTAGTACACAGCACACCGCAGTGTCTAGTACCCCTGGATGTGATGAGTATGCATACCCCAGCCACTATATACCACATAATATTGTCACATCCCAGTACACAGCACACCGTAGCGTCTAGTACCCCCGTGATCATTTGTCCATACTATTCACTATTCATGAATAGTGTACTGGGTACTAGACACTGCGGTGTGCTGTGTACTAGGGTGTGACAAAAAGGCCTTATGTAACGCCCCTACGTAGACTGACGTCATGACCGACACAATGTATTATACACTGTACATATCCATATACAATATACAATACACTGTCAGCCTCAACGAACATTCACAATAATTCCCACAATTTCCAAATTTTTGACTACACCTCCCCATAAAATGGACGTTTCACTTTTGTTTTTCCTGAGATATCACAAATCAAATCCAATATAGATATATATATATATATATCATTTCATTCATTCACACATCAAATTTGCATTTCATCATCCAATATATTAAGCTATATATATGCTCACACATCCCATCTAGATGATAATACATATATATATATATATATAATGTGTGATAAGTATACATATCAAAATAACAAAAATATAATTTATTTCCTCCAAGCATACATACACATATCAGATGAAGGCTCACGTGATTATCACTCACGGATTTTTTCCTTTTTCCTTCGACTCAATACCTGAAATATTGGAGGAAATGGGGTGAGCAAACAACAGCTCAGTGAATATAGTTCTTGACATGACAATCGCATGCATTTTAGGAAACATGACATATCAAATCCATTTAAAACATTTCAAAGGCACATATGCACCATTCATCAAAATAATATACGTGCACACAATATATAGTTGATGCTCATTCATAAATATTTTACCATCTCCCTCTCATTACCCAATTCACAGTCATTTCAAGGATCGCAACTGTAACACCCTGTACTTTTAATCAATATATTTGGTTGATTTATACGTATACTGAAAAGTATAATACACGTATAAATACCTTTAAAGTCATGTGTACATGTGACAAATGAGTGGGCATATATAGCTTAATATATTGGATTATGAAATGAAAATGTGATGTGTGAATGAATGGAATGATTATAGATATCTATGTTGGATTTGATTTGTGGTATATTAGGAAAAAAAATTTTGTAAATATTGGGAATGTTTGTGAATGTCCGTTGAGGCTGACAGTGTATTGTATACTGTATATGAGTATGTATAGTGTATAGTACACTGTGCCGGTCATGACGTCAGCCTACGTTAGGGGCGTCGTGACAGCAACCCTTGTTAGGACAGACCTACTGACAATGAGGACTCGCAAAACCTCATCCGGATATAATTCCTAACGAAATGACATTATTATAAGCTCCAATTTCTAAAATCAGTTTGCATGATCATTAAAACTCAATGCATTACATAAACATGCATACAATCAACCAGTTTATATGTGTACAATGCCATACAAGAACCAAATCAAGAAAACTATACTCACAGTGGTTCCACGGGGTTTCTTAGTCAATCTAGCAACAATAAACGTCTATCATAATTGCTTCCTCAAGAGCATTTATCCATGCACTTGAGCTCTCAATTTAAACACTGAAATGAACCATAGATTATCATGAGAATCACAATTTCAACTCACCAAAACACTAGGACTACACTCAAATTTTCTAGCTGGGTCAGCAGCTAAGATGAAGTTATTTCACCATGAAAATACATATGAAAACATATGTCATATCCACAAATCATGTTCTTAGCATCGAAACGTCCGAAATTCAATTATCTACGATTCTATGATCTCAAACCGGAGTTTCATTGGATTCTAATTCCATTTTATTCACTGGATATGATCATAGTATTATTCACGTAACTGTTCACGTCGTCACTATTCATTGGAAACATGTAAATTATACTAAAATTGTCAAACGGTCTCCAAAAATCATGAACTTAGCATCGATGGACTCGCAACAGTCCATTATACCATTCTATAGCCTTAAACTGGCGTTTCATCGGGTTTATGATTCAACAGGTCTCCAATATACACTCTAACTTCCAATAGCCATAAAAGTTCCAAATGAACAACTAAATGAAATCTAACCACATATTCGAGGCTTTTATAGTCTAGGAAGTGTTTTCCAACCTTCTTAGCGGATTTTCATTCACGTTAGGTCAAAACTCCAATTTTTGAAAACGCCGTAAAACGGCTCCCACAGCAAAAATTACTACGCTAGAAAGGTTACATCTAGCTTAGATATCAATTTTACGAAGAAATAAAGTGAAAATCACTTACCGCAGGTCCTGATTTCGCGCGAATCCCGCGTTTCCCCTTTTTCTTCTTCTCCTTCTTCTCTCTGCTCGTTCTTTCCTTTTTGTTCGTTTTCTCTCTGCTTCTTGCAACTTCTTTTCATTTCTTTTTTTATTTTTTATTTTGTTTTCATGCTAGTACTGTTCACGGTACTGTTCGGTGAACAGTACACGCAAATGAACAGTAATGTATTTTAATTTATTTTTTCTTACTTCATTCCTCTTATTCTTCTTCTATACACTCAATCCACATGAGACATACACGTGTCGTAAATCAATTTCTATTTAAAATCACATTCCAAACTGACTTTTGACATTGTCAAGTTCATTTGACACATGTACACATGGCTTAAAATGTACTTATACGTGTATTATATATCTCGATATACGCGTACTTCAATGTATATATTTAATTAAAATTTACAGGGTGTTACAGGTTGTATTTAAAATTGACTTTGTCAAAGCTTACGACACGGTTGATTGAATATTCCTTAAGCATGTGCTGCAGCAGAAAGGCTTTGACGAGAGATGGATTAGATGAATCATGGGATGTGTGAGCTTTGTCACCTACTCTGTGGTGATTAACGAAAGGCTAAGGGGGAAGTTCGAGACAGGAAGGGGTCTTCGCCAAGCTGACCTTCTATTTCCAATCCTATTTACTTTAGTTGGAGACGAATTGGGGAGATTAATGTCCCGTGCGAGACAATTTGACATTGTGAAAGGTTTCCAAGTTAGAAAGGATAATATAGAAGTTTCTCATCTGTCGTATGTTGATGCCACATTATTTCTATTGCATGGGGAATATGACAATGTGGGCAACGCTTTGAAAATTCTACAGTGTTATAGTGTTTTAAGGTGAATATGGCTAAATGCTAACTGATAGGGATTAACATGGACCCAGAGGTGATCTTGAGACTAACCGATATGGCGGGGTGTTCAGTTGGAGTCTGACCATTAAAATACCTGGGTCTACCATTGGGAGAAAGTCCTAAGTCTAAAGTATTTTGAGAACCAAGTATTTCTACCATCTCACGAAGACTAGAGGGATGAAAGCATTGTTTTTTTTTTTTTATCAAAAGGGGGGAGATTAGCCTTGGTAAGGTCCGTGTTATAAGTTATTCCATCATACTAATTTCTTTCCATCTTCAAGATCCCAAATAGAGTGGCTAGGGATATTGAGAAGAAGATTGGGACTTTCTTTCGTGGGAAATGGGTGTCAAGAAATGAAAAGCTTGGTTAAATGAGAGATATTGCAAAAACCATGGGAAAAAGGGGACTTGGTATTGGGAATGTTGCTAAGAAAAACGTGGCTTTTATGTGGGAAGTGGTTTTGGAGGATCTTAATGAATAAGACTCTCTTTGGGCACAAGTGATAGTTAGCAGATATGACAGAGTATCATACTTTGTACAAAGAGTTGGGTTGAGAAGTGCTGGAAGGTTTTCATCCAGAGGGTCGTGGAAGTTTATTGCTTTTCTGGCACCAATTGTGCTTGAACATGTTCGTCAAATAGTTGGCAACGGGGAGACCTTTCGCTTCTGGGAGGACAAATGGTTGGGAAATTGTGCTCTGGCAATGACATTTCCAAACTTGTATAGACCATCCATTATTCACAACCAACCTATTTCTTCCTTCATTAGTCCCTTCCAGGTTTCACGCTTTAACTTCTAGGGAATAGGATGAGATAATCGACCACTTAGCTAGATTAGAACAATAACGTTTTTCAAACACCCCGGATCATTTCCATTGGACCCTTGAACCAAATGCCATATTCTCGTGTAAATCTCTTGTTGATGCCTTACATTTTTCATCTACAACAGATTCATTCTCAATTCTCATTATCGACATCCATATGGAAAACACAAATTCCATCGAAAGTTAAAGTGTTTAGTTGGTTATTGACTCATAGGAGAACAAATACATTGGACTTATTATGGAGGTGACTTCCTAACATGTATTTGTCCCACAGCGCTGTGTACTGTGCTTTTAGGCTGAAGAGAATCCAAATCACATATTCTTGCATTGCCCTGTGGCGAGGAGGATTTGGGAGAAATGGTATAGTTTTACGGGGGGAGATTATCTTCTCCAAATAGCATTGAGGATAACGTGTCTCTGCTCATGGTACTATCATATCTAGCACGATTAAAGAGGTGGCTCTCATTGCTTCATTTGCCACCCTTTGGCATATTTGGCTCGAAAGAAATAACAAAATATTCAATGATAGAGTAAGGAGCTGACTGAACTACGGGAGGACATTAAGTTCGCAACCAATTCTTGGGTTCATGCGGCCGCATTAGTTCAAGACCCCTCACTTTCAGATTGGGTGTTAGATTGGGACAATTATTTGCATCATGTTTAAAGGATGGTTGTTTGACTTGGGATGTAATTTGTGATATAAACTCTATGATTAAGTTTTGTTAGTGACGCTACACTTCTGGTGCTCTTTGGTGGTTGTGGCTCATATTGTTATAATAAAATCAATATTTGTTTCTGCTAAAAAAAAAAAAAAAACTATGAAGCACCCTTTCAACATTTTGAAGCCCTGTGCTAAGAAACACGACTTTGGCTCATAAAGAGCTCAACTTTGACTACAAGAATAGCTTGGAACAATTCTTTTGATCTCTTGATGGATGAGCTTTTAAACACGTTGACTTGAGCTTAAACTAAGAAATCTCAAATACAACATCAAGAATAGCTAGTAGTGTTTTTTTTTTTTTTAATCTCTTCATGGAAGTACTCTAGACAATAAAACTTGAGCATGTTGAGACATGATTAGAAATACCTCTATTAGGACCCGCACAAACAAAGAGAGTGTGGTATCACAATGAGCACTAGTCAAGTCGTAATCTAATACCTTTGAACACCTAAGTCAGAATTGACCTCTCTTTAAATCAAAGGTAAAGATTGGTGGTTATTGCTGTTGATGTGATTATTTGCTAAGTAAGGATGAAAATTATAGATTGAGCTTAGAGTTTAACTCCAGGTCCCTAAAACAATTTTGTTCTGTTCCGTATTAGTGCATTGATAGCCCCATTTATTGACCTCTTATGCTAAATTCTTTGTACTCATTTCTCTTAATATGTGGGATTTTCAAATATTGTGTAACAACTTTTACCTTAACAAATCTATTAAATTTATTATTATTATTATTATTATTATTATTTAAAATTTGAAATTTGAAATTTGCCAAAAGGTATTTAACATAAAATGAAAAAATTGAGTTTGATTGTCAAAACCTTCCCGACTTTTTTTTTCTCTCAACCCCTTATTTCCTCGTCTAAAACTTTTCACATAGAAAGGTGAGAAAATATAATTTTATCGTAATTTTCTTTTTTAACATTACTGATAAAATTCATGTTTTATATTCAATGAAACCTCTTATTTTTTATTTTCTTTACATCACCAAAAAATATTTTTTTATACACAACCAAACAACCATAAATTTATTTTAAAAAAACTTACTTAAAAAAATTATTTATTAAGAAAACTTCGAGCGTATTTGGTTCAACATTTAAAAACAGTTTTTCAAAACACACTTTTAAAAAACTATTTTTTAAGTACTTTTTCTTAAAAATAAGGAAAATAATAAAAAAATATTTTCTTATGTTTTTTTTCACAAATCTTAAAGATGCATTTAAAAACTGTTTTCAAAAATAACCTAACCAAAAAAGTTTTCATGACATGTTTGTTTCAAAAACAAAAAAACTACATTTAAATTCTATACCAAATATAGCCTACATTTAAAAAAAAAAAAGAAGGTTCGACACCCCCTTTCCAAATCCAGGGTGGAACAGGGCGCGTGTCATGTTCCCCAGTTTTTGCCACGAGGCGGCTTTCGGACCCTCTACTTTGTTTTTGATTTGGCAATCGAACTCCTTTGGTTCGAAAGCTTTCCTTCCCGGTTGTTTCGTGCTCTCCACGCTTCCAAATGTAATATGGAGAAATATCTAACGGTTCAAAACCCATCCGAACCGACCGAACCAAAACACGCGGGGAAAATAGTGGCACCTATTATAAAGCCACATTTTGTATGCTCATTATAAGGTCCGCGTGTAAAGAGGAGAAAAGTCTCGAAAGTTTGTTTTTGTGCTTCGGAAAAAACCCTAAAAGCTTCGTTCTCCGAAGAACAGCGGAGGTTCGGAAGATCTAATGGCGTCTTTCAGCGAGGCTCCACCGGGTAATGAGAAGGCAGGAGAGAAGATCTTCAAGACGAAGTGCGCTCAGTGCCACACCGTCGAAAAAGGAGCCGGTCACAAGCAAGGTTTGTTCATCCGATCCGACGGGATTGTTGTTTCGTTGTTTTTTTTTGGTTTCTGATTTGAATGGTTCTGTTGAGTTTGATGCGGATTTCTTCATGTTTGGTTTGATTTGATCCGGTGTTGTCGTCGATCTAGATCTTTTGAGAAGAAAGGATTGTGTGTGTGTGTGTGCAAGAACGGTGTGGTCTGTTTTTTAAGGAAAAACGAGTGCAATATTACGTGTTTTGTTCTGAATGAGTTATATATAATATATATATACATATTTGTTTCTTTCTTTTTTTTTTCTTTTCTTGTGGTAGATATCATTTGTCTGATGTAAATGCATATGCATAAAGATCTATACGTTTCTTGTGTGGATGTTAATTGATACAATACCATGTGTATCTATCCGTTTCTAATTGATACAATACCATGTGTTTGCCATCATTGTTCCCGTTAAGTGATTATCGGTCGTGTAATATGAGAATTGGTGTTAAATGCCTTGTCTTTCATGTTTGGTGCAATTTTGTCTTGTGATACTTGGAAGTTTGGTTTATTTTACCGGAAGATCTGTAGAGAGTTAGTGCCAAAAATTGAGCTTATGCAATCAACATGGTTGGGAGGCATACACAATTATTATTGGGTTTGATTGTTAATATTGTCATTTTTGTTCCGAGGTTTTTCCTTGCTGATGAGAAGTTTGAAAATTGATGATTAGTTTTTATGTCACCATTAATTTGCATGACAACCGATCAGACCATCCTAGCTGAACTTGCTGTCAATGATGTGACGGAGCATATTTGCATCATGCTTTATTCTTTTCTGGAAATATCTTCTCCTAAGTTTTGATTTGGTTTATTTAGTCTTTGAGTCAGAGTTCATTTACCAATTACATCGAATCCGAAACCTTGTTTTGCATTCTTTGAGTTAAAGGGGTTCAAACTATCAATTTGTGTGCTTTACAGTTCATGTACTCGGTTTTTCAGTAATATTTACCAAAAGTATGAATTCTGCAGGACCAAATCTCAATGGTCTCTTTGGAAGACAATCAGGCACTACAGCTGGTTATTCATACTCTACTGCTAACAAGAACATGGCTGTAAACTGGGAAGAGAAAACATTGTATGATTACTTGCTTAATCCCAAGAAGGTATCGTTGCTAACTTTTCGAAATGTATAATTCATTTGAAGGGTGTTCCACATAATGGCTAGGCTCTTAGGTAACACATGAGCGTGCACGCTGCAGGTTTATTTATTAATTATTTTGAGTTTCATGGTTAATGCACAGAAGGAATTAACTAGACAATCCTATATAAATTATTCATTGGCTTGAGATGTGAACTCATGCCTCATGGGTACACAACTTGATAGATTCTATAATTTAATTCATAGTACATTGAATGTTATAATTGAAAAAATATAAATGGAAAGAATCTTCTAGTGACAGAAAAAAAAACTTAGGTTGTCTAGAGTTGAGGTCCTATACCTCCTCGTTCTGTTGTTCCATTTTTTTGTCTGTGTTGATATTGTTATTTCTCGTAGATTTCTTAAGTTGTTTAATTCATCTTATTTTTTTTTGGCGAGGATGAACATGTATTTGAAAGTTATTTGTTTTGGGCCACTCTAATAGCAAGTGAATCATTCTTTTCATTGGAAAGTGAGTCAACTTTCAAATGTGGTTTTTCTTCATAGTGAACCAACTTTACATTAAGGGTTTGAGATTGAAAAAAATCAAGAAATTAGGGATTTGATCTTTTGTTTAGTATGGAATCATTTGAAGAATTCAATACAATTTACAAGAGACTACTACGACATGGAATTAAATGGATTTTAGAGAAGAGTAGAAAGGGACAAAGGGTGTCTTATCATGGCAAGGAATGGGAGCGTATATAATTTGTGATGGCTAAAATTGATTTGGGGATTTTGGGAAGTTCTTTTTGGTTCTGAAGTTGCGGTTCCCACCTCAATCCATGAATGCTTGTCTCTTGATCATTTACCACATTGCTCTAGTAGAAGTAAAGAAATTTGGAAAATTACTTCCTTCGCCACATTATGGCCGCTCTGGTTAGAGAGGAATAGAAGGGTGTTTTTGGGGCAATCTTTGGACTGTTTTGGTATTTGGGAGGAAGCTAAGTGACTTGCTTGCAATTGGGTTGCCTGTTCTAAACTGAGTGGGGGTTTCTCAATTTCAGAATGGTGTAGAAGCTGGGGTAGTTGTTTGTAGTGTGTGGCGTTGGTTCTCTGGTTTGGTTGGGGTTCTTAGCTTTTTCCTTTTGTCTTTTTTGCTCTTGCTTGTTGCCTGTGCATTTTTTATGCTCTGTCTCTTGTTTTATGTTTTGTGCTTAAAAAAATTCCTGTTTCTTCTCACAAAAAAAAAAAAACTGATTGGATGGATCCACTTAGTTCCTTTATCCTGTTGACAGGCTAGATTGGAAAATATCATAGGATTTCTTAGATTCCTAGGTCTTGAGCTCGAGTAGTTTTTGAATCTCACTAGCTTAGTTACTTGCTGTGATGCGCCTGCATACCTGTTCAATTCTTTTTCTTAATCTTTCTGCATGCTATAATTCATCACGACCAATGCTATCAAGGCATGCGCTGCAGGGCGCATCTATTGTGCTTCAATACTTGATAGGCAGGGTACTTTAACTTAAGAGTGCACTTTAATGCGCCGCCTCACTTTTTTGCTCCTCATATTTTTGAAAAAAAATATTTAATCATGAAATAAGTATAGTGTTATATACTTTTTTCTCTCTTCTTTGAATAAGTATACATGATAAATAATATAGAACATAAAACATTAAATGAAACTTGTTTTTCGATTTACAACAACAATTGTCACACCCTGGGTTGCACAGCGTGCCCCCTACCCAGGTGTGGGCGCACCCTCTCGGGGCGAACGCCTAGCCATTATGGATCCATAATATTGTCCTAGTGGCTACTCAGAATGCGAAATTAGACTCCTTAAGGGAGGTCTCGAGTTCGATTCTGGGGGAGGCCCTTTACTATTCATGAGTGAATAGTAGGAATAAATAATAGTTTCGATGTAGACCAGCTGCGGTTGGGTTGCTACATGGCGATAGGACAATATTATGGATCCATAATAGCTAGGCGTTCGCCCCGAGGGGGTGCGCCCACACCTGGGTAGGGGGCACGTTGTGCAACCCAGGGTGTGACAAAAAGGCCTTATGTATACGTCACGCCTGGGTTGCACAGCGTGCCCCCTACCCAGGTGTGGCGCACCCCCTCGGGGCGAACGCCTAGCCATTATGGATCCATAATATTGTCCCATCCCGGTATAGCCACTGCCACACAAGGACGTCTCTTGTACACGAGATCATTTGTCCGACACTATTTATAAATAGTACAGGGCCTCCCTAGGAATCAAACTCGAGACCTCCCTTAAGGATTTTGATTTCGCATTCCTAGTAACCACTGAACCGATAATGGCTAGGCGTTCGCCCCGAGGGGGTGTGCCCACACCTGGGTAGGGGGTACGCTGTGCAACCCAGGGTGTGACAACAATAATATGTTGTTACAAAGGCGTTACAATTGCTACTTGTTCTTTCTTACTTTTGTATTTTTTTTTCTTCAATTAAATTTAAATATCAAAAGAAATAAACATAATATTAATAACAACTATGAAATAGAAACATTAGTGCTATTATGAACATTATGATGTATGATTGGAAAATTTTAAAAAATTATTGATTTTTATCTTTATTGACTTCTTTTACCAAAAAATAATATATAATTAAGTTTTAAGAATCTTGCACCTCATTTTACTCAGGTGTGTGTCTCGCCTTGTGCCTTAGGCTAAAGGGCCCCTCATCGCCTTAAGCGCATTGTGCCTTTAATTACCTTGACCATCACAAACACATTCAATTCAAAGTTTTCTTTGCTTCGGTAGAAAATTGTTACAATGAAACTTGTCTAAGTAGTCTTGAAGAGAATAAACAATTTAAGAGTTTCTTCTTACAGAAGTATGTGATGATTCCATCTTGAAAGAAGATGAAGAATTGTCAATGGTTCCCTTATTTGACATGAAAACTATCTTGAAGTTAATTGTGGTGCAAAAATAAGTATTCATATATTATAATTCTGAAGTTAACTTATGCTGACTAAAATTGCTCAAACATTTTCTTGATTATCTATCTAACAATAGAGGGGAGAGAAGGAGATCTAATTATGACTTATGAGTTTCATGGTTGTTAGAATCCCGACTTGAATGTATGAATTTTACGATTCATGATTTGATTCAAACAAAATTAATAGGAATTCTCAACATGGATTTTGATGCGCCTTTGAATCTTATAGTAAATCACTAAATAAATAGTAGAATCTTACAATACTCGATTTGAGTTTTATGGTTCAAGCGGTTCATGAAAAACTCACTAAAAGTGACAATATTTATTTTGTAGATCATTAAGTTAAAATATCGAGGAGTAACTTTAAAATATCGGGCAATAACTTTAAAGCTTAGGCCACTCTAAAAATTATGCAACTACTCATATTGATTTGAATCTTGATTTGATTCACCTAACTCCCAAATGCTTCACTTGCAATAACTATGACGGCGGGAACAATTGTAGCTTGTTGGCATTCATCTAAGGAGAGGAAGTATTGTTTTAGGGATGTTCGTTTTTTTTTTCTCGTTGAATGGAAATTCTTTTTATGCCCGATGGAGGTTGTGGATTTAAAGCTAAGTTATTGTAAACTTAAATTTTCTTGTTGAGGTTAAGTTTTTTTTTAGAAATAATATTGTTAAACAATGTTTAGTCCAATTGAGAGCTTAAAAAAGAACTTTTGCAAGCTTTTTAGTCACTGTGTCCCATGGTTTGTGTATGCCATGGATTTGGGTAACTGTTTGTTTTGGACGCAATGTCATATTGGACTTCTTTAGCAAAGCTACCTTATGTGTTGGTCTTTCTTTTCCTGAGTTTTTCAATGTGATCTAGCATCAAACTAGTTTTTTTTTTTTGTAATATATCAGTGGTTTTCTTCTTTCTTCTGGATGTAAAGTAGTAGCCCTTCCCTATAAAGGCTTTGCTACTAAATAATGTACATAGGACATTTTCAAGTGCAAATTGTGCACAATAATGGGCACATGTTACCATCTCTTGTTGACCACTAACTGTTGTATTCTTCTTTGAACCTCTATGCAGTATATCCCTGGAACAAAGATGGTTTTCCCAGGTCTGAAGAAGCCACAGGAGCGTGCTGATCTCATTGCCTATCTGAAGCAGGCCACTTCATCTTAATCATTCCATTCTCTAGCCTCTAAAAGATCTCTAAAAAAAATTCTTGCGGCCAATAGGTGTTGTGGTGAAGAGCCAGATGTAAGCAACTATTTTTTGAAATAAAAATACGATCTGTAATGTAATCTCATTGCAGGCTGATATGAACAGAATCTCTTTTAAATTGGGTTTCTTGAGTTGGAAAAAGGGGCACTAGAACATTGAATATTATTCAAGTGTTGTGTTTTAGACAGTTTTTTTCTCATTGGTGCGGGGGGCATTAACCCCCTAATCACATCTTGATTTTGCACTTTGAATCAGGTTCTTCTCATTTGTTTCTTATAAATCTGCCTATTGTACTGTGTTTGCTCTATATTATTATTTATTTTTTGTGGCAGCTGCTGGGAGATGAGGAAATAAAAGTTTTCTTTTCTTTTGTTTAATAATTGTCTAATCTAGCTTGCCAGATTTATCTTTTGTGCTTAGCATAATTATAGGTTGTACGTGGATTGGTGAAATGTTCCAAAGGCATGGATTAGGGGAAGAAGATGCGTAGTACCCGACATTGGCGTTCAACACTGTTGGATGTACATGTATTACATACATTCAACGGTACTTCAATATATCTTCATTACCACTTTTAGGGTTCGGGAAATAGATTAAAATTATGTTTATAAGATTGAATTGACTTCAATATATCTTCATTACCACTTTTAGGGTTCGGGAAATAGATTAAAATTATGTTTATAAGATTGAATTGAAAATGATACGATAAAATAAACAAAATAAAGTAATGTTTGGCATTAAAATAAAAAATAATTAAATATTTTTTTAAATTTAATTTAAAAAAAATTACATTAAACCTAAGAAAAAAAACTTACAAAATTTTGGTTTTAAATTTTTTTTTTTTTTAAAAAGATAGAAGGAAAAGAAGAAGGTGGAATAAAAAAAATAGATAAAATTATTTTTAGAGTGAAATTTATTTGGTAAGGAGAAAAAGAAAATTATATTAAAGTTTTTAAAAAATAAATTTACAAAATTTTGGTTTTATGTTTTTTATTTTCTTTTTAAGAAGAAAGATGTAAGAAGAAGAAAAAGAAATGGAAAAGAATTTTGATAATGACGACTAAAAGTCACTCATATCTCTTTATGGTTTTCCAAATAAAAATGGGATTTCTACAAACTTAGAAGAAAGAAAATTGTCAGAACTGAAAAATCGTTGTGAATGAGTTTTCTATCATGCTTTTCCAAATATTTCCCTAATGCTCCCAACCTAATTACTCTCTTATTCCATAATATTTTTTTATCTTAACAATATAAATTTGGCACCACGTGTCTCATTTAAGCATATTCCATTCTTGTTGTAACAGCACTTTCACGTACGGATGAAAGGAACCAATTCAACCCGAAATGGTCGAATCATTTTAACGGTGACCCACCAAATTGGGTCGGGTCGGGTTACGGCTCTCACAAAAAAGTTGGGTTTAACCCGACCCACTCCCACACCAGCCTCTTAAAAAATCTGTCCCGTCCCCCACCTCCTCGTTTCTCGTGGGATCAGCGCCCCATCCCCCATCTCCATCTCCATCTCCATCTCCCTCTCCCTCTCTCCTTCTTTCCCTCTCTGTAACTCCCTCTTTACCCTCTCTTCTATTCTTTGCTCTTTCTTCACTTCTTCTCCTTTTCTCTCTTTCCCTTTTCTTCTTCTTTCTCTCTTTTCTACTTCTTCTTTTTTCTCTCTTCCTCTTCATCATCTCCCTCTTTCTCAGTTTCTCTGCAATCGCCCCTCTTTCTCAGTTTTCGGCAATCACAACGTTTTTTTTTCTTCTTTTCATAATTGCGCAAAGAAAATAAAAATAATGGCCCCAACCCCCACCGACCCCACCTCACGTCGATCGGGTTGCTCAAAAAAAAAAAACAAGAGAGGTCGGGTAGGGTCAGGGGTCGAAACCCGACCCGAGCTCGTCTCGCGCGTGCGATTCACCGTATCAATACGATATATATATAGCACGTGGAAGACGGTAATCTCTCCTAGTTTCTCCACGTGCTCATATCTCCTCGTTCCGCCATTTGCGTCACGCGACAACCCTTCCTAGCTTCCAAATTTACCGAACACCAGAAATTAATTAATTATTTATATTTTATTTTTCACATGTATGACTTCTTTTTAATTTGTTTAAACATCTTTCCTAAAGTTCCATCCACCAGAAAAAATTTATTTTCTAATAATATATTTCTCTTCTGAGAATTTTATTTTTTTTTCTCATTTTATAAGTCTTGAAAACAGTCATTTTAGGACCATCAACCAAAATGTTGCAAATACAAGAGCCTTTACCAACGAATAATATGGTCAAGTGGTTAAAGCTTGTTCTCATAATTCATAAAGAATGATTTTATTGTCATAAATTGGTATAGAAATTGGGGTTTACGCATAATGTAATTCATTTTTTAAAGGATAATTACCTTAAAGAACAACTCTACTATATATTTTGCAATCTAACTTTACATATAATATTTTTTTTAGAAGAAATAGCCTATCCTAAACCCATGTGTCCCTCCCATGTGGTATCAGATTTTTTCGAAACTCGCTAATTCCCATACTAACAGACTAGCAAGATGGTCCATCAAGGACTCGCTTGGTCAATACCATGCCAAAGTTGCGCCTAGAACTCAAGACTGTTAAGAAAATGAAGCATCCATCTAGACTAACGTGTTGTTGACAACTTTAGATATAATCAATACAATACTTTTTGTTTCTACTCTAAAAGAGAAATAAACTCGAGCCTCATTGTCATTTGAGAAAGACGTGGCCTTTGCTAAAAAAAAAAATTCTTTACATTATAGACTATGTGTGGAGAACATCGATACATACATTAAAAGATGCCACTATTTCTCCTCATAAGGGCAAGTCCTTGGCGTTAGTCGGTATGCCCTCACCCGATACCCAAATTACTAGGGATAAAATCGAGTCGGGCTGGATCGAGTTTTTGCCTCCTAACCCACCTGACCTGATGAGGTTGGGTGGTAATGGGTTAGACTCGATGACACTCGACTTAAGGTCAGATCGGGTTGGTCGAGCCCATTAAATAGCTCAATTTTTTTTTAAGCTTAATAACTACTATTTAAACTTATATTAATAATAAAATATGTTGGATTATCGTGTATCCAACTTATTAAAGTACTATTTAAGCTTTAAAAGATGATATTTATCTTTTTTTGGAAGAATTCATATATATGTACAAACTAAGCTACTCTTAAACTTACTTATGAGAATGAAGATGAATAGGGAGTTAATGAGCTTTTATAGAGAATGAAAGTCTCTCATTCTTTCCAACAAGCAATGTGAGATTAAAATAAAAACTTTTATCTTTTAGTCTCAAACACTCATCTTATCCTATTATTCTTACCATCTAACCTGAACAACTCAAGAAAATTAGTTGAGGGTTATGAACCTTCTTAATTAGAAGCCTTGTATGTAATAATTTTTTAATATTTTTATTATATATATATATATAAATTTTAAGATGTCGGGTCAGGTTGCTCAAAAATTAACTCGACCAACCCAACATATCAATCAAACTCGACCCAACCGGATTCGAAATGATCAAATTTGGTCGGATCGGTCACACCCTACAAGTTACCCAAAAATAAAAATAAAAAAATACTATGGCTCTAGAGAATAGGAGACTTGCTCCGTAGCAAGACAACAAAAAAGAAAAGAAAAAGGAAAGGTTAACACGTGGTGCAACGAGAGGCGGGATTGAGTTACCTTATCCAACCCATGGAACAGAGTGTCTGAATAATGGAACGTAAAAATAAATAAATAATAATAATAAAAAAAGAAAACGGAAAAATCAGGCACGTGCGAGTGTAGTTGTAAACATTTATATTCTCTCGTTCAAGAGAACGAGGGACGAACATGAAACAGAGAGAGAAGGGGAAGGAAAGAAAGAAAGAAAGCTTCTTTCTTCGCTCGGAAAACAACACGACTTGTTCTCGCATTTCTATCTCCATCAGTTTTCTGAGCCAACAAGAGCGAATTTCACCACTTTCCTTACTTGAATCGTGTTCCTACACTTCTCTGTTCGATCTTCCACCTTTCTTATCGATTCAGGCTCTCACCGAGCTTTCGTTTGAATCTTTTGGCGGCGAAATCGGTGGAAGTTTCTGCAAGTAACGAAGAAGCTTGAGTTTTTTATAATTTTAATGTTTATTTTCTCGGGTTCTGATGAATATATGTTTGTTTAAGGTTGGATTCTTGTGTTGATATTGGAATGCTGGTTTGAATCGCGGAACTTCGTTTTTTTCGTATGTTCTTTCTAGTTTTGACGGGATTTCTAGGGTTTTGGATTCTTGCGATGTTCTTGGACTGCGATATTTAGTTATTTAGAAGCTTCAAGTGTTATAGGTTGGATGTGATAATGAATGAGTTGATTTCGTATGGTAGTTGGAACTTCTGTGACGGAAAGCTTGAAAACTATTTGGACAAATGAATTTTGGTGTTTAGAGAGAGATTTTCTGGCGTGGGAGGAGTGTTCTTTCAATCTCTTCATCTGTAGTCCGGAGTGTAATTCTCCATTTGAATAAATAGATCATTAGTAAACGGAGGTCCAGCATTGGGTGAATTGTATTGACGTATTGTTTCTGAAAAGTTTGCCATTACTTTTCTTGTAGAATCTTTGTTTTCTATGCGGTGCATTTGCTTATTTAAGCTGTGATTGATTGAGTACTTAATTTTTTAAGTTGTTTTTTTTATATAATTTTGCATATTTCTAATCAAATTATTGGTTCTGCAGGAAGTGATTTTCCTAAACAAGCAAAGATAGGAAACAAAGTTACCTGAATCCAACTTATTTTCATTTACTTAGCATTTGTTATCTTCCCTTGCAAGTGGTTGGTGGAAGACTGAGTTGTGATGCCTCTTTTTAAAAGAAAGCCTTTTAGCTTGGTGGAGCCACCTCAAGGCTTGGAACCCCACGAGCTTGTTTACCAAGTTCGTTTCACAAAAGAGATGTTTAGGGATTATAAGTATCCTTTTATTTTTCAGCCAACTTTATCAAGGATGTTGCTACTTGTGCCTTCTTTTAGCATTATCTATCTCTACAGTTGTTATTAGCTTGTAATGATCATTTTGAGAGATGAATTCTAATGAGATTACAAGTTATTTTACTGTTTCTGATCCCATATGTGTGCTGGATTCTCTTTGAGGTCTTTCCTTAACCTAAATCAGGGAATATTTAAACCGAATAAATCTTTACCGTCATAGAGTCTGGACATGTAAAATTACTGGGAAAACAAACTTAACGTATGAAGAAGCTTTGGTTTCGGAGCAACGTGCAACCGAGAAGGTTCAACAGTTTCCTGAAGAACTAGTGGTCCCTGTACTGCATATGATCCAATTTAGTGAGTACTCGGCACCCTGAAGACTTCAAGCATATTCTTAACTGATTTACATGTTTGAACTCTGAATCTGTCACATTTTCATTATGTTAATAGTTTGTTTCTGAACTATACAAACATTACAAGAGTATGATAATTAGCACATATAGATTTATTGTTTAGCTTTTATATGCTAATCTTTGCAAGTGAACATATGAGAATATACATGGAATAGATTACAGAATGGAGATGATTTGGTACATCCTCCTGTGTTGTTTGATTAGGATATGGAAAATACTTTTGGTGAATATGGAACAGAGTACATCCTCCTTTTGTTTTATTTGGTTGGTATCTGGGAGAAATTTCAAAATGGTATTACATCTTTGGAGAATCTGCAGTTTCATGTATTGCTTGATTAACTTGTGCTCTCTTGTTTTTTTTGTAGTCAAAGTTGTTAATAATACAAAATAAGTAGTGACCCTTTTTCATTTGTGTGGTTATAGGAGAAGTTACTCCATGATACTTTCAATTTTAACTAAAAAAAAACCAACCAGACTCGTCCCCAGGTTGAGAGGTGGGTCACAATGGACACTCTTAATACACCAAGGCTTTTAGAGCAAGAAACTGCCTCCCTTTCACTATTTAAAGTTACTGGGGACAAGACTTAGTCTAGCTCTTGTTTGGCCAGTTAAATTAATTGCTAATCCAACAGAGTAATGACATGACATTTTGATTACATTTCCCAAGATGTGAGTAAGACAAGTATAGTCTAGACATAATGACATTTGTGTAATAATGTGAATATCAGGCATAATAATAATGTATGAAAACTTTATAAAAAGACATAAGACACGCAAACCTAAGTTTCACTTCCCACCTTCAAGTTGGATGCTCTAACTCCGCGCTCTTCGTTGGGCAGCAGCTTCGCACGACAAAGTAAAGAGTCTCTAAGGAGAGAGAGAGAGAGAGAGAGAGAGAGAGAGAGAGAGAGAGAGTGCCCAAGGAGGAGAGGAGAGGAGAGGAGAGAGTTGTGAGAAATGAGGGGGAGGAGGACCCTTTTTATAGGGGTCCCCCCATGCCCCAACATGGACATTTGCCCCAACGTCTGGGCACTTGCCCATTTTATTTTATTTTATTTTATTTATTTATTATTATTATTATTTTTTAAAAAACAAGGGTATTACAGTTATATAAAATCGTTTTTTTTTTTTTTTGGGTTAGTTTTGGGTGATGATATGTATCATAAAAAATTGTCAAGTTAGGCCAATGTTAGGGTTAAAACTGACCCATGAACTCTCCTAATATGATCGAAGCATCTTTTTGAAGTTGAAAGAAAAATTTTATAAGACTGCAATTAAGTCAATCATGTTTTATTGAAAAATGTTTGATAGTAAAGAAAATTCTCATTAATAAATTAAATGCAAGAGAAAAATAAGTATATTAAAGTGGATATATGTCAAAACATTAGAAGATAAAATTAAAAATGAATATATTTGAGAAATGATACTAGCGACCTTTATTGATGATAAAATGAGAGAGAACTGATAAAGATGGTTTTGATTCAAACAACAAAGACTATTGAATGTGCAAGTTAGGAAAAGTAACATATTGAGTATTAATGGTCATGATCGAGGAAGAAGACTTAAAATAACATACATAGTTATATTCAAGAAAAAGTGAATTCATGTTGCCGACTTCATTAGTTCATGTAGTTGGGAAAGGGTTTAGTCGAGTACTGCCAAATGGTTGTATGATTGTCACAAGTTGGACCAATAAAATAAATAGTGATGGTAGATGATAAGAGTTATCCGTAGGATATAAGGATTTCCTTGAACACGGTACATCATAAAATGATCATACCCATATCTCGGAGAAATGAGAGAAGTTGGATGATTTTAGTAGGATAAAAGCAGACTTCTTAATATTAAAAGGTAGTCCATAGGATATAAGGGTCGCCTTTGATGTGGTAAATCCATAAATGGTTATGCCCATATCAGAAGTTGGCAACGATGATGAAAGCAAAATTCTTTAAATTGAAAGGTAAATATGGAAAATAAAATGTTAGTGCTTGTTCAGAGGTAATCATCACTGTACAAGAGACTAGCAATTACATTTTGGTATGCATTTTATACTTGAATAGAGAATATCTTAGTCTCAAAGAATGTGAAAAATTTAATGTATTGAAATATAACATGGAATTGATTTATTTATTTATTTTTGACTCTTATGCAAGAAGATTTATGGTCTTATTCACCTTAAACAAGGGACTGGACAAACCGAACACATGTTCATTTTATGTTGAGTGGCTTTTGGACTACTTGTTTGGACCAAGTTAAACTTTTAATAATAAATTCTACTCATTTTTTCTAATTCTAAGTCCTATAGAACTAACATTATATGTTTTCATATAATTTTGAAAGATGTTGTTGATATATTCTGTAGAACTGGCACTGTATCCTTTCAGTAAATAAAATATGATTTTTTTTAATAAAAAAACTAATATCTATGTATTGGTTTGGCAGGTACACTCAATTTGATGGATCTTGTCAACTCAATTAGTAAAAAGTTACAGGAACGCTTGATGGAGGGCGCTGAATTGTTTGCAAGGAAAGAGCAATCTATCTGTTCATGCAAAATCCTAAGGATTATAAAGGATTCTGAAAAAAATCAGTATGAAGTAGAATGGATTGACAAAGATAAGAAAGTAACTGGTAGTTCCATAGTAAATGCAGATGATCTGATACGAAAGAAACTTCCTTATAGTAGAGAAGTATTGAAGTCTTTTGTCAGGGAATCTACATCTCAAAGTGCTCCATGGATCATTCATGAAAAACTTGCTAAGAAGTATAACATCTCTACTAAGCCACCTGAGGAATTAAGGGAAAAAATATACTCTCAACATCTTGGCAACAATAAGGTGAGAAGGAAAATAGTGTGTGACTTGTTACTAAAAAAATTGCTTGTTTTATTGTGGAGGTTACAGTTTATTCTTCTCATGTCCATGTTATAAGGATGTTAAAAAAGGTGGAATTGGCAAAAAGAAAAGGAAAAGATCGGAAACTGATGACTTAGAGAGCTTGTCCATGATAAAGAAACCAACTAAAGGTACACTGAAGCCTTTGTCCCGCCCCTTATCTTGTTTTTTTTTTATAGGTGACCTTTATTTAGTTACATGATCATGAGGGATTAGTGCCTCTAATATGGTCTATATAACCTATTTACATAATAATTTAATTCATCATATAGCTATAGCTTTTTTATAATTTCCTTTTTCTTTTGAAGAAAATAAAACAAATTGCAATCTTTTGATATGACATGTTAAACACAGAAATTATTATATTTCCTAGATATTTAGATTGAGCAATCTAATTTTGGTCTACAATTTTGTTTTGATATTTTGAAATCTTTTGATTTCGAAGTAAGTTCTGTTGTAAAACGGCATGAGCATTTGATCCATTCTGAGTATTTTGATTGCAAAGTTCTGGTGTCATTAAAAAGGCAAAACTTTCTTGAAGTTTTCCGTGGAGAATTTTCATTATAATCATTCTTATCTTACACCCTCTTTGAACGTGTAGAAGAGAAGAGACGAAAGGAAGAATCCATTAAATACCCAATTGACGACCTTCTGGTACAGCCTAGTGCAAATGATCCAGTTTTGGCAGATCGCCCTGCTCCATCGAGAGATTTTGGTGTTCCAATGGATTGTGTTGGGGATCTTCTGATGATTTGGGATTTTTGCTCTTCATTTAGCAGGCTGTTGCGCTTGTGGCCATTCTCTCTTGAAGATTTCGAAAATGCAATCTGCCACAAGGACAACAATGTGACACTTATTGTGGAAACACATTCTGCAGTTATTCGTTTATTGATAAAAGACAAGGGCGAGTATTTCACGGCTATACAGAACAAAAAGCGGAAAGCAAAGGTCAGAAGAAAATTTTTAAGTTAAAAAAAAAAAGATTAAGATTATCTTTGTTCTCCCAACACTGTATTGATTTCTCTGCTTCAATAGATATCTGCTTAGGTGTATTATTTTGTGGGAGTTTTTCTAATATTCCTGTCATTCAGATTACTATGATGAATTGGGCAGAATATTTATGTGACTTCTTGGAGATAGAAGACCTACCTGAATTATCCACATATATAGCAACCATAAAACGGGGCCACTATGGTCTTTTAGATATTCGTGCCAAGTTGGATATCTTCCGGGAGCTGGTTGCTCAGGCACTTACAACCAATGTTGTAAGGGAGCTGCTGGATAGGTACATTGAGCAGAGGCAGGAGCTTGCTTCCACAAAGAGGGAGGAGGCAATTGAGGAAGCTAGAAAAAGAAGGGAAGAAAAGGAGCTTAAGAAGACAGAATCTGATAAAAAGGATGCAAGAGAGGGTCAGATTCTGGAGAACGGGGGAAGCAATTTGCAGATTTCTGAGAATGGTTTTAGTGGCAAACAGAATGGAATTGTAACAGAGAAAAGAGATGATGTTATTTCATTTAAGCGGAAGAAGATTTCTGGAAACAGGTATGAAGTCCTTTTCCTTTTCTTAATCAAAATCTTGTATGTCATGTCTTTTCTTTTTCCTTTCTTCTCTTCCTTTCTTTCTCTACCCTTTTGTTTTTAATGAATCAATTTGGTATGGGCATTAAAGCAATTTGAAATAAGAAAGAAGTTTGAAGCATGCTGCATTTGATGATTCAGCAGAAAAGGCAAACATAATGATGCAACGCCAAAGGAAGAAGCAGTAGGACAGAAAATGGATGTCAAACTTAAAGCCGAGAATGTCAAGGAATCATCCAGCAATGATGAATTTAAAAAAACAATGAAGCAGCAGACGGACAAGGAAAAAGAAAATGAGGAAAAGAAAAATACAGAACAGAGGGTGCGGTTCTCTCTCTCTCTCTCTCTCTCTCTCTCTCTCTCTCTTTCTCTCTCTCTTTCCACTCTGATTTTAGTTGACATATTTGGTATGATGCAGAAAGAACATCTAGAACGGGAAATTGAGAAGCGATTTATACGTACCACCCCCTTGGGGAAAGATAAGAACTACAATAGATATTGGTTTTTCTGGCGCGATGGTAGAATTTTTATTGAGAGTTGCGACTCCAAGGAATGGAGCTATTACAGTTCCAAAGAAGAGGTATTTATATTGCACACTACATACATGTGGATATCTAAGGCCTCTTTTGTCTTTGCTATGATTCTGATTGTGTCTTTGAACAGCTCGATGCATTGATGGGCTCCCTCAATTTGAAAGGGGAGAGGGAAAGGGCTCTTAAAAGACATTTTGAAAAACACTATCAGAGGATAAGGTGTGTGATGATCCTAAACTTGTTCTTGAATCAAGGAGTGGATTTTGTTCCTTCTATCTTTTCATGTGTACATGGCTGAATACATTTGGTTAGTTTTAAGGTGGAAGTGTCTATTATGGCGGATTTACGTTGAGTTAATTTTACTTTCAGTTTGTGAATGCAATTTTTGTATCTTTTTTATCCATTTGCCATGTAGGCTTCTTTTCAACTTTGGTCAGGAATGAAGCTCTTGGTTGCTAAATCAAAACTGAGGACCAAGATACTTCTAATCGAACATGTTTTATGTACCAATATTTTCCCTTTTTTTTTCTGACATTTTATCATCTGCAAATTTCACAGTGCGGCACTACTGAAGAGATCAAAGAATATTGCTCAAAAGATTGCAATAGAAGAGGCAGTGCTCCGTAGATCAACAAGGGTTCGAGCACCACGTAGGGATAGCCCAGCCATGGCATTCTTGAAGTATGTCAACAAATGGAAGGATTAACTGATGGCTTCATTCTATAGTTGGAGATTGGAGTTGTTTCTAGTAAAGATCGATTCGGCTACTACTACTACTACTACTACCGTTTTTGGAATAGAAGGTATGAGATTTATTCGATTCTAGCTCTTACCGCCTTTTCTCTGCGATTTTGCAAAAAAATGTCTTGAGGAGCATTATTACCCATTTAAAAGAGTTTTTTCATCCAATCAAGCGGCCAGTTGTGCTGATATCTATTTCAATTCAAACAAAGTTCATGAAGTTATGTTGGATAGTTGACAAACACAAGCCCCTTGGTACAGATAAATAGTAAACTGGGAGGTGGGGGGGGGGGGGGGGGGTTTATGATGTGACGCTGCTGATGCTCTCGCTTTTGAAGTAAAAAAAAAAAATGCCCCAATTTTGTGAAAGACTTTCTTCAGCAGTTTTATATTTTGGTTCAATCTTCTTAGTTTTAGTTACCTTTTTGATTATCTTTTTTTTTTTTTTTCCTGTAATCATTTTAAACATCTGTCTTTTAAAGAGAGGTGAAGACACGCAGTTTATGAAAGATTCAACCATTTTCATGATGTTGTAATACATACATTCAATGTACCTTTTGAGTTCCTTTTCACTATTATTATAACATCTATACCCATCTAATCACTACTTTTATGTATCCTCATTTACCCTCGACTATCACTTGGTGTCGGTTTGAAATTTATGGCTTACGCTGAAAGCAGTGCTTCTTAAGCATACTACTTTCCATTATAATATGTCTCCACCTGTTGCATGTTCTTCAAATGGTTGATGGTGTAACGTAATACGAATGTGATTGGGTTACCGATAAATTTTGAAAGCGTTTCATGGTAAAACATGTTACAATGTAGGGAAGGTTTTTCCCCTTGGAATTGCGTTTGATTTTTTTTTAAACTTTTTTAAAATAACATTTTCCATTCCTTGAGAACAAAGAAATTGTATGTTTTAAACCTTCAGGAGTAAATGTATATCTTTTCGAATTATTTTTGTTACTTTTTCTGAAATGACAAATCTAAGAAAATGAATGTAAAATGCACTTATTATTTACTTTAAAACCTGTAAACTGGTTTATACTAGCATAAAACTCTTGAACAAGTAATGAATAAAGGTTAGACAAGTGAATAATCTTCTACCAGGCAACACATCCTGCTTACCTGTCGTCAGCTCAGTAAGTATAGCATGTACAGCCAAGTGAATGGGTACTGATTCAGTTGCCCAGCAAATTTCTGTGGCAAAACGTTTAAAAAGAGAAGACGAATATGACATGAAAATTTCTTATAAATAAAAATGTTGTGTGGCGTATTCCACGATTTAGAGCTGAGGCATCCAAGTGATTTGCAGGTCAGACTACAAAGATAAAACAAAATAAAGATGGAACTCGTCCAAAGATGAAAAAATAAGTTAATTGGACCAAATAGGAAATAGAAAATGTCAGTAGATTGAACTGAGAATTCTCCTCTAAGAACAGTGAAGATGTTCATACAAGGATATTATTAACACCTCAACAAGAGCTTTTCTAGTATTGTCGCAAAACAAATTCCCCGGCGATACAAGAATTCAAAATAAAATTGTTCTTTGAAAAAGTGAAGCTGCAATGGAGAGCTTTTCACCATGAAGGAAACAACAGAATAAAGCTGCTGCTATAATAGTTGAGAAAATTGAAAAACCACACAAAATAGTGGAAGAATGCTGCTAGGTACAGAAGCATAATTGGAACCTAATGACAAGAAAAGACAAGGAACACTTTACTATTTAGTCCTACCTTTTAGTGTGATTCAAACGTCAGCACCGCTTGAAGTATCACATGATTTACTAAATATTGCTAATGGTCTTCAAACTGAAACTGATATCTTAAAACGAAAACCTAATGATATGTTTGATTTAACCAACTTTGGTTTGCTTTAATGGTCAGGAAACTACCTTAAGGAAGAAGTCTTCCTAAGTTCAAATCCCACCTTAAGTATGTCACCCGCCTTTCCCAAGAGCAAGGATAGGGAATTTCCTACACACCTCAAATAAGTCCTTGAGGTCAATATCCTTAAAATCCATCTTTAATCTGTTCAATTTTAGTTGGACAATAAAGTAGTATAACATCCACCCATCACCCAGACATGCCTCCTAGTCTTATGTTTGTCTCTCTGATCAGCAGGGCTTAATGCTCCTAGTGATGGATGCATCAAGACCGAGTTGCATTCAAGGGGATCAAGCATGCACAACCTCTACAATAGTGGGACTTGTAATATGATCAGATGACAGAGCATCAGGAAATACATTAGTAATCGCTGACTCATGATTACTACTAGTAATTAATGAGGAAGCAGCCCAAAGCTTTATAATCCAAAATACCCAACACTCTTCCTTCCAAGGTGTACTAGCAGAGAAATTTTACATTTACCATGTACAGACGTGCAGCGGTTTATTCAAATGCTGGCATCTGATTAGAGCAATTTTCAGTCATCAGGATGCATTGCAGTGATTGACCGGCAGAGTCTCCTCCATTGGTTGAGTTGCAAAAACTGTTTCTGTTTAACATCTCTCAAAGATTTTATACAGTTTCTCCAGTGAAGCCACCTGCCCAAAGACAATTTATTAGATTGAACAATTAGCCTAATTTCCAGCTTTAAAATATAAAAAAATGCGCCATTTTGCAGACTGCAAAAACCAGTCGGATTCCATAATCATCCTGCAATACATTTCTAGCTAAAACACTTCATTGTCCAAAATAATCCATATAGTTAACTCAATTGAGAAAATTGTGTTCTAAAATTGGTGATCCATGAGGTGGAACACTTCATAGGTTTGATCCTTTGATAGGCACCTCTAACGGTAGTCCTGCACGTACAATGATTTTAGACACCTTTTTCTGAAGATGAAATGGGACATAACATCCTGTTAAACAGGTTGGCTTCTAATTGGGTTGCATGCTCAAAATTTGTAGCTAGATTTTCTATTTATGATTGGTGTAGGAACTAGATTAGATGCATGTTGGGTTTCGGTTTTGGGACCTGTGATGCACTTGTGTTTCTCTTTCTTAGAGTACTTGTACTCCTTTTGCACTTAATTTTCCATTTAGTATGATATTGTTTTTGTTTCTTCTCAAAAAATTTTAAAAAAAATCATGTTAAACAGGTCCCACAAATGCAGGATGTAACACTGTCCTATATCACCTTTTATAAAATGATGCAATTTTGATAATTAGGTTCATGGCATCAAATGCACACAGCGGGGAATTATATTGTCGTGTTAGTTGCTAACTAATACGAAAATGAGGAGTTTCCCGACGATCTACTCATTGTGCCACGGACCTTAATCAATCTTTATCAAAGTTAACACAAAGTTTCCCCATATTCCTTGTTGCATCTTCAATGTCTGATTACTTATAATCGTATAAAGAGCCAGTGCATTAGCAGGACAATAATAAACTAACTCTGCTGTCACAAGGTTCAAGGGAAAACCTGGACAAAAGTTCCATTTGTAGCCATAGACTTTGGAGGTTTGAGAAACAGTCTCATGGATGGGAATAAGATATGCTGGATAGACCATTCTCGCCGGGACCATGTAATGTCTGCCTCAGAAAGTAATTCATTATCAAAGTTGTCCTCTGTGACAGCATTATTTCCTGTGATACATCAGCAAATACCCCAGAAAATTTATTCAGACTTCAAACCAAATGCATGAGTTGAACTTTTACTGAAAATGCTGAAAGTATGCAAAACCTTCATTCTAATTATGCTTGGTCCACCAAAATATTCATCAAAGAATTATATAAAATTTTAGTTCACAACATTTCAGTAGGGACTAGGGAGAAAAAACATAGACAGCAGCCAGCTCTTTTTGGGCAATGCACCAACTTACATTTTTGTCAATACAAGCCAACAGCCAAAACAGACAATAAGAACAACACAAGATGCCACAGGAATCAAGATGTACGATCTTATCCAGAATAAGTCTTGCATACTTGGAATATAGCTCTTGCAACTAGAATAATAATCCATAAAGGACGCTGGGACGATTTCTTATACATTGTTTAAAGTCAATGTATAATTGGGAAAAAAGGCTTTATTTGAGTTAAGTAGAAATACCATGTCAAGCTTTCACTGTTACACACTCATAGGATGGATAAACTTGGATTCTAATTGAAAACATTCTACATGACCGAATACTTTATGTTATATGATCTGGGGCAAGGAAGTGGCATTGCTCAAGAAATATTCAAAACGGCATTTTAAAAAGCCAAAATAGTTGCTTGTCTCTACTATGGAACATACTTAAACTTTTAAGCATATTATATCATTATTGGAGTTCCTGGCTTAGTTTTGAGAAAACAAATAATTATGGAAACGAACAATCATTCCATACAAGGTTTAAAAAGTCCCTCACAGAATCCCAGATTATCGAAAATAATAGTCACATTAATTTTAATATTTTGCATTGGCAAAAATTCAGTAATTTACTTGTTTTGTACGAAGATGCTCTCTATCCATGATTTCATACAAGAAACAACTGTAGAAAAAACAAAGTCTAGAGAAGTATAAGGCAGGAATGGAAAAATATCCAAAGAAAGAAAATGAAAATACAGTCTCATTCTCTTAAGTATTGCTCAGGAATCATGCCCATGAAGATATACAATTCACAGAAAAGAAAATTTATACCTAAATTGTTAGAGTCACTCCCACAGTCTTTACTATTCACAGGCTTTTTAATCTTCTTGTACAACTGCAAACCATCACCAGCTGGGTTGGGTAGCAGAGGAGGGTGCATAGCATAAAAATTTCCAAGGGCAGCTGCAATTGATTGCAAGCAGTTCCTCTCATCCTCCCAATCAACCTACAAATTTTTCTTATTTACAACTAAATGAGTGAGAGGGGCATACAGCTCAAAATAAAAACAATAAAAATATTCATTTTATTTACTTAATAGAATTAACAACAATTTTAGTCAATAACCAGGTAAATAGATGATAGAAATACATTTAATTCTATGATCTCTATCACCTCTGAGATTATAAAACATGCAAAGAATCAAAAACATCATTACACTAAACCATAATTTGACATGGTTACAAGCTTCACAAAAGAGCTTCTTTTGGCAGGATGATCATCTTTACAGTCATGATCCTCTTGTTTGATGGAATTTCCAACAGAAACCACACAATAGTATGGTCTATCCAATCAATAAATTACAAAATAAATTCTCATAATCGCGATCAAGAATAGAACCTATTTAAGCAGGGAAAACTAAGGCTGCATTTGGTTCATGATTTGAAAACTAGAATAAAATTCGAAAAGTGAAAATTTGAAAAACAATGTTTCATCGTTTCCTGAAAACAGCATGTTTTCTTTGTAATGTCGGAAAACTGTTTTCAGGTTTTCAACCAACCAAAAACATTTTCTGTATTTCTAAATTTTTGGATACAGAAACCTGCATCCAAATCTCAAACCAAGCACAACCTAAGATTACTAATAGAGAGCAGGATTATATTCACATGTTATTGCCATCATAATCAATTAGAATTCACACGTCATCAAACAGTTAATGATACGAAGACCTACATCATTGCCCAAACACAGCGCAAATTCTGGAACATGATCCATGTTAGGCGTGTATTGGTCAAGTATAACAGGAAGCCTTGACAAATTCCCTTGTTGATCAATATGTATGCGGAAATACTCATCAAGCATTTCAGCCTTTTGCTTGAGCAATTCAGTGTTCATCTGGTCACAAAACAAAAAGAAAAGAAAATAATAAATAAACCAAATCAATGAAGTATGTCAAAGACTGAAAATATAACAGGAAGAATAGTGCCCCAGAGAAACTACGTTAGTAATTACTAAATAGATTAAATGTAAGAAACCCATGGGATTTTTAATACCACAAAACAGAGCATTTGTGAAAGAAATAGAAACTGAAAATAAGCAGGTCAAGCTGAAGAAAAATCTTATAATTGGAATCAAGAAGAAAAATAAGTTACTTCAGCAATCTTCTCCTTCAGATCGTCATTCTCTCCAGAATCAGACTCCAAGTCTTCCTCTCTTAGTGCCATCATTATTAACTCAGATAGAGAAGCTGGATCACTGAGTTGTATAGCATTGAAATGGGCAAATCGGCGTAGAACTTGCTGGTACATGAGTTCTTTGCTGCAAAGGCATTATGTGACGCAATTGATCAACAAAAACATGTATAACATCACAAAGCAGATCAACATTGATAGATAATTAGTTAGAGGTAAAAGCGTAAAACAAAAACCTTACTAACATAATGTACGAGAGTAGAGGCATGAAACTGGCATCTCTGGTTTATCGGCTAGACTTCCTAGAACAGCTAAATGTATAGAAAGATTACTAATTAATGTAAACATTTCTATAGGAAATTGGTACTAGTTCACCAGTGGAGTAAGCTGAAGAAAGCTCCTATACCAGATACCAGTAAACTTACTATAGAAAATTGGTACTAGTTCATCAGTGGAGTAAGCTGAAGAAAGCTCCTATACCAGATACCAGTAAACTTACTTTTGCAAGCTCAAGGATATTAATTCATGAAAGAAAATGAAAGTTTTGTATTGTGATTCCAGAAATGTAAAAAAAAGACAATACAAAATGATTACCTTAAATTCACAACATTAACAAGATACAGACACGTATTGTGTTGAAGTAAAGCCAGCACATCATCTGCCATTCCAACATATGTACAATGCTTCACGATATCAAGAAGACCTGCAATGAAAGGTCAAAAAAAATTCATCAGAATAATAAAAAAATAAAAAAAATAAAAACTGTAGTCATCAACTGTTCAAAGAAAATGGTTTACAACTCACCAGAATGACATTTAAAATCTATCTCACTAAGAAGCTCCTGGACACTAGTCAAGTCTGCAGTTTCCTTTGGGTTCCGTCTCTGTCTTACAGCGCAGCTACAAAATGGCATCCAAATTATAATGAACCATAACCTCCTCAAGTGAAGTCCTAGTTAAACTATTATTTAACCAATTCAAGCTGGGAACAAAAGCAATAGAATAGCTTTGTGAAATGAATTTGAAAAGTAACAAAATGAAGGGAAATCAGACAGAGGAACATTAAGTATCACATCAGTAATTATTGCCACAATAACCAAGCCGGAAAAACAGAAAACTATTGAATACAAACTACCTTAGGCTTTACGCTTTACAGTTAATAAATATGGAAGATAGATGGGACCAGACCAGAATCTTACCGCATAGAGGTTAATCCAACTTTTTCTTCCTGCTGTCTAAAAGGTTTATCCTGCAGGTAAGCATGCATTCTTCCTACGGGATCTGCAGAATCTGTCCTAACCATTTTATGGACTGGAACTTTCTGAGACTTTGGAACAACTGCAAAACAAAATATACACCAAATAAAAGAAGTATACTAACAGACTAACAAACTAATATGTCTACATAGAGGCCGAAAATTGCCATAAATAAGAGGACAACAAATGATCTGCATACCTGGGGATGAGGGATTAAGATCGGCATCCTTGATTGCACCAACAGGAACAGATTGAGAAGCATGTGCAACCTATATAGTGCATGAGCCAAATCGTCAGGCTTAAAAAATATATCAGAAAGCAAACAGTTTCAAAATTTAAACAAAGAAAATGAATAGAAAAACGATAAATCCATCCACTTTCACATGTACAGGCCAATAAGTCTGAAAATCCCACAGCAGAGTAGATAAAGGAAAAGAACATGGGATAAAACAAGATCTTGCAAAGTAAAACATCTCATTGCAATCATCAACTTCACATAGAATTCAATGATATTGATGGACTTATCAAACAAAAAGAACCCTGTATGTAATCATCTAAAAATTGTCCCAATTGGATTAATATGTGACATTAGAGGGATGAGAACAGTTCAATATATAAAGCATTTAAGATAATAAACAATAGAGAATCTATCATCGCTAAGAAACTATACATTAGCAAATCACAAGAAAGTATCTAAAAGTTTGTTAATGATAAGGCTGTCACTACAAACTAACTCAACTCAATTGTTAATGATAGTAGCCAAAAAAGATCATAGATTCATAGCATTCATAAAAAAAAACAAGAAATGTGTTTATTTTGAATGAACACTAAAAACTAACTCAACCCAACAAAGCTTTTTTCCAACTAAATCGGGTAGACTAAGAACGCTGAAACTAGAAAGAACAAAAATGATAGATTACTAAGTTCTCTCAAGTGCTACATGGGTGATAAGATCCCAATATTCAACAAAGATTACATATTTGCAAATTGCAATAGCCTATTTTTAGTGCAACTATTACACATGTTATATACGAGAAGAGCTCCAGTGATGACAAAATTCAATTAGAAAAGTTTAACTAGCAAGAAATGTGGTATCTATTTCAAAAACTGGCCACATTGGTCAATCATGATAGAGAATACCTGTGTTTGAAAAGATCTCGTTGAATTAGAGCACCTTAACATTGACTCAACAGTAGACTGTATGCTCTCAACAATGTGTTGCTGATTCAAAAGGCTTACCTGCACATATATATAGCAGGGGCTAAACATATCACATCATAAACTGAGCAATATAACCACTGCAGCATTCCACAATAGCATGACCATTGAAGGGGGATTAGATTGACGAAGCAAATATCTAAGAGAATTAAGGGGAAAAGAAAAAGGAAAAAGATATGCACAAGGATTACAATAAGAAAGTGCATGCATCCTAATTCTGTTTCTTTGATCTATAATTCTCTATCACTGCCTATGTCTAATAACAAGACATCACATTCTCATTGGTTTACAGAGGATTGTAGGCCATTGAGAGCATCCATACCTCTCTCTTTGTTGGATGAACATTCACATCCACATGATCAGGCGGCAGAGAAATAGACATGTAAACGAAGGGTTTTGATGCTTTCGGCAAGGTTGCAGCATAAACAACTTCAATCGCCCTTTTCAGGGCAGTGCACTCAACCAACCTATCTGAAATGAGAATAGTTAGAGCCATCTAAGAGTAAAGGGTTGAAGCAGGTTTCAGTTGGCCCTCCTGTACAAAGTTTTGTTGAGGGAAAAAGTAAACTGGTGAAGGAACATTTTACAGCGAAATAGGGTCATCCAACTGCTAACAACAGGACATTAGATAACCACCAAATTGATGTTTAATATACTAATAATGAACCAGAAGTCCTTTTTTTTTTCCAATGGATCTTTGTTGTACATAGTACATACCGTTGATATAAAGCACCATTGTCATTTTCTTCGTACTATAATTTGAATTGGAGATATAACCATGCATCTTAAAGAATGAAGAAGATGGATCGTCGCCAGAAGCTGTCACTTCCAATAGATCACGAGCAACAGAAACACCGTAAATTGATTTAATTGCATCTAGCCTCGAGGACGTGGCAACTGAATGTACATCTGCCCTAGCTGCACCGTGCTAAACCAGATGAAAGATAAACAGTAAAAGAGTTACAACCAAAAAGTTCAACTAAATCTCTCTTCATAAGAATACCAAAGCTTTAGAAATGCAAAAATGAATTCCACAGAAGTTCTTAAGTCCACAGAAGTTCTGAAACCAACCTTTCTACAAGAGAAGCTAACATTAATGTGATGAACCGCAAACCTCGAAATCAGATCTACAATCTTTGCATAATCATCAGCAGAGTTCTGAAGCGTCTTCCTCCGAGCCATCATATTGTAGAAAAGATTTTCAACCTTTAAAGCATAGAAAGATCCAATCATTATTTTTTCTTGAAGGAAAAATGTACAACACAACATCATTCACTTTCCAAAGCAAGTTTTCTAGTTCCTACCATTATCTGAGTTCCTTTCACGGCAGCACAAGCCTTAGGTTCATGCTCCATCACACCATCTCTATATGAAACCCTGACAAAGGCCAATTCAAACACCATCACATGTAAATAACACTTATAACATAATAGCATTAGCTGCTACTTCTTCCAACTATTTCGCCATCCAATTCTATCCACAACCATACTTTCTACTGTCGTGCTCTAAGAAGGAAACAAAAAACCTAACTCATAAACTTAAAGACATAATAGCATTAGCTGCTACTTCTTCAAGCATTTCACCATTCAATTCTATCATCAATATTACGATGTTGGACATAGGATTTTAGGGAACATGTTTTCTGATAACATGTTTCCTGTTTTTCAATCTTGTTTTATTTCCATTCACAACCATCAAATATATATCCATTACAAAATACAAAATCTGAAAAACAGGAAACATGTTATCAGAAAACATGTTCCCTAAAATCCTATGTCCAACATCGTAATAATGTCTTTCAATCTTGTTTTATTTCCATTCACAACCATCAAATATATATCCATTACAAAATACAAAATCTGAAAAACAGGAAACATGTTATCAGAAAACATGTTCCCTAAAATCCTATGTCCAACATCGTAATAAAATGTTGGACATAGGATTTTAGGGAACATGTTTTCTGATAACATGTTTCCTGTTTTTCAGATTTTGTATTTTGTAATGGATATATATTTGATGGTTGTGAATGGAAATAAAACAAGATTGATAGTGATTTTAACATGGTATCAGAGCGGTAGAGGTGGCGGATCGGAGGAGCCGCTGCGAAAGCTGCTCCTGATCCGATCTGCGCGTGGTTGCTTCTCCTCGGCGTCTTTCCGTCGATACCCCTCTCTGCATATAGTAAGACCCTGACCCCAATCATTCCTCCTTGGTTGCAGAAGCACGAAGATACGAGCCCTTGAAGTTTTGCAGCAAGAACTCTTTCTAACTTACCTGCAGATTCTTCATTCAGATTTTGTTCAAATTCTCAAGCAAACCAAGTCAATCAGCACGTGTATGTGTTTGCTAGGAAAGATTCTCAAGCAAATCAAGCCCTTGAAGTTTTGCAGCTTGCATTTTCCAGTAATCGGCTTCGCTGCCTGCGGCGTAATTATCTTCTCTGCGTCAAAATCTCAGCACACTGGCTGCTGGTGAAGAAGAAGAACGTCCTTCGTGGTGAAGGAGTGTGGTAACCGGCGACCGGCGTGCAACATTGGACGACGCACAACATTGGACGATGCGCACATTGGGCAGTGCGCAGCATTGGGCGACTCGCAACATTGGGCGATGCGCAGGCGTGAATCAGGCGGTGGCGAAGGTTCCCGCAAAGAGATCGGAATCGGTTTGGTTCCTTTAGAGGTGGATCGGAGAGAGGAGTAGCCGCGGACGGTGACCGGAGGTAGGTCGACGGGGAGAGGATCCGGCGGCGGAGAAGAGGCCATTTGGGAACCTGGGTCGTGGTGGTAGTATTCTGGTTTATTTTCATGTTGGTGTTTAGTTGTTCTTGCTCCATTATATGAACCATAATTTTCTTTTGGGTTCTGATTTGGTATATGAGTTTGAAGTGTTGGAAAGAAAAATTAATTTGAAAAAGGAGTTTCAAATTAATTTGGAAGATTTCCAGATCTGTGAATTTTCAGATCTGTGAATAGTGTTTTTTGATGGTGAACAGTGATGACCGGCATGAATAGTGGTGACCGTCGTGAACAGTGATGACGGTACCCGGCATGAACAAAGGTGACCGGCGTGAACAGCGGTGACCGCGTGAACAGTGTGACCGGCAGAACAGTGATGACCGGCAGTGTGAACAGTGACCGTCAGGAACAGTGACCGAAAGTGTGTACAACGAGTTGGGCAGCGTGTACAATGCGTTTGGCAGCGTGTAAAGCGCATTGGGCAGTGTGCGTGCACAGTATTTCGTGCACAGTATTTTATGAACAGTGAAGCGCGCTCGCATGGTGATGTGTGCCGCAGTGAAACATGCTTGCATGGTGAAGCGTGCGTGTTGTGAAGCGTGCTCGTAAGGTGATGCGTGCGCGTTGTGAAGCGTGCGCGCGGTGAAGCGTGCGCTTGGAAAAGCGTACGTTATTAGTGAAGCGTGCTCGCGGTGATGCGTGCGCGCGGTGATGCGTGCGCATTGTGAAGCGTGCGCTTGGTGAAGCCTACGTGATTAGTGAAGCGTGCTCGCGGTGATGCGTGGGCGCGGTGAAGCGTGCGCTTGGTGAAGCATACGTGATTGGTGAAGCGTGCGCTTGGTGAAGCGTACGTGATTAGTGATGCGTGCTAGAGGTGATGCGCGCGTGGTGAAGCACGCGTCAGTCGGCGGTGTGCATTCCTCAAAATTCGTTTTTTTTTGCACGAAAGAAAAAAAAAAAAAAAAAAAAAAAAAAATCGGGAAAAGCGAACTTTGAGTTTCTTCTCTGCAAGTTGGGCGTTCAGAATCTTCACGCTCCAACTTGAGAGAGGGTATTACGATGTTGGACATAGGATTTTAGGGAACATGTTTTCTGATAACATGTTTCCTGTTTTTCAGATTTTGTATTTTGTAATGGATATATATTTGATGGTTGTGAATGGAAATAAAACAAGATTGAAAGACATTTTGACAATCAACCACACTTCCTACTGTCATCCAATAAGAAGGAATCAAAAGAACTAACATCATTACCTGTAACCATGCAATTGGCCTGTGGTAATGGTGGTGACAGTAACATGCGCGACGTAAGTCATACTAGCCAACGCTTCTCCTCTAAACCCCATAGACCTAATCCTCTGCAGATCTTCAAAAGCCGATAACTTCGAAGTCGTGTGCCGCTCACACAGAATCGGCAAATCTTCGTACTAAAACAAAAAACAGAATCGAAAACCAAAGAAAAAAACACATTCAATCTCGCATTTCTCAAGCAATCAAAAACATCGAAATTCGATTAGGTTTTCGCGATCTCCCCTCGAATACTCACTCGGATTCCGTGACCGTCATCGGAGACCTGTATCAGCTTTAATCCTCCGTCCTTGACGACGACGCTGATGGATGAAGACGAAGCGTCGATGCTGTTCTCGACGAGCTCTTTCACGGCGGAGACTGGCCGGTGAATCACCTCTCCGGCTGCGATTCGGTTGATCACCGAGTCCTCGAGACGATGGATCTTCGGAGGCTCGACAGAGAGTGGCTCGATGGATTGTTGTTGTTCTGAGATTTCTTCGGTTTCCATTTCTTGAAGAACAACGGTAGCGACTAGAGAGCGCGGGAATATCAGCAGAGAGTGTATAGCGCGCGTTGAAGCTGAGAGGAATTTGAAGAAGACGAATAGTTACTAAATGTGGATTTCAGATCTTATACTCCGGGAGTTTCTAAAGCTTATCCCACTCCGGGATTCTTTTCTGCCGCGTGGAACACTATTGCAATTGTGTACCATGTTATTTGGGCTTTTGACATGATTATCCTTTAAAAATAAAATAATTTCACAAATGTCATCCATACACAAATATTATCAGGTTTGCCCTACTTTACTATTCAGTGCACAGTCAATGCACAATCAGCGCACCAAACAAGCGTCATGTCAGTGCAGAGGTAACATTTTTTTAAGTGAAGGGAATACGTCTTTTCAAAAGAAGTTTTTCCTCTACAAATTTTTTTTATGCGAAGGGAAGACATCTTTTCCTTCCAAATTTATTTATTTTATGTGAGAATGAGGCGTTTCATAGTTTTTTTTTAAGAGAAGGGAACTTCATTGGTTTTTTTTTTTAACCGACACGTTTTATGCCATCAAAGCAACAGAACCAGATCCATATCTACCATAATGCTATATGATTATGTTTTTCTTATTAATCTAATATGAGAGATTATATAATGGAAAAGTTCTACAAATAATTAGCTTTACATCAATCAATTACATATGAATTAAGCATTCCTTCTACGAAATAGGTAAGATCTTATTCGTAAAAACGAGATTTGGTGGTATATAATTTTTCAGTTTCTTCTTCTTCTTCTTCTGTTCTCAATATGATTCGCCATTGATCGTGAAAATTCGGTGTTTTTTGTTTTTTTTTCCTTTATGGGTATCTAATAATTTTTGGGATTCTGGGTTCTTTTTTTTATCTATCTAATAGTTAAAATTAAATTAATGGGTACAGGCAAAGGCAAAATTTCTTTAACTTTTTAAGTTTATGAGAACTTCTTCTTTTTCTTCTACTAGTATAATACCATTGGTTCTGATTTCTGGGTGTGTTGAAGAAAGGGCGATGTTGGATCTTAATGTTTCTGGAACGATCTGCGATGAAGGTGATGAAGTTTTAATGGAAGAAGTGGGTAAGGTAGAAGAAGAAGGATTTGTTGGGCAAATGGAAGATTCTGGGACTACAAATTCGTCTGCTCTGAATGCTGAAGGGTCGAGCAATGCCGACGACGAGGATTCTTATTCTACGCACGGAAGAACTGAGAATTTCGGGGATGTTTACGCGTTTGAATTCGATATCTTGAAGAAGGGTGGTGTTGTTGGAGGAGACGCCATTGTGATTGAAGACAAGGATGATCAAAATGGGAATCTTAACTTGCAATCTTGTTTGGATACGAAACAGCTTTTTCCGATCTGGTTTAATTAAAAATATATATATTTTGAAGGGAACGAGTCTTTGAAAAGAAGCCTCACATAAAAAAAAAATTTGTGAAGGAAAGACATTTTTCGTCTTCTCTTTATTTAAAAAAAATACCATCTCTGCGCTGATGTGACGCTTGTTTGGCGTGCTGATTATGCATTGAACAGTAAAGTATGGCAAACCTGACAATATTTGTGTATGGATGACATTTGTAAAATTATTTTATTTTTAAAAGGCAATCATGTCAAAATTTCCATGTGATTTTATAGTGAAATACCAATCAATAATAGACAATTTAAAAAGAAATATATATATATATATATATATATGTTTTGAAAACACATTTTGTTGACATTATCCCGAATGATTCAAAGCAATTTAACAGCCCTTAAAGGCAATGTCAACAAAGTGGGTTAGTAAAGCATTACTCACAAAAAAAAAAAAAAAAAAAAAAAAAAAAAACCATATATCTAAATCACAAACTAACTGGCGCCTTAGATTTCATGTAGGGTGTAAGCAACCCGACTGATTTGACTAAATCTGACCATTTCGGGTTGAGTCGGGTTTGATTGATATATCGGGTTGATCGGGTTAATTTTTGAACAACCCAACCCGACCTCTTAAAATTTATATATATGTATGTATGTATATATAATAAAAATACTAAAAAATTATTACATACAAGGCTTCTAATTTAAAAAACCCATAACCCTCAATTATTTTTCTTAAGTTGTTAAGTTAGATGGTAATAATAATAAAATAAGATGGTGTTGAAGACTAAAAGAAAAAAATTCTCATTTTAATCTCACATTACTTGTTAAAAAGAATGAAAGACTCTCTTTAGTAATTTGACTTGTACATATATGAGTTCTTCTAAAAAAAAGAAATCTCATCTTTTAAAGTTTAAATAGTAATTTAATGAGTTGAATACACAATAATCCAACGTATTTTATTACTAATATAAGCTTAAATAGTAATTATTAAGCTTTTAAAAAAATAGACTATTTAATGAGGGCCCAACCCGACCGTTATGACATCGGTTCCAATCCTATACCACCCGACCTCATCGGGTCGGGTAGGTTGGGACAAAAACCCAACCCAATTTCACCCATAATTTCATGCATCTTCTTTCTAAAACTTAATATTCTTTACTTTCATAGTAAGCTTAACACTATTTATAAAAATAAATAAAATATGTGACAAAGCTTTAGTGAGTGCAAAAGGTAAATTTAAATAGTCGACCCATTTAGCTGGAAAAAGACTGTGTTAGTTAAAAACCATTGTCGGATCCTCAAGCTCTGAACACACCCAGATGATTTTGGTTTGCAGAAAGAACTATTTTTGCTCAGGAGATAGAAGTCCTCGTTCGACAAAACGCATCATGAGCCCATCAGCCTCTTTTGAATTCCCATCTAACATCAATCTCTCAGACACTTTCTTACACAACTTTACATCAGGAATCAAATTCCTATTAAACATTCTGCAAGCAACTTTGTAAGACAACAATGGAGACCCTTTCTTCAAGTAACTCTCCATAAGAACATGGCATGAGTTAGCATCAGTTCTTGAAGCAGTCCTCAACACCTTCCCCAATAGCTTATATGCCTCTTCCAAATTGTCAAAACCGCAAAGCTTCTCAATAACTTGGTTATATGCTGTTCTGAACTCACCCCTTTCAAGCATCTTCTCCAATAACTTCAACAAATCTTCCACCTTACCCCCTTTACAGTACCAATGGATCACAGTTCTATAAGTAACAGGTGTAGGAACCAAACCTTTGCTTAGCATTTTCTTAGTAAGCTCAGTAGCCTCTTCAAACCTACCCTTTTTGCCCAATGCATCAATTACCGTCGTGTAAGTGAATACGTCGGGGCGTCTGTTACTTAGATACATATCGTCGAACAAGGAAAGAGCGGCTTCAATATCACCTTCCCGACAAAACCCATGCATTACCGTCGTAAAATTTACAGCATTAACAGCACATCCCATGCTTAAGCACTTCTCCAAGAACTTCTTGGCTTCCATGGCGTTCCCGACTCGACATATAGATTGAATCAGAAGATTAATTTCAGCGGGTGTTGGGAAAAAACCTTTGTTGACCATCTCCTCGACCAAGCCACACGCTTCAGTTAATTTCCCTTCTCTGCGAAGCCCATGCATAACTACACTATACGTGATAGCATTTGGAATCCACCACTCTTCTTCGCTTAAATTCATCATTTCTCTTGCTTCTAATGAATTGCCCAACTTACATAAACCATTTAGCAAGGCGGTGTAGGACACAGTGTTTGGCTTGCACCCATGTTTGTACATGTTTTGAAGCATCTTCTTAGCCTGATCAACCTTCCCTATCCTACAAAACCCATTGATAACAGCAGTGTAAGTCACGACATCAGGAGTGCAGTCTTTCAAGAACATTTCATTCACAAGTTCCTTAGCCTTACCCAAATTTCCTTCTTGGCAAAAGGAGTGAATTACCGCACTATATCCAACCTTATCAACCCGAAATCCTTTCTCCTCTGACTCCTGCAAGAACATGAGAGCATCATCACCATGCCCATGCTTCGAGAGCACGTGAATTAGCGTGTTATAAGTGACTTGATCAGGCAACAAATTTCCAACCTTCACCATCTTCTCCAACACCTCCCTCACTTCTTTAATCCTCCTTTGTTTACATAAAAAGCCCATCATAGTATAATAACTGATCTTATCAGGAGAACAACCTCTCTGAGGCATTTCATCAAGCAATTCCAACGCGTCTTCAACTCGATACAATTCACAATAACCTTTGATCAAACAATTAAACGTAACGACATCAGGCGTGATCCCAACTCTCTCCATTCGATCTAAGAACCTCAATGCCTTCTCCAACCTATTAGCCATCACAAGAACATGAATTGCAGTATTGCATATCGATAAATCTGGTGCACAACCCGATTTCTGCATCAAATTCAACACTCTCATTGCACTCCTCAGCTTCCCAGCCCGGCTATACGAAACCATTACGTGGCCAAACGCTTTGGGCCTCCGCTCTATGCCTCGTCGCGCCATTAACCGGAGAATTCTCTTGGAGCCTTGGCAAAGCTTGGTCTTGCTTAGTATCTCAAGCATTTTGTAATACACTTCGAGGGCGTGGCGATACCGCCATTGTCGATCCGCCCAGTAGAAGAAGCTTAATGCGACGCGCTCGTCGCGCTGAGCTTGTAGAACTGCTGATACTTGTGTTGGTTTTAAGGTTCTTAATAGGTGTCTCAGCTCGGATTCTAGTTTTGGATCCCATGATTGCCGTAGTTCGATTAATCTGCAAGTTTCCTTAACTAGAGGATGCTTTGACTCGTCGATTTCATCGGATTTGTCAATGTTGGTTTGGGTCTGTTTGGCATCAAACAAATCCAAAACCCCAAAATCTTCTTCTTTTTCTTCTTCTTCGTCTTCTTCTGATGATTCGGAATCGGAATTAGTGATGGGGGTTTGATCGAATGAATGTAAAACCTGGTTGGAATTATGATCAAAATCGTGTTTTTGAGGAGAATCGGGATTTGATTGAGGAACAAAAGATGAGAAACGGAGGATGGTGGGATTTGGAGTTGGTTTTTCGAGATTAGTGGATTCCGAAATGGTTCTACAGTGCAATAATGGATGGAATCGAAGTAAGAAATGCAACTGAGAATACGATGATTTTTTATGCGTGAAATGGATTCTACTGAGATTTGAGAAGAACATTTCAAGTGAAACAGAGATTTTGTTATTCTTATGAGAATGTTTCTGAATCTGTTATAAATTTACTGAAAATATGTTTGGGGTTCAGAAACATTCACGTAAGAAACGCTTGAAATGTTCATCGTTAATGTCACTACCATCCGCAATACACTCGAGTGATTTTGGAGTTCTCGGTTGTGTTTCTTGCTTCGATTCTCATATTTGCGCGGTAGAAGCATTTGGGAATCTAGTACACTTGAAAAGCCAGCTCCAAATACTCCTAGTCGATATTGTCAAAATAAATTAAAATTTAAAATTAATACCAAACATATAAAACTAGTATCCAGTGAATGTTATTTACTGATCAAAATAAAATAAATATTTTCTAAGAAATATATATATATACATATATAGTTAGAAAGGCAAAAGTTTTTATACTACCGTATCCAAAGGTCTTCATGTAAGCATTATTTACATTTAGTTTATCTCCAATTGCGGCAGAAAGAACAAAAAAATTATTAACTCAAATGACCATTGTGTAAAACCTGCGTCATATTATATTTTTGATGTCATGTTAAGATCCTTTGAAAATATTGATTTACTGCTTCAAAAGATTACATATTAAGAAAGAAAAGTCTATAAAATGGTCAAAAAGAGGATTTTTAAGATCATTTATCGAGATCCCTTTGAAGTCTCAAGTCACACAGCAAGTGCTTTAATTGGAATTTGACCCTTTACATGAAATGGAATCAATGAATCAAACAACAAAGAAAATACAATTGGGATTAACCTGAACTCATCTTTTTTCAGAAAAAACTATGCTAACAAGTGTGTTCTACTGACTCTTTACATGAAATAGAATCAATGAATCAAACAAACAAACAAACAAACAAACAAACAAAATACAATTTGGGTTAACCTGAACTCGTCGCCTTTTCCAGAAAAGCTATGCTATCAAGAGTGTTCTATTGACAAAAACAAAACGACCATTAATTTCCAGAGATAGAGGTAATGTACTCTGTGTGAAGGTTAGAAGGGGGTCGGAGGGGTTAGTTCAGTTGCCTACATGACGATTTAGTAGGGCAGCTCGATATATTGCAAGAATGTGGAGGAAAAAGAAAGCCGCTACAAGGATATCGTCCAGAAGACCTACTATTCCCAAGATTCCTGAAAAGCAACTCCACTAATTCATAACAGAAATTAATAGTGACTGCAGTAACATATCAATGTGTTATTAAGATTAGAAACTACCTTCAGGAATGATGTCTATGGGACTTAGGACATAGACGACACTTAGTACAATCTGCAAGTTAGAGAAAAATAGAATCAGCACAAAGAAACCAAAAACTTGAGAAACAGATATCTGAGCAATTTGCCCAACTGATGATCACACTATTAATAACATAAGTGCCAGATTGACTAAACTTGAATTTCTATTGCACTAGACAACACATGTGCTACCTGCATTCCTTATCAACCAGAATCATCTATAAAAATTAAAAAAAAAATAAAATATATATATATATATATATATATATATATATATATATATATATATATATAGAGAAAAAGAAAATGCTATCGGGTCTTTTTTCATTTTAAAAAAAGAAGAAGAAGAAGAAGAAGAAGAAAGAAAAGGAAAAAATTGAAAGGGTGATGGTAATGGTTGGATTACAAACAATCAGAAAAAGTTTTTAAAAAAAAAGCTATATTCATGTGGATTGTGGACCTAGGACATAAATGACAAAATACTCAATAATCAATAGGCAATATGTCATAATAATTAATAATTTGTTATAAATGGAGATACAATGGAAAAATAAGAATGCAAATTGAAAGCAATTCACATAGTTGCATGAACTTACTGAAAAGATCACACGTGCACTGAAAACAAAATGAAGACCTCGTTGAGGATCTGCCAGTTCTCGTAGTAACCTTCGCAGTAGGAATGGCATGTCCCTTAGTCTCTACAGAGAAGGAAACATGCTTTGTTTGTTAGCTCATACTACAGATATGATTCAACCCAACTGATTTCAGGGAATTATGAAGCATGTCATGTTATTTATAGATAATACTCTTTGATTAAACTTAGTCCAGAGTTCAGAAACATGCATCGGCAACAGCTTTAACTATTTAGAATAGTTTACATGAATCACATTAACCATTTGGATTCATTCACAGTCAATAAATAACCAATTTATGTAAAATCATTCCAACTTATATCAACTTTTGCCTTCTTGTATCTTCAAATCTTCAACTTACATCATTACTCTTTCTTGCTGGTTGAATCATTGTTCATCTTATATTGCTAAAGCTCCACTAAAATGCTTTCCTTTGTCTTATCACCAATTTATTTTACCACAAAGCTCTTGCAAGTAATTTACTTTTTTTAATCCTTGCCTTTCCAATTTTCTGCTCCCCACCTTGACAAACTCATCAAACAAAAATATTTTTCTTGTGCCTTTTTCTTTTCCAAGCAAAAATTCGTAACAAAAATTTAAAATAAATAAATAAAAATGCATAGACCAGAGATGAGGATTTCAAACATAATACACTTTCAATGTGTTTATTCTATATATAATGTCAATACATGGGAACCAAATCTCGTGATCGTTATAGTATGCAAAGGTTAACAACATTCTGTAATTTCTGTGACCTATTGTACCTATAAGATAAGCGTTGTAACATGCAATAGCTTAATAATAAAAGAACTACACTTCAAAAGTTTGCGAACTAGAAATATGGAAAACAGACGGTTTGGCATTAAAGAAAAAAGTTAACATTCACTTTCATACGTTCATTGCAATTGATAAAGCTTCTTATTTTTCATATTCAATGCCTCTATGTTTATATGATTATTTAGCAACCCTAACCTCCCTATGTCTCTTTAGCTGTAATTTAAAAAAGAAAGTACACAATTTAAGGTGACATGTATTAGTGATTTTTCTTGGATGAATATGATTATATAAAGATTTGGTTAAGATGGAACTGTTGAACTTTATTTCTCCAAAGGAAGTTAAATAAAACATGCACACACTAACACACACACAAAAAAAAAGAAAGGGAGAGAATGCATAGAAATCAAGAGAGATCTAAGATACTAACTTCTATGAGAAATGATGTCATAAGTCTTGAAATGGCATGCATCCTGTGCCATACAGTCAAGAAGTACCCTCTGGATGATATAAATACTCTTTACTCACCCAAGGTTTGTACTATTTTTCACCATGCTGACCAGGTAAACAAGTTCTTCCAACCAAAGCATGTCAAAGCCCTTTTTATAGGTATGAGTTATAAGAGCACAACAAGATGAGAAGTGGCATAAATTTGTATATTCATACCTGAACAAGACCATTTGCACCACCACCAAAATGCCGATTGTATCTCTCCACGTCATCTAAAACCCTACGAACCTCAGAGTTATCACGCTCTCTGATTGAAGACTCAGAGGGTATCAACAATGTTATCAAACGACGACAAATAGGGCATCTACAAGGCTGAAGTGCAGATCCATGATGCCAAACACGCATGATACAAGTGCCTGTAGATTACAAAAAAATTACCAACTAATGTTACAGAATAAAATATCTTCAAAAACATAAATGAAACTTGTAAAAAGTATGCAAGACAATGGCATGATTTGCAAAGAAATGGTAATGTTTTCCTTCAGAATATCCTTTTAAGACTGTCAACTTTGGAAATTCTTGTATAGCAAACACTTGCCCAAAGCAAAATGCTTTTCAGCAATTCTAGTAAAAAAGATCCACTGATCCCATTACTATCAAACAAGAATCGAAACACAGTTTGAGACTAGCAATCACTGGAGAAACAACATCGTTTACTCGCACATATTTAAACTAGTGCATCAAGAACAACAATGGAAACAACCGAATTGATCAATGGAATAAACAACAATGGAAACAACCGAATTGATCAATGGAATAACACCGGAGAAACTAAAATTTTCAATAAGCTACTGAAAACACTTTCTGAGGTATAGAAACACACTTTAACATGCATTATACATCTTAGCTAAGCAAAAAAGAAACTCAAGAACACCATAGCCACCTACTAATAATCTGTAGGAGGATCGGTATAATGATTTTTTGCAAATTGTACCCAAAAAAACAGAATGAAAAAGCTTAATCGAGAAAAAGATCTACGAAAATGAAAGAGGATGCCAATAGAGAAAAAGATTAATTGAGATAAAGAATGCGGCCAAAAATGAGCTAGAACAACAAGTTCCAAACGAACATCGCAACAAGCTAACCTGCCGAGAAAGAAATAATGAGATTAACCGAGTTAAAGACTCGGCTACAGTTCTTCAACAGTTGCTAGGTATTCAAATACATCTCATACTACAGAAACTCGACAAGATACATCAGTTCTTGAACAATTTCAACCAAAAAAAGATTGAAAAATAGCTATAAAATACACCAAATCTTTCCATAATTCTCTCTTTCTTTCTCGAATTGAGAAGTAATTGATCCAGCACTCAGAAAAAAAAAAAAAAAACAGAAGTTGCAGAAACTCAAGAAGATGCATCATTTAGAATCATCGACGTTCCTGAACAATTTCAACAAAAAAAGATCGAGAAATAGTTTTAAAACACAAATAAAATATTTCCAGAGATCTTTCTTCGTTTCTCGAATTGAGAGTTAACTGATCCAACACTAAGAACAAAAAAAAAAAAAAACAGAAGTTGCAGAAACTCAAGAAGAAGATGCATCATTTAGAAGCAACGATGTTCTTCAACAATTTCAACCGATAAAAAACTGAACAGCGATGTTAAAATAAACCAAATCTTTCCATATTTCTTTCATTCTTTCTCGAATTGAGAGGTAATTGATCCAAAAACGCCAAGAAAAGACAAGAAAGTACCGCAGAACCAGTGAGAGCAATTGGCCTGGCAAGGCGTGTTGAAATCTTCGTGACAGACAGAGCAGTAATCGTTCTCTGGAGGGGCATCCATTTCTCCTCCTTCTCTCATTCCTTCTTTCTTTCGTGCTTGCTTGCTTTCTTTTATGTATGAGTCAACAACAACAATTACTACAATTACAGAATTACTTGGGCGCTGAAATTAGGACTTGGATCAATGGCAGAGATTTTGTTCGGTGTACCCGCGTTTGATGCTATCGGCGTTTATTTATATGTCTGGCCCCGACAGGAACGTCTCCGTCTTCATTATTTTTTTTTTATCTAATATATTTTATTTATTTATGTTTATTAAATATGCATATTATACATATAAATGTAAATTATTTATTTTATATATCAATATGATGTGAGGTTCGTAGATGGGAATTGTTTGAGAGTGGGATGCCAACTCGCATCTCTTCTGCTGAAATTAGATAAAAGTGCCGATGCAACTGCTATATATATCATATGATTATAAATATATTTAACAAGTTCATTTCAGTACGAGGCTCATTTTTAAAGTATTACACACACACAAAAAAAAAGAAAGATGCAAATGACAGTATAAACTGGCTCAACCAACAAATGATTTAGAGAGTGGTTAGGTGCAAAATACCTATAATTCATTTTGTGAAAAAGTTTTAAGTTTGAGTCTGTGTCTCTCATCATTTGTTGGCTACCGGTATTATTGAGTTGTATCCAGCTTCATAAAATTAACGAAGAGAGGTCCCCGTACCCATGATCTCCTATAAAGTTCGGGTGGTCTAAAAAATTGTTCCTCGGAACTTTTAAAATTATCTTAAAAAAGTTTATTTTAGCGTTGCTATAACTTGCTAATAAATATTAATGCAATAGTTTATGACAAATACGTTATATATGTTGGTTGCCAACGTAATTTTTGAAGGATAATGCTTGAAAAGGGTTAGGTGCCACAGTAGCTGACTCGAGAGATTGATTTGATGCCTCCATTTGGATTGAAGTGATCTCAACTATATAGGTTTTGATACCATAAAAGATAAGTTGCTGCTTGTGCAGAGAACTGAGATAGAGAAAGGAGAGAAAGAAAGGAATGGAAAAAGACGAAGTAATTTCTCTGTAATTCTATTATAATGAGAATTGCTCTTGATTTATAGAGCTTGTTGCAATAGGAAAGATATACACACTCTTCAAGAAGATTAAGCTGAAATAGACATATAATAATTAAGGCACATAGTTGTCAATCATTGGGTGAGTACAGATTTGGGACATACAATCATTATGGCCGAAACAGTAAACTAACTAAGATGGTTAGCTTAGTAACCATGGTCATGTGCTATCACTCCTAATTGTTAAAACATAAAATTATTATTTTTTACCTCAATTTAGGTGGAAGACAACGCCTCTAAACGTGTTTTTCGGGTTTTTGACATAATTACTCTTTAAAAATAATTCTTTTTTACAAATACTATTAAAATATAAATATTGACTTATTTGCTATACTTTACTATTTAGTGCTCAGTCAGCCTATACACAAGCGTTACGTGAGCGGTGGAGGTATCTTTTGAAAAAATGTCATTCGCTATAATTTTTTTTTACAGAGAATGCGTCTTTTAGAAAAACGTCTTCCCTTTAAAATATTTTTCTCCTCCTCCCTCCTTTCTTTCTTCTTCTTTTTCTTCTCTCTTTCACGTACACAATTCAATCTTTTCTATAAATCTCCATCACTCATTTTTTTAATCCCAATCTCATCTCTTTCCAACTTATAAATAATAAAATAGAACAAATAGATGAATATTTATATTTTAATTACATTTAATATTTTTTTTTTATTTTTAAAGGTCAATTAGATCCAAAGTCCCATGCCCCATGTTTTTTCCTTCAAAAATATTTTGAAAGAATTATCTCAAACGGGTCTAGCCGTCAAGACGAGGTTATATGAACCGCAAACACGTTGATGACGTGTCGTGCTTTGACGCTACTACGACAGAAATTCCTGAACCACGAGGCACGGAGGATCCACGCTACCTCAAGTCACTCGCTTTTGAGTTCTGACCCTTCAGCTGTGGATACGACGACGACCAAAGAAACGAGATTAAGTACAGGAAACAATGGTGTATAACTGTTCTACGAGCTTCGCAAACCTAACTTCAAGTTTCTCAAATCCTCTTCCTCAGAAGAACCCTAGAACTGGTTCCTCTATCAGAACAACAAACTCTCTCGGATTCATCGCCGTCTCTCGCAATCTTACTCGTCCAATAACGTCGTTAAACGCGACATCTTCTTTAGAATTTCCACTTCTACCGTTCGAGGCAAGCGAGGTGAGATTTTCTATAATCTGTTCTTCGTTATTTTGTGAGTAATGCTACGTTTCACACCCCAAATGTACAAAATGTACATTTGTTGGGAAAAACGATGGTTGTAAAGAAATAAATTCTATAACCCCAGGATAATTTCTCAAACTAAAAATACAACAAAGATAACACCAAAGATTTTAGCGTGGAAAACCCTCCAAAGATGAGGTAAAAACCACGGGACCCGTAGGCTGCTTAAAGACTTCCACTATAATATAATGGGATTACACACTTCACCGTTAGGTGGATCTCTCACAAATATACACTCACTATGTATCTTCAATTTGTGGATAACACTTCACAAATTGGCTCACACTTTTTATTCTCAAAGAAACTCTCTTTGAGGCTCTCTAGATCTCTAGAATTAGATCTCTTTTGGATCTATCGAATGAAACATGAGCTATATATATAGAGCCAACCAGCCCACGTGACTCATGCTTTGTGCCCATGCAGCCGTTGCTGTTGACGTTCCATCCCATGCAGCCTGAACAATTTGACATTCCATCCCATGTGTAGCCTTTCTAGAATGGTTGGCTGTCCACAGTGAGGTGGACCCCAACAACATTAACTACCTACGTAGGCCATTGAATTGTCTCGAATCATGTGTTTGGGAGATGATTCGATGTACATTTTGGATATATACTTTAAATGTCACTTTAGCATTTTCCTTTATTTCATATGGTTATATGTTCATCTTATATACTTTGTTTAATTTTTGTGTGATTTCAGGTACTTATTCCATCAGAAAGCAAGACACTTCATTTGTACGAAGCAAGGTTTCTAGCGTTGTTGGAAGAGGTCTCGCTACTTTGTTACTGGTCTTATGCTTAGATTTATGTAGAACTACTTGATAAGGTTTGGATTTCAATGTTCTTGTTTTTTTTGAGAAAAAGAATAAAAAAAACTATGTGTGGAGATTTCCTAAGCATGAGACTTGAGTGATTCTTAGTTATGGTATTTTTCTTTAATAGCAAAGATACAAGTGTAGATTTGTTGAATTGGGCAATGGTGCACCATGCTAAATGAGCCATATATGGTATTCTGTTTACTATATATAATGCTATTAGACAGTAATTTTGAATGTATAGTCAATTTGCGAGTGGTGATATTCTCAATTTTTATATCACACATCTAGACTGCCAAGAAGGGCCGGCCTTGGTGCAAAGGTTGAGATTGCTTTATCGTGACCTAGAGGTCATGGGTTCAAATCCTGGAACAACCTCTCCAATATGGAGATGATGCAACGAACATCGCTATTTCCCAGACTCCGCAATAGCGGGAGCTTTGTGCATTGGGTACGCTTTTTTTTTTTTTTTTTTAAAAATTATGATAATTTAGATTGTCAAGAACCTTTTGATAATTCTTTACGAGGCTCAATGACATCTAGCTAGCAAATTTGTTGATTCCTTGAGGAAGAATATAAGTAACGGATGCTATGTTGTACGCTAAAATGCTTATAAACTCAAGTGTTTTTGGTTGGTAATCAGGAGTCAGTTTGTCTTTCTAGATGTCAAAATTAAATGTTTTGGAGCCAGACTTGCACAAAGTAGCGACATATGGACTAAGGCAGTTATATGCTTTACGCACATGAAGACATGCATAACATACAGGGCATATTTATGGTTTAATTTGTAGGCATTAACGATTGATCTCCCTTAACTCTATTTGATTGCAGTCATTGAATAGAAGGAAGAATCTTTTCGTTCACTTTGTGTTGGACCCAGTTCTTACAAGTGCATCACCAGCTGGGGTGCCCTTTGCTGCTCGATTCGGTTGTTTGGTTCTGATAGAAAAAGTAACTTAAAAAATGATCCAAACACTTCAATCTCAGATCTTGAAAATACAATACAACTTATAGCTTCTTTTCATAATCTTTCAGGTTGAAAAATTGGAAATTGGAGCTTTAGTTTCTATTCGAGGCATTGGTCGTGTCAAGATCATGAAGTTCGTTCTGGTAAGCTATAGAGTGGATTTTATTTTCCATCACTGAAATGCATTGCTGCTATTAGTTACTCTGCATTATAGATATCTTTTTCTGCATTACTAGTGGAAGCTTAATTTGCATTTTAGTATCAACTAGTTATCGTTCTAAGCACTAAATTGATGTAACGTGACTTGATTGGACCTTGGTGCTAACGCTAAAGCGAAGAAAAAACTACAATAGCAAAGGGTTCAAAAATGGAATCAGGCACATCTTCTTGTATCCAGGTCCCTACACCTAAATTCTGTTGCATGTGGTGTGACTTCAAATATTCCACATTCCTATATTTTAAAGCGTCCTATCACCATATAATCAGATTTTAGCAATTGTTTGGTCATTCATGGCTTTGGGAATGTACATGCCTGGTACTTTAAAACAGATTTCTTGAACTTGGTGTTAGATATGTTCCTAAGTTGATCATTTGTGAAGTTGTAAAGTACTTCAACATGTCTAGTTTGCACTACAAGTTTGGGTGATTTGGCTTTCAGAAAATGCGGTATCCTTGTTGAAGACATTGTTACAAATGAAAGCAAATCTATAATTTTTTGCTTTGTTAATGTCAATTTATTTTAACATTTTTTTTTTGGGTGATAAACTTTTTTACCTCAGGCAGATCCATACTTGAAAGGAGTTGTCACCCCATTGCAAGATAATGCTCCTGACTGCGCCAGTGATGTAAATTCTCGAGTTTCAGAGCTCCGGGAAGCTCTTTGTACTTTGAATGGCTTGCAAATCAAATTAAAGGTACATTTTGATTTTATCAAGATACTAAAACATTATTTACTTTTGTGAAAGTTTTATTCCCAAGCAACTGAAATTCCAATTTCACCTGAAACTTTGCTCAGTCTAAATTTGGAGTAGAAGTTAGTAAATAATGATGATACAACTCAATTGAACTCAACAAAGCTTTTTTCCAACTGCATGAGTCTCTCCTGGTTTACTTTGCTCAATCAAGGGATAAGTCCACAATTATATTACAAGTACGCAGTTATATCTTTGTTAATAACATTTTAGTAAATAATTATAATGAAGGTGATGATAAATAATAATGATCGTAACATATAGCAGGGCACCATGGAAATGTCTTTTAGCATGTAAGCATTTCAACTCCTTGCATGTATCTTACTTTAACAGGCTTCCAAAGACGAACTTCTGCAGACTCAAATTACAAACTCTCTAAGATGGGCTGAGAGAGAACCATCCATAGACAACTGCAAACATTATATTCCAACCTTAGCTGAACGTTTATCATTTGCAGGGCTTCAACCAGTTTCAGGTACATGTCTATTTTGCAGTTACAATGAGGGGTAAAACTTCTTTACGAGAAATAGGCTTGCCTAGTTTTATTGTGTTTTTTACTACTGCATAATTCTTATGCAGGCTTCAGTATTTGAATGTTTTAGTTATTCATATTTCGTACTTTTCTTAGAATTTATGATTTGTGTTTATAATTGTTTGCTTTATTTTCTTTTGTGGTCTTTTGCATCTTTAGTAATCTCCTGTAATCTTCTTCGAAGAAAAAGTTTGCGTAGGTGGTGACTAAGTTATTAACTTTGGCAGGAGCAACTCGATCGGAATTGCTAGACTTGCAGAGGTTAAAGTTAGTAGCAATGGAAACTAGAGACACAAGGAGACGGCTAGAGGATTCGATACAACTGATTGAGCAAAATATTTCAATGGTTGCAGCTAAGCTTGCTATTCAATCTTTGGAAGTGTAGTTAGCCAAATAAATGACTCTAAAAAGTTACCCTTGTGTACTGGATTCAACTCTTCAAAATTTCTTCTTTAACTTCATGTGCTGAGCTACATAAATCTGCTTTCTGTAGGGCGAAATCGAATTGGAAAAAATTGTAATAATAAGTACACAATTCAACTCAATTAAGTCTTTTTTCAATTATATGGGTCGGCCATATACTATTAAATGTAAAAGAAAAAAAAGGACAAATTAGCAATTCAGATGTACACGGGTAGGCCATCCTTTGTCTAGGCTTGGGCTAGGGCTATGTTGTCTTTATAGGATTTGGTTTTATTATTTTTTTCAATTGTATAAATAGAATTCAAATCAACTAATTCTTGAAACCCCCTCCCCCCTCTCTCACTATGTGTGTTTGTGGATTGCAATCCATATTAAACAATCTTTTGGATTGATTATAGGTCCATATTTTATTTTATTTTTTTTCATTTTTTTGTTAACTCTTTGGGGTATATGCCCTAGGGTTAGCCAATGTGCACCTTAACTAGTCTCTATGAAAGGCATAACTCCGTCAACAATAACTATTTGATTTGATCCAAAATAAATTTAATCCAAACCATTCTATGTCATTAATTGTAGACTTTTATCAATTCTTAAAAAATATACTTTTATATCAACAAATCATCAATAAATTGATTTGAATATTTGATATGAATGAAAAGTATGGTTCTATCCATTTTTTTCGTCATCTTTAGGTGGATGTAAATCAATTTTCATGAGTTTTTTGTGAAGTAATTTATTTATTTTTTATTATTATATTTTTTCATCTATGGAAAAAGATCTCTTCAGTTGTGGCTTTTGCTACAAACATATAACCTTTGTGGCATTTGAAACCATTAATAGCTACTTTAATCACAACATTACTCATCTTTTTATAATTCATCCATTTTAAGTTATTTGAAGCGATATTAAATGTACCCACAAAAAATATTTAATGTATCGCGCTTTATAAATTTTTAATAACATAATAAGTGGGTACACTGTGTTTTTAGTGGGTACATTTAAAATTATCTTTAAAAAAAAATTAAAAGCAATATAAATAACGATCATCGCTAAAAAAATAATTATATTGCACGTGAGATATAACTTAAAAACAAATTTTTTTTTTTGCAATTTTAAAATTATATTGAATTATTTCTCAAAAAAAAATGTTGAAATTTTAGCTGGAGCATTTCATGAAAAGCCAAGCTAGACACATGATTCGGCTGGTTGCACCAAGTATTTTTCTCAACACATTAACATTAATTTTATTTTTTTTGTAATTATAGACAAAATTATAAAATGACTTTAAAAAATCAACTTTTTAAAATGCTACATTATGTATATATGCGAAAATTTCTATTATTGTTCATTAATTATTTTTTATTTTTATTGCATTTTTAAATTTTAAAATCCTAAAATTTTTACTTTGTTTAAGTGTACTAATAAAAAAAATATATTTTTAATAATCATTAATTAACATTATAGGTTTTTAGACGAGTTTCTTTATTTTATTATTTAAATTAATAAAATTTTATGAAAAATAAAAAATGTTGTAGCTAAAAATGGTGCTGCCCTCCACCTCAAGTGGGACCTGCATCTACTATCGTTCACCATATTCACTCGGTACATGTTCATTTTGCCTCGTTATCTATTTACAGCTTCAGCTCTTCTTCGTTCACTAGGGTTTTTCTAGGGTTTATCAGTCCGATTTTCAGGCATGGCTCGACCCGGTCGAGGTCGGCCGGCGACGCCGTCGGGATCGGGATCTGGTTCCTCGTCCCGGTCGCGTTCTTCGTCGGCGTCCGATTCCCGTTCTCGTTCCCGGTCGTTTTCCCGTTCCGGTTCTCGCTCTCGCTCCCGTTCCCGATCGAAGTCCTTGTCATCATCTTCTACTCCGTCGAGGAGTGACAGTTCTCGCAGCAAGAGTCCGCCTCCTCAGCGTGGAAGGTTCGTTCATGGAAACCCTAAATGATTTTATTTCATTTATTTTTTTGAATAAAATGTGAAAATTATAGTTGAATCTATTTGTGGAGCTTTGCATTGTTTGTTTTGGAGAATTATATGGTTCGAACTAGGGTTTCTTGTTCATGGGCTTGGCTTATTTGTTCTAGTTTTAATCCTTTTCAGCAAGATTTTCGGGATTGTGGGATCAAACACCTTTAAGGGTTTTTATTTTTTATTTTTGAAAATGATAAGTGTGTACATAATTTCAATGCATAATCTTGGCACAGATATTTGTGGTGTATGTTGGATGTCCTCAAATCATGTATTGATGCATGATTCAAGATCGTCCAATGTAATCAATGAACTGTATGCCGAATTGTGTGATTAGGTGGGTGTGCTGGGCTAGGAGTTGTTGCTTTTAATCTGTTATGTTAGCAATGCCAGTGAACGTATGTGGATCATTTAGAAACTATAGTAATTTTCTTGCCAAACACCTTGGGCATTGGGCCTTGGCTAGTGTGACGAATTATCTTGATTTAGGCCCCGTTTGACACAGTGTTTGCAAAAAGCACTTTTTCGAGAATCTCTTCTAGAGAGAGCGCTTTTCAGAAGAGCTGGTTTCTCCAAGCTTCTTCTAAAAGTAGAAAAAACTGCTTTTCCAACCGCAATTTGGCGGAAAGTAAAAGTTGCCAAATGCCTCCAAAAGTGCATGCTTTTAGTCCAAAAACACTTTGGAAAAGTGCTACCAAACTAGGACTTAGATTTGATGCCTTATGAAATCCTATCTGGGTATTAGACTTGTTGAATGCCAAACCAATTTGAAATGATGCTCCGCCTGCATTATCTAGGTTTATTTAGGAAACCCATTTTTTACGAGTTTACAGAGGTTTACTGGGCAAGAAACTGTTTATGTTTGGAGATCTCAGTAGCATATGGCTGAAAATGACTGGCAAGTGGCTTGACACGGAGAGAATGGAGGCCGTTGGGGTAGTGAAGACTAAGAAGGTAGTTAATGGGCCTAGGAGGAGTTTCCAGGGCTGAAACAGTTATTTGGTTTTCGAAATGATTCAGGTGTGTGAAATAAAACAATTTTACATTGGCGTAAAAAAACTGTTTTATGTTCTCTTGGCCATGCAACAAGGATAGAACATTTTTATGTGGTTAGGAGTTGTGATTTACAAAACAAGCAGAAGCAAAAGATTAGTATGACTATAAACATGTTCCTATAGAGTGTACTAGTTATATGTAAATCAGTAATTTTGATATTTTGGATTAAAAAAAAGGCAAATGATATATTAGAAATAAATGAGTCAATTTTTGAACTGTCATTTATGAACCAATTTCAATAGCCTCTTTTGATGTAAGTAGTTTTCTAATATCAATCCTAGTTGTTTTTAACATAAATTTCTCTTATCACTGATTATGTATATCAATATTAGCTCACATGTATGTTCTTATAAATAGCAAATAGAGAGTCAAGCTTATGAGTTTCATTTGACTAAGGTATGATTTGACACATCATTTTTCCTTGTTTTATAATTTTCTTTTGGAAAGCAGCATATCTGTTCATTCATGTTAGTGTTTTGTTTTGTTTTGTTTTTTTCCCCCCTTGCCTTTTCTTTTGTTTAATTTTGCATTCTTACTAAAAATGCATGTGATGACATTCTGTTGTAATCCCTAGTCCTCCCGAAGCAGCGAGGCGAGGTCGTTCCCCTCCACCATTGAACAAACAGGCTTCGCCACCCCCTAGGTAAACTTATATCCAAATTCTTATTTTGTTTACAAAAATAAATGCATATTTTCCTTTCATAATCTTGGTTATATGCTGAATCTTTGAATTGGTTAAAATCTATGCCGCTTCTTTCGTCATTTTCCTATTTTAAAAAATTGGAAATTAACTACTCTGGCCATTTCTAATATGCTATGCTTCTTTAGTCACTTCTACTTTGGTTCTATGCTGGATCTTCTTCTTCCCTTGTAAGTCTGCATGTGCCGGGAGTGTGCTTGCCTTGCTTTTACAGTGCTTTTGACTTGATTAGTAGATAACTAGATATATGTCTATAAGTTGTGCTTATATCATCGAAAGTACATGAAAAAATAAGTTCATATTGTAGGATGCTAGTGAAACCAATAGTGTCATGGCTCGTGCACAAGATTGCTATGATCTTTTTGGCATCTGTTTTCAGCCATATCTTGTGCATCCTTGGGCCATTAGGTGCTTCATCCATATAGCTTGGCGTTTTGTGTGTTGAGCTCTCGTGATTCATTTATTTTGTTGGGGAACATCCTTGATTAGGATGCACAAGTCGAAAGAGTGGCCTAGTAGCACTAGATGGTAACAATAGAGGTAGAGGTAGACCTAAAATAACATGAACAAGGATAATTAAAAAAGATTTAACTTCTTTTAATTTGAATGCTGACTTAGCCCTCGACAGAGCTGAGTGGAAGAAGCGGATTCATGTAGCCGATCCCGTGTAGTTGGGAAAAGGCTTAGTTTAATTGAGCAGAACATCCTTGATTGTTTTGCTCATAGTAGCCAAGGAAGGTGCTCACTTGAGACTTGAGGCAAGGTGCAATCACTTGGGCATGTGCCACTTTGTGCCTCACTCTCTTATCCTTCATCCTTCTCATTAAACCATTTAAATATTAATTCATCATTGCAATCTTTTCTTTCTTTTCTTTGTATAAAATGCCAGTAAAACATAATAAAAATTGTGAAATATCAAAGGAAACTGGTGTTATGCTGCTATAACAACACCTTGTCGCTGCTGTACGAACAATAGAGCTGGTGTTCTAGCTGTATAAATTTGTCATGGAAGCAAGAACAAAAGTACTGAAAAAGAATAACCAAAATCGATTTCTATTGAATAGAATACTCAAAACATTAGATTTTTTCCCCCTATTGATCAGGAGCCTTATTTATAATAAACCACCATATACGAGTTCTAAACTGACGTAATTGCTAAATAGGCTATGTGGGTTTAAAACATCTAACGTAGGCCCACAAACAAATATATGAAATAAATAAAAATAAGGTCATAAAAACATGATAAAACAGGTTATGCATGTGTGTCATGCGTCCCTGCATCACTAACAATAGCATAGTTGTTGCTATAACAACAATTAAGAATTGTTATAAGAGCAATGTCCTTGCTACTATTTGTAGGTTGCTACCTGTTTTCTGCTTCAACTCAATTTTAAACATTAAAGCTAATAATATTAATATTTCTACCAACTATAAATATGAAACGCTAGTACTAATATTTCTAGTTTATTACCCATTCTTCCTTGCTTTAATGTTTTCTGTTTCAACTCAATTTCAGACATTAAAGTAGATAAAAATAACATTAGGGCGACCAACTATAAAAACTGAAACTCTATGCTACTATTAGTGCTATAATGTATGATGATAAAAATGAAAAAGAGGACTTGTTAATTTTTTAAATTCATTTGCAAAAAGATGGAGTACGTAGGTTTAAACAAGGTTTGAAAACTGATTGAATTCATTGCTTTTTTGGTGAATTCTTTCAGTGTCAAACTTGTTGAATTAAAGAGTGTAGGTCATTTTGTGTATGCAATTTGCCAGAAATATGACAAAATTTGTTAAGATTTTTTTTTTTGTCCTTTCAAATAGCAAATGCAAAATAAAATAAAATAAAAAATCAATAAAATAGTTCATAAAATTAGACAAAGAACCCACAATTTTTTATTTTATCAACAAAAGCAAAGTAGTTACCAAACAAAATTCATGGACTATTTTATTTCTTCAATTTATATACCAATATAAAATATTATGGTCTAATAACAAAAGCTAACAAATTATGCAAATTTATGTGTGTGTGCCAACAATGGAGAAAAAAAGGAAGGAACAAGAAAAAAAAAAGGTAAAGAAAGAAAGTTTAAATAAGAGAAAATAGTTTAAAATATCTTAAAAGAGTTCCCATAGCCATCTTTTGGATTTTAACATCCCACATAACAAGTAGGGGTGTTCATCCTACCCACCAACCCGATTAACCTAACCAACCCAAACCTTTTGACTTTTGGGTTGGGTTGGTTGAGTTTATATGTAAAATTGGGTTGAATTGGGTTTAAAAATTTGTAACCGGATCTAGTTTAGGTTGGTCCAGGTTTTATTGTTTAATCGAACCAATCCAAACTAATTAATAATAATAGTTATTACTTTATTCATCATTTTCATTATACACTTTATAAATTTATAAAATGCTATTTAAAATCTATACATATATTGAGTAGGTTATGCAATTTTATAATCTATTTATTGAGCCAACCATGGTTGACAGAATCGCGATTCGCTTCACCCCCCAGCGATTCGAGTGGCACGTATGAATCAGAAATCCACTGAGTTGCCCTTGAATCGCACGATTCATTGTGAATCGTGCGATTCCTCGATTCAACCCGATTCAGGGGCTTTTTTTTGGCACTCCCGTATTAGCGCTCCACAACGAAATAAACCTTTTTAACCATTTAGTTCTCTGCATCTTCTTCTTCACACGATAGAGTTTTAGGGTTTTTTTTTTTCGACAAATCTAGCTTGATTTCTTTTCTTTCTTCTTCAATCCAACTAAAAAATGATCGTTGAAGACTTGGAAGCGTGCTTGGAGGTTGGAAATCTATTACAGTGACCAATAAAATCAAGTTTTCTATCTCGGTTTTTCTTCATTGCTAAAGCTTCGGAGACGAGATTTGTTCACTTTGAAACAAGATAAATCGACATTGGTTGCATCGATTGGTAGAGAAAATGTTAGATCTCCAACTTCTTTTGAGTTTTTACTTCCAAAGCAATGAAAGCACATGTTTTTTTTTTTCTTCGTCTCTTTCGCACACGTAACAACTTTTTTTCTTTTTTCGTCTGTTTTTTTTTTTTTTTTGGTGGTATTATGTTGTGTAACAAATTTACAAGTTACAATTGAACTTTGATGTTTGAACTTTTGTTTATTACTTTAGTAACTTTATATTAACATGTATTTGTTTGCTTAATTTTTATTTTCATCCATTTGTTGTGCAAAGCTGCAACCTATCAATTGTCCGAGCCACGAGCTCTTTGTCGTTAAAATCTTTGATATTTTATCATCTTAAGATCTGCATGATAAAATTTGAAATTCAATGATTAGATTTAATAGAATAAATCACAAATTAAAAACAAGATATTAAACTTTATAATGGATATCTAATATAACACTAAGAATACAAATAAATGTCTCTAGAAACTAAAATTTATATGCCATTTACACTTTATCCTGAATCTTACGATTCATTGATTCAAATCCCGATTCGATTTAGAGAACCCCCAACGATTCACTTTCGATTCACGATTCTGTCAACCATGGAGCCGACCAATCCGACAAACCCAGCCTAAACGAACCTGAAGTTATTGGATTGGGTTGGGTTTAACTGGCTTATTAGGTTGGGTTGGGTTTTTTTTTTTATTTTTTATCCCTACATAATCGAGTTGGGTTGGTATTTGGCCAAAACATGACCCAATCCAACCTGTGAACACCCCTAATAACAAGTTCAGAAAGCAATCAATTTAATAATATGCTAATAAGTTAAGGCAAAGTGCCAAACTAGCAAATTGTATGGTCTAAGAACAAACCACAAGATTAAAAATCAAAACACTACATAAAGAATAAGACCAAGATCCACCACCATTTCAAATTTTGTTAATTCTTTTAACAAGATTTATTTTATTTAGTCATTTGTGGATATTAAATTTACTAGAAGAGTCTATTTATATTTTGTTTTTAGCATACGTTTGATAAATCTAGATATTTTAGCATCTATGTAAAAACTCTCTAAACTTATTTAATTTGGTGATTTTTATGACAATTCCCCACATCAAATTTAATTTCCCTGAATGAAGTTTGATTTTTTAAGTAACTGAGGTCTCAGGCAAAGGCAAAATTTTGATCCTTGGGTTTTAAAGTTTATTTGTAATTAAAGATGCACGGAACACTTAAGGCAATAAGGGGCCTTAGTGCTTGAGGTGCAAGGCGAGGCACATGCCTGGGATAAGGTGAGGCGCAAAATTCTTAAAAAAAAAAAAAAACTTAATTAAAAGTTAATTTTTGGTAAAAGAATTTAAAAAAGATAATAATCAATATAAGTTTTAAAATTTTCTAATCATACATCATAATGTTCATAGTAGCACTAATGTTTCTATTTCATAGTTTTTACTAATATTATGTTTATTTTTTGATACTTAAAATTTAATTGAAGAAAGAAACACAAATGCAAAAAGCAAGTAGCACGTATAACGCCTTTGTAACAACATCTTATTGTTGTTATAAAACTAAAACACAAATTTTCTTTTATGTTTTATATTCTATATTGTGTATTATATATATTTATTATGTTATATATATATACTTGGGCTGTGTCAGTGCTCCTTGCCTTGCCCCTTTGGTGTGAGGGCCCCTTAAGTCCTTAAGTGCGCCTTGTGCTATTTGAGATTGTTCAGGTGGTGGTTAGTTTGATTGACTTTGTTTAGGAAAGTTTGGTGACAAGTTGGTTTTCTGGTAATTTTTTTTCAATTCTCAGCTAAATTTGTAATTTTGGTTTGCAGGTGAGGATCTCCATTATGTTGACATCTATATCTTCTATTCCTTATTGGGATGAAACGTTAACAATATGATGGAAAGGATGTTTTGGGCCGTAAATTTCATGAGTTCTACTTGGTGAAGATGTGAATGACATTGCTTCTGTGGTAAACAATACAAGTAATTGTCTTGGTTTTGCAATGATTGCATCTGAAGATGATACTAAGTACATATAAATACTTCTCAAAAGTGAAAGTCAAACTGATAATTGTGTAAATACAACACAAGTACAAAATGCATTTTCGGAAGAAATGTATTTGAAAGTTTGTGTGCTCTTCTTAGATCACTTGTTGAGAGGTGCTTGCAGCCTTGTAATGTTCTATAACATCTCCAGAAACAAATCAAGATTGAGGGGGAATGATATAATACCATGTTTGGAAGATAGGTTGGCTGGTTAAACCTCCCTTAATAATGACTTCTTTACTCAAACTGTGTTAAAATAAGAAATCATTCTCTTTTGTTACTTCTTGAACCATCATCACTTGGTTCCTTCTTGAGATTTTGGTTTTAAAAGCAATATGAACAGGATGGAGATTTGCACATTTTTCTTAATGATGGTATGCAAAAGAGGAAACAATTTCATCATTTCATGACATTCATTCCAAAATGGTTGGTATGAAAGCTTTCATTACTGAAAACCTGGATTCATCCTCCTGTTCCCTTAGCCAAAATGTGCTTGGCTAAATGTAATGCTATACTTCCATGGTCTGCTTGGACTTATCCTTTGGCTTACTATTTGAGCATAGTTCTACTCTGATCAAAGATCCCTTTAATAATGACGTGTATTCAAAGTAGTTGAAATGTCAGCAGGATGAAGTAAATTGCCATTTATGTACTTGAATTTGTGTTACTTATGCTCTTATGCTGCACCATGCTTTCAGGAAAGCATCTCCAGTTCTTGAGTCTGTTGTTCTCCACATTGATCAGCTTACGAGGAATGTTAATGAAGGACATCTAAAGGAGATATTCAGTGAGTTTGTTGTTTCCTTATAGATACAATGTCCCTAATAACCTTATTACTAACTAAATTTAATTTTCTGTTTGTATTTTCAAGCCATTTTTCATTTGGGGATTGCTGGCTTTGTAACTTGTGTCATTGATATGATTTTTTTGATTCATAAGTGGTTGGTTAACTATTAGGTTCCTTAATCCTCTCCTATTGAGAGGTTGTATGATTTTGCAAGTTTGAATCGAGTGCTTTGGGTCCATGTTTATTATCTCCATACAATCAAGGATCAGTGTAAAACAGTATCCCAATTATTGTTCAGTATTTCTTAGACCATTAAAAAAAAAAAAAAAAAAAAAAGAGCAATAACAACCACCATAACAAAATAAAGCCTTGCTCCAACTACTAATGCTGTTCGACTATTTCCATAAAGTTGAAAGTATTCATCTTATGCATGATATTGTACATCAGTTTGGGTATGTTTGAATGGATTCCACTCTGATAAGTAAATGACTCTGAATACTAATCCCAAAAAAAAAAAAACTATGGATATCATCTGTTGTGTTTGCCACTGTGTTCTGAAACTCTCTTCATTTGTTTAAAATTGAAATTGAAAGTTTCAGTGATTGCTCAAATTATTGAAGATTTTATAGGCTGTGACTAGAAATCTTTTTATTTTGTCAGTTGGTACCTGTAAATCTTTTTTTCTTGGGCAGCTTATACAATTGAGACCATTTTTGTCTGTTTCTTATGGACTCTGTGTAATGGCAGGACGTAGCTAGTGTTAGGCTCAACTTCTGCCATATACTAGCTATTGTTTTATCACAAATTCACGTCTGTTTAAGAAACAATTGGAGATTGTGTTTTGTTTTTTCTAGATCAATTCTTACACTACAAAATGTTGCTTTCTTTTGCTACTCTTTGGATGATCATTTTACTGATAAAAGGCAGGAAAAAACAATTAGTTTTAGTTAAGAAACTGCGTTTTTTTTTTATATTGATTAAACTCATGGATTGCAAGTTTTTTTTTCTTCCTATATTTGGGCTATTCATCAGCATTTGCACTCTGCTTCTTAACTACTTTTGTAGGCAACTTCGGAGAAGTTGTTAACGTGGAGCTATCAATGGATCGCAGTGTAAGATTGTCAAATTCTAATTTATCCTGGTTATAGAGTGCATAAACTACAGTGGGTAATCCAAAGTATATAAAATCCACGCAGGTTAATCTTCCTCGGGGATATGGATACGTCGAGTTCAAGACAAGAGCTGATGCAGAGAAAGCTCTTCTTTACATGGATGGTGTATGAACAACCTACCATCTGGAACTTTGAAATATCTTAATTTTAAAATTAATTTATTTCAAGTAAAAAAATTGGATGTCAATGCAGGCACAAATTGATGGAAATGTTGTGCGGGCAAAGTTCACACTACCACCACGCCAAAAGGTATTATCGCCCCCAAATGCTGTTCCTGCTGCTACAAAAAGGGAAGCTCCTCACAAGGATGGTGTTGGTCCTGATCCTGAAAAGGATGGACAACAACGTCAAAGAGATTGTAGGTCACGCTGCAGTGTAAATTTCATTTTTTAAATACTTGTCCTGTTAATGACATTTAACATTGGGCACTTCTTTATTCCCCATTTTTTTCCCCTATATTTACATGCTTTTCTATTGAATTTACTATTGTCAGCTTCTCCACGTCGGAAACCTCCTCCATCTCCTCGGAGGAGATCCCCTGTGGCTCATCGTAGAGGTGAATCTCCTAGACGAAGGGTTGATTCTCCTCCACGTCGACGCATGGAATCCCCTGTACGTCGTCGAGGAGAAACACCTCCACGAAGGCGGCCTCCATCTCCTTTAAGAAGACGCTCTCCATCACCTCCACGGAGGCATAGGTCACCTGTAAGGTAAAATTTGTTTTTGCATGTGTTTTAAATTTTCCAGTTCAATCCTTATAAAATCAAGGTAACCCTTCTCCTTGATAGGACTTCTCCCCGAAGGATTCGTGGAAGTCCAGTCCGTAAGCGCTCTCCTATTCCTCTGAGGCGTCGGTAAGTGCTGTTTATTTTGAAAGTCACTTGAGATAGGTCCAAAGCAACTGTATAAAAGGGATTATTGAACAAGGAAAAAACATTCTTTTGTAAATGACTGAAAGACTGTATGGTTCTTTTATTTTATTATTCAAGTTAAAGGATAATTTCTCTTAACAATTTAGGGGAAAATATGACATTTCATGAGTAATTAGCTTGAATTCTTGATGCTAACATTATAGTGCCAATTCACCGACACTTCTTTAAGTTGAGGCTCATGCAGCTGTGCAGTGAGCACAGAACAGTCTGTTCTTGTGCTCACTTTCTGTGCTTTCTATTCCATGGCTTTGAAAAAAATTTAGCATTAGTATTTAGTGATTGATGGCACTTTTTAAGACTTGGAGCTGAAGGGCTTTATTATCCTCTAGTTTCAAGTAAAAATACACTAGGTAGTTCCTTTAATGCATTGTTTATACTTGGAGCTGAAGCGCTTTATTATCCTCCAGTTTCAAGTAAAAATACACTAGGTAGTTCCTTTAATGCATTATTTATGTTATCACATATGTACAACAAGTGCTCTTGACCTTGTGGCTCTATTGTTTTTATCTTTTTATTATGATTAATACATTTCTTGTTTCTGACCAAAAAAAGCATCTAATGGAAAATACTAGGGTACCATTGAAATTGATCTTACTAGGCCTGCAGGTTGCTAGGTCTTGAAAATTGTGTTTCCTTGCATTGGTTTTGCTAGTTTTGGGATGGTTAAAGTAACAAAAGAAGTTTTAAAGCCCCTAGTTTCCCATGTTATCAGCTGTATTTTAATATTGACTCATAGATGATGAAGTACATCAGTATTGCTTGTACATTACTTTGTTACTAAAATGAAACTGTCGTTTTCCAGTTCTCCACCTAGACGAGCACGCAGTCCTAGAAGGTCACCTATCAATCGCCGGCGTAGTCGCTCTCCTATTCGTAGACCTCTTCGTTCACGTTCAAGATCTTTATCTCCTCGCAGGTACTTTTGGAATTTATATTTGAGCTGCTGATGAGCAAGAGCATCAATTGGAGGCAATGCCTCTTTGTATTGCCGATGCAATAAAAATTAAATGAATCGAACAATTTATGTGTAAAGTGCTATTGCGCATAAGATAGTTATTTTAGGGTTTTGAAATTTAAATTTATGTATATATATTAGTCATTTTTGTACCTCTTAAGTCTTTACAATGCTTTCTAAAATTATTTTTGATATGCTTAAAATATTAAAAATAATAGAGAAGGCCTATTCCCTGCCTAGAAAATTGCCTTGGCAATTTTACTTGATAATGTCTGGACATGCCTAGGCCATAGGTGATGGCTTGAGAACAGTGCTTGAATTGAATTTTTTTTTTTTTTTTTTTTTTATGTTAGGAAATGATTATATGTATTAATGTGTTTTTGACCTTTTTCTATTTGTGCTGTTGGATAAGCCAAGGTCTAAGGAAGTATGTTGTGGTTTAGACAATCCTATTGCATTCAAAGTGGGGTTTGGCTTAGGCTCCTTGACAATCCAAATTACTAGTTGAAGTTGAAGTTTTAACACAATATATTAAGATGTGTTAGATTGAGTAACCTTGAATAAGCAATAGTTAATTTGAGTTGAAAAAAAAAAGTTTATTTAGACTTCATTTAATAGGTTAGACTTGGTTAGATTTTATTTAGACATTGTAATAATATTTCTCTGATGTTAACGTGAGCTTTTCCTTTCAAATTATCATCAAGTTATGAATTGAAAATAAATAGAAAGATATAAAAAAAATCTCTGATTGTAAATTATGAAGTACGAATTGAATGTAAGTGATGTCTTGCATCTATATCTCCAAGCACTTTTAGCTGATTTCATCAGTCTTAGAATGGTGGACTATGTTTATCTATTTCGACAAAGTCAAGGATGTGTTTGATAATTTCATTAATTTCCCTTGCTGACCATTAAATGCTACTTCCAAGTCAATTGGATTTGGAGAAACATATGTAATGAGGACTAGTGCATGCGAGATCTATCTGCAGAAAATGTGAATATGTCATTCAATCTAGCAAGTTTGAGGATGATTCTCTTCACGAATATTTGTACGGAATTTCTAACAGAATTTGAAATGATCCATAACTAGCAAGTTATCAGTTGATCCTGTCTGTTCCTTCACACTCGGGTTTGCCAATAAATTTCATCAATTGAATCATATTCATTTGTTGAACTGAAACCGTTCTCATAAATTTCTTCTGTTTCAATCTTTTACAGGGGTCGAGCACCAATTCAAAGACGTGGGAGGTCTTCATCTTACTCTGGATCTCCCAGTCCTCGCAAGGTTTCTGTTCTCTTTGGCATGTTAATTATACTTTTGTTAATCTGAAGTACAGTGTTGATTAAAAAAACATAGAGAGAAGGAGAAAGAAATACCATCATCATGTCTTTTATATCAACTAATGAGACTGAGAAATGTGTACTAGGGCATTACTAATTTACTATATATATTGGTGCACAAAGGGTTAATTATTCATGCTAACCAACTTGTGCACCATGTCTAAACAATCTATTGGACTGAAAAACTTCATCTTATGCTTTTTAATCTGTAAATAATTATCTTTCTATTTGTTTATTCATTTTTTTATTATTTTGGTTTGAATCAAGCAAGAGGAATCCATTAAAAGAATGCAAGCATGTGACAGTCAATATATGTATAACCTAAGCTAGAACAAATGAGACATTGAAAATTGAAAAAGAAATTATGTAAACTTGGCTTGAACATATGAAACTAGGAAAAAGGGAGAAGATAGCTGCGTAGAAACATGATACTCAAACATATGACCTTCTAAAAAGTTTCTTTGCTTTCCTCAGATTGCTTCACCTAGTATAGCAATAGCTCCTATATGTTTCATTCAGTGAACGATTTAGAATTCAATTCTTTCAATAAGTGGCTATCATTGGATGGTTAGGATTGTTTGGTCTTTCTGGAATTAATTTATTAATATTATTAATAATAATATTATTATTCTTTTGTGTGTGTGTGTGTGTAAGTTTCTTAGATTGGGCCTATGGTATAGTTCTGTATTTACAGAATCATGTATTTGTGAATCTTTTGTAAACTACTCGAGTGTAAATGCCACTACATACATTATTGTTGTAGTTTTACAAAAAATTAGCAACTATTAATTGTTACTATCTCTTCATTGAATGTGTCATCTGCATTATTGTTATCATAATTGTCAAGGCACTGTAAATGGTTGAAGAATCAATTGATTCCAAGTCTAGTGGAATTGCCACTTTTTTGTGACTATTAACTTAACAATCTGGATGTGTAAATTTCTTCTTTGTTGATTGAATTTCTTCTTTGTTGATTGATATTTGACATGTTTTGTTTTCATTCAAATTGATGGGTTCCCAAGTCCACATTTTCTATAAATTCTTGTTACAAATGTTTTAATACTTGGAACTTGAAGATGCAACTTTTCCTTTTTGGGCACTTAATTAACTTGTGCTCTCAAGCTTATCAAACTGCAATTTCAATTTCGGTTAATTTGCAAGTGTTATTTTGTGAAGTGGATTGTTTTTGTAGGAGGGTGTTTTTGGGAAGAAGCTAAGTGATTAGCTTGTAACTGGGTAGCGCTTGTTCTAAACTGAATGGGGGGTTCTCAATTTCAGATTGGTGTAAAACCTGGGGTAGTTGTCTGTAGTGTGTTTTGGTTGTCCTATGTCTCGAGACCTTGGGTTGGGGTTTCTTAGCACCTTTTTCTTTGTCTATTTTGTTCTTGTTTGGTGCCAGTGCATTTCTGATGCTCTGACTCGTGATTTCTAGTTCCACTTTTAATACAATTATCCGTTTCTTCTCAAAAAAAATTTGTGAAGTGGACCTAGTGGATCTTCACAATATGTCACCCTAAAATCTTCAAGATAGTGTATAATTTCTTCTTTGTTTGTTTAGAATTTATGGACTTACTAATGGGCAAGCAAGTTAACTCTTGTATAAATGCATTTTAACACATACATTGTACTGCAGGGTGGTAGGAGGATTTCAAGGAGTCGTAGTCCAAGAAGGTAATATCTTGTTTTCTGTTGCTTCTTCAACTTCTTATTATGATGTCCTTGATATCCTTTTCATTTGCGAACTTGTGATTATTTATCCAATGATAAATCCTTTGTTTGTTAGCATTGCTGGAGAAATTCTGTTTGCTTCATTTTTTTGCTATTACAATTTTGTCTTGTTTCCTCTAAAAAAAGCATTGTGGGAGAAATACCAGAATTGAAGTGAAATGTGGGGCATGGTCTTGGATGATCAATTGGGAACTCAAATTTGTTCCTTTAATTGAGTTGTTATCTTGCTGGTCAAATACCTCAGATTTAGCCTCGATTTATAAATTGCGTTAGTTTTATTATGATTATTACTTTTCTTTCTTTTTGAGGTTAGAGGTATAAGCATTGACCTTGCCCCACTCCCACGGCAAGACCCTTAAAAAAACTGAAGATTTAAGCTGTTTCCATCAATTGTTTAAGGCTAGTACAACAGATGATGTAAAAGCTTTGGCTTGATTGAAACAAATGTTTTTTTCATGTGCTGAGGATATTTTTCTTTTTTGCCCCTTTTATAAACCCAAGCAACTGGGCCATGCTGTTATTCTTTTCCATTTGTTTATATGATTAGTAGCTTTAAAACATTTGATTGTGCAGGCCCATGAGAGGAAGAAGCAGTAGCTACAGTCGCAGCAGCTCCTCCCCTTCTCCTCGGCCAAAGTAGCTCTTGGTCTCTCTCTCTCTCTCTCTCTCTCTCTCTCTCTCTCACACACACACACACACACACACACACACACACACATACACACACACACACGCACGCACGCACGTGCGCACACACACACACACGTGCGCACACATTTTTTGAACAATGAGTTTGATTTGAAAGTAGTACTTAAATGGTTGGAACTTGGAATATAGGGGGCATTTGGGAGATGTCATGGTCAGCTTGGCTGCTGTAGCCTTTACGTCCATGCTGTGTTGGTGATGGTCTGCACTTGAAAAGGAAGGAAGCACTTTAGTTTGCCAGTTAATGTTTGCATAATGGTCATTTGATGGATGCTATGCCATGTCTTGGGGAAACTGTATGGTTTACGTTACCATTAAAACTTTTTTTGATTAGGCTTCTGCTATGGACACAGCTGTGACAGAATTACCATTTAATGTTGTGTGATGAAACACTAGCGATTTTCTGTTTCTGTAACAGTGGGATACTCTTTAATTTTGCAATAGGATAAATAGACCTGATGACTTCTGATTCTCGTTTCCGGATACTAATAATTTTTTAGTTTGGTTCTTGATGAAGCTCTGACAAGGCAAGGTCAGACAAATGGTTGGATTTGAAATTTCGATCTGCACGTATTTTAACAAGAATTTTACAAACATCATACTTTAAAAAAAATTATCTAGCGTGTGCTGGTTATTTCTTATTTATTTATTGATTCAAGGATAACATCGCCTCAGTGAGGGCGCACCTCCCAATTAAAGTAGCACTTCTTAGTACGGTATTGCTTTAAAAATAAAAATGCAGCACTTGTTAGCCAAGGGCAACGAAAAAGAAAAAAAGATTTAACTCTGATGGAATTCCGTGTTATATACAAAGATCAGCTCAAATATATGAAAACATAAATCTGAGATAACAATTCTTTATGTACAGAAAGATACAGCTTAAGGAAAAAAAAAAAAACCAAAAGAAAATTATTAACCATCTAGCACTCAGAACTGCTTGTGCTCCTATAATAACATATCACCATACATTCTTCTCCTCTGGTCAGATCCATGTCGAACGAGCAGAGAGCCTGCAGTTGGTGTTTGGCTTTGCACCAGTGAAGTAGGGGGAAACGACGCAAGCACCTTTATCGATTCTTCAATGCTCTCCTCATTTTACATGAGAACTCCTTGATACGAATATCATCAGAGAATGTCAAAGGAAACTCTTCATCTATGGTATCCTTTTGATAAAACCTGCGAGTTGTCCTCGTCTTATCTTTCTGATCACTTCCACCGGAAGACGAGGGAGAATCAGGCTCCTCGGGTATATCTCGATACAAGTGTCTGAGGATGAAAAGTGCTGTATCATAATCTCGCCAGTAGTTCCTGTGCACCCAATTTGATTGGTCACAAAACAATAAATGTGAAATTTCTATGCAATTATTTTTACCTAGGTGCCCTAGTAAGAAAAAGAAGAAACAAGTGACTTTTAGTTATGGAGGATGAACACTTACGTGTGTGCTCCAATGGCGGAAATATATGAATGTTCGAAGGTTTTGTCCTGCAGGATTGGTGTGCGAGTTTGAGTCATGGTAACCAAACTAAAGTTGCAAAATCATATGTGCATTAGACAGTTCTTTGTTTTTTTTGTGTGTGTGAGAGAGAGAGAGAGAGAGAGAGAGAGAGAGAGAGAGAGAGAGAGAGAGAGAAGAAACAAGATTATATGTTAACCAACAAAAATGAACAGCTAAGGAGGAGCAAAATCAGATGTGCATTAGATAGAATATTAATACTGGTTTGATATTTACTCACTTGAAGCATGTGATCGACACGGCCTTCTTCACTCCCTGTCAATCTTTCCATCATTATTGAACCGTATGATTTTTCTTCCTTTTCTTGATCGTCTTCTAGGTCACCTACAACCCAGCACATTAAAAATGCAAGAAGTAACAATATATTAAGGAAAAAGAGTAGGTCAATAACATACCATTGTCATTGTTGTGTCTGGACTGACAAGCAGTGAGCACTTTGACCTGTTCAAATGATCTCAACATTATAACTTGATTAAGCAAAAGGATATACATGTAGATTCCATTATAATGTATGTGCAAAGTATCAAGAATTTTCTTGTAACATTTATGGAATCAAATACTGCCAATGAGTGGTTTAACTTAAGGTGTAATCTCATATAAAATAACATGCATGCAAGCACAAGTTCGACACTATATATTTTTTGGCATACAAGTCATATGCATGCTTCAAGAGCTAAAATTGCGCTCTTCTGAAAGTCTGGTAGAATTATAATCCCACGTTCAGCTAATATCAGCAGAACTAAAAACTTGCAGTACTGCAGTAGACCCAATATCCAGCACAACAAAACGCCCCAGCCCATTTGGACCTTTGGTTAGTATTCGACTTCTTTGGAGTAGAAACACCAGAAGATGTGTGTCTAAATAACAAATGCTTCCCAACCAAATTTTGTTCCAGAGAAGGCAGAAGTAGAAGCCAAGAAAAAAAAAAAAGAAGCTTATGTTTCATGGAAGCATTTTGAGATTGGGCCAGCAAACTGGTACACAATACCAGGTCAAGTGAGCTTGTTTACGTCACAAGAACTGGCAAATGATGGATATATTATTATAAAAATAAATAAATAAAATAAGTTTGTGCGTGTAAGAAGAGGAGAGAAAAAGAACATACTGAGACCCTAATATATCACCCTCCTCTATTGTTTTTGTGAACAGACTTCACAAAAATTCTCATATGGTGTGGATCCATATAGATAATAAGCTCCCCAGTAATTCTAAATTTATCCTCCCAGGTTTATTTTTGAAGTATGCATCCTTCAAAAACCAGAACACCTTATAAAAACTTCTTTTCTGCAGCTCTCGTATTATGAGAATCCTTTATACCCACAATTTAAACTTGACTTCTAGATATTTTGGTCTATCAATAGCTGCAAAATTCAACATTATTCTACATCCAAACCATTAACTAAAGAGTAAATCCTATGCATGAGGCTCTAGCTATTATAAGGTCTAAGGAAGGTTCAGTTCACAACCTGACCCCTGTATTGGAGAAAGGAGGTTTCTGGATTCAAACACATTGCCTCTAGTTCAATGGTGTTACCTTTACCATTGCAGCTAAGGGTGTGTGTGCATGGGTCAAATTTGAACCAAAATCCAATCCAACCTGATATTATTGGCCGAAAAAGAAATGGCTCCTAGTTAACAAAAATGATATACTCAATTAGCCCCGTGATTCGATCCGTCTTAAGCATGATTGTTAGAATCCTGATTCAAATCTATGGATCTTACAATTTACGATTTGATTCAAGGGAAATTGATTTGAATCCTTAATATAAATCCCAATGCTACTAAATATTATAGTAAGTCCTAAAAAAATAGTAGAATCTTATGATTCATGATTTAGTCTTACAATTCAAGTGATTCATAAGAATCTTACCAAAGGTTAAAAAAAAGAAGAAGTTTATATAACATAGATTTAAAGAATCATGCTTTAACTTCCAAATTTAAGTACTTGATTTGTATCATGCCAATTTAAGAAATATATAATTACTTAGGACTTTAGCGCATGATTTATAACCATTTACAAAGATAATTTTTTAACTGTGAGCTAATTTTTATGAGGATGAGTTTTTCAACACAAAATCATTTTTAGAAATTAGTTCTCCTAAAAATCATATCCTAGAGAATGGTAGTAATGGAAATAAACAATTAGGACCAAACCAACTAGTTAACCAAATTCAATTAGATCCCATCTTTACAAATATTGATTTAGATGCACGTTTTTATACACGATGCATATAACGTACATGAACCTTACGATTCGTTGATGTAAATCCCAATTTGAATCACCAAACTCGCAAATGATTCAATTTCAATTCACGATCATGATAACTATGGTCTTAAGTCATATCCAACTCGGACCAATTCTTTTATTTCACTCAGCCTCGTGACTAGGAAAGGTAAGAGAGAATAAGGGAAGACCAAGAGAAATTTTCATGAACAAATTTGTTCGATCTACTTAGTAGTTGGAAATTCTTCTTCTGATGGATCTCTGCCGATGTCTCACCATCTTGTACATTCCATCATTTTTTTATAGAGAAATCTCATTTCTAGTAAAAAAAGGGAGGACAACAAGAAAGAGAGAACATGTGGAGCAGAAAGAGTCGGGGGAGAATTAAAGAGGAAACCATGTTGGAGAATGGAAGCACATTGGATAGAGTGACTAGAAGAGAGCCTTACATAGGAAAAAGGAGAGGAGAGCTGTTTTCCCCCTTTCTCACACCCCACCCAACCCCACCGAGGTCCTATGGGCCTCGCTAAATGGCCCCTTAAGGTTTTTGTTGTGTAGAAGAGCAAAATCTGTGAGATTTATTTCCTTTAAGGAAAGATGATAATTCCGTGGGATTTATTTCCTTTAAGGTTTATTTCCTTTAAGGATTTATTTCCTTTAAGGTTTATTTCCTTTAAGGATTTATTTCCTTTAAGGAAAGATGATAATTCTGTGGGATTTATTTCCTTTAAGGAAAAATGATAATTTTAGTAGTCGTTTTATTTAGCAGTTACTAAAATTATAATTATAGCTATATGTGTGCATAGCCCTGTATGTCTATATATATGGTGTCCCTCCATTAAGACATCATCAAGAATAAGAAAATATTTCCTCTTTTCTCCTGTGGACGTAGGCCTTAGAACCGAACCACGTTACATCTTTGTGTCTTTTATTATTATTTAACAGTTTTTTTTTTTTTTTCAACACACACACATACCGTATGCACATAGGTATAACCTTTATATATAGGATATCTATTATACATATTGGGTCAAGTAGAATGTATGTTAGGTTTCATATCTTTGAAACTCGACCAACCCACCCATACGAGACCCATAGTTTTAAAAATCGTTTGAGGCTTAAGCCTTGAGGCGCTCAGAAAAGGCCTCGAGGCTTAAGCCTCAATGTTGTACAGTGAGGCTTAGGCCTTGGGGCTCAATGAGGATTAAGCCTCAAATTTTCTATGTCAAAATTCAATTCCTTTGAAAAAAAAAATTTATATTTATGGCTTTTATATTATTATAACCAATCATTTAAGTAACTGTTAAGAATTAATTTTCTTTCATTTGAGATAAACTAAAGCTTGTACTCTTAAATGGATGAAGTCCATCTTTGAATAGACCCACTTCTAATGATATATTTTTAAGTTTGTTAACAATAGTACAAATACTAACCTAACAATTTAAAACTTTTGACAAAGTATTCTAATTGCAATTTGTATAAACTAATGAATTAAGAGAAATGACGAAGACCAAATATATTTTACAATGTATTTGTCAAATTTTTATTTGTTCATGCTTTTAATAGCTTGAAGCTTAAAATTTGGAAATCTTAGCATATGATTTGTTCTCATTTAGTTCTTAAATGTGTTAATGACAATTAAGGTAAATAACATATTAAGAGAAATCACTCAAGTATTCTACACATAAATAGAACTAATTTATATTTTTTGTTATTTTAGTTGTTTCTTCTTCTATTATTGACACTTGTACTTTTGTAGATTTTTTTAAAAGTTTTTATTTATTGTTTTATGCATTTTCTTTAAAAATATGAGGCTTACGCCTCACCTCATAAAGGCAAACCGCCTTGATTACGCCTCACGCTTTTTTAAACCTTGATGAGACCCTAAACTGATTGAATCCTGTTTGGTTTAGATTAGGCCGGCCAGGTTCTATGGGTGGTTGGGTTTCGCACACACCCCTAATTGCAACAAGGCCCACCCTTTTTCCAAACCATTAAGTAATAGTTTTAAAATAATGTTGGTAAAGAATTTAAGTAAATATTTGTCCTCGAGATTTTATGAAGAAACTAATTTATTGAACAGACAAAAGAATAAGGTACAGTTCATGTAGTTCCTGAATAAAAGCTTGTAGACTATATCATACCATCATGTAATGTAGTTGATTCACAACAGCTTGAGATTGTGTAGCAATATCTTCAGTGAACTCCTGTATCAAAAATTTTATAAAGATTAAAGATGAAAACACAATTCTTGGTAAGATATAGGCATGAACCAGAATGGAAAAACATATGACCAACATATTACTGAGAGACAAATATAATAATGTACCTGAAATCCAATATGCAATCTCTTTCCCCCTTTGTGATAAGGAATTATAACTGGTTGCTTGTTGATGTATTCTTTACAGATAAGTGGTTCTACTCTGTATGAAAGCCCACCCTAGATTCATATAATGAGTTTTCACTTCAAAATAGAAGTTTAAAATAATCCAAGCATCATAAAATATACATGATTGTTTAAATAAGGTTCTCAATGATTAGACATGTAACTGAGAATCAAAGCATGAGAAAATATACATCATATTTTTAAACAAGGTTCTCAATGGTACACATTATATAATGATGAAAGTGTGTGGTTTTAACGGGGAGCAAGTAACTGAATCCGCTTGGAGACTTCACAAAGAACCAATTTGTTGGGCCATCATAGCCACTTGCCCAAAATAAATTTCTTTCTTGATAAAAAAGGCGAAGTTGAAAACTACTCATCAAGGACAGCTCTATGCCAGACAGATCTCCATATGCAGAAGACTTTGACAAAGGAATTTTACCTTGGCATATGCCAACTCACCGGTAGATAGGTCCTACCCACCTTCCTATTAGTAGCCACATGCTTGCATATGCTAATCATGCATGCATATACAAGTACAACTAATGAATTACATAACACATAAACTCTAACAAAAAGTAAATTAGACATGCCTGTAAGCCACAGGGTCAAAGGGGTGAAATATATTGAACATTTGCCGACATGCTGGCATTTCCTCGTTGATGCTTTCATCTTTCCAATAATCTCGCCCTTTACCTACAGAAGTACAAATAAATGTAAGTTAGAATTTTGAAAAAAAAAAAGAACCAAACATGACAAGAAACTAATAAGACTCATAGGAGCCCTTGGATTATACTTCTATAATCAGCTCACAGCTTGATAACTTCTTTAATGAATAGCCTTAAAAGAGTGTCAGCCAGAGATAAAAAAAAAAAGACATACCTAGTGCATGGGGCTTCTATAAATGTTGGGGTTAGAAGGGGTTGATGTATACAACCTTACACCCAGGTCTCCCACATAACGGGGAGGCTGTTATTACATTTAAACCCGTGACCTCCAAGTCACAATCTCAATTACCGATGAAAATGAGATAAATTATGCAGCAAAAAACAAAAGTACTACCTTTCCTTTTCATCGTTCAGTCCAAATTTTAATTATCTTTCCAATTTGTATGGTTCAATTTGTTGATTAATTTATCAAATGTTAATAAAGTGCCTACGTGGTAATATATTAATGATTCATATGTTAACGGGGAAGCTGTTATTATATTTAAACCCATGCAAAAAGCTACATAGCATATAGGTGCTTGCCTTTTGTATCTATTAATGATAAAATTTGCGCCCCTTTGTATATATTAATGATATAATCACAACATTGAGGAAGAGTTACGGAGGAATATAATTGTTTGTTGTAGATCTGTTGCACAAAACATTAACTAGTGATTACCATTTCCGATACGGATATTCCGGAGTGCAAGAAAGACACCGAGAGGAGATCCAACAGCAAAAAATGTGTCTACCTGATCAAACAAAACCAGTACCATAAAAAAAAAGATTCCAAATGCACAATGACTTTTAATGACATTCGCCCATGGGGGTGGGTAAAAAATAAATAAAGCATAAGAAAACATGTATTCCAAGAAGAGCAACAATATTGCCAGGAAAAACTGAATGGAGCCAAATGCGGACTGAAAAGAAAAGTTGTGTAGTCACCTTGAATTCTAGCTTTGTATAATTGACATAAGGTGTGTAACTCTTATGTCTCCCATCTTGATTGACAACAAACTGAGAAATTGGTTGTTTTGAAGAATTCAGGTCAACCTTTTTGTCACCTGTTATCTCATGGCATAAAACCCAGCTTAACAAGCTTTGTTAATGTGCATGTGCTGAATACAATAATTACTTTATAAAATAATTTGGCAAACAACAACAATCATCATATGCATTAAATGGCGCATGCGCTATTCTTTTCCCTCTATTCATTTATTTGTTGGTACTTGGTACACAAGGTATGGTTTTAAGGGTAGTCCTTAATGTAAACCTACAATAATTAGAATCAAGTTTTCCCCTCCCTTTGTTTTTACTTTTGAGTACTGCTATAGTCTACATAGCATTTATCACATTGATATATCAGTATGTAACTCAATTTTCTCTTTAAAACGTACCATATAATATATCAACACGCTATAATAGGTTTTTTCTAAATCAATGAAAAGTCGTATGAAGGATCTTTTATTCCCTATATGATATACCTCTCCACTAGTCTCAAAAAATAAATAGATTTCCTGGTTGATTTTTCCTAGGTATTAATCCAAATTGATTTCATGACATTATAGTTTTAGCTTCCAATCAGACCCGATCACTTTTTGTCATAGTTCTATGATTCTATCACCCGATTATGAATTTGATATCTTGATAATTATCACAGATCCAAATATCCATTTTATTTTCATATCTATGCATTAAAAATATTTTATTCCATCATCAGATTTTCTGATATAATTTATTAAATAACTTTTCTAGTCACCAAACTCAGTCTTCAATTGAACACTTCTAAACCTTCATAGGAATAAGGTGTATTGTATTAGTTATGTTCACCCTTTAGCTTCAAGGTCAATGCTAGACTAGTCAATTTTACATCACCTTGTAAAGGCATTGTTTTCAGCAATACCAAATTCTCACGATTTTGACCATCCTCTTCTCATCATCCATCATCCTAAGTTCCTACTTTTTACTCAAGGGGAAAAAATTCTAGTAAGGTGGTAGTTTCATTTGGTTTGTCACAATGAGGGGATCCCACCAATCGACCATTTTAGTGAGGTCAATAAGTTCATTCAGGATCGATGTTTAACATGTAAGCCAAAAAGACTTTTTTCTTCCACTACTTTATTTACTTAAATCTCTGAATTCATCTCTCTTAGCATTTAGAATGGATCATTTAACACTTGCAGCATGGTTTTTTTTCCTAATTTAAAGGCCAAGATTCTTGGAGCATAAGTTCCTTTGCAGTTATCTAGTTACTTGGTGAGAGAAATACAGGAGAATATCCTATCCTTAGCAAAGAATATTTTTTGCTTGGTCAAAATCTGCTTGGATTTCAAGAAGCTTGAGATTTGGGTTTTTTGGTTTTTTTTGTTTTTGAGTAGGACTTATTGATGGTAATTGCATATTGAAAGTTGGCAAGTAGTACCAGGGATTTGTAACTCTCTCCTTGTTTGCTCTGCATGTTTGCAATCTCAACCCACATTTATTTCTTTCTCTTTCTTCTTGACAAATATATACATACCATTGAAGCAAGCAATTGCCCATAGAACTATTTGGTAAAAAGAAACCTAATTTTTTTTCCCATAACCTTTTATTTTTTTCTTGATTGAAAAGCTGTACCTATTTCATAAATGACCTCATTCCTTCATCAAAAACTTCAAAAAAAAGGGAAAAATAGAGAGGGTAGGTAGGGGAACCAGAAGTAATAGTTACCTTGTTGACTTCCCCCATTTCTATCTTCACACAATGATTCAAGTTCTGCTACTCTAGCTTTAAGAGCATTAACCTGCAGTCGTAATAGTGTCCTCACACAAGTGAATACTAAGGATACAACAAAAATAAGTTATTTCAAGTAGATCTGTACCTCTTCAGTGAGCAATTTGATTAATCTGTCCTCGTCAGATGTATCTTCATATTTATTCTCTCCTCCCTTGTCTGAATCGCTGGAAGGAATTCCACAGCTTACGATTGTTGTGGAATCCAATTTATTCTCTTCCCGGGGAACCATGTCACAGGAGTCTCTTTTTTGGCCATCTTCACTCAATGATGACCCACTGGATTCCTTGGGTGATATAGCCTCTTCGTCTGAAGCCTGAGCTTCCTGATTGCATGCCCTCAAGAAATCATTTCTCACATCTAATGCTGCAGAACAATCTACCGCACTTAACAAGTCTTCAGAATTTTTCTCTTGCAACTTGGAATTTGACTGAAAATGCAACTTGTCTTCCTCTATGCAACCCAGTGATCCCTCAATATTAGGGGTCCTTGAGTTAGAGTTTTCATTTTCTACACTTGAAGCCGAAGTATGTTCAGACAACTGAGTGGTTCCATCAAGCTGAGATTCCTCACTTTTTACATGGTCCTCAAACATAAACTCCAAAGGAAAGCGAGACACTAAATTATCTTGATGGCAAAGAATATCATAAGAGAGAACACTTCCCAAAGAATGACCATATATGGAAACCTGCAAAGACTTTGCATCATATGGAAGATCTTGGATTTACAAAAGGTCTAGTCAAGCTACTTTAGAAAGTAACAATTAACAAATCTGCAAAAACAAAGGGCATTCAAGCAACCACAAACCTTTCCATCATAACCTGGATTTCTCTTGATAAATTTCATGTATAACCGGTTCAACTGGTTGGATACCTGAAAATTTAGAAGAATAAAAAAAAACTCATATTAACTTGGTACAATATCTTCATTGGCTACAAGCTTGAGACCATGTCTTTCCTATTTCATTTTGATTGTATTGCCAGGAAAACTGTGTAACAGGAGGAAAAACATGACAAACAAAGCTGTAAGAGGAACCATACATAAAATTGAACCTGTAGCAGATCCTCACAACCAATTATAGGCTCAGTTTGTTTTATTAACCCATTGTTTCTAGGCTGTTAAAATTTTCTGGGGTTAAAATAGTGAATAGTACGATTCATGTGGCCAACCAAAATAATTGAGATACGGCCCTATATTGATGTTGATGTTGTCTGGCAGCAAAAATAATTCCGTTCATATATGATCAACAAGATTTCTTGCTGCCCCATAGTGGCGGGAGCCTTGTGCACTGGGTACCCACTTTTCTTTTTTATCATTATATGTGGCCAGCTCCCCCTTAATTTTGTAAATCTTGGTATCACTATTTTCTAGGGAAACTAGGGCCAGACTTGGTATGGGCACAAGTACAAGAGGGCAGGTGTAGAGCAAGAAAAATAAAACTTCCAAGAGTTCTCCATTGGGAAACCATAGGGTACCCACATAAAAGTTTAGCAAGCCTATGTGACAAATTTTTACAAAGGATTTATGACTCACGTTTAATTATCAAGAACCAATACTAGTAGACATCAACCTTGGATTCCAATTCCTTGTGAGGTAGGCTGGATACAAGTGAGCTATTCAGCCCTCCCATGCATGCAGTTATTAGACACCTTAAATCAAAGGAAAGTTGACAGAGATGAGGAAGACAGTCATATAGAACCCTTGCGCATCAAGTGCCTTTTTTATATCAGTTTGAAATTTTAGTAGATCAAGAGAAAATTTATCACATTGGAAACCAATGTTTGGTTGGCAAAGGAGCTCGGGGCTCTCGTCTCAGGAAACGAGGTCACGAGTTCGACTCTCTACTAGCATTGGCCACTGTGGGTGTTTCCCACTCAAGCAACAAGGGCCCAAGAGATTACTCGGACGAAGCTTGGATACCCTCGGTTATCAAGAAAAAAAAAAACTTCATTGGGAAAATTTGGTTTGGTTCAAACTTCCAAGAGAATATCCCAAAAACACAGTTAGACTACATGGAGGCTTATGATTGGTAGGCTCCCACCAACTATGAGATTAGAAAGTTCTTCCATTCAATTGACACTCAATGTGTGTTCTATTGGTCTGGTAGGAAGGATTCCAAGCATCTCTTGTTTAGTTTGTTTGAATGTACTTTCACAAATTATGAGGGGATAGTAAGGAAGTGTAATTTGATAAGAAGGAAAGGGTAAAATTGAGAAATAGAGGCTAGATGGGTTCAGTAGAGATTTTTCCCTTCTCTTGTCAATATTGCGGTCATACTGGCCTATAATGCTCCTATCCATCACATTTCGTGGGAAAGGAAAAGAATGAAATTTCATAATAAGTCCAATTACATAGGCAGGATTCTAAATGACATCTTGTTTGAAGAGAAAGGCAAAGCTTTGCACCATACTAAAGAATGTAGAAGGTCAGCTTGATTTATAAGAATTGACTTGGGACCAAGGCAGTCAGAATTGTGAATCGGCGGGGGTCCCTCTGAATCGAATCGGGATTTGAATCGAAGAATTGTAGGATTCAGGCATTGGATTGCCTGGGTATTGGAAATATTATAAGCAGAAATAAAGCTTTGGTGGGAAAATGGCTTTGGAGGTTCGCACTTGAAAAGGACCAACTGTGGAGGGTGATCATTTGTAGCAGGCATGGTATTAGTGACACGCATTGGATTGTTGGGTTAGCTCCCAGATCCACCTTTAGGAGCCCATGGAAATTTATTTCATCCATTTATTCGGTTTTCCTTCCTCTCATCAGACTCAGACTTGGAAATAGGGATTTCATTGGTTTTTGGGAGCATCTATGGTGCTGGAACAATTGTTTTCAATCTTTGTTCCCCAATTTATTCTGCCATGCACAATTGCACGATAGGCTTGTGTCCGAATTCATTCGAAATTTTGATGATCTTTCATTGTCCGGGGATTTTCATCTAGATAGGCACTCCCCTAGGGATGAGAATGATGTGTCATCACTACTCAGTATATTAGTGGGTTGCCATTTATCTGGGGCCATCGATCGACTGTCTTGGCCATGGGATCCATCTGACTCTTTCACCACCAAATCCTTCCATTCCGCTATCATCAACGATCTTTCCAGACCCTCATCCCCTTCTTTATTTCTGCTTATAAAAAAAAAGCCCCCTGAATCAGTTTAAATCGCCAGATCATGCGATTCACACGTGAATCATAGATTCAAATTGATTCTAACCAATTTAGGGGGGATCCACAGGTTCTGGGATTCAGATTGATGGAGGGGCAATCAAATTGCAAATCATAGGATTCGCGGATTCGAATCGGGATTCTCTCAACCTAGCTTGGGATTCTTGTAAATCCCATAGGACATCCTACAATGCAATCGCTTGAGTTATAGGAGTTGACTTATGAATCACAAAATTCAACTATTTCTTTGGGATTCATCACAAAAAGTGAAATTTAGAATACAATTTTTAATCATTTTCAAAGAAAAATAAGTTTTATAAGTTAAATCTTCAAAAAATGTTTTTGGATTCAACCAACCAAATGTTGTTTCAGTATTTTTACTTTTTTAATACGAAAAATTATATCCAAATTACAAACCAAACAGGATTTACAAATCTGGCGTAGGATTCAAAGGTTTCTTTTCAAAATAGAATCATGAATATTAAAGAGTACTAGACAAGAAGTGGATTCTAAAAATCATGATAGAATTTATGAGTGGCCCCCACCAATAATCCTATTTCCAAGGAGCAACTCATCCAAAAGATGAGAGCGCCCCACAACCCAATCCTACACCATATTATTTGAACTCCATCCTCTCATCCAATCACCAATCTAGTTCCACATCAAAACAAGCAGTTGCAACAACAAATGGGAATTGTGACACAAAAAAAGGTGAGCTTCTAAATGAGGTACAACATACCGAGTTGATTATCTCTTGGCAGTAAATGGGACTCATGTAGTACAACACATCATGAGCAGTAGCACTCAACATGACACGCAAGCCCTTCACACCATCCAAAGTGATTTTTTCCACAACACTTTCACCCCCAAGCTTCAATCCCCTCCTCCACTGAAATGCAGAAATTTTATGAGAAATTTTCACATAAAGCCATGACACCAAAATTATAAAACAAAATCTGATAACAAAAAACCAGTTGACTAAGCTGTTTGCATTGTAAGAAGTGACTATATGAAAAGCAATAGAGTAATTCAGAAACATGGGAAAGGAAAACAAATGATGAAAAGATATTATGTCTTTTGGAGCCAAGTACCAATTACTTGAAACTCCAAAATTTTTTGTCCTAAACATCTTGCCATTAATTAATATAAAAATTGACACTTGTGTATACCATGAATCATAGAACAAGGATCCCTCTAAGATGACAATAGAAAGACATCTCCTACACTAGAAAAAGTGCCAAGTGGCCCAAGTCCATGACTCGATTCATTGTCTTGCTCATGTTCTTCTCTGTTCACCTTTCTTGGAAGGAAAAAACACCTTATAAATTGACAAAAATACTTTCTCTGCTTTTGTTCTCCATTTGTTCTCCCTAATAATATTTTTGTATTGCTGCCAAATATCAGTATTGTAACATCTTATAGTCTGTGTGAGATTGACATCAAAACACTCAAATGACTAAGCAATTTAATCAATACTCTAGAAAATGAAGTAGAAAAGTATTCTCATATTTGCATAGAAATTAAGAGCATTGAGCTCAATATTCTCACCAGAAGGTTGTGCCTTGGCACAGTGGTAGAGGTAATTATATTGTGACTTGGAGGTCATTGGTTGCAATTCATAAATAGCTTTTCTACAATGCAGGGTAAGTTTGCCTATATTGTCCCTTCTATACACCCTCAATGTAAGAGCCTAGAGCACTAGGTAATGCCCTTTCATATATTCTCATCGAATGGAAGCAAACTAGGAGGCTCTTTCCCCTTGTGCCCAAAGGAGTAGAAAACAATGGATAAGGTGTGATTTTTATAAAGCATGCAAAGAACCATAAGTGGAGGAGCAAAATATATGCTTTTTCCAAAATGCTCATTTGATCCGTTACAAGATTATTTATTTATTATTATTATTTTTGGTTACAAAGCAAACATGAAGGTTCTTCACCAACATGTGCCAAAAACAATGGGATAATAACAAGACTCGGTTTCTTTGATATTGTTGGATAAAATCATGGTAGAGAGCCTTGAGACTACCAAGCTTGGTCAGAAAAAACCAAACCAAAGGGAAGCAATTGTAGGTTGTTGCACCAATAGAAGAATAGAACCACGAATCATAGAAAAGATCCCTCTAAGATTGCATGGACAAGAACATGGCTAAGACAAAATGGAGGAGTTATGTAACCAGATCTGAATACAGATTGAAGAAACTAATCCTAGTATAGGACATGGAACCATAATATTCCAAGCACCAAGGAAAAATGACAATAATAACCATTGCATGTATACTTAAAAAAAAATGAATAATTTTCTTTACCAACTCCTCCCATTTTTCATTCCTCCCCCACCAGTCCTTTTTTTCCTATTTTTTTTTTTCATCAAGCGGGAGGAACATGGAGATTGTTGTAAGTGATATATCCATGTGACTGGATGTTAATCATAATATAAAACATCAAATTATTCAGGGATCTGTAATTAATTAATTTTTTAGTGGCCTATGCAAAGTAAGTTGCCTACTACAATACATTTTAACAATGTTATTTTAAGGTCTTGACAATAATTAGATGTTAAGCATGTTAAGCATCCATCAATGCTCCCAAGTTTCATTATGTAACTAGATATTTTGTTGTAAAATAAAATAATAAAGAAACACAAAGATGTAATGTGATTCGGCTCTATAGCCTACGTCCATGGGAGAAGAGAGGAGAATTCTTCTTATTCGTGATAATTCCTCAATGGAGGAACGCCAAATAAATAGACTTATAGAGTTGTTCACTGTACAATAACTTTTACAATTTCAGTATCTTTTCGATATGGCAACTCCTAAAAATAATTTTTCCTCTAAATGGCAACACCATAAATGGCAACGCAATCCCCCAGATTTATCTCTTCTCCGCAACACTCCCCCTCAAGCTGGGGAATAAAGGTTTACCATTCCCAGCTTAGACACACATGCTTGGAATGAAGTATGACTTAACCCTTTAGTGAGCACATCAGTAAGTTGATTATTGATAGACACATATGGAGTACAGATCAACCCACTATCAAGTTTTTCTTTAATGAAGTGTCTATCAATCTCGATATGCTTGGTTCGATCATGTTGAATTGGGTTATGAGCAATGCTTATTGCAGACTTATTGTCACAATAGAGTCTCATACGGCCATCCTAGTGTATCTTCAAATCTGTCAAAATTATCTGCAACCATAATAGCTCAGCTCACAAACCCCTTGTGCCATTGCTCGAAATTTTGCTTCAGCACAAGATCTAGCCACAACATTCTGCTTTTTACTTTGCCATGTCACCAAATTCCCACCAAGAAACATACAATATCCAGTAGTTGATCTTTTGTCAACTACTAAACCAGCATAGTCTGCGTCCGTATATACTTCAAGAACCACTCATGTGTGTCATTTAACTAAGATGCCCTACCCTGGAGTCCCTTTAAGATACTGTAAGACACGGTTAACTGCTTACAAATCAATATCTTTAGGGTTGTGCAGGAACTGTCTGATTACACTCACTGCATATGCAATATCAGGTATCGTGTGAGAGAGATAAATGAGTCTCCCTACTAGTCTTTGATACATCTCTTTATTGACAGTAGGTGCTTCTTCAGCTTCTCCAAGCTTATGATTGGGATCAATAGGTGTGGTTACTGGTTTGCATGCTAACTTCTCTATTTCTTTAAGGAGATCTGTAATGTACTTTTGTTGAGAAATAAAGATCCCCTGTTTGGAATGTGCCACTTCAATTCCAAGAAAGTACTTCAACCGTCCTAGATCCTTGATCTCGAATTCTTTGGCCAGAGACTGTTTCAGGCTTTGTTTCTCATGCTCATCATTTCCAGTCAATAATGATGTCCTCTACATATACCAAGAGCATTGTAACTCCCCCTGACGTTGAGTGCTTAATGAATAATGTATGATCTCCTTGGCTCTGCTTATATCCCTTCTCTTTCATTACTCTAGCAAAGCGACCAAACCATGCTCTTGGAGATTGTTTAAGTCCGTACAAGGCCTTTTTCAGTTTGCACACGTTACCAGTGGTTAGACTGCTTTCGAATCCAAAAGGAACCTCCATAAAGATCTCTTCTTCCAGTTCTCCGTGAAGAAAGGCATTTTTCACATTAAATTGTTGTAAATCCCAGTCGTAGTTGGGAGCTAAAGAGAGCAATACTCGAACCGTTTTCATCTTGGCAACCGGTGCAAATGTCTCCAAATAGTCCACACCATATGTTTGAGCGTACCCTTTCGCTACTAATCTTGCCTTGTATCTCTCCAGTGACCCATCTGCTCTGTACTTAACAGTATAAACCCATTTGCATCCCACGGGTTTCTTTCCAGCAGGTAAATCAACTAACTCCCATGTTGCATTTTTTTCTAGGGCCTCCATTTCCACATTCATAGCCTGTTTGCAATCTTTATTAGATAAATCCTTGGATACTGATGTAGGAGTCTTGATATTGTTCAAACTGGTAAGGAAACTCTTATGGGTTGGTGAAAACTTCTTAAAGGACACAACATGAGATAGTGGATACAAAGGACGTTTGGTGCATTCCTGGTTCCCTTTCTAATGGCAATGGGTAGATCATTGTCTGGTGTAGAGGCTAAAAGATCACTGTTAGTTTCAGAGACTAATGAAATTTGTAAGGAGGGTTCAAAGTTTGTTACCTCATTCTCAAGACTTGGTTCAGATTCTTGAACTTGCATCGATTCAGGGACTGCAACTTTCTTCCTTGAGTACGTTTATCCAATCATCTGATCCATAGGCTCATCATTTTAGTTATCAATGGGTTCAAAGAGTGTAGGAGATTCAGGTTTGGTTTGTTAAAGGTTAAAAAGGTTAAGAGGGTCAAAAGGATCAAACAGACTCTGATCTTGTCTTCCATGATGACACACTCCTCCTGAAGAGAAGGAGCGAAAAAATAGGGCTCATGTTCACAGAAAGTGACATCGGCAGAGACAAAGAATTTCTTTGATGGCGGATGATAACATTTATATCCCTTTTGAGTGGAGGAGTATTCTACAAAGACACACGTGAGAGCTTTGGGGTCCAACTTCCCCCTGTTGGGTTGGTGAACATGGACAAATTTTTTTTAAAAGAAACAAAAAATTGTTGTATATATTCAACGGTGAACATGGACAAATGATACACACCAAAATATCTTAAGGTATAAGATTATTGGAGATTTTGAGCTTGGGGTAAAATTGACAGAGCTTTTCCATAGGACTTTGGAAACCCTGGGTCCGGGATGGTATGCAGTTAATAAGGTGTGTTGCAGTAAGGACAACTTCCCCCAAATAGGACTTAGGCATATTATTCTGAACTAAAAAAAGCTCAAGTTGTATCAAGCAGGTGACCGTTTTTTCTTTCAGCAACTCTATGTTGTTGTGGGGTGTGAACACAAGATGATTCATGAAGGATCCCCTCGTTTTGGAAGTAAATGGTCAAGGTTTGATTAAAATAGTCTCTTGCATTGCCAGATCGAAATCTCTTGATTTTTGTACCAAATTGGGTATGTATCATGTTATGGAAGGTAGGAAGAACAAAGCTCACATCGGATTTTTGTTTCAGTAAGAATATCCACGAGACTCTAGTACAGTCATCAATGAAAGACACAAACCATCGTGCTCCAGAAACATTAGGTATTGGAGAGGGACCCCAAATATCACTATGAATGAGATCAAAAGGATCTGAACTTCTTTCATTACTAAGTGGAAAAGATATACGCTTGTGTTTTGCTAGTTCACACACTTCACAATGAAAATCTTCAACATCTAGAGACTTAAACAAAAAAGGAAAGATGATTTTAAGGGTCGAAAAGAATGATGGCCAAGGCGGCGATGATGAAGTCATAGCTTTTCTTTATTGGAAAACTTGTGCTCGAAGAGAAATGAAGTGTTACTCTTGATAAGATGTACTGGTGCCTCAATGTAATACAACCCGTCCTGTTCCTTAGCACGTCCAATCATCGTCCCCAAGTCCTGTCCTGAAATACACAGTAAGTAGGGAAGATCATGGGTCAGTTTTTGAATAGAGATAAGATTAGTAGATAGTTCAGGAACATGAAGAACATTTCTGAGTGTAAGGGTGGGGCTGATGTGAACATCATCTATACCAGCAACTGAGGTTAAGGATCCATCAATTGTGGCTATTTTTCGACTACTAGGACAGGGGTTGTAGGTATGAAACATATTGGGGGAATTGGTCATGTGATCAGTAGCACCAGAATCTATAACCCAAGAGTTAGCAAAAGACTTATCCGAGACTTTAAATCTAATAGAAATAGGAAATGTACATGAATGTGTCAATGAACAGGTACCTGAGGGTTTTTCCAGTCTGCCAAGAAAAGATTTTAATCTTTCAATGTCGTTTTAGTTGAATCCTACTGGCACCGGGGAGTCTGCAACTGTTTGTTCAGTAGACAGATGTGCTTGTCCACTGGTCTTCTACTATCCTCCTTTGTAGCCCCATTCTTCACTAGAAGTTGAAGGCTTGCCATGAAGTTTCCAACACTTCTCCCTGGTATGTCTAGCCTTCTGACAATAAGTACACCATAGGTTGTCCCTATTGTCTCGATTTGGGACCTTTGATGATTCATCTCACGGAGTGGTTGTCTTCTGATCAATTCCCTGATTGGCAACCATAGCTGAGCCTTCCATCTTCTGAGGTGTGAGCACAACACTTATTCTATTTTCTTCAGTCCGGATAACAGAGATAGTCTCATTCAGAGTTGGCAACTCTTTGCTGAGAGTCTAAACTCTCACTTGATCAAACTCTGCATTGAGTCCAGCCAAGAAGTCATAGACCCGATCCTTCTCAATGTAGTTTTTAAGAACTACAGCATCTGCAGGGCATTTAGTCTCAATACACCTATAATGGTCAAGTTCCTGCCAGAAATTCTTCAATACATTGGCACATTCTGTGACCATCATGTTGTCTTGTTTTGTTGTTCCAACATTCACTTTGATCTCATACACTTGGGCTACATCATGGGCCTTAGAGTATGTCTGATGAACGGCATCCCAAATGTCTTTGGCGGTAGTCCGAAACATGCATGTATCACTAATATTTGGCGTCATTGAATTCCATAGCCGCGCCATTATAGAAGCATCTTCGTTATCCCACGCTATAAACTTAGGATCTCCAGGTGTAGGTTCAGTGCCCAAAAAATGACTAAATTTCCCTTTGCCTTTCAAAAAGGTACGCACTGGCTGAGACCACTTCAAATAATTCTTTCCATCAAGTCTGTATGTTGCCTGAATGTTTGGTAGTTCTCCTTTCTCCTTTTTGTCAACTGCTTCTTCAGTCAGCACCGTTTCGGAAGTAACCGACATTTATTTTTTAGGGTGTACAAGTAAAAAAAAGGAGGAAAAAAAAAAGGAGATGAAGGAGTAGTTGCAGACGGCGACGAAGGAGAAGAAGAAGAGGAAGAAGGTGTTGACGGCAAGGTTCAACGGAAACAGCAATAGGCAGTGTCAATGGCGATGAAGATCGCGTTGATAGTGATGAAGATGATAAGCAGCAGCAGCAACAAAGGTTTGCAACGGCAACTACGACAACGATCTATGCGTCAACAAGAGCAGCGAAAATCGATCTGCGCGATCTTCGTGACGATGATGAAGCAAGGGTTTGAGCAATGCCTTGAGAGAACTGCGACAACAACGATCGGATGGATGTGCAGTGAGTGTGTTGCAAGATCTGAAAGAGGAAGACACAGGTGTGAAGAAGACGCAGGTACAGGTGCGAAGAAGACGCAGGTACAGGCACGAAGGGGTTCCGCGATTTGTGAGCAGCGACACAGCAACTGACGGATCAAAGCGGCAGCCGCGATACAGCAACAGTGATGGTGAGACAACGATAATGGTAAGGTTACGGGGTTGCGACGGCAATACAATAGCGAGATTAGTCACACTAACCAGAGACAGCACACGAACCAGTCGCGCGAACCAAGAGCAGCAGATGAGGGCGAAGGGTATGAACTAGTCGCACAAACCAGAGAGCAACGGCGTCGGTGTGTAGCAACGATGGTGAGATGGTGTGCAAGGGTGGTCGGAAGCAGTGGGTTCCGACGAGATGATGTATGCATGCTTGCAATGAAGGCAGCGGTCAATGAAGATGGGATTTCGCAGCAATGAATAGTAGCAGCGGCAGAAAAAAAAAAAAAAAAAGGAAAAGAAAAGAAAATTGCGGCAGTGAAGATGATGAAAGTCCACACAGCGACGGCGATGAAGGCTCACCACATAGATTCGGCAATGAAGGCCGTCACAAAAGATTTCGGCGATGAAGGCCGAAAAAATATTCCCAGTTGTACGAGCCTAATGCTCTAATACCATGTTGTAAAATAAAATAATAAAGAAACACAGAGATGTAATATGGTTTGGCTCTATGGCCTACGTCCACGGAGAAGAGAGTAGAATTCTTCTTATTCGGGATAATTCCTCAATGGAGGACCAAAATAAATAGACTTAAAGAGTTGTTCACTATATAGTAACTTTTACAATTTCAGTATCTTTTAGATATGGCAACTCCTAAAAATAATTTTTCCTCTAAATGGCAACACCATAAATGGAAACGCAATCCCCCAGATTTCTCTCTTCTCCGCAACATATTTCTTGCATCAAGATGAAACTAGTAGAGTACAAGCTAATATGAAAAATTTATACCAATTTTTTAATCTCCCAAGTTTATGAAAAATCAACATGTATAAGGGTTAAGAAAGGAAAGATTAATGATCACTATAAGAAGCCTTAATTGTAAATAACCATATTAAAAATATACGCTCAAAGCTTGAAACAACAATATGTTGAACAAACGAATAGTTGTCACAACAGAAAATGTCTAAGAAAGAGCAGATTTCCTTTTTACCTGGCATGGAATAAAGAGAACCCTTTGAGTATCTCGTTGATAAGAAGTTAGGTGTAGCTCAGCAAGATTTGCTGTTATTTGTCGAAAATTACCAACGTCATCAACTAGATTGGCTTTCTCCAATCTTTGACCAATACCATGGACCATGAATACTAAATGTTGTACTGGAACCTAGAATAATAATGAACAAGACAAAGGATCACACCATAGAAGATTTAATAACAATAGATGCCATTGAATATAAAGTTGTGATGTGGAATCTCAACTATCGTTCAGATCATACACAAGGTACTGCAATTCAGACAGATATTATGAGTCTCACATCACTTAATTGAAGAAATCTTAAATTATCAACATTTTGTTTCAATTATTCAGCATCATCTTCTAGGCCTTATCCTGATTGTTTGAGCTATCAAACACGGTTCAAATCAAACTTTCTTTCTTTCTTTTTGGTTTTGTCCATATAGTGCAACATGCACAACATGTTTTCAACAAATAAAAACCATTATTTGCAATGCCCAATGGCAGGAAAGTCGTGCACTGAGCACACCTTTTTTATATCATTCAGAAGATTTTAATGTAGATCATCATCATCAACATCTTTTACTTGACAAAATACTAGGCTTGGCAACATCAATCCTACTTTTCTGTTGAACTCTATCTTAAGCTAATTCTTCAGGTTTGTGATTGCATATTTTTTCTTCATTACCTTCACTCACATAATTTCCCACATACTGATGCGAAAACCTCCAACAAGTGGACCAATTTCACCAAAATTGGCAGAGTGAAAGAGGAGAAGAAAAGGGGGAATTGGAAAACAAATATATCAAGATTTTGAATCTCGTACCCCAGATAAGAGAGGAAACAAAACAAATAAATATATTAAAAACCAAAGCAGCACAAAACAGAAACAAACAAACAAAAAAAAAGTAAAAAAAAAAAAACACAACTAAATAAGCACCCTCCCCAGTTTCTAACCCAATCGTTAAGAGAGAACTCCCCATGATTTTAAATCTCATCCCCCGCCTAAGGAGTCAATATAAATATTATTTTTGCACCCATATACAAATTTAAAATTAAAATATCTCAATCTCTCTTTTTGTAATATGTGTAGAATCATGAGTGGTCTCAAGAGAAAAGTATAACCATGAGCACAATTTACAAATCCCCACATTAATAAAATTTTCTCATGGGGTAAAAGAAAAGTTCAATTGTTCTGATTACCAAGGGATGGGGAAGCGTGGGATACAAATCCTTTAACCGTATGATCAATATGTTCAGACCGTTGCCAACAAATATTCCAACTACATTAGGCAATGAGCAGCAGTTTTATTGGCTGCAAGGACGAGTTGTACAGTTATATGCTGAAAGCAGGTTTGTGTCCATGAAGTTATGAGCCCTTGACAATAAGCCAATATATTCATTCCTTTTCGTGCTTAGACAGCACTTTTACGACCAATCGGGAATTTGTAATTTGTGCTCCTAGTGTCACAAGTCCTTCAGGCTTTTTACAACGGTACGCACATAATAGTATTAATTTTGCATTGTGTTGCACATATATGCTCTTTACTGTGTTTTTATGAAGACACAGTCGTTCTTATGGCTGAATTATATGTAACAGTTTGAGAAAAAAATGAGATTTGGAAGCAGGGAAAACCCATAAGTACAGCTTTTGGGCATGCCTTATTTGTTACGTTTAGTTATTTTGTGGGCTACCTCAAGTTAAGATATTCTTTATTTTATTTAGAGAAGCAGTTCTTAATCCAATAGTAAATGAATTTCACTAGGGCTTCTGTCACTAAGATCTCATATGCATATAATTAACAAAGTTTGATCAAAGAAACAAGAATAGAAATAAAACATTTCTTTGTTCATATTCTGACTTTCAATCTTAGTTTCATGATTAGACATTGATACACGAACATCCTAACATATTTTCTACTCTTAAGTAATACCATAAGAACATCAGTGTTAGTAATTGTTATGGATGGAAAATATAGACTTCCCAAATCAATTCGAATTTCATTCTGACTGAAGTTCATTATTCAAGACTTAAAAATTTACATGATAAATGAAAACATGAAGCTAGCTGCTGAAGCAAACACGGAAGTCCAAAAGAACTGAAGGGTTGAATCATGAAAAAATACAATAACAAGTAATTAACCACCTTATAAATCAAAATCACCATCAGAGAGGAAATCGAAGTTCACATTAACCAGTTGTTCGATCATGGTATGATTGCATTGCAAGGGAAAAGTGTGCAGATATGAAAATCAAACTACATCCTTGTAGGTATCAGATTCATTTTGGTACTTGTCAAAAGTTCAAGAAATAGCATTTTACCTGGGAGCAATAATCATCCATCTCCTCCTCTTTCTGTTGACGTAATTTATCCTGAGAGAAATAAATTTGGTTCATCAGGAAAAAATATCATTACATTCTTCAGCAAAATGAATAATGATAATTCAGATAAAATTCTAAATACACAGTAGATCTGTCTTATTACATGCTAGTGGGTGTGTATTGTGTGTTGTGCCTGAAAAAGCTACATTATTCAAGCATCTATTGTATGTAAGATCATTTCTTTCTTTTCCCTTTTATTTTTTGTTGTTCTTTACTTGTTAATGATTTAAAATTGATATATTTATGATAATAAAAAGAAATTTCTACTTAAAATGATTTTTAAAATTATCATTCTTCTCCTATATATATATATATATGATTAGTATGTAATTGGAGAGATCAAAGAGGTAAAACAACGATTGTGAATTCTCTTTTTTTCCCTTACTATTTTGTTACTCCCTAAAACATGCTGAACATATTGTTCTCGAGAACATTTGAAAAGTGACCATTAAGTGTATGAACAATAGAAAAGAAAATGCCAGAGACAATTGATCATTTATGGACAATATGGGCTATTTGGAAACTGCAGTAATATACATACAAACATGTTCCAAGTATATACGACTCACTTTTCAGAACAAAGTTGTCCATTTATATATTAATTAAAACTTCTCACGACGACTGATTTAAGCTATAGTGTGAGAGAGGAGATCCTAACAATTAAAAGGCCGGATCAAAGACTAGATAGACACATGCAACTTTTTACTCATATTTTCTGATGAGTGGACATGTAGCAGTCATCCAGCCATTGGAAGTTAAATCTGAATTGGCAAGAGTTTTTCTCCAATGATTATAGTCCAACAGAAAAGACATACTAATACTTGAATGGTCTAGATCAAAGATGAAAGAGCTGAAAATGTAATTCTTAGTACTACTTATATATGCGGGAACCTAAACATCATGTTAGGATGTCAAAAACATCAATATGAGTGAGCTCAAAGCAATTACAAAGCAAGACCAACAGGTACCTGGCTTGGTTTTGATGACCCAGATGGAGCATACCCACGCCTTAGTTTAATACCATTTCCTTTTAAACTCATGATATTAGAAAAACCATATGCTTCAACATTCAACCAAGCCTCCCAAGTGTCATCTTCTCCAGTGAAAAGAGCATGCAACCCCTGTGGCAAAGAATGCACAAAATTTAGGTACATTCCAAATGAGTAATAGAAGAACAGTGTCCCTTTCAGAAGAAAACCAATGTAAATGCATACCGGGGCAGAGCCTTGTAAATCAATTCGAGCTGCAAAAAGACCTGAAGGTTGAAATGTCCTGCGATGCCAAACCTTTAAAAAAAAACACTTAAATAAATTCATAGCTCTTTTTAACAATGAGAATGACAAAAAATTCATAGTTTATAGAACGGTAGGAGCCTCATGCACTAGATTCCCTTATTCATGTGCTCCTCGATCTTTATTAAATTGAAACTCTCCTCTTTCTCTCTTCCCAACCCATGCCCATGTGACGTGTGCACAAGACGCTTTAAATAATTGGAGACAATAATAACAAGGTGCTGGTGAGTGTATAGAAACCTGTTCTACTAGTACAGTAAAGTTGAATGTGTGATAACCAACAAGAATTTATTGTAATGACAAGTCTTTCGCCAAATGTGGTCCGACCCTTCCCCGGGGACCTGCATAGGCGGGAGCTTCGCGCACTGGGCTGCCCTTTTTTTTACAAGTCTTTTGCCACATGGTGGTTTCCTAATGCATCGACATTTAGGAAAAAAAAAAAAAAAAGGAAAATTTTGATTCAATGGTATCTAATGGATCTACATAATATTATCTTGTAAAGAATGAGAACCCAGTATCTGCCCTCTTTGATGCTTGGAATGAGCCCTTCCTCCCCCTCTCCCACACTTTCGCAACATCTTCCTCCTCTCTTTGGCAAATCCTTTTTCCATTTCCTTAAATGGATCCTTTTTTTATTTTTTGTTTATAATTTATCTTATCCATTCACAATCAACCTAGCCACATGCATCATCCTCCCACAAGTAAGTCATAACATTCCATTAGTCCATTTGTGCCAAGTACATGGAATCCTCTAACTCAAACGAGCTCATAGACCATATCAATCACTAAATAAGGTCAAGATTCAACTGCAAACACCCAATGAATACGAAGTAATTCATGAACCCCAAACATATGCGTACATAATAAAATAATAAAATAAAGTTGATTATCATTGGTTCAAATATTTAAGAGAAGCAACCAAAGGTTATGAACATAGGAAGTTAAAGTCTTGTGACTTGTATGATCTATGTTAGCAGTATGGTGGAAGGTTGTATAAGCATTGAATAGCTATATATAAAAACACGATGGTGGGAAAACAAGGATAACGTATAATGACTTGGATCTTGTTTTGGAAATTTTGATTTAGAGTTTTAAGGTTTAGGGGAAAAGTTACCATGTAGTAAGTAGTAACGCATAAGTTACTAGAAGTAACTGGGTAGAGAACGATACAAATACCACATTGGAAGTTGTCAAGAATTGCACCATTGAAGATTTGTCGTGTTAACCTCCCAACTAAGAGTGCTAGGGAAATGAGCTCTTTGGTTTCTAATGTGATATCTGACTAGTTTTGTGAGACGTCTTGGGTTTAAATTTCTTTATTGGCATTTGTGTATTTGGTATTTGTGTCTTCGGTCTCTTTGAGTGCAGGATGAGATGCACATGAGGGAGAGGATTAGCATATCTTGATACATTGTTGGCCCTCTATATGTTAGCTATAGCTTTTGGGTCAATAGGTTTCTAACATTGTGTCAAAGCTTTGGTTTTGTAAGAGGTCTTGGATTCAAATATCTTCATTGTCATTTGCATGTATAGTATCTGTCTCCTCTTCTATCTCCCTTCTAACCTCGTGCATAAGGGAGTGTTAATGATAGCTTGATATATATTGTTGGGCCTCCACTTACAAGCTATACCTTTTTGGTCTAGTGGTTGCTACAAACTCGCCTTTCAACTAATCAATGAAAGATCTTTCTATTACTTTTGTTTTCTTCTCTTCCCCTTGATTAATGACATTCAAAAATAACTTGAACATCAATTGAGAGAATATATAAATTTTTGTTAGAGTTTAATTGATATAGAAAACAATAGTCTAGCTATTTTTTGCCAAATGACACATGGCCAAAATGCCAGCAACCTGATTGCACGGCTCAAAACAACGCCAGGCATTAAGAGATTTGAAAGGTCTACGCCATCAAAGTCATCCCAACAATGTCGTCAACTGAGCAGCGACAAGGAATGATGACATCAAACAATGAAAAATGGGTCACTTCCTATTATCTCAAGCTTATGCATTAATCATGAGTTTACACCCGAGTAAATTAAACATTATTTGTAGAATAATAAATTCACAAATCATGAATTACACAGTAAGGCTTGGCTATATATGGAAGCAAATACGTCAACATCAATAGTAACAGTAGCATATAAAAAGCCCACAAATTATTGCACAATACCTGGCACCGATATGCAAATTCTAATTGCTCAGCTACATCTTCTCGCAAAGGAAGCCAATCAAGACTAGCTTTACGAGCAAACCAGTGACCTCTTAGTACACGTCTGTTTTCTCCATGCCAGTAAACTGGAAAGCAATGACGCTTGGTCAAATCTACCTACAACACCTTATTATCTTCAGTTTCACAAATAAACCAACTTGAGTGCGAAATCCGACCTATTTGAAGGAACGCAAATTCCAAATATGATTTCTTTTTCTTTTCTATTTATCAAGTAAAAAATATGGATATGCTTTAATACAACAAAACTTAGCAGAATGTGGAGTCAGAGAAGTGACTATTGATACATCAGATCTCAAGCCACATATCACTAAAGAATATTTAATGTTGTTTCTACCTCATGAGTTGTCTATTGCATATCTTTATATCTAGTCAATGAATCACCTAGCTATCCTCATATGTTGGGCCTTTTGCATGCCTCTCCTCTCTTCATAATTTCTTTGTCAATCAAGGAAGTAATAAGCTAAAAAGGAGAATCTCAATGCTCTTGGTTTAACTTTTTGTTTTTTTGAAAGGTAAAAGATTTATATAGCAGACCAAAAGGAACCAAGTTATTTACAACCTCATATAAATTCTCTTGGTTTAACTTGTTTGATTTTGAGAATGAAGCAATGGTCCCATTATAGACTCAAAGTGCATTTTACTAGGAGGTAACTAATAGGTAGAATTTTGATTAGTATATTTCATGGTTTTAGTTGAGATATTTGTGAATATTAGGATGATTTGAGGGTTCATTTACTTATTTGGTGCTTTATTTTGTAGGATTACAAGTGGAGATGAAATAGAAATCAAGTTTTCAAGTGATAGAGTCGTGAAGAAATCAAGTGCAAAAACAGAAGAGTGTCGCGGCATTGAGCTAATAAAAAAAAAGGGGTGAAACAACAACTGGGCGTCGCGGCGCTGGAGAAGGAAACTTGAAGAAAAAGTGGCTAAGGCATGGGCGCCACAACACAGAAACTGAGCGTCGCGGCACCGGGTGTATTTGAGTTATACTTGGACTCTTATGCGGGCTTCGCGAATTTCTTTCTTTTTTCCTTCATAACTATAAATAGATCTTGTCAAGGGTTAGATTAGGAGGATCCATAAAGAGAGGAGGTGTTTTAAGTGCAAGAGACAAAGGGAAATGCTTCAGAAAGCTGCGAATTAGGAGGATTCGTTGCTTGATCTTATTTTTCATCCTTTTCTTCTCGTGTATTTGATTTCTTTTCTTTCAATTATATTAGATACTATGGATTTTGATTTTTTATTCATGGTGATGGGCTAGATTAGTTTCTAGGGTTGCAATTGGAACTCACATGTAGCTTGGATTTTATATTTAATTCTAGATTTCAATTAGTTAACTTTGAGTTGTTCACTTTAATGTATGCTTTTTGCTTCTAATTAACTGGCCATTAGTTAGATGGATTTGTTAAATCTAGATGAACTTGGGAAAGGGATTTTAGGTTTGGACTTAATTGAGGTGACATATGATCAAAGGGTGAGAGCCATGAGTTCACGTGAGATAGGAATATACTTGCATGAAATATGTAACCATTAAAAGAATAGGAACTTAATGAATCTTGTTTTAATTCAAATAACATAGAAATATAGTGATTTAATTAGACAAGATATTTTTATTTGACCATCGGGAGAGGTCGTAAATAACTTAGAGCTCTTAGTTAACAACTTAGATTAATTAATTGATTGAAAAATAAATAAATAGATCCAGGTGAAGTGTTGAGGGAAGATTGTAACCCTAGGCTTTGGATAATTTGATTTATTGACTTTTAAATCTATTCAGTGCAATTTAGGTCTTTTGACTTATTTCATAATTAATTTTGGTATTTTTTTTGATAAGATTAGGTTGAAATAATTTTCATAGATAATAAGAAATTATTGATAAATCTTTGTGGGAATGATACTCTATTTTTCATTATATTACTTGAAAACGGTATTGTGCACTTGCAATAATTCCACAACAGTAACATAAGAAGTTAAGAACTAGAATGTCGACCCTTCTCCAACCAAACAAAAAATAAATAGTAGCATGTAAGTATGTTGTAATTCAAGGTGCCCCGTACACCAGCAGATGAGCCAAGAACTACCTAAAATGAACATGAAAAATGATAAAAACCAGCCAAGAGGGGGAAAAGCACAAGAAGTTGCAACCAAATCCATGTTTCAATTTCTATACCAAGTGTTCATACAAAAGATTTACAAATGCAGCTGAAATATGAATGAGAAAATGAGTACCTCATAAAGTCCTCCCTTAACTGGGACACCAACCCTCTCTTCCTCAACTGTTAACACTTGGGTTGAATGAGAATCATCAGATAAGCCAGACTCTATTTGCCCATCCATATTAACATTAGAGCTAATAAGGCGTGAACTTGGCCCTTCACTACATTCAGCATACTCTTTCCACCAACTAGAGAGCAACTCTTCTTCTCTCTATCAAAATGCAAAAATGGAGCAATGACATTATTATTATAAACATTAGTAAATCTTCAGCTATTTTTTAGTTATTAGTATAACTATAATTTTTTTCTATTCTAACAATATCACCAATGCCATTATTATTGTTCATGTTTCATATTACCACCACATTTTATATACATTATTACCATATAAACAAGAACAAACTGCCCCATGGACTAAAGTGATTTTATTTCATGTTTGAGTACCTGTAAAAGAAAGAGCCTCATGCACTAAAAGTGGGAATGCCCTCTTTTCCAGAAGTTCCTTGGCAACCATCTAGCAAAAGTAGGTTTGGGAATGATCTCAAGCTTTAATGCTAGTGAAGGGCCAGTCATTTGCAAGTTGTAATTGCTATTAATGCTCCAATGTTCTGGGGTCCTCCAAGAAAAAGTTAAGAGCATAATAGGAACTTAAAGATTCCTTGCGGTTGTTCTAGGTTCATGCATTATTTGGTTAATGAGTGTACTTATATGCATTTGAGGAGAACCATTGACCACTATTTAATTGCAATGTTGGGAAAAAAATGTAAAAATGGGATTATTGTGATGTCTATGTAAATGGACTATAATTTATGAGTAACTTAATCTAATACAGGTGGAAGCCAGCAGGCCCAGCACTGCTGGGGATTACTTAATTATATAAGTTTCATTTGCAAATTTTTGAATGTAATAGGATGTGAGGTTTTTTTTATAGATGTAGGACTTGGGTAAATAAAACTGTGAAATTTGACCCAAAATTTATAGAATAAGCTGTTTTTTATTGAAGATGATGACCAGAAGATCTTCATATTCAATTAGTTGGTTTCATCAACCTGAGAAAAAATGATGTAGATGTTGAGAAAATACAACAATCCAATTTCCCATTAATTTGAACTCCCATTAAATTGGATTAAATCTTTTAGAAAGGACTAAATTTGGTGAGGCCGACCTTCTCAATAAGCACAAGTTTGGCAAGGAAAACCTTCTCAATAAGACCAATTTTTGATAAACCTTCTAAACGAAGTGACACCAGAACAAAAAATCAACCTATTGTGAAACTTTTTATGTGGTCTATGTGGATGTTCAATTCCATGAGTCCAAGGTTCCTAATGAGAGAAAGAGAACAAAGAGAAATATGTCCATATGTGTGTGTTTTGCATGCATATGTGTGAGCAAGATAGTGTACATGAGTTTTACATCCAACCATTTGAATAGATCTTGAAGTAAGAAATGTAAATCTTTACTGACCTGCAAGAAAGAAGCCTCCAATGCAAGAGAGTCTCTCATACCAAATTGGAAATAATCACCCTTCCCTACTATCTCTGTATGAGGAACTGAAGCCGCCAACTCTGTAAAAGTTCAATTAACAAATACATTAATAGATCTAGATAATAGCGTGCGCGCGCGCGCCCACAAACACACACATATATATAATGACGCTGTTGTTGTTGTTGTGTGTGTGAAACCTTTGCAAAATTAATGTTACAAGTTTCTTGAACTCACATAATGAGACTGAGGAAGTGATGATACACATTCAAACCTTTGCAAAATTAATGTTATCATTGGTATTAATGTCTTGAGGTTCAAAGTGTGAGACTCCATGCAGTTTTTTCGATACATCTTGATCATACCTTCTTTTCCTCTTCCCAGTTTATTGGAGTTCCTTTAGTATGATAACTTGCTCTCAATATCAACCATTGAGAGCAAGTTATCTGCCGTTAGTCAGTTAGTCTAACCTAGCCTCTGTGTTTCAATTTGGATATGTTTCTAAATTACTCCTTTACTGCCGTTAGTCAGTTACTCTAATCTAGCCTCTGTGTTTTAATTTGGATATGTTTCTAAATTACTCCTTTATTCTTCCCACATCAGAGTCCTAGATCACTACATTGAACCTACTAAGCAGTAATTTAAATCTGATTTCATCTAATTATTCTTCTAGATTTTCCTTCTCTGAAATCAAACAACATTGTCATTGCTTCAAACCTCAATTTGATAATTCCTAGATAACTGAACACTACGAAAATAACAGCTCCGTATGAATCTTATAAATCTAGTTCCAAACTCTAATAATACATTTCTCCTGCCAATAATATTACACCAATTTCAACCTCACCTTTGATTAAAAAAAAAAACAGAAATGCAAATCTCCACAACAAGCCAGCTCAATTATCCGATAACCTCAGAAATAGTAACACAAATTAAAACAAGAAAGTTGAAGGCGGTGCTCACTCACCATTCTCTGCCAGAGGAACCTTGCAGAAGTACCACCTAACATCTCCCCCATCGGAAGAGCTCCTAGTCTGCGCAAGATACTTCTGTCGACCTTTACACTGCTCGATCACATCTTCCAATCTCGCAATATTCGAAGGCGTGTTCTTCAACGCATCCGGAGTCGTTTCTTCGATCCCGTAAGATCCCGCACCCTCGGAATTCGCTTTCGAATTCTCCATATACACAATCAAAGAGCAGTAACAAATCCACCGATGAATCGATCAATCGCAATTAAGCAACCTCTCTTCCGATAATAAAACCGGGATTGAAAACCTAAGAGTTTGAACAGAATCTCAAGAAATTCTCAAAATCCATATTGAAAACCTAGCTCCGATCATACGGAGATGAACTGAAACTAAACACCGAACTGAGAGCGGCGATTAGGACAAACTCGGTGTGAAAATTAAATCAGTTGGTGAATTAAAGAGCCAAATTGTGCGAGATTCTCTGGAATTTCTACAAAACCAAAACCATACGTAACTGCTACACGAAGAGCTAAGCTGGTACTGTTGAATGTCTGGTAAGTTTGACAGCGAGACGAAAGGACGAAGGCGGTTGCTTTTGTTTTTGTTTTTTTTTTCTTTTTGAATATATATATATTATTTTTATTTTTATTTTTACTTTTTTTTTCTGCCCAAAATAACTTGAAAAAAATTTATTTTATTTTTAGAGAGCAACTAAACATACAACGATATTTACTCTTCGTACCATATTTACTCTTTCTATCACATTAAATAGTAACCCATTTTTTTTACCCCAAAAAAAATAACCAATACTTTCTAAAATAACCCTCAATTTAAAAAAAAAAATGTCGTAGAATCAAACAAAACAAAAAAAAAAACCTCCAACTTATTCTATGCCGCCATTGCTGTTCTTCAAGCTAGAACCCTGCGCCATTGTCGTTCTTCTTCTTCTTCGATATGAGCCTCTTCTTCTTATTCGATACGAACTATATTTCGTTCAAAAAACATCAAACAAACCCCAACTCAAATCACCATCAAATCGAGCTTATAGATTGAGGTTTTTACCATTGTTTAGGCGCTGTTTCGACATCTTTAAAGAATATTTTCAACTTTTTGAGGTATTTTTCATTTCATACAAATTTTAGGTACATTTGTGTATTTGTACATGTGTTGAGCTTTTTTTTGGCCTTTTTCATTGTACCGTTGTTTATTTATTGTATTGTTGTGTGTATAGAAAAAAAAAAAAAACAAGGGCAAAAGTGTTAACATATCCCCCGAAAACTATGGTTCGATAGGCACTAACGAATCGGTTTCCACGATTCAGTAGTGCAGAACTGAACCGAGGCATTAGGTTTGGTAGTGCCTATCGAACCATGGTTTTCCTATTTGTTTTGTTTTTTGTTTTTGTATTTGAGGTTTTTTCATTACAGAATTGTTCTAGTGAGCTTGTTTTTTATGTGGTATGTAGATATGACGAGAAGATGCGATACAACCCAATCCGATCAAAGTGATGCATGTGCTCGGCCAACCGCGTCATCCAGGAGGCGATGGCTTCTCCGTTCTAATTTACCAGATGTCCAAAGTAATGTGAAGGAAGAAGAAGAGATCGATGAAACAAGTACGTGAAATGTTGCACAAGAGAGTACTAATACTGACAAAATGTTGTCTTATAGTTTTTGTTTTGAGTAGTAATGATATACTAGTTTTGAACTAAACTATAATTTCAAATTGAAGTTCGCTTTCCGTTGAAATGAAGGTGTGTTTTGAATGATATCATTATATAGTAGTTCATATAGTTTGAATGATACTATTGTGTTGAAATACTTTTGTTGAACATGTTATTTTTTCACATATGTATTCTAGGTACCCACCGTAACCTACTAAAAGGGTCATCCCCTAGTAAAAAATAGAAAATACAAGGTTTGGTAGGGTCCAACCGAACATAAACTTTTGGTTCGGTTGGATATAGCTGAACCTAATACACAAGTTCAGTTGAACCTAACCGAACCTATTTATTAAGTTTGGTTGGATCCAACTGAATCTTATATTTTGTGTTTTTTTAGATGGGATGGCCCCTCTAGTAAGTTACACTGGTGGCCTAGCCCATTTGTTGGTGTTTTCGGTGGACTTCGATTCAATTTGTATTTCGGTGCACCGTTACCCCCTATTGCTTTCGATTGGTGGGAAACGGTATACTGGCGTTCAAATGAGGTGGAATGTAGGTCGAAATAGACTCACAAGACTTTAAAGAGCCATGAAAGTATAACTACAACACAATGATCATCGTAAAAAATCGAAAATACAAGGTTCGGTCACGCCAAACCAAGCATAAGCTCTTGGTCAACCGAACCTAATACACAGGTTCAGTCAGGTGCAACTAAACCTGTGTATTAGGTTCAGTCAGGTGCAACTAAACCTGTGTATTAGGTTCGGTCGGATCTAACCAAACCTTATATTTTGTGTTTTTTACGATGATTCTTGTATTGTAGTTATACTTTCATGGCCCTTGAAGCCTCGTGAGTTCATTTATACCTAAATTCCACATCATTTGAATGTCGGTATACCGTTTTCCACCAATCAGAAGCAATAGGGGGGTAACGGTACACTAGAACACAAATTGAATCGAAGTCCACCAAAAACACCAACAATTGGGCCAGGCGACCACCTTAACTTACTAGAGGGGTCAACCCGCCTAAAAAAACACAAAATACAAGGTTCGGTTGGATCCAACCAAACCTAATACACAGGTTCGGTTACGTTCAACTAAACCTGTGTATTAGGTTCGGCTGTAGCCAACCGAACTGAGAGTTTATATTCTATTTGACTCGATCGAACCTTGTATTTTCGATTTTTTACGATGATCCTTATGTTGTAGTTATACTTTCATGGCTCTTGAAGCCTCGTGAATCCATTTCGACCTACATTCCACCTCATTTGAACGTCGGTATATCATTTCCTATTGATCGGAAGCAATAAAAGGGGTAACAGTGCATCAGAACACAAATTGAATCGAAGTCCATCGAAAACACCAACAAATGGGCTAGACAACCACTGTAACTTTACTAGAGGGGCCATCCCGTCTAAAAAAATACAAAATATAAGGTTCGGTTGGAACCAACCAAACCTAATACACATGTTTGTTTAGGTTCAACTGAACCTATGTATTAGGTTTGACTGTAGCCAATCGAACCGAGAGTTTATGTTCGGTTGGACCCTACTGAACTTTGTATTTTCGGTTTTTTACGAGGGGATGACCACTCTAGTAAATGAAGGTAGATACTTAGAATACATATGTACAAAAATAACATGCTCAACAAAAACATTTCAACACAATAATATCACTCAAACTATAGGAACTACCTTCTAGGCCATTGATATCAATAATTTACATCCAACCACATAGATATAGGAAACTATCGTTCTATTACAAAAGATTAATCAACATTGACCAATCACTATTTAAGTGAATTGATTGTTGTGTACTAACTACAGTACACAACAACATATTTATATTGATCAAATCTCTCACAAGCAAAGTTGATTCTTGGTCGTCTACCATTACCCCCAACATGAATTGCGAGTAATTTGGCATGAATTACTCCGTGTAGTCTATAACAATCTTAGAACCAATTATATTGTCTTGGCTTTGTTGTACAATAATAAAAAAAAATAACAACTAAAACAATCACAATGACATAAAAAACCAATTTCATTATTATTGTGGTATGTTTAATTGCTTCCTATTTTTATTTTTAAAAAAATTAATTTGATTGTTAACAAGAGTAAAATAATAATTTTATAATTACCTAATTTTTAATTTTTTCTTATACACTATATTTTAAGCTGTCTTTATTTTTTTCCTGATATATTTTTTTAAGTTCTAAGTTTTACTCTTAATTGTTTACATTCATATTTTTAAATAATTTTAATTATTTGGATTATATTAAAAGTCAAAAAATATATAATATTTTTAATAATAAATTATTTTATTTTAATTCTCTTTTTTAATATAAAAAAAAAAAAGATTTCGACCAACACTGTAATGCAGACTAGTGTTTATTTTTATATTAAAATTTTATATGATTAAGCACGAAGGTCTTTATTTTTGCCACTTACACTAATAAAAATTCGTATCGATGTTTCATATCATAATTATTTTTAAATGCGACATAACAAGTACGTTAATGCAATGTCAAGGTGTGCTAGTTTTGTATATTTTAATGTTATGTTTTTATATAATGTTAAAGAACAGTTTATATATTTTTTTATGAAATAGGACTATTGGTATTGGGGAACTCTTACAAGTAATAATTCATTTTTTTTTTTTATTGTTAATTGACATTTGACTTTACAACTTGTGTTTATAAGTTTAAATAAAATATACTATAATAAATTAAAACAATAACTTTACAACTTGTGTTTATAACTCGTTTTATAATAAATATTATTTTTAAATTTTAATTGTGATATCATAAGGAGAAATATATTAATTTAGTTTTTGAATCCCTCCATCACTTAACACTACAAAATAATAAAAATGATTAATTTTACATTAATATAAACAGTTACATTTTATATATGTATATAAGAAGAATAAGAAATAAAAAATCCACCCTTTACTCCTGTTTCCTCTAAACAACATTTAAATTATTTTATTTCACTGAAAATCTTTTAATTTTTTAATTTTTTTTTTATCTCTAAACATAGATGTATCACTTTTTTAAATGATATTTTACTCGAACTAGTCCATAATTTCATTATGTCACCATTGCCACTCATAAAATTTTATCATTTATATATAGCTCTTTTTTGAGAGAGAAATAGACATAAGGAGGTGTTTACAATATTTTTGACAAGAAATTATATGAGTATACCTACACCCATGTAACGACTATTTTCTTCGCATGAGTTACATTTACAATTAAGACTCGTGACATATCCATCAGGTTGTAGCGCAATTAGTAAAGACAACTGCGTCTTAATGGATTAAAAGGTCTGGTCACAAATTTGAGTCTTAGTGGATTAAAAGGTCTGATCACGGATTCGAGTCCTATTATGACATGAACTGATGGAAAAGTGAGGTACTAGCTATCCACCTCTCAAGAGACTCGAACTTCAGATTGGTCTCACCCTTACAAAGGGGTTAACTGAGGATAGTAAAGGGTCGAGGTCAGTAAAGGGTGAGGACAAAAAAATTATATTTATAGAATTATTATTAAATACAAAATCTTAATAAAATAAAATAAAAAACAGTTTTATGAACTATTCTCAAATCTTTTTCAAAAACAAAAAGAAAAAAAAAAGAAAAACTATTCTCAAATCCTAATCTCATCCCAAGCACGTGTCCTCTTCAAAGTTGCATCTAGTATCTACTCCAATCTTTACGTTCTCCAGTGTCACCACATACCTTTGCCATAGACAATCCTCGCTAATACCATTTTGCAGCTTTGCAAGTTCACTTTAATGGCGGGAATCATAGCTGATATTCAAACCAATCTAGCTTAATCATCCAACAACTCCAGTAAAACCCTTCCGTTTCCCTCCAAAATTCTGCTCAATCTTCACAGAACCAATAAGAAATCGATTCAACAATATCATTAGGTTTCGTGAAACCATTTTTTTTTTTTTTTGGCGCGTATTCGCAGTAACAATTCTTTGTTTGTTTTAGTTCGCTGCAATGGAGCTTCGATTCTTCGAAAATATTGCTGATTTGCGTTCATCTTCGTCATCATTTCTGACGTCTACAATTCGTGTAAGATTCCCATTCAAACAGGATCGGAGAGTAATGAATTCACATTTTTGTGTGAAATCGAAGAAGAAAGTGAATGTGGAGGAGACATTGAAAGGTCTTCAAAGGGAATCGAAACCGAAGCTTTCTCATATTTTGAGAACTGAGGCTGCAGTTAGAGGTATTGAAGGGAAAGCTAATTCGGCAAAAGCTACTCGGCTTTGGCCCAAAGCGGTTCTAGAAGCATTGGATGAGTCGATGAGAAATAATCGATGGGAATCTGCTATCAAGGTTCGTTGTTTAGTATTCAAATCTCTTCATTGTTTTTCAGTTCTTTTGATGATATTTGTTCCTTTTGACATTTGAATCTGTTGGTTGTAATTACTTCTTTTATAACGAACTTGTATATATGATGCTGTTTAAGTAGTGTGTTAGTGCCCATTTTACCAAAATACTAATGAATTTGTGTTGTTTCGTCTATTAAATGACTGAGAATATGTGCAGAATATGCTATTTTTGTTCAATTTCTCTTGCTCCGTCTTTTGATAAGTAGTGTTGAAGAAATCCATGAAATCAGTTCATATTTTCTCCTTAAAAAAATGAGAGTATTGGATCACTTTTTGCTTTGGGATTACTTTTGCAGAATTGGAGAAAACTGTGAAATGGTTTTATTTTGAAATAATTTGAAGGTTTCTATGCTTGTAATCAATCACTTGTCTAAATCTGAACCAACGTGCCGTGTTGTTTGAATTGGGTGCCTTGACAACCCCTTGTTGAGATACTAGTCTCTTTTATCAAGAGATTTATTTTGTGAAATCAAATGGTAGATGCTCTTCTTTTTTCAATAGAATATATTGGAAACAACCTGTCTTATTGACACTGTCAATTTGAATGATTACTTGTTTGATTGATTTGGTTGTGAGGATGAAAGAATTGTGTATGAATTTGACACTTTTTTCTAGGATAATGTAGATTTCTTCATGCGTGTGCTTTTGTCTATGTTCTCATTGTTCCATAATATGTCATCACTAGAGCTTTCTTTACCGTAGTGTTACGCAAGCAACTTTGCCAGTGGTGATAAAGTTTCTATAGTTGCGAAAAATTCTCCTTTTTTTAAGAAAAGAAACTTTAAACGTCTACTCGATAGTTTTATATATTTCAAAGATCTACAATATTTCTTTCTGTTATTTTTGTTGAATAATTTTCTTACTTGAATGTACTTATTTTCCATCCATAGATTTTTGGCCTTCTCCGCAAGCAACATTGGTACCAACCAAGATGCCAAACATACACAAAGCTCTTGATGATGCTTGGGAAATGTAGGCAACCTGGGCAGGCGAGCATGCTTTTTGAGCAAATGCTTGCTGAAGGTATTAAACCTACTATTGACGTTTACACTGCACTTGTAAGTGCTTATGGCCTTAGTGGCCTCTTCGATGAGGCTTTTAGTACTGTTAATGTTATGAAGTCAGTCTCCAACTGCAAACCAGACGTATACACATATTCAATTCTTATCAATTGTTGCGCTAAATTCCACCGTTTTGATCTGATTGATCGGGTGCTAGCCGAGATGTCGTATTTGGGAATTGGTCACAACACTGTTACTTATAATACCATAATTGATGGATATGGTAAAGCTGAGATGTTTGAACTGATGGAAAGCTCATTAAGTGGCATGATAGAAACCAGCAGATGCCTTCCTGATGTTTTCACTCTTAACTCCTTTGTATGGGCTTATGGGAATGCTGGAAAGATTGACAAGATGGAGAAATGGTACAATGAGTTTCAGCACATGGGAATAACACCCGATATAAAGACATTTAACATCCTGATCGGATCATATGGGAAAGCCGGCATGTATGATAAAATGGGATCAGTTATGGAGTTCATGGAGAAAAGATTCTTCTCTCCTACAATTGTTACTTACAACACAGTTATAGAAATTTCTGGGAAAGCTGGAAATATTGAAAAGATGGAATATTTCTTTCGGACAATGAAGTACAAAGGCTTGAAGCCTAATTCTATTACCTACTGCTCTCTTGTCAGTGCTTACAGTCAAGTTGGGCAGTTAGAGAAGGTTTGTTCTATCATGAAGCAAATACAGAACTCTGATGTAGTTTTGGACACACCATTCTTCAACTGTGTCATAAATGCCTATGGCCAGGCTGGAGATTTGAAAAGCATGGAGCAGATGTTCTTGGGGATGAAAGAGTGGAAATGTAAGCCTGACCATGTCACTTATGCTACCATGGCCCATGCCTATGATGCACAAGGCATAATCAAGTCTACTCAGTAGTTGGATCGCAAGATGCTCCCTCCAAAAGATAATTTAGGTATCTTATTTGTGTCTACTTTGAAATTCTCTAGTTGCTGCTGCATGTTGGAAATAGGTCACTAAAATTTCTTCCTCTTCCATCTGATACTGGGACTTGAAAGTTTTGCATCAGGTACCTGTTCTTCTGTGGTAAACACGAAACATAAATTGCTAAGAAAAATATCTGCCACCTGCAAAGAATGTCGAAGCCATTAATACTGTTATATACATGTTCATAGGATCTAGTTAAGGCAACTTCTGGGCCTCTGGCTGTAAAATGAGTTAAAGGCTTGCCACCAGGCTGAGCAGGGAAAGACTCAAGGGCAGGTGATCCAAAGTGGACTCAAGCACTCAACGTTGCTTCTATAGATTTTAAACAATTGTAATTCCATATTTGTGTTTTCATACTTGTGATTGCTACTGAGTTTTGCATTTACAGCTTTCTGCGCACAGTGTTCTCTTACCTCATAATGTACGTTCCTTACAAAGTTGCTCGGTGGACCGCGTGATGGTTTGATTAATGATGCACCTGAAAATTATGGAACGGCACCTCTAGAGGATCGAAATTTCTGGTAGCAGCAGGTAACTACAATGGTTCTTTTTTATGCTCGAGTATTATAACAAGCTGTTTTAATCCTTCATTCCATTCTTTTGCATCTGCATTTTTGTAAGATTCCATGATTTTTCCTTTTATCCTGATTTCAATGTTACTTGATACAGGCATTGTTGACATTAATTCAATTTACGCCAATGAACTGGGAATATTGGAAATACATTGTTATTAATAAATTAATAGGTCATGTACTTAATTATTCACGATCATTCTAATGTGTTATTTCAACTACTGTTCCAATGGTTTTGTTTATTTAATACATATTTTTGGAACTTATGGGCAGCTTTATCGGCAACAATAAGTTTTAAAACATACTTAATCAACTGAAGGTCGTTTGGCCATGTGATTACCATTGATGGAGCTTCCTTGATATGGTTTGAATGATCTAAGAAGCAAGGGCAGGGGAAGGAGGTGGATGAAGCCAGTAAGAGAAGTTTTGAATAGGCTCATACTGGTCATTGGCTTTTCACTAACAGAGATGGAGCTTGACAAAGTTGTCGGTGACAGTAATTGGCTCTTCACTTAAAAAGTTAATTGAGGTATGCTTTCTGAAGGTTGTCTGTTGTCTGAAATCCAAATATATGTTGCAAAGTTCAAAGAAAAAGAAAAGAGAAATTAATTTTAAGTATTTCCTCCATGCATTTTATACTTTCACGATATAAATTCTTTCAGACTGAAATTATCAGTTTCTGAACGTTCTACCTGATGGCTGCTCACATTGTGCTTATACAAGAAGGAACTATGGTTCTTCATATTGTTATTGGGCTACCTCATGACAAACATTTATGATTTAATTCTTCTAAAAGTTCTCATTTCTTCTCATGTTGGATATGCTTTATGCCTATGAAACTTGAAAAGCTGAAAATTTTTCATTCCTTCAGAGACTAGCCACTACTGCAATTGAACTGCTCTCTTGAAGGAAACCAACTCTATGCTTCTTTCCTCTGCACGGTGCTCTTCTTCGTCTTCCATGGATGGTTTATTTGGTCAGTCTGAATCATGGAGGTACCACCTTGTGCCTTCCCTTTCCTCACATTCCATGTTTGCTAGATAGGTTGTTAAGGTTCAAGATGGCTAGGCCTTCCAGGCTTTATTTTCATTGTGCCTGGAGCATTACCGTCTTTGTTTCCTTCATCTTCTCCCTAATACTGGCTTCTTCATTACAGGTGGTGGAGCATTGTATTCCATTTATAAAACCCATATTGATGCCAGAAATTGTCGTCACAGCCCAGAGCTTGTTTCTTCACACCTCTTGTTTTGCAAGTCATGCACATCTGACTTGCATTCTCTGAAGCAAATGTATCTTCTCTAGTGATCACATGCCTTGCTTTGGAAAGGAAAGGAAATTTGTAATGTTATGTTGCATTGGTGTTAATTTCCACATGATGTTACTTCTACTTACATTATTTTGAATATTGTTGATCCTGAAATACATTGGTTTTTGAATACAGCAAAATCTTTTTTGAACTGCAAACTACTTTTTCTTCTCATTTCCCAAAAAGAAGCTACTGTCATTCATAACCGAAAAGAAAAAGGGCGCGATCAGTGCATGAAGCTCCTGCTATTGCAAGTTTTCGGCCACTGTCATTTATAACCCCGAAGATAAAAGCAAAGTATTCGATCACCAAAAGATGAAAAAGTAAACCACAACTGTCGTTCTTTGCAATTTAATCATCTTCTTGATTAAGCCTATCTAACATATCTGACCTTCTAATAAAATAGATAAATAAATAAATACTGAACTTGGCCTTATATACGTAATTTTTGAAAGTGGCCCATTTAGTCAAGCAGTGGCTACTGACTCATGAAACATATTGCATTCATTGGCATAGAGCATATCCAACATGACAAGAAATGAGTAAATTATAAGGCCATATGAAAGCTTGTATCAGTATGGCTACTAGATTCCAAGCGTTACAATGCATTTGATAGCTTCAGTTATTGTAGAACCAGCACATATTACACAGGAATTGCTCTTCCGTATGATCCAATTCACGGGGCTGCAATTTTAATTCGTAGAACAAGTTCAGCAAATGTGCTCAAGCCTCATTGTTGCAATAACTGAGTGGACTCCCAGCATAGTAGGCTCACTGCTGAGCGCTTGCACGAAGCAACGTTCTCTTAAGATTGGCCGTTCGATCCACGCTAACATTATCAGAAGAGATTGGTGGTGGAGCGGAGATGTTTTCGTGCAGAACCATTTGATGAATTTTTATGCAAAATGTGAGAAAATGGAGTGTGCACAGCACCTGTTCGACGAAATGCCGAAGAGGAACACTGTGACTTGGACAGCACTTATATCTGGGTATGATCAGTGTGGGAGAAGCAATAAGGCTCTGGAGATGTTCTTGCTTATGGTTGCTGAAGACTCGGGTGGTTCTCTTCCTAACCAGTTTACTTATGCCAGCGCCATTGCTGCTTGCGCCAAGCAAGGAGGACTGGGACAAGGAATGCAGGTTTGAAATTGACCCATTATTCATGTTCCTTTAGCATTAGATAGTTGTTTAGCATAAAAGATAAAGTTGATAACTAGAGACCCAATTATGTATATCAAGTGAGCATATGACACGAGGCTAGATTTATAATAGGAAAAAAAAAACACATGATTGATAAATGAGAGAAACAAACAAATGCTTGCAAGAATTTTAGGATGGAATCTCTTATACCATGTTAGCTAACCGCTTAACTAAAAGCTATAGCTTGCTCATGGGTAATAGAGGCTATGGGGTCTATGGCGTTTGTGGCCGTGCCCAGGGGAATTAGTAGGGGTGGCGCCTTTGATATCTCCTGCTCTCAAAAAAAAAGAAAAAGAAAAGGCTCAATTATGCATGTTAAGTGAACATGCAGGCATTAATATCTAGTTTGTGTTAGGTGGTGGGCTTGGATCTCATTTAGTATTGATACTTTTTCAACTAAACCACCCTTGGGCCTAGGTGTGAAGTTTTATTCAAAAGACTTTGGTACTAATGAGGCTGAGATCCCATCTTATATTCCATTTGATGAACTTGCTCATTTTCAATATGAGACTATTATTTCGGTGCACATAATCCCAACAGTTTGCATATCACAACTATGAGTTGGATAACAACAAATTCCATAACAAACGATTTCACTTATCAAAATTAGTGCTTAATTTTGTACAAACAGCTTCACTGCCATGCACTTAAGAGAGGCTTCCATTCGAATGTGTTGGTCCACAACGTTTTGATATCACTCTACATGTGTTTTGGTTTGGTTGCTGAAGCTGAGCTGGTCTTTGAAGAACTTGAAGAACCAGACCAAGTTTCATGGAACTCGCTTATCTCAGGTCTCTCGCAGAACGGTTTTCTAAAAGCAACATTAGAGCAATTCCAGAAAATGAGGCAATCGGGAGAGAGAGTAACTTCTTTTGCTCTTTCGGCTGCCATTTCAGCCTGTTTGGAGGATGAAATAGAAGGCATGAGACTTCATGGGCTTGCAGCTAAACTGGGTCTAGATTCAGAAAGCTTCACAAGTTGTTCAATGATTCACATGTACTCGAAGTTCAAAAACATGGCTGATGCAGTTAAGGTTTTTGGGGATTTAGAATTCAAAGATGTTGCATCTTGGAACTCTTTGATTGAAGGGTATGCTGAAATCCATCAAGGAGAAGAGGGTCTTCATGTTTTTGGTAATTTCATGAAAACTGGACAGAAACCTGATGATATAACCATGACTTCAGTTCTTGGAACCTGTTCTAATCTTGTAATTCTTGAATATGGAAGGCAGCTTCATTCCCTGAGCACGAAAACCGGTCTAGACCGAAGAATTCGAGTCCAGAACTCCATGATTGATATGTACTCAAAATGTGGAATCCTAGAAGATGGGCTTAAGATCTTTAGTGTTATGGAGGAAAGGACACTTGTTTCTTGGACCTCCATGATAGGAGGACTAGCAAACCATGGAAGGGCAAAACTTGCTGTTGAACTACTAGAAGAGATGAAAAGAGAAGGGCTGAAGCCAAATAAAGTGACATACACTTGTGTTCTATCTGCTTGTAGCCACGGCGGGCTTTTCGATTCTGGTTTTAATGTGTTTAATTCAATGGAGATTGAACCTGAGATTGATCATTTAGTCTGTATGATGCATATTTTGGCAGGAACAGGGAGATTTGAGGAAGCCAAGGAGATAATCCAGAGAGCAAAAGCAGAGGATATGGATTTACTGTGGCAGACATTGTTGATTGCTTGTAAGAATGCTGGGGAATGGGAGAAAGGAATTGAAGTGGCAGAGAAGATAATGAAGGCAGGTTTGGCTGTTGGGTCTTCTAGTTTGGTGCTTTTGTCTAATGTATTTCAAGCTGTAGGTAGGTGGGAAGAGGCTGGAATGCTGAGAGAAGAGGTAAGGGAGAGGAAGATGAAGAAGGAACCTGGGTGTAGTTGGATTGAATCTGGTAATAAGGTTCAGGTTTATGGAATTCACAGATAACAACAATTAGAAGTAAGTTCATCTTCTGTGACGAGTTCATCTTAGCTTGTCAAGAAATGAAAAAGAATTTATGAAAAAAGAAAGAAAGAATATGTTGTTCATATGGTTTAAAAAATGTTCTTAATGCACTTCTTATATACTTAATTATTTTAAAAAGTAATGTAAATTAAAGCACTATCTTGTCAAAAGGTTCTATACATCTTTTTTTCCACGAATTCTTTAGACAAAGACTGTTTTATTCTTCTTTTTGGATACTAATTATTTCTCGGACCATGGAGTGTAAATCAAACACCATGTTTGAATTTAAAATATACAAAAAATATAATCAATGCACAAGACTCTTGCTATTGTGGAGTCAGAGGAAGGGAAGAGGAAGGGACGATGTACATAGCTATCTAAGATCTAGGCATATTGTCACGGGCATACCTGTTAGTTCCAACATGATACCCATGCGGCACCACGAATACTCATATTCGAGGTCAGCCATTCACACTTATACTCATGTCGCAGTGGAATACTCATATATCTTGCTTGTGCGTAGTGCAAGCTAATATTCGGATGGATCACTCGGATACCTTCGATAGCAATACTTGCACAGTGCTGCCCCGGATCATGCAACACCGGTAAGCTCCATGGATAACTCACTCATGAGTATCCTCACAAGCACACTCTAGCACGTAGGCTAAAGATAGCTCAATGCGTTCAGCTCGATAGAGGGTGGCATAACAGTGTTAGGTACCCAGCCCTGCATACCGGTGAACCCCGCACTGCTAGCCCCATAACAGTGTCCCATAACCTACCTGAATGCTATGAGAACTACCATTACCCTCTTCAGGATGATGATAGCCGGCCCCTTGGGTTGCTCCAAGGGAGTGTCCTATGCATGGCCAAGTATTGGACATAAGGGAGAGTTGGACAACTACTCCTCCCCCTCAAGGTAGATGTTAAGCTTTAGGCTTGTTTCCAAAAGGAAACATCAAGATGTGAGGCCAATCATACTGGGCCATATTTACGAGATTGCCACCTCCGATTGAGACAAAACTTCGCGGACCCTCTTCTTAAGTGACGGTGCATGTCTTGACATGACCGTGACAAACTACCCCACTTGAATGGTCGATGTCATTCATCGACACAATCGCTGAGTTCATCTGCCTGCTGAATCTTCCTGACGGATCCTCTCTCATCGGCACCTCTATATGCACCTTCTGATTGTCGCACCCCTACTCGTGGCCTCGCTGCTTGACTTGAACTCGAAACTCTATCCTATTCAACTTCTTTGCATGAGGAACCACTATCCCATTCAGTTCTACGAAGTTCATCTACCCTGGGGTATTGCGCTACTACTCACGTAGCAATGATCTCCACCTCTGAGATCTTTAGTTTGGGGATGAGCTAGCATTTACCTGATGTAGCTCTCCCTCTCGCACCTCCGTGCTCCCACACACTGAGATTGTTCTTCACCCTGTGCGTCTGCTTGCACTAGTACCTCGAACAAGTCACAACCTTTGCGACGAGCTAGCATTTACCTGATGTAGCTCTCCCTCGCACCTTAGTGCTCATCATCACCATGACGATTGGTTTTCACCCTGTGCTTCTGCTCACACTAGTACCTCGAACAAGTCAAAGATTGTTCTTCACCCTGTGCGTCTTCTTGCACTAGTACCTCGAACCCACGCACCTCCGTGCTCGCCATCATCACGACGATTGTTCTTCACCCTGTGCGTCTTCTCGCACTAGTACCTCGAACCCACGCACCTCTGTGCTCGCCGTCATTACAACGATTGTTCTTCACCCTGTGCGTCTTCTCGCACTAGTACCTCGAACAAACCACGATCTGGAGTAACACATACGTTGAGTGCTACCCCACTTGATTCCAAGTCTCTTTTGTTGCGTGACCTCCACGATAGCAAACTTTGCTTCATTGATGGAGCTTCTTCCAGTACCTCGACCACTGTCTTCGCCCAGGAAGAACTTCTTCCAGTACCTCGACCCTTGTCTTCACCCAGGAAGAAATAATCACCGCAACCGATGTACACGTCCATACGTGTCTCAAGAGTTCCTCCAAATGGAACCCGCTTGAATCACACCATTGCACTCTTGAACTCTAGTCCCTCGACACTACGTCTTCACCCTGAGAACAAGCAGCTTACCTCATACCACAAGGTACTCAAGTGTTCACCCATAATGTACTAGTTTCCTGACGCCCTTCCCAACTGGACGTATATGTTCCTCTGAACAACTTCTCTCATTGACGCTGAAGATTTGCCTCAATTCATTTTCTGCTAAATGATGTTCGCTATCTTGGACTGACCCATCTCTTGAACATGGTAGCTCATTCACCCTTGAACTTGCACATGACCCGCTGATCACCCAAAACCAATTCGGCATGCTCTTCTGCGAGTAGGCAAGATAACTCATTATGCCTCATCGAGTTCGTTCAAACTATTGGTAACCTTGCGATTGTCCCTTCTGAATGTAAGTCGAGAATCATCTCAGTCAACATTCTGTTGGCACCCTTCGCTCAATCACCTATTAGTCGAATCACCACAACTGCAACCTTGCTTGCATACATTTGAATACACTAGAGTCACCTCGCTCACTGGCATTCACCCAAACCATTGCAAAGCCACGCTTTGAACCCAAACAACTTGCCTCTTCAGTCGTCCCTTCAAAACTCACTATTCTCAAGTTGTTGCCACCATCCTTCTGATGCTCAAGCAAGTCTGCCACATACTGCCATCGCACAGAAGCTAACAACACTGACGGCCAGTAGTCCTCACCACTACTCGGAACCATCGCCTTATAGGTCACATACACAACACCTTAGTTGCGTTCTAGTACATCAACATAACGTCCACTGACGTGATCACCTTGTTGCAACTCGTTCATGCGGTTCCATACCCCGCACCAATCTCGTCACTAGTTTGGATTCCACCGAACCTCTTCGCGTGCTAGCGACATCTAACATTATTGTTTCACATGTGACATGCACTTGACGCCTTGTCTTTGCAACCCGGAACAACGATTATAGCCATCTTGTCCCAGAAGCTTCACTTGGCATACATCCCCACGCATGCTCTTATGTCAACACACTAGTCGACCATTGAAGCTCTACTTGCTTATCGGATATTGCTCGGTTTAACTATTGTATCGAGTATCCTCCCATCATCGTACCACAAGATTCGTGCAATCTTGTTTTGTCTCTGATACCAAATGTCACGGGCATACCTGTTAGTTCCAACATGATACCTATGCGGCACCACGAATACTCATATTCGAGGTCAGCCATTCACACCTATACTCATGTCGCAGCGGAATACTCATATATCTTGCTTGTGCGTAGCGCAAGCTAATACTCGGATGGATCACTCGGATACCTTCGATAGCAGTACTTGCACAGTGCTGCCCCGGATCATGCAATACCGGTAAGCTCCATGGATAACTCACTCATGAGTATCCTCACGAGCACACTCTAGCACGTAGGCTAAAGATAGCTCAATGCGTTCAGCTCGATAGCGGGTGGCATAACAGTGTTAGGTACCCAGCCCTGCATACCGGTGAACCCCGCACTGCTAGCCCCATAACAATGTCTCATAACCTACCCGAATGCTATGGGAACTACCATTACCCTCTTCAGGATGATGATAGCCGACCCCTTGGGTTGCGCCAAGGGAGTGTCCTATGCATAGCCAAGTATTGGCCATAAGGGAGAGTTGGACAACTACTCCTCCCCTCAAGGTAGATGTTGAGCTTTAGGCTTGTTTCCAAAAGGAAACATCAAGATGTGAGGCCAATCATACTGGGCCATATTTACGAAATTGCCACCTTCGATTGAGACGAAACTTCACGGACCCTCTTCTTAAGTGACGGTGCATGTCTTGACATGACCGTGACAATATGCTCATTGTGAATTAAATATCTTAAAGTTAAAAGTTTAGACAAGAAATTATAGTCCCTCAACAAAATCAAGTACAAATAGACATATACTTAGCTACTTCTTTATATTTTTACTCTAATTAATTAAAATTCATCCATTAAACTTTTATTTATATCATCATCACATTTTACGAAAAGTTGTTTAGCGTTGCCCTAAAAAAATATAAATCCGTCCACTATAGGTGGGCTTAATTGGTTCGATGACCGTAGCGCTCTGAGGAAGACCAGTGTTTGAGTCATGCCAGTAGTCTTTAATAAAGTAGGCATTTCACATACGTCCTTACCTGGGTATGGGGTCAACCCCTACACATTATTTTTTTCTCACCAAAATATACATATATATATATATATATATTCTAAATCTTACAAAGCTTGTTTGCCTCTGGGATAGAAACACTTTTTTTCACTCTTTATAAGCAGAAGTTGAGTTTGACTTATTTGTTTGCTTTTGCTAACCGTTAATAATCTCAGATCTATCGCAATTTAAAAAAGATGTCCAAGGGCAGCTTCTTTGTTCTGCTTTTGCTATTTTAGTATTTTTAAGCCAAAAAATATATTTTGAATACTAATAAATGCTAAAAGCACTTTTAAAATAAAGTTATCAAAAAGATTATGACAACTTTTTGAAAGCAGATTTTTGATAAACACTTCTATAAAAGCTACCAGCAGAAGCAATACCGAACAAGCCCTTTAAAAAGATTATAACAACTTTTTGTAAGCAGTTGTTTTCCAAAGTAACATCTAAGGCACTGTGATGTTCTTATCTTATGCCTCAGACTCTAATAATACTTAGCATGCATAATTCCAGCGAAAAATCTAAAGGGGAATAGAGTTGATAAGGTGAACACGTCAGATTCCACGTGTGAAACTCGTCTCTCAACAGCGAGAGAAACCTGTTATGTCACTGCTGAGTCCACTCTCTCAAGCCCTCCAAAACCCTTAAAAAAGGCCCAAAAGCCTTAGTTTCGCTCTCACTGCAATTCAACTCAAAAAACAAAAAAGTAGCAGAAAATCGTAAAACACAGAGAGGTAAAATTGTTTCCTTCAAGCACTTTTTTTTCTTTTTCTTATGATCTTTTAATCATTATTATTTCTTATGATCTTTTAATCGTGTTCAATTTTTTCTTAATTTTTATTCAATGCAATTCTTTATTTGCGTCTGGAATTTTCGATCATTGTAACGAAAAATTGGTGAATTGACTTGTTCATGCAATCTTTTCTATTTGGTTTGAATTGGGCATTTGGTTTTTATACTTGTTGAATTATTCATGTACTGGAAGTTTTGGAATATGGCAATAGGGTGGGTGATAGATAATGTTAATTTTGAATTACAAATGTAGAGTCTAAAAACTAATTGGAATAAATTCTACATTAATGTTCTAAGATAATGTGTAAAGAACTTGCTTACTGATAGAAGAAAGAAATTAATATTGAGTTCATGAAGAAGAATTATTTACTGTGGGATAGAATTTCTTCTACATTGATTTTCCCTTTTCCTTTTTTTTTTTTTTTGATGCAGTGTTGAATGCTTATTATAATTTTTATTTTATTTTTGACTAGAAACAACATGTCCTTAAGCCCTGTATCCCCACCCATGAAGTGTTAGGCCCCTTATGAACCCATTAATCTCCACACCAACGGATTGACAAGCATGGTCCCGCCCTCAAGGCCCACAATCAGCCATCTCGGGGGTTTAGGTGCGATACTTCCTCTCCTAAGGGACCTACACCACGAAGCCTTTAGCTCGGTAGAGTGCCCCACGAACGTATTTATTAATATCCCCGCGTTGCAATGACTTGAGACCTCGACCTCGTGAAATTAACCTTGAGGCTTGACCACCATGCCAACGTCTCGTTGGCCCTTATTATAAGTAGTTGAGTTTTTAGGTTTTTTTTTTTGTTGTTCTTGTCCTCATTGTTATTTTATTAATGTTATTGCTTCTTTCATATTTTACTTCTCCTTGTTTGTTTGATTGAGGAGTTTTATGTTTGATAAAGAATTGGGAATGATTATAGGCTTTATATCTCATTTTATCTTTGGATGAAGAGACAGTTTAATTGGAGATCTCAGTTGTTGAAATGTTCTGAAACTGCTAGCATGTCTGTTAATCATGGTGGTGCTCCACTCATGCTTGCACCAGATGGAGCTTCATCAAGCTCTGGAGAAGATGTGAATATACCTAATGGTTGCAACAAGCGTCAATCTGTGACAGCGTCAAGTTCGAGACTCCGCAAGAGAAATCGTAAAGGAGTTAGTGATGCTATAGTTGATGCCATGTTAGAGATAGCCGCTGCTTCAAAGTTGAGGGCAACGGCAATGATGAAAAACAACAGCCAGTTCTCTATAAGCCATTGTATCCAAGTATTAGATGAAATGCAAGGGCTTGACGAGTGCGTCTACTTTTTTGCTTTGGATTTTTTCGAGAACCCGAATGCTAGGGAGACGTTTATCTCTCTCAAAAATGAAAGAAGATTGACTTGGTTGCAGGGAAAGTATAATGCTTCATCTAGTTCCATGAAGTGACATGTGAGAATTTAATGAATTGGGTTCTTGGGGTTCTTTATCTTTTACTCAATTGTCAGCACAAGTATACTAGATTGTTGATGGAGTTGCTTTTTTGTTGGTAATTTCAGTTGCTGAATGATTGTTAATTGATAGTTGATTATTGTTGATAATCCCCATTTTCTTTGTTGGATTGTCACTAATGGTTTAATGTAAATAAATTCCTTCACATGAATGACTAGCTTGTGCATTGCAGTATATAGAATGTGTTATGTGTGAATTGTTTTGTGACAGATATATTGACTCAACATGGATGACTATGATTTGGAACTGGATGAGATGGAGTTAGTTGCTGCTGCTACTGGGTATTACTATTTTAGTCATATGCAGAAGCAGCCTTGTCATAGTCCATCATCACTCAATAAATCTGAATTTATGAATGAAGTACTATATGGTGATGAGGATCGGTTTCGTGAAATGTTGCGGATGGATAAGCAAGTTTTTCTTAAGCCTTGTGACATGCTTCGACAAAAAGACCTGTTACGTGATACTGCTGGAGTCAAGATAGAGGAGCAGGTAGCTATATTCTTGAATATTATTGGCCACAATGAACGGAATCGAGTTATCCAAGAGCGGTTTCAACACTCTGGTGAAACGATCAGTCGACATTTTAACAACGCATTGAAAGCAATCAAATCATTGTCGCATGAAATCTTAAAGCCACCGGATTCATCTACTCCACCGGAAATCCTCAATGATCCAAGATTCTACCCATATTTTAAGGTCTTCCTCTGTCAACCATATTTATGTCATCCCCATTTTTATTTTTATGTTTTTTTCAGCTCGGTTAGTCTACACTTTCTTGTAACAGGACTGTATTGGAGCAATGGATGGCATGTACCTCCCTGCACATGTCCCAGCCAAAGATCAATCTCGCTTCCGTAATAGGAATGGTGTTGTGTCGCAGAATGTACTGGCAGCATGCACATTTGATCTAAAATTTATATTTGTCTATCCTGGCTGGGAGGGCTCAGCCGCAGATTCTCAGGTATTGAGAGCCGTCCTTGACGATGCGGATCAGAATTTTCCACAAATACCAGAAGGTTTGGTCTTCTAATACTTCCATTAATACATTTCAAATAGATATTTTCATGCATGTTCTACTAGGTAAGGCCATATTTTACAATCACCACTTCATATCATTCATATAAATAAATGGATTGCATTGTCACAGGCAAGTATTACCTTGTTGATGGTAGCTATGCCAATATGAATGGATTCATTTCCCCATTTCAAGGCGTTCGTTACCACCACCGCGATTTTAAAGGGGGGAATCAGCAACCTAGAAATGCACAGGAATTATTCAATCACCGGCATGCTTCCTTGCGAAGGGCAATAGAACGGTGTTTTGACATTCTGAAAGTGCGATTTCCCATTCTCAAGTTGGCTTCTCAGTATGCATTTCGTACACAGCGGGATTTGGTCATAGCTGCATGTGTTGTACATAATGTAATTCGACAAGAGGACCCGAACGATGGGTTATTTAGAGATTTTCAAAGGAAGGACTTTGAACAATTGCATGAAGTTGATGATCAGATGATAGAGACTCAATTCCCTTCAATAATGCAAGATCACCCTGCTTTTGTTCTCCGAAACTCGATTGCAGCTGAATTATGGCTTAATTTCATGAATGAATGGGATACATGGTGAGCTCTTTCACTTTTTTTTTATTAAAGAATTATGCACAGCCTTCTTTGTTGCAGAATTAGTGTGTTGAAAGAGGGATGTTTATTTGTTTGGTTTGGCCATTGATGTGTGGGACTTAATGGTGGGCATTGGCTGAGAGCAATTGATATAGAATCCCAAGCAAGTTCAAGGAATAGCCTCCACTTCTAACTTGTGAACATTGTACAGTAAAAAACTCAAATCATTGATAAATGAGATTTTATGATAAACTTGCTTGAACATAATAGGCATATGATATTTCTCTTCTTTTACCTTGAACATCTTCAGTTTTTAATTTCACAAACTTGCTTCTTAAACCATATTTTTTTGAGATTTCTTCATCAAAATAAAAAAATAAAGTTGGGTCAAATGGTATAAAAACAAATTTTATTAACAATAAGACGTTTATTTCAATGGTGAAACGTGTTAGGTAAATTAAATATATAACAAAATTAACAACAATGCTTATATTAATATCACTTTTTAATTATCAAAGCTTAAAAAATATAACAATATCTTTGACAGCGTTCATACGAAACCTTAAGTGATTCTTAACTCACTAGTGATGGGTAAAATGCCTTGGGGTTCAGTCCCTTGGATTAGACATCAAGTCACTTGTAAAGCCAGTATAACAAAAAAAAGGATATATTTTATATCTGATTATAAAAGCAACAATTTCTTTTTATCATATTTCTTCTGACTTAATTGCCAAAAAAACTGAGGTAAATGTACTTGAAGTTAGTATGAGTATTGTCAAGAGTGCTAAAATGACCCAAAATATATATCTAATTTGATATAATAATACATCACAAAAAACATGAATATAATTTTAGAGTCGTAAAAGCATTTTTCTTGTTAGTACAATCTCATTTACAAAAGCGAGTTCGTAGCTGTAGCTCGCTTTAAAACAAAAAATGCCATACGTTGAATGAAAGAGTTCTCAACTCACTTCTCAAAGCTACAAAAATCTGGTAGCTATAGATTTTAAATGAGATAAAAGGATTAAAACTTGGAGTGCTGGGGTTTTAATGAAAACTATATATTTCCATGAAGAAACCAGGTAAACAATCAATCAGGCTAGCTTCGAGCAAGAAAAAACAAGAAATGGGGAAACTAAATTGAAAAAAAATAATAATGTTAATACAAAACATACTACTTTTTCATAAACTTAATCACAAACTCTTCAGCTAATAGGACTGGTGCTGCATAAGTAGTAATGTAGTATCAACATTAGAAGAAAAAAAAAAAAAGTGGGGCAAGATGGCTAAAAAAGGAAAAAAAGTGTTTGAATATGTGAAGAGATGTTACTCTAACTAATATTAAGTAAGAGCACTCAAAAGTTCACAGAAAATACAAAACTTCTAAAATGGAAATGCAAAATCCAAGCAGAGGAAACAAATGGGCAAAAGATGAATGCCTGAAATAAACAATCAATAAAGATAATTAACATCAGGACATCACAGGCGTCGCGACGCGCTTTCTTTCTTGACATTATTTATCAACGGTACATACTACTACTGAACATATGAAAGTCTCGTTGCCATGCATAACAATGCAAATGCAAGGAGGGGATATTATAAAGAACTAATTTGGAGAAAGAAAATGTACCCTTGCTAGCACATACTCCTTTCCGGCTATCCAGACACCGGTTTGTGACCAGTGTACATCTTCCCAGTCAAGATTCTCCTCCAATACCTGCTAAAAGGCGACATGTTACTTCAGTTTCCGAGCAAAGCTCAAAAATAGAAGTAGCTATGGATACTCCATATCATCTCGATGCAAATTCAGTTGCACTATTTCATATTTTTTTTACTGTGATCTTTTGAAGAACTCAAACCAACATCAAGAAACCAATCAATAAAAATAAAAATAAAAACAATAATTGCGTTCATTAACTGCTCAATCAAATATTCTATAGTCCATGAAAAAGGAACTACTGAACGTTCAAATCCAAGTTCTGAAGAGTTTTCTGAAAAAGAATGGGTGAGATTAGATTGGTACCTCTAGATGTTCGAGGGGCAGAGGGATGCCAATTGAACACATGACTTTCTGAGGAAGGGGCTTCTTACAACGAGACCATCTGAACACGTCGACAGCCATGGTGTCACGGTCTGTCACATTTCTTTCACCATTTTGGGCATGGGAATTATGAGAACGAAGCTTATGTGTCTCTGTTTCCTGACTCTGAGAAACATTTGCCGTGCTGACCATCTTTTCCCCATTGAAACAAAGTTCATACCTTTATGTAAGGTCCAAAAAGAAGTGAACAGAAAGCAGAGAATATGAACAACAATTGGAGGAATATAGAATAGCAGAACTATTAGAACAGCATAAATATCCATTATTTTGAATGATATAATACCTATTTGAATGTGTTTCAAGGTATAGAACTTCTCCCTTCTTCAACCTAGCCGATGTATAGAGGGGCTTCTTCAGCCCCTTGTCTGCTACCACACTTATGCTGTATTTGATCCTGAAACAATTTTCAAGCACAAATTCTGTAAGTGCTTAGATAGTTTGGCAATAGAGAAAACACCAACAAATTCTATAGAGGTTCTTCTCATTGTTTCAAGAGGCTAATTAGAATACTAGACAAACTTTCTTTAAAGAAAAAACATACATAAGATAGATGAGCAATCCAACTATCTTCAAAATATAAAAATAGTACTTGATGGCCTGATCATTGGATCAGGTCGGCTGGGTTGTCACATTGTGACAAATTGTCCAAACTCAGTGAGTGCATAAGCTTGGTACTCGGCTAAGTTAAAACCCAAACAAAAAACTTATATTTTTATGTTAACTAAGCCAAGTAGTAACTTGGAGAAGTATAGCTTATAGTTTGATTGAGTAATCAAGCCTAGCTTGATAGAAGAAAGAGAGGAAAAGGAGAACTCTCAGATTTTGGAGAGGAAGCAGAGAGTGAAGAGGAGTTTTATATTTATTGTCTTTTTAGAGAAGTCTATACTATGGTAGAGTTATATTTTAGTTGTAGTCCTAGATGATTACTAATTTGTTTCCGGGGTGAATCTCATTTTTATTATTCCAGTTGCAATGGAGACTGTTTAGGAGTGCCCAAATCGAGTTCTAATAGAAGGTTTCTATGTTGTTATGACGGAGTAAATTTTAGAATAAACATCACATTCTCTACAATTCTTAATTAGTTTTTTAGTTCATTGTTTCATCTTTCCCGTTGAATTTATTGAATCTTACACTTCCACTACAGTGCATCTTTAAAATTATTAAATCTTAAACTTCCACTAAGTTACATTTTTAGAATGCACACAAATATTCAATCAAGGTGTCCTATGAAAATTCTTGAGTTCCCCAACTATTTTGGTGCTCTTAGTGGGCCCATGGTTTTCAACAAATTTAATAGGTACAAACATTCCATCAAAGTTTCCTTTCTATGAAAGTTCTAGAGTTCCCCTATTTTTTGGTGCACTAGTGGGCCCAGTGTTTTCAGCAACTGTAATGGCTACTTTATCCCTTCATGTCCAAGAGAACAAGATTGTCTGGATCTAACTGAACCATCTTCATCAATATTTTCACTAGACTTGGATCATAATACAAATATCCATTTAGTAGAAATATAATACATCGATACTTTTCTTCTAAAACAAAATGAAAGAGCTACTGTGCACTTGGAAACATGACAATGCATAAGGATAAATTTATTAAAGCTACTTTCAAATGGATTAGAGGTTTAAAATTTGAAGTAACTGTATAAATATGTATCCATGCACGAACAACGGCATCATAAAGAGAACCAACTCAGAAAACCACTCCTAATAGTTCAATGCATAAAAGTAAGACTTTGGGAAAAGGACAAAAGGGGAAGCCAATTTTGTTTGTATCATTCTCTCAATTCCAATAAAAATGTAAAGGAATCGAATATAAGCAGGTGATTGGATAAATAAATAAAACTAATAATGGGGTATCAAACATATTCTTTTTCTTAGATTCACCCAGATTCTTATATCTTGGACCTTATAGTTATCTTGGTATGAATCTGATACCTTTAGTTCCATTTCATCAATTCCTTTTTACCAAAGGACTAATAAATGCCTTTCTAATGGGATGGTAGAGCGTAATTTTTCACATTCAAGATAAGCCAAGTCTTCTTATCTCCACCCACTAGTGAAGATTAGATAAACACAGGGAATAACAAGTAAGCACAGCACATCATATAGAAGTCCATATCAACTTGAAGAATGAATGAAAGCATCATCAAATTCCTCTCTCTTTTGATTTCCAGTCAGGGACATCATATCAAAAACAGCAAATTCAACTACCCAAGAAAAGACATGAAGAATACCAGGGCTCATTGCACAGGTTGTATTGAATTGTGACTTCCCGCACAAACCTTTGCTGTCGTAATGCATTCTACAAAATAAGAGCCATCAAGTAAGTTATTCAATACCAAAAAAAAAGATAAAAATGGGTTAACAACATAACTATCCCAAATGCCAAATTTTAATAATAGAAAATCTCAAGAAATTTGTATTTTGCCAATTTGCAACACACTGACCCAGTCATGAATGAGATACTCAAATAAAACACACACTTTCATTTAGACAAAGTAGGTGTAACAAAAACAACAAAAGTATAGTTTTACTGAAAGAACAAAATAAAAAAGTGTACAGACACCTGCACGCATTTCATGATACACTGTACGAAATCCTGACATAAAAAAAAAAAAGACCAAACAAAAGTATTGGAATATCATATGCATGCCAAGTTCAAATAAGGACATGAGTTTTGGCCTTTTATCTACCCAAACAGAAAAATCAACAGCATCACAGCAGTAAAACCTTTTTATTTCATCATACACTTACAGAAATTCAAAAAGCACTTGCACGATATTCAATGGAGTCATATAGATACCCTAACTAAAGAGTACCTAATTTTCACGTAAAGAAAGATGTTCAAAATATTCTGTACACACAAATACTAGCACACCGAAAAGGTATATAAAACTTCAGAAAAATCTTTTTAAGTTTTAATGCGAGTAGTACCGAAGCTGCAGATCGTGTAGTCATCCTGCGTTCAACAGCCATCGGGGCCAGCGTAGGCTCCAAGACTGATGTATGTGTGAGACAAGGCTCAAGATCTATAGTTCCACCACCTTTCTGCAGTAAGTCATGTATTGCTGCTGTTAGACATAAAAAAAAGAAAGGATGGCCAACAGTCCATGATGATTCCATGAAGGCTACTCAAAATTCTACTAAGAAATAACTATAATAGCTAAAACAGAAAAGAGAAATACAGAACTGATAACATACTGTTCATTGGAAATTTCAGTTCTTATTTCAGAAGAAACTAATAAAGAAACATCTTAAAAGCAGCAACTGGAAAGTAGGTGAGGTAGCATCATCCGAAAAAGTCAACCAAGGTATTACGAAGAACACAATGCAGAAGAAGAAAATAACATTAAAAAAAAATGTGTCACCTTCACAATGCAGCACCGATCAACACAAAAACTACAACCAATTGCAGCTCCCCAGGCACGGGAACGGACATTATTTCTCAATGTAGACATGTAACCTACAATATTCAAGTAAAAATTATTAAAGCATGATCATTTATACAAGATTAATGATATAGACCTTCCTAGCACACATCTCCATACATAAAAAAAACTATTTTTAAAAAATGGACTCCATGAGACTAATACGCACCCTGATTCAAGAATCAAGAAAATGCAAGAACCAGATATTATTTTCCTCCTTTACAAAGAATTCAAGAATTTCTATACATTGATTGTAAGGGGAATGTAAATTAATAATTGGCCTTTGTTTGCTTTTCTTTTCCTTAAAATTATTCAATAGTTTGGTATACATGCAAATTGTAACATATATATAGTTTGTTATGTTTTAGTGCGCCTTGGCTGACTCAAGCATGTGCCTCGCCTTGCGCCGATCAAATAGACCCTTCTTGGCATTGACATGAGGGCCATTATGAATGTTTAGTAATGTCGTTTGGACTTACTAATGCACCAACAACTTTCCAATCGTTGATGAACAGGGTATTCCGGCTTTATCTTCATAAGTTTATATTGGTTTTTTTATGATATATTTGTGGTATATAGTGCAGGGTTGGAGGAGCATTGCAAACACTTGCATTGTGTACTCGTGCTAGCTGATCATAAATTGCATATTGATGCCAAGTGTCTATTTGATCGGCCTCAGATAAAGAAGAAGACGAAGAAAAAAACTGTGCTGCTAGGTTCAGAGAAAAGCAAAAAAAAAAAAAAAAAAAAAAAAAAAAAAAAAGGCTGAGCTGCAAGAAGAAGAAGACGGACCTGAAAGTCAATCTGCAACTCTAGTCTCTCCGGCTCAAGGACTTCTTTCTGTTTTGTTTTTTTTCTTACCATTTGCAGTTGTCCACATGTCTCCTTCCCTTTCTTCAACTTTTTATGCCTGGTCGACCCAAATACTCTAGCTGAGGCCGATCAAATAGACACTTCTTGGCATTGACATGCAATTTATGATCAACTAGCACAGCGAGTACATAATGCAAATGTTTGCAATGCTCCTCCAACCCTACACTACATACCAATATATCATAAAAAAAACCAATACAAACTTACGAAGATAAGGCCGGAATATCCTGTTCATCAATGATTGGAAAGTTGTTGGTGCATTAATAAGCCCAAACAACATTACTAAAGATTCATAGTGGCCCTCGTGTGTTCGGAAAGTCGTTTTAGCAATGTTGTCGCGGCGCACCCGAATTTAGTTATAACCCGATTTGAGATCCAATTTAGAAAAAAATAGTGGCCCCGTGTAGTTCATCAAGCAACTCATCAATGACCGGAATTAGAAAGCGATCGGGAATGGTAACTTTATTCAAAGCACGATAATCCACACAAAATCGCTAGCTTTTGTCCTTCTTCACTAGCAATACTAGAAAACAGGTTTGAGCTAGGTTGGATCACCCCGGCCTCCAACATCTCTTGAAAAAGCCGTTCAATCTCATTTTTCTGAATGCGCGAGTAACGATAAGGGTGCACGTTCACCAGGGTTACCTCCGGAATCAATGGGATAGTATGATCAATGTCCTTCTCTGACGGTAACTTTGTTATGGGATCAAAAACCTGCTGATATTGGTTAAGAACCAACTGAACTACCTCTGAGACATCTGAAGATCCTTCTTCCTTTGACATGGTGGTGGAAAGCTGCCTAAATTCCACCCAAATGCCTTGGTCGTAACGCTGCAACGCACGAACCATCGCCTTAAGAGATACGCCGGTCTTACTTAGACTTGGATCTCCCTTCAACACAATAAATGATTCACCCACCTTAATCATCATCATCAATAGCTTCCAATTGACTTCCATGTTACCCAAAGTTCCCAACCACAACATACCCAATACAACATCAGTCTCACTTAATTCGAGAGGAAGAAAATCCTACACCACCGAGAGTCCTTGCACCGATACCCCATTTCCCATTACCACTTCGTAACTAGTGGTTTTTATAGATGGAATAGCGAGGCGTTGTACCAATTCATGACAAAAAATTGTGTAGCTCCGCAATCAATCAAGATTATTACCTCTTTCGAGCTGATCATTCCTCTAACCTTCATGCTTCTGGGCGTAGTCAATCCCATGACGAAATTCAACGACAGCTCCACCGTCTGCGTTAATTCCAACGAATCATCATCGAACTATGTCTCGTTTGTTCCCAACTCACCATCATCAACCTCGTTTTCATGGACTGACAAGCATGATGCACAATTATTTTTTTACATCTATGGCCAAATGTAAATTTCTCGTCACATCGGAAACAAAGACATCTCTCTCTTCAAGCTTGCAACTCTGATTCTGTCAACCGCTTCATCGGCACCTCTCACTTAAGGGTTGTCGGTCGATAATTACTGGCCACTGCTTTTGTTTGGAAGATTTCTCCTTGGTTTGGGAACGAAGAAAATTTCTAGGATTTTTTACTTACCAAGAAATTTGTAGAACGTAAGATTGAGTTACAATCTTCGATCCATTGTGCCATAAGAATCTCAAGAACCTCTTCCGAGACATCTTTCAATGGTGCTGCAAGAATCTCAAATGTTCGCCGGTATTCCGCCATCGATCCCGTTTATTTCATCGCTAGAAATTGCTCGCAAAGACTTTCAGTTTGAGAAGATCGAAAATGAAGCAGTAATCGATCCTTGAAATCAATCCACCCTGTAAACAGCAATTGCAATGTTGTCCATTGATACCATGAGAGGGCATCACCATCCAAACTCATAACCGCAACCGTGAGCTTCTCCCCTTCCGTGAGATCTTGAATCATGAAGTATCGCTCCTCGCGTTACACCCATCCATCTGGATTTTCCCCAGTAAAAATCGACATCTCCAACCTTCGACCCCCACACCATTCACCTCTCCAACCTCCGTCTACAGTGGCGCATTCGCCACTGGTCTCACCCACACCTGGAACCCATTTCCCTCTTTCGTCTCTGGGACGCTGCACTTGATCCCGATGTTTGTGAATAGGGTTACTCCGATCTGCCATGGCTTCATTTTCTCCCATTGAAGGAACCGATACATTGGTCAAATTCAAGGCTGCTACTATTTTTTGAGTCTCCTCCAACGTTTGCAAGATTCGAGCCATATTTTGAGCGATATCAACCACCGATCGTTCCATCTCTGGAAGGCGATGTAACTTGCCTCTAAGTTCTTCCACCTCCTTTTCCAATGATTCCACTCTTCCTTCGTTTTTCTTTTGAGACATCAAGATCACTGCTCTGATACCAACTTAATAGGCACCCTGATTCAAGAATCAAGAAAATGTAAGAACCTGAAAGAACTCGCTATTATTTTCCTCCTTTACAAAGAATACAAGAATTTCTATACAAAGAATCCTCTTTACATTCCCCTTACGATCAATGAATGGCCCAATCTCTGACTCTCTCTCTTTTTATATCTAAAAAACCCAACCCAACTATTAAGTACAAACTGTTACAACTAATTGCCATGTGGTCATATACTCGTTTTTCCCCTTCTCGCATATACTTGCCGAATTGGAGGCTTATCAGAGACATATTTTCGAGTCTTATCAACAATTAAATGTTGGAAAAGCATATAAAGGTTTAAATTCCGACCCTTTTGCTTCTATTATCCAGGTTCTCTTTTTTCCCAAACTCTTACATACAGATGAATGATGCTACACAAATAGAACAGGAGGGGATCAGTGGGATATTAAATTTTTTTATTTGTATAACAAGGTTGATGATGTCTAAGAAGGTTGATTTGTCAAATTTCATTTTTGTAAATTTTCTTATTTGTAGGTTAAGTTCCTAACCGTGTGGGCAATTTATAATGATTGATCAGTGGGTAAGCGCACATGTGTATGTTGAGATCAATGTGTGATGAAACATTAAGAGAGTAGAAATGAGTTTATAAAGAAACTCTTTATACTGACTTTTCATGGATTGACTTGACTTTTCATGGATCGACTCCACCAGGAGAATGGTTTGCATTAACAATGCTTGCTTTATTTTGGCATAGTTGGTTGGAAAGGAACCATCGGATAATGGAGAACTCTTAAATTGTTGCATGTAATATCTTATTGGGTTTAGAGCTTCTGAGCTTCATCATGGTTGACTTTTGAAAAGTCTTTTTACAGTCTCTCTCTTTACTTGACTTGCTTATAGAATGGAACAATTTGTTCTAGTTCACTTTACAAGCTTAGGTCCATGAAGGCATTTTTTCCTCTTTCATGTACTTGTATACTTATAATACTGATACAATAGTCTTTTCCTACCAAAAAATATAAAAGAAGGTAGGAGCAGCTCCAACCAAAGATGAAAAATATGAAATTCATAAAAGTTGAGGGTAGGGGAATAAAGAAGTACACTATTGGCATAACCACTAAAGCATCTAAATGATAACATAATGATAGCAATAGGAAATAACCACGTGGTAATATACATTGTAAAGTAGAAAGAAGGTTTAGGGTCACACTAATATCAACATCTTAAAGAAAATAAGAGTCAATAAAAAATAGAGTATTTGGTAATTTTCACATCACTTTTGCATCTAAAAGTATAGGTAGAGCCTTTAAAAATTTAAATAAAAACTCACTTATCATTTTAGAGATTTAATTGTGGGGCACTCCATTGTGACCTAAAAGTTATGAGTTCAAATCTAGAAATAGTCTCTTCGATAATAGGGGGTAAGGTTGCGACGTTGCATCAATCAACCCTTCTCCAGGCGATGTTGAGGTAGGAGCACTAGGTAAGCCTTTTTTTAAAAAACTTTAGAGCTTGTGCAAAACTTAAGTTAGAGCTACGAAATAGACCTTAAGTTAATTAATATAAGCAATGAATATGATATTTAGGAATTGAATTCAGATTCCCGTATATAATTTCATGATTTTTCCAAAAGCATAATAATAGAATTTTGACAATCTCAAATTTTGCTTTTAATGATGGGAAGCAATTAAAAACTTGCTTTATCCTGGAGACTACACAGGGCCTTTTCCATATTTATAATATTACTATAATAATGTTAATGAGCTCCTATATTATTGATCTATTGCAAATTCTCATTAAACTTCATTTATTTTACCTTTTGAGATGAAAAATAATAAATTGATTTTAAATATTCAGCCTTATTATACAAAATATTCTTTTCAATATATAACAAGCTAATCCATTACAGTGTTATCAATGCCACGATTAGTCCATCACCTAGGCCATTTGCAACTAAATCGCCTATGCCATATTTAAGGCAGACATTTGTGAAAATTTTTAAAAGTTTAAGGGGCCCAATATACTTATACAAAGCGGCGTAAGGTTCTTTTTTCTTCGTATTGTTACTTACGTGAATGTATGACTTTAATATTGACATAATTTTCAATTCTAGTGTTATACATCTCTCTCTCTCTCTCTCTCTCTCTCTCTCTCTCTCTCTCTCTCTCTTTTTCTGATTTTCTACGTTATTATTGTTGTTATATTGGTGCAAATATTTTTCTTATTATCATGAGTTTTACATCAAATATGACTCTTTAAATTGTTATATTTTTATTATATGCCAACTTGGTGGACAAAGGATTGAAGAGTTTAAAATATAGTTAAATCTTCTTTCAGAGAATGTACTTCTATAGTATGGAATATGTATATAATTATATATAGAAGGTTTGTATATAAAAAATTAAAAACTAATTAATTATTTACTTAGGAAGCTATAAATAAATATTATTTGCAATGCCTAGGCCTTGCTTAGGCCATGCCTAAGCTCCACCTTGCCCAAATGGGGTTGATTGCCTAGACATTGCCTTGACGCCTTGACAACATTGTCCATTTAATCCTTTTTGCAATATAGTTAATCTTTTCAAAAGCTACTTTTTTATTGAAGCATCTGCTACAATTAATCATAAAAATTTTTATAAGCAATTCACCCTTCATTCGGAAATGATATCTACCCCTAATTTCAATTGGCTTATTTATTTCTACCTACAAAACTTCTTTTATGACCTTTGATTCCAAAAACAAATGTAACCCACTGACATAAAAAGCTATGTCCTACTCAATTTAACTCAACAAAGCCTTTTCTCAACTATACAAGTCCACTACATGAATCCACTTCTTTCACACCACTCCATCATTACACATAGTTATGTCTTTCTTAATTACCTCTATCCTTGTCATTCTTTTGCCTCTATCACTACCTTTACTTGTTAATAGGTCATTCTTCCTAATGGGCACATTTATTAGTCTTTGTCACACGTGTCCAAACCATCTTTAATAGGTTCTCTCATTTATCTACAATTGGCGCTACTCCTATTTTTATTTTCTTGAATATGTTCATTTTTAATTTTATTCCATAAAATTTGGCCTTATAAATGTTCCTTCAAAAAAATAAAATAAAATAAAATTTCCTTCAAAAAAACAATATCACGTTAAGAAAAAAACCGACAAATTTTCTTCTCCTTCTCTTAAAAGACTCTCTCATTTATCTACAATTGGCGTACTACTATTTTTATTTTCTTGACTATGTAGATTATTAATTTTATTCCATAAAGTCTGGTCACATTATTAATCTTTTTCCAGAAAGTCTGGTCTTATAAAACTTTCCTTCAGAAAAGCAATATCATGTTAAAAAAACCAGCAAATTTTCTCCTCCCTCTCTCCCTTTCTCCTCTAAATTAGATGCTTCTCATTAAATACAAGAACTTTTTACATACATACATACATACATACATACATACATACGTGCGTACGTACGTACAAATATATATATATATATATATAGAGAGAGAGAGAGAGAGAGAGACAGAGAGATAGAGAGAAACAAGACCAAGACCCTTAATTGATCTCTACCTACAGTAGTACGCATGTTCTGGTAAAATAAGTTTTTCTAATTGAGTTAAAAATAAACATTATATTATTCCAAATTGGCAAATACTCATGCTGAATAAGAACTTAAGGTTATTAATGTATAAGATTTGAAATTTAATTCATGGAAGGATAAACAAACCAACCTGGTGGGCTATTGAGCTACAAATCCCTATAACAGAAGCAGGATTCTCTTAAAAAGTCAATGTAATCCGTAGTGGAAAGGGACACTCTTAGAGACTTAAGATCTCAATAGGAAATCAGATGGTTGCTTGAAAATGCTTGGCCAACAGGTGTAAGAGAATCAAATAGTTTAGTTATTGTCCTTATGACCAGAGTAGGCCCATAAAAGGGAATGTCCTAATCCTAAACCTTCTTCGTAGTCAATTTTCCAGCACATTTTGTTCATCCACAGCCCATTGTTTCAAGCTGGCTTTAGTTTATGGCCATAAACAAACATATAGCACAAAAATAAAAGGAAGAAATTGAAGTCAAGCAAACCATCTTAGAAAAAGATACATAACCCATTTTCCAAAGAATATATATCACATAACTTTGAAATATAGACAGTAAAGAAACAAACTAAGGTTAAATCATTAACTTACTATCTTGTGGTAGAAGCACTCGTATGGTTGCACGCAACTCCAGAATAGCAGGTGGAGGAGGAGTTGATGTTGGGCGGCAATAACCAGTGTGCATGAGAACTGACAAACAAGATTCATTTAGACTGTTAAGGCAAATTAATTAGTCTTATGACCAACAGAAAAATTAAATATGATATACTAGGATAAGTTCCTTACCGGCAACAAGATCAGAATCATCTGTGTAAATATCTGTTCCCCATAGTTGACCCCCTCTAACCTGCAAATATAGCAACAAAAATCTAAAGAACCACAGAGCACAATATTTGAACCAATAACTAAGAACCAGTCAAGCTGTTAATGAACAACAATTATACCATACAGAATAATATACCAGAATAATGTAACACCACCATCTGATATAATTTAGTGTAGAGTTGCATACGTTCAATATGCATCAGAGGCTTACAACAACATCATTCTTGTTGGTAAATGCATTTCATACATGAAATGAAATGAAGGCAGAGGTATCAAATAGATATACAGATGCCATGATGCTAAAAGCCAAAGAGCAGTTCCAGGTCTTCTATTAGGAGGATATAACTATTTGATCATAACTAGCAGCTGTTAGCATGTTTTACATACAATAACATCCATGGGAAGCTATACAGGAAGGGGTAGGAAGGTTTCTTCATCAAGGAGTTCAAACTCTCATGTCCCAGGAAATACAGTACATATTAAGATATAAAAGCACAAGAAACTTAAAATAAAAAAATCTTTGTGGATTGAGTACGGCTTCACAAATAAGATTCTTCCAATTGAAGTAAAAATTAATAACCTTGTCAAGAATAAGAAAAATTTGAAACAGTTAGCCTTTCTTGTTAATTCAAAAATGTCATTCCAAAATTTATTTTATTTTATTTTATTGAAAAGAAATGAGAATGTCATTGAAAAAAGAAAAGCGAACGAAAGAAATAGGGTCCAAAATTTATTTTTTCCTTTATCTAAATAATGTTAGAAAGGGTAAACTAATATTATCTTTCACTTTAAAAGTTGGTTTTAAGGTTAATGAAGTAATTTAAGTAGCATAACCAATATCTTCTTTCCTCCACATCACCTACTTTTAGCCTTAGGCTTACCCTACATGCAGTTTCTCCATCTTACCCTTCTCAATCCTAAAGTAATACTCATTTCTACCTTTTTTTTTTCCTTTTCCAAATAGAATAAAAACATTTGTAATCTTCTACTTTAGTTATAAGAAATATTAATATATTTTACTAAAATATTATAATATTTATACTTACAATTAAAGATTGTGAATACGTAGAGTGCATGTGCATGGTGCATGCATACTAATAGTAACAACAACAACAATAATAAGAATCTATACGATATAATGCAAAAGATCACTTTTGCCAAGTTCCAAAATTACACTTCCAAACTTTTCGGCTTTCTTTTATTTTAGAAAGTTAGTTATAATGTTATAAAGGTTATATAACAAACTAATTATCTAACCTCCAATTTTCTTTACATCTTCCACTTTTAAGTTCACTTTGCCTACAATTTTTCTATTTACCTTTCTCAAGCCACCTTTTTGCTCTTCTCTATCATCCTAAACATTTTCAAAATACACATGCACACACATAAAGTAATCTTACCTCCTCCAATCAAAAGACATTTTAATCTTTTATAATAAACAATAACAACAATTATCAATAAACAAATTAAAATTAAAATTTTAACATTTGTTAATAAACAACAAAAAATAACATGCAGCAGACATGCACACACAAAAGTAATAATAGTAATAATAGATAAATGATTTTTTAATATGCCATATTAAAATATGTGTATGATGTTTGTACGGCCAAATCAAAACCTTTAATGTAACTTTGCAGGTTAACCCTTGCATTACTGTTAGTTTCTAATATCCTGTTTTTGCACTCTTTCCAAAGCATCCAACAAAAACAATCAAGGAAGAACTTTGTTTTTTTTTTTCTAAGAAACAATTTTTATTAAAGGAGAAAAAGAAAATTAAAAAGTCTAAGGCCAAAGAAGGACAAGAAGAAACTAATGGTTTAATGAATTTAGAACAAATGAAAGTTCAAGAAAAAAAAAATCAAATATGAAATTTCCATTGCATCTTAAAATGCATGATCATTGATATCCAACTTGACTACTTGGAATCTTGGAATCAAACTGAAAGTAAATGAATTCGAAGGAAGGAAACTAATGGTTAAGATCACACAAAAATAGTTTCTATACAAACACTAGCATTTAGAATATTTCATGGTGCGCAAGGAAACATATAGACTAGAAAACTTGTAAGATGAGGTGAAAACCTAGTAGATGCATCAGTTACATGTTTATTTCCAAGACTTCCCAATTATAAGGCTTGTCCTTCAAAGAACTAACTTTCATAAAGCATGTATAGATATTCGAAACAAATAAACTGAATTGAACTGGTCTACTAGGTTAGGTTTTTTTATTTTTTTGATCTATTTTTTATGTTTTAATAAAAAACAAAATGTTCATAAAGCACTTTAAGCTTCATAATTATGTGACAAGTGCTCACAAATTGAACCTAATAGAACAAAATCAACCAAACAAAATTGAACCAGAATTTTTAGATTAGGTTAAGTTCAATCTCCTAATATGACTAGGTTTGGTTTGATTTGTAAAATTTAAAAACTAATTATCTTAGGTTTGGTTTAGGTCTCTGGTACAAAATTAGACCAAACCAACCCAAGCACACCCTCAACTAAGACTCAACTCAACTTAATTCAACAAAGCATTTTTTCCAACTACATAGGATTGGCCACATAAATCCGTTTTCTCCACACTGTTCTATTAAGGCCAAGTCAATAGATATTACTTAATAATAAATTCTTTTGAGCAAGTAACAGAAATATGACCTTTTTCAAAATGGCATGCAAATTAACCAATTTTCACAATAATGATCAATACAGATAATGCAAAAAGTATCATTTCATAACCAAAAGATTTTTGTTTGCAGATCCATCAAAAAGAAGTAAAGAGAGCTCTTATTGATGAGGCTTGCAAACCCACCAACAATAATGCTGAACACAACTCTCCAATGCAAAACCTTTAGAGGAACTGATATTTATCGCACTAGGGAAATAGAAAATCTCATTTATGAATTAACCACAAGTTGAAAAGAGGTCTCTGCAAACACGTTGCCGCTCTATATACAAGTTGCATCATTTACTTACTTGATGGTTAGTTGCAGTAACATATTCAGCAGGTACACGAATTTCCAAAGTTGGGCCAGCATGAGAACTTTCATCATTTCTGCTATCTTGAGATGCTTCAAATTGCTTCCAGAGTTTCAACAATTCTTGCATACATTCACCCGCTTTGTAAACAACAGTTGATACTTCAGGTTTACCTGCAATAAAAGTTAATAGCTCTCACATGTGACAAAAGGGACTGGTGAAACTTAATAACAATGCCCAGGATATTTGCTTTGTTCATAATCATGTGTCAAGTATTTGATCTTCCTCTACAGTGTGAAGAAGGTAAGATGTCCCAAAAATAAATAAATAAATATAACAAATGAGAGAGAGAATAGAAAGCTTGAATTATGTATTAGGTCTATAGCTACCAGCCCTTCAAGTTGAAATGCATTCCTTCCTAATAATTAGAGTGAGTTAATTTGGCTAATTTACTCTCTGAAGTTTATTTCAACAAATACACCTTTTTTTAGAAAATGGGTTTTGAAACAAATTCATCAGTGTTTTAAAAACAAACTTTTTTTTTTTATATTTAATCAACAGTTTATTCGCTTATCCCAAACCAAAATTAAGAAGAAAAAAAACATATTTATGACTTGAGCACAAATTTTTGACAAAGTAAAAGCTTCTTTGCACATATCACACATTTGTGTACCAATTTGCATACAAGTTGCAGTGTCAAGAAGAATAGATTGCTGACCTTGAGATCTGCAAAAGGCAATATAAAAAGAAATAATAAGCATGCATGCCAAAACAAGGAAAAACATGCAAAGGTACAGCTCCATAAAAGAGAATATGGCTCTCAAGTCACAAGAGAAACGAACAAGTTCATGCCTCAATCATCTATAGGGACATGACTAAACATTGAGATATATCCTCATAAGCATTTCTTAAAAGTCAAATAATCGGGACAAATGCAGGTCAGAAACAAAATCACGTATTACCTCATTTCTTATTTAATCATGCCAAAAACAAGCACAACATAAGCTATTTATTTAAATATCCAAAGCCTCAACACTACTACTAGAGATTGGTATTTCAGTTTTGTCATTGTTCAAATAAGCTATTTATTCAATATACATTACACATATGAAACCAAAAAAAAAAAGCAAGCTACTAATTATCCATACTCGTCAACACCAAGGCTATTCCAAACATAATTGAAAAATCATCTGGAGTGTACTAGCGACAAGGCAACCCAAAGTAGCCGTCAAGCTTAAGCTTCAGGGTGTAATTGTAAGGCTTAGATGTCAATGTTAAGAGCCTTTTAACTTAAGGCTTCAGCCTTGAGAAGCAGTGAGGCATAAGTCTCAATTTTTACATTAAATTTGATAGTTGATTTTTTTTTTTTTCAGAATAAATTCATAATTATAATTTTGGACAATTATATGCAATCATTTTAGTTTTTAAGGATTTATTCTCTCGACACTTTGCGCTCCAAGAAGGCCTCCTCATTAGTAGTATATCTTTAAGTTTGTCAGCAATAATAAAAATATTGGCCTAACAATTTAGAATCTTTTAAGAAATCATTATAATACAACTTGCATATAAACTTATGGTTAAAGTTGCTCAAAATTGAGAAAGGTGACAAAGAACGAAAATTTTCCCTGCGTCTTCCCTAACTTTCTAATTGTTTATTTATTTTTATTTTTTTTCTAATCGTTTATGTTTTTACTACTCAAGCTTAACATAAGGTATATGCTCTTTTAGTTCATATAATGTTACAAGCAACTAAGACAATACATATATTAAGAAAATTCACTAAAGTTCGTAACAAGTATATAACAATAGTTAATATTATGCTCTTTTTAGATTTTAAAATCTGTTACCATTGATACTTGTATTTTTTTAGGTCTTATAATGTTAATAACAATTAAAACAATTGATATATTAAGACAAATCACTAAAATTCTTAACAAGTAAAAAAAAAAAAAAATAGCTATTACTATGTTTCTTCTAGATTTTTTTAAAGAAAATTTACTATTGATACCCGTAATTTTTTAGAGTTTTTGACACTTTCTTTTTCTTTTTCTATTTTTTAAAGAAAATTTGAGAACTTTGCCTTATACCACCTTGATTTCACCTCACAAGCTTTAGAGCCTTGGTTGTATGAAAACTTATCTTGGTTCCAATGCAAATAAGCAACTCAACTCAAAAAAGTCTTTTCCCAACTATAGCTAGGTCAACAATTATATTACAAATAATTATATTTATCCATGCTATTTTATGTCTTCATCTGTCTTTATCATTATCGTTAATTGTTAATAAGTCACTCTTCCTAACAGGCACATCTAATGGTGTTTCTTGTATATACCAAAACCATCTTAAGCAATTCTTTCTCATTTATCTTCAATTGGGGTTACTTCACCATTTTTCAAATATGTTTATTTTTAATTTATCTTTTAATGTTTCACCACACATTCATCTTACATTTACATTTTCGTTATACGTAGTGTGTATACATGTTTCTGTTGTAGAGAAGAGCAAAATCTGTGGGATTTATTTCCCTTAAGGTTTATTTCCTTTAAGGATTTATTTCCTTTAAGGAAAGATGATAATTTTAGTAGTCGTTTTATTTAGCAGTTACTAAAATTGTAATTATAGCTATATGTGCGCATAGCCCTGTATGTCTATATATATGGTGTCCCTCCATTAAGACATCATCAAGAATAAGAAAATATTTCCTCTCTTCTCCCGTGGACGTCTTTGTGTCTTTTATTAGTATTTAACAGTTTCTTTATTGCCAAACATTCTATTCCATTATATAGAATGGTTAGTCTAATGGTAGACTTATAAAATTTTCCTTTCAACTATAGTGAGACGCGTCAATTACATATTAACCTTTGAAGTGCTCCTCCACTTAACTTATCAGGTTTAACTCCAATCTCTATGGTTCACATTCTATCATATTTCTCCCTCTTGACGTATTACTTAACACAAATACTTAAAGTTTTCATTGTTTGGTAACTCTTTCTTTTCAATATTCACCATCTCTTCATTTGTATTTCTACTTCCACCAAAATTACAACTACTAATATTTAGTCTTAGTCCTACTAATCTCAAACCTTTCAAACTAAAACCTCTCTCTAAACTTCATATTATCAACAAATAACATACACATGGTATATCCTTTTGAATATGTTTAGTCAATTCATAAAATAAAGGCTCAAGGTTGGTCCTTGGTGTATAACCAACAACAATTGGAAACTCACCAGTTTATCCTATTGTTGTTTTTTTACTATGACAATTATTTCATCATATATATCCTTTACCAAGTCAATGTACCTATTTGTTACTCTCTTTTTTCTCCCTAAAAGTTGCATATTATATCTCTAGGTACTCTATCATACGATTTCCTTAGTAGGAAAAAAATCAATATAAATATTCTTTAGAAAACAATGCCTAGACAATGAAAGTAACATAAAATATGTAGGTAACAGTGATAGAATTCCATGATTCACACTTTGAACTATGAGACGTACTACTTAATAATCCTTACTAATGTACTACTTAATATGCAACATCTGAAAAGATAAAAGTAAAAATAAAAATAGAATACTCCGAACATAAAAAATTATGATCAAGGACTGTGAACTTCACCCATCATTATCAGCCACACGAGATCGAAAACGAGGTTCCCGACTAGCCACTTGGGGTGAGCCCCTTGGTCGAAGCATCCTCTTGCGCTGTTGCACACCAGATCCAAAGACTTCTCTTTCCCTGTCCACCCCTCCATCACCCTCTGTGCAGGATTCATCTAATTCTTTATCATAGAACCTACTGCGTTTTTCCTGTCTATCACCTTCCAAATCCACATCTCTTTCTTTCTTCCTGTCTTTAGCATCTCTATCAACAGCTTTCCAGTTATCAAACTCTTTTTGCCTCTTTTGCTCAAGTGTTGAACCTTCCTGCTCAGGCATCTTGACAGATCCATTTGTTGTGTCGTTCTCACAATGTGAATCCTCTTTTTCAATCCCATTCAATGTATCCCTCTTCAAATGATCACTTTCCCTCTCCGTTGGTTGCTGGTCCTTGTCCTTCAGAAAATCTTTTCTCTCCCTTTCACGCTTATCAAGGTCTCTTTCTTCCCTCATTGATTCTTTGCGTTCACTAGAGTTATAACCTAGTTGTTGCATATTGTTATGACGGTCACTTCTTTCCTTATCTCTTTCTCCCCAATCTCTGTGTTTCTCATCCTTTCTTTTTCTTTCCTTCTCCCTGTGTTTATCATCTCCTTTTGCATCAACCTTATTCTCCCCAACAGCTTCATATGCTTCCATTGAATTCCGCTCTTCAGTTGCTGAAGCTTCCTTTCCAATCTCATTTGTACCACGCGAACTACTTTGAGAAATATGCCATGGACCAAGAGCATCACCAGATAAATCAGGATACCTTTTTGGCCAGGGATGTTCTTTAAGATCTTTCCAATTTAAATGGGTGTTACCAGCAGCATGAGTATCCTTTCCCATCTTAACCTCACCCTTAAAATCCAAAGTAGCATCCCTGTCATGTTTCACTTCTTTATTGTCACTCCCCCTACTGACATCTTTTTCACCTCTAGTACTTTGAGTGTCGATTTTTGCCTCAGGATACAGCTCCCTAGTTTCTGCCTTTGCAACTCTATTCTCAACCTTAACATCCCGTTCATCCTTTGAGTTTCTTGGTTCTAATCTGTTCTCTGAGGTGACATAATGTTCTAGATACGCATCATTTGAGGATGAAGACAATCGATTTATCTGAGGAAGTGGAGACCGTTTATCAGCATCAGCAGGTTCAGTCCGAGCCACTTTTGCCAGTCGACCATCTGAGCAGTTGAAATGAATGAGTTACATCCATTGAAAACTGACAGAATAATTTAACAGGAAACTACCAGGAAATATCTTATATCTTCACCTGGGTGTTTTGAAGCAGCCATGGCATGGCTGCCTTCCTCATGCAATCTTTTAGGAGCACCACTCATAGTATTCCCAGGATATTACTCCTACCAATAAAATCAAGAAGTTGTGCCTTTCATGTACTTTAGCACTAGAAAACCTGCAAACTGAAGTAATCATGCCATTAGATAGGTCTGAACAAAGTTGTTTCTCAATTTTATTGCAAAAGCTAATAAAATGACATAATTGTCCATAGAGATCTAAGCAAAATTTAGCTCAGTAGGTTGGTTATTGAAGGATTGGGATTTCTTCAGCATCTATAACTGAGTGAAAATTCATTAATATTGTAACTGGCCACAGAAAGCAAACTATGATCACTTATTCCCTTTATCTCCAGGCTGAACCAATTGAAGAATCAAAGAAATTTCAGCTAAGGAATTGCATAGTGAACTATAGGAGCTCCTTTCAATGCTGCCTCTGTTTTTCATACACTTGGACGAGTTATGCCATTAAAGCCCACACAAATGCTTCACTTCATCAACACTATCAATGCCTTCATCATTGAACATACCAGAATTTTACACTTCTACAATGTAGTAGTAGTCTACAGACCATACAAATAATAAAATGGGCTCAAATTCAAGATTGGTCACTAGAATCATAACCAACAAAACTTAGGTTATTTAAGGAACGTGTTAAATGGACAAGAACCTTACCGTGTATGGGGTAAACCAGCAAAAAAAAAGCAACCAAGTTTAGGTGATTTGAAGTTGATGCTACTAAATCAATTGCTTTATTTCTGGTACCAACCATTAAGTGTTTTTTTTTTTCCCTAAAATACCTTTAAAGTGCCCCTAGGCCCTAAGCATCTTGGTGCTGCCTTGTGGGCGTCTGTCTTATTTTTCCCTTCCAACAAAAGTTCCCCTAGAGTCTAAATGTTCCTGCTCCTTGCCAAGAGCACAATACACAATTTAGGCATATGCCATTAGATTAACATAATCTACAGATGACTAACTATCTTTTGTACGCGATGAGAACAATAATGGACAACTAGCTGACAGACCCAAGCTGCTAACAGAGCCTAAGAACAGTAATGTTGCACAACCGGCTAACAGTACCTTATTATGCACCTGATGCAGGCACTCGCATCAGTCTTAACTTTAAGACAAACAACTGCCTAAGTGTGGCAATCACTGAAAAACTAAAAAATACAAAAATAAAAACAGCAGTGACAAAAAGGCCCGTGGAATGTGAAAAATCAAGGGCAGAAATTCACCAAAAGAAATAATACCTGCAACCCAACTTTAAGAATCTACTTTTCATAGCATTCTCTTTTAGTCCTCTTTTGTTTTGGATGGTCAACAACATTGGACATGGTAAAGCATCTAACTTGTCATATTAAACCACATACATTTTTGAAGATTGCAAACTTAGGAAACCGGTGTGTCACCTCCTTCTTTGACTTTATCTCACAAAGAAATGAAATTGCTAGTGAACCTTCGAAATAATGAGAAACTTGAAGTACACAAATTTAGATGACAATGACAACAGAAACATTTATCCCCAACTATTCAAGGTCCACATATTTCAAATGATTTAACTGCAATGATAAACTAGATAATTTAAACTAAGACGAAGTACTTTTCTCTTGATATTAGAAACAGAAACATATGACAAGCCGAAAGAGAGATGTATTAGCATATAACTGACCATATCAAAGGGCCAGTAGAAATAGAGTTTTCTTTTTATCTTCACAAACTAGTTAATGCTTCACAAAAGGAAATAGAAATTCTTTCCTCTCAGCTATTTGAAATAGAAACACATCAACAGCCAAAAAAATATATGTCAGCATATTAAGTGCATGAATATGTAAGCCTATCAACTATTGTTGACAACATTCCATTTCAAATAACCAAAACAATATCTAGAAAAAAGGTGATTTCAAAAGTTAAAAATTGATAATATAAAAATCTATAAATGTAGATCTGAAGTTCAATCCTCTTTTTAGCCTCTTTTATCTGATGTTCAATCCAATAAGTTTACAAAGTAGACCTGAATAGTAGTATGAATTACTCATTCTGCTTTAGTTAGGGCTTCTTTTCTCGGTCAGTTTATGCAATTCGATTCAAATTAGAAATCTATAATTTACTAGAGATATTGAAACTAGTTTTTTAAGTATTTTAAGTGGCAATTTCCAGAAATAAAAGCTGGTGCGGTTCCATTTCCCAGTATAAGGAGATTGCATGAGAATATAGATTCTACACTTTCAAAGGCCAAAAAAAATTGACAAAACAGGCGAGCTTCCTCGATGTTTCTAGAGGAAAATAGAAAGAGGAAAGAAAGAAACGCATCAGCTAACAATTTTACCGCAAATAACACATCAAACACCGAAAGCAAGTATAGTTGAAAAAATTATGGAGCCAAAAACCGATGATGGAAGAAAAAGTGAAAACATCAAAAATATTAATGGTGAACGAGAATAACGAGCACAAATAATGACTAAATGTCTATAATGAGTACTGATAATCAAATTGTTCTAAAAATCATCTAAACAATCCATGAATTCCAAATCAAAAACCGCATGAAAGGAAAAGGTTCGCGCGATAAATTCAAGAAGGCTCGCATGAACAACTTCATTTACACCAGCAAAAGAACACCTGAAAACCAAAATCTCAAGAAGCGAACAACAATCCCAACCGTAAACCAAGAATCAAAACAATTACCACAGACATTGACAGATTCCAAGAAATCCTCCTCACTCGCTTCTCTGATCATGAATTGCCGAAGAAATTAGGGCTTTCAGATCGAACAAAGCAAGAAAGAAACGCTAAAAAGCATTTGAAAGTAAGAAGAAGCGAAGAGCGAGAGAACTTACCATCGGCGTCGCTTAGCCGATAAACTCTGCAACTTGTGCTCTTTCCCCTTCACTCTCTCTTTCTATTTCCCTCATGACGGACCGTGCAAACCTGGGAACAACGAGGCTTTAATAACGCAGACGGTTGCCTTGAAAATAAATAAATACAAATATTTTCTGAAAAACAAAGAAAAAAAACCAAACTGTGTTTAGTTTATAATCTAAATAAAAACGTATTTAGTAAGTCGTTTTCAAAAACAGTTTTCGAGAGTTTTTGAGAGTGAATACTGTCCCCGCGCGTGAGTGTCTCCTTTGTCCAAAAAAGAATTTAAAAGAAAACGACCTGTGTATTAAAAAATGATAAAAAGCCCTTTTTTTTTATATTCAGATTATAATACATTTTGTTAACATCATTTTTAAAAATTATTAAATCACTTTAAATTATATGTTAATACTTGAAGACAATTCAATAACTTTTAAAAATAATATCAATAACATGTGTTTTTCTTTGTATAAGAATATTGCCATTGTACTTTCTTTGAGAAAGAAAAAATAAAGTAAAAAGATTAAAATGACAAAAAATTAGTTAGTTCCTCGTATGATAGTATCATGATTATGCTTCTTTTGCTAAAAGAATGAAAATGAAAAAATAAAAATAAAAAAAAGTAAAAAACAAAAATTTAGTTAGTTTTCTCATATGAGAATATCGGGATTACATTAGTTAAAGAGAATCACGAGGAAAATCGGTGGTTCTCTCGTGTTCTAAGCAAAGTGCTTTGTGGTTGACCGATTAATTCGTTACAATAGTTATAAATGATTAAATTACCATGTGTATACGGTATACCTAACTAAATTAAATTTTAATATTCTAGAAATTGTGACTTGTGAACCAAAGACTATTTTTTTTTTTAATTACTGATTTTTTGGTACTTCAGACGTGTCATTCCCTTTGCGCGCGCGAGACTAATCCTCTTAAATTCAGATATGACAGAAACATTTGGATTCCCTTTCAATATAAGCGAACAAATGAGAATATGTCTGGCCTCATATTGATTTTACTATGACTTGTCTACATATGTTGTACTCAGTTTTTACTATTTGTTACATAAATCTAAAATTTATTTAAAACTTGTTATATTATCATTGTAATTAGAGTGTTAAAATGCTTGAAAACCTTCTTTTATCTCCCACGTATCAATAACACTATATCACTTTTAGGGTGATATTCAACCTAGAAACTTTGCTTTTTAAGGCGCCTCTTGTCCGTCACATTGATCTAGAAAAATTATTTTGCTGTAAATTTCTTTTATGATGGTTCTGTTTTAAAGCGCGATAAATACTCTGTTGCGGCACAAAATCAAAAGAAATGTAAAGTTATCGCCATTGCGTTTTGGGGTGTAATGCAATTTTTAGGCTGTAACACCCCGTAAATTTAATTAAATACATACGTTAACGTACACATATATCAAGAAGTATAATATACGTGTTATATGTAAGAGCTAACTATACACTTGCTACTACTAGTAGTTTATACGTAGGAGCCAAATATACGTGCATATGATTAGTAAAGAAGATGATACCTATAGGATCATCTTCGATGGGTACTTACAAGTTAAACATTGGAGTTGATTTAAATTGATTAATTTATGGGGTTAATTAACTATGTGAATTGAGTGTATAGAAGAGGAATAAAAAATAAAATAAAATAAAATACTGTTCATTTGCGGGTATTATTCACTGAATAGTATCGTGAACAGTACTCGTATGTAATAAACAAAAAGAAAAAGAAAAAAAAACGAAATTGAACGAAATTGCAGAACGTCCAGAACCGAGAAGAAGGAGAAGAAGAAAAAGGGGAAACGCGAGATTCGCGTCAAATTTGGACCCGCGGTAAGTGATTTCTACTCTATTTCTTCGTAAAATTGATATCTAAGCTAGATGTCACCTTTCTAGCGGAATAATTTTTACTGTGGGAGCCGTTTTACGGCGTTTTCAGAAATTAGGTTTTGATCTAATGTGAATGAAAATCCGCTAGAAAGGTGGAAAAACACTCCTTAGACGGTAGGGACCCCGAATATGTGGTTAGATTTCATTTCAGGAGTTTTGGAGACCGTTTGACAATTTTAATACAATTTACATGTTTTGAATGAATAGTGACGAATAGTACTATGAACAGATATGTGAATAGTGAATAGTGAACAGTGATGAGGAAGCAATTATGAAAGACGTTTATTATTGCTCGATTTGGCTTAGAAACCCCGTGTAACCACTGTGAATATAGTTTTTTTGATTTAGTTCTTGTATGACATTATACGCATATAAAATGTTCGATTGTATGCATGTTATATTTATATATAATGCATTGAGTTTTATAGATCATGCAAACTGATTTTAGTAATTGGACTTTGTAATGAAGTCATTTCGTTAGGAATTAGACCCGGATGAGGTTTTGCGAGTCCTCATTGTCAGTAGGTCTGTTCTAACTAGGGTTGCGATCCTTGAAATTACTGTAAATTGGGTAATGAGAGGCTGTGACTACTTTTTAACGGTCATACAAGGGTTAGATTCGTTCTCTTACCTTGCGGATGAGGGAGATTGTGCAGTGTGTTATTGTACACTCATGCAATTTATGTTGTTGACATGTATAATATATTCGTTGAATGATGCATGTGTTGAATAAGTGTTTGAAATGATTTTAAATATCATATTTTTCTAAATGTATATAATTGTCATCTCAAGAACTATATTCACTGAGCTGTTGTTTGCTCACCCCATTTCCTCCAATATTTTAGGTATTGAGTCGAAGGGAAAAGACACATCTGTGAGTGATAATCACGTGAGCCTTCGTCTGGTATGTGTATGTATGCTTGAAGGAAATAACTTTTGTTATTTTGATATGTATACTTATCACACATTATATATATATATATATATATATGTATTATCATCTAGATGAGATGTGTGGGCATATATCGCTTAATATATTGGATGATGAAATGAAAATGTGATGTGTGAATGAATGAAATGATTATAGAGATCTATGTTAAATTTGATTTGTGGTATCTTAGAAAAAAAAAAATTTGTAAATGTTGAGAAGAATGATGAGACTACGTGAAAGCTGATAGTGTATTATATATTGTATATGAATATGCACAGTATATAATATACTATGCCGATTATGACATCAGTCTACGTCAAGGACGTCGTGACAACGATTTGAAGAAACATGAAGTTATGCCGATTATGACATCAGTCTACGTCAAGGACGTCGTGAAAACGATTTGAAGAAACATGAAGTTCGTTTCGCTTAAAACGCTGCAGCTGTCCCAAACAGGACAGATATCATTTATATCTACGTCCAAAAACATAATTTCGTAGTTTTGGTATAATAAAAAGAAAATTAAAATTATAAATTAATACATACTATTATTTTTATGAGCTCCTGACTTTTTAGAGCACCCAACTGATCTCTTAAGATGGCTACGAGCTTTAGGTAAAGTATCCTTTCAGGGTGAAATTCAAACTCAAAACTCTGCTCCTAAAGCATTTGATTTTTTTTTTTTTTTCATTAAATCTTATTTATGATTATCTTTATTCTATATCTACCCTCAATATAAAATTTAATATAGCATAAAAAAATAAAAATAAAAATTACAATTCAATCTATATAGTGTAGCATACCATTGCTAGTGTTCATATAATACTTTCTATTTCTTTGACATTCATTCTTTGATTCTAGCTCATGAAAATACATGCACTTAACCAAGCTTACATATATATATTTATCTATCTTTCCCCTCTTTGTTCTGGTGTAAGTCCTCCCTTGCCACAAGCAGGGCAGCTTTTTAATCCAAAGCCTTGGCAATCAAAGCATCTACAAACAATGAAACCAAATCCTATGTTAAGGAGACTTGCCACCAAGTAAAGAAAAATGTAATGAAACATAGAGAGAAAATACAATTTTTTTTTAAATTTTTTTTTATAAATTTGGTAGATTAGTTATATTTATACTGTTTTTCTTCCACATGTAAGTTCAAAAAACAGGATTACGATCCGAAAATGAAAATTCAAAAAATATTTTTTTTATTGTTTTCTAAAAACAGGTTATTTTCTTTGTAAAATTTTTGAAAACTATTTTTGGAAACGACTAACCAAACACGTTTAAATTTTTTTTTTTTTCAAATTTTTGGATACAAATCTGAACCGAATGCAATCTAAACTTACTTCCATCGCTCAAAGATGTTGCCATTCTTCTTATTCTTCCCGGTTCCCTGACCACAAAGGAATTTATTAAATTGTATCATATAACATTCACAATAGGAAGAAGAGACAAAGGGCATGAGCTTCATTTTTTTAGTAATCCCTTGGTGGGTAGTCTGTATATTCTTCAAATATTTTTATTTTTGTGGAGTAGATTTCTTTAAAGAGACTGTAAATGTGTCTACTTCCTTAGGGTATTACCTGCAATTTACATTAATAAGTAAAAAAGAGACAAAACAAAGTAAATAAAAACTTTATCCTGTTGGAAAAACTTTAATTGCAAGAATGTGTTATATTCATCCAAATTTATAAATACATGATGGAAGTTTTTATTTTATTTTATTTTATTAAAAAAAGTTAATATTGTAAAACTCAAAATTCATTCAATGAACAGAAAACACTGTATTACAATTGAAATTCAAAGACTCTTTAAGTGGCAATACCTTGCATCCTGGACACTCTATGGCACCTTGGCCACCACATCTTTGGCATCTCTTTGCACCCTGCATTTTTAATTTTTTAGATCACAATACAGTCATTAATAAATAGAAATATGTATAGAGAATCAAAACATGGTTAAACATGTAATAAAATGGTGAAATATGATTCATGTTATTGAATTCAAAGACTAGATGAGCACAAGAGTATCATGAATTTGAGTGACAATACATACTGGTATGAATGACAAACCACTGGACTTCGAAGCAAAAGGCACAATTGAAATCCTTATTGCAGCCTTTGGAGATAAAAGAGAATTAAAATACGAAGAGGAAGGAGCAAACGAAGTACAACAAAGAGAAAGTTCGGCCATTTCGCTTGTGAAGGAGGAGAAAGAAGAATGTTTTGAAATGAGAAACTTGTTTTTGGGTCATCTATGTTCTCAATAATGAGAATCATTTTAGTAAAAACCAGGACAAAAAACTGTTGTGGATGAGAAAGAAATGCATGAGATCCACATATTTCCATTGATGGGGATTGCTTGGATGGGCCATCTCTATCCACAAATTAGCACATCCTCAAATTGCACTTCTTTTGGAAAAGAAAAAACAAATCATAATCATAGATAAATTGATTTACCACTGATTTTACATTTCACATATTGAAAACAAAAACACACTTAATGAGATTCTCATGGTCATCGAGCTTTGAGTTTATGCACAAAAATAAAGGCATCTCAGCAAATACAATTGCATGATCTCCTGGCTAGATTGATTTCTTCAGACAAAATTGTAGTTTTTCTCTAGCCTAAGATTATGAAAATATTGACTAACTAATCAGATTGTTATCCAAATGAATGTTTTCTTACCTGCTCTTTTCATCCTCTCTTCATGCTCGTCCTCTTTTTCTTGGGTTTACTGGGTCTAGAAGAAGCATAGATTCTGAGCTTCTTAAGAATTCTCCTCTCGCTCACCCGCAACACCAGAGAATGATACAGCTTCCTGTTGCTTTTACAGCAGCCCGCCAATTCATTAATGTCATCTTCCAATGAGTTTGCGCCATAGAAACTCTCCCGAATTCCAGCCAGAGAAACAAGCGCTTTGCGTACCTTTTCCGTGAGCAAGTAATCCTTCACCATATCTGGGTGATGTTCTAATGAAATGTTCGTCGAATTGTTTTTTCCCAACAAAAGAATACTACTTATGGATTTATTGATGTTCCCAAAAGAAGGTACGGTTTGGTTCAGCTTTTCATAAACTTTCTCGGGTAAGAAAATAATGTAGAGTAGAATCAGGAGCTCAAGTTGAGGTTCTCCATCTGAAGAGACCTCAAAATACTCAGAATTCTGGCTGATACATCCTGAGCAATCTAATTTCCTCCATATGGACAACCGGGCTCGGGTGTAACGACTGGAAAATAGAGAAGAACTCCAATCAATCACTAATTTCAGATCAATATTTACGATGTCAAAAGGATTATCCAGTTCTGTAAATCCGTATCTGTGAAGAAGTGCTGCGTTTCCCACGGATCCATAAGTATTAAAAACCTGAAAGACAAAGAACAAGTATAAGAAAATCAACTCGTAACATCCCCGCTATCTTGTAACTCGAAATCTTTTAACTTTCAGATATGAATTTAACTATTTTCGCATATCTTTTTAAGTTATGGCTAAAGAAATGCTAACCTCATCCGCCGCTTTGACATCCTTCACAATTATCATTTCGAGAGGGGCTGTATCATTGTCATCGTCCTTGGAACTTGAAGTAAAATCCATTTTGCTTCCATTAAAATTATTGTTTCCTGCAAAAGCTGTTGGCGAACCATTCATTCCAGGAGAAAGGTCTTCAGGAGAAAATTCATTACTGTAATTGTAGTTTTGCTTATTCTGATTGTCCTCAACAGTTTCATCTTTGTCTGAGCCAGAATCAGAAGAAACAGAAGTGAAGTGAACATTCTCAGCCCCTGTCTTGTGATTAAAACTGGATAGAATACAAGGCGTGATTATGTCAAAGATGTCTATAATCTATGATAAACATATAACACCAATTCAAAATGAAGCAATATAGTAATCTTCTAAACACTAGCTAAATAACACAAGAAGCAGCAACACAATTTCATTAGATCTTTCAAATCTCAGCTTGATCACATTGGAACAAGTCTGGATCTTTCCAGCAAGTGAAATTTTAAGTTAACAAAAGGAAAGCCCAAAAAAAAGGGAAAAAATAATTATGTATCACATCATCATTCTCGTTCACAAGTATTGATTAATCAATAGACTTAAAAAGTCAGTATCACAAAGTAAAAGTGTGAAATGATAGAACAAAGTACTTTTTTTTTTAGAGAAAAAGAATGGGTCACTGGTGAAAATACAGTTTTCCTGAAAACTACGAGATTTTACTCTTTTTTCTCTATTATTCATGAGATTCAACACAAAAAGAGAGCCTTCTGATACTTAGGGATAGTGAATTGCTACTCACCTGTAGTACTTAAGTTGGCCTAACATGTATACTTCTCATATAGATCCAAATGAAGGGAAAGTTACAACAGAAACTACTACAAGGAGCACATTTACTGGTTGTGTTACACTCAAAATAGCAAGAATAAATACAAGATTAGAAGAACACATCTGATACTTGGCATAATAGCAGATAAACAGTATTGCAACATTCAAGCCACATCCTAGAAAATAAAATAGCGCCTAATATTCTAACAATTATAGATAAAGTGCTTCTAAAGTAGCCAATCTGAAAGATATTAGGCTTACAAAATAGGCAATCCAAAAACATACTAAGTTGTAATTAAAGATACCAGAAAAAATAATGCATGACTTACAGATCTGCCAAGGGCACCATTCCAAATCCATGATAATCATCTATCTCAAAGGATCGAGAAGCAAGAAGACTTTTTGCAGCAACGTATTGATCATGGCTGAAACTCTTTGCTTCGAGTCTTAATGGACCTAAAGCTAGCAGTGGCAGAATGCTCTCTTTCCAATCCTCATAAATAAGGGCCTTGTCTTCCTTAACTATCTGCCTAGAAATGTAGCGAAGAAAATGGGTGAAACTATCTGTTAAGGAATTGAATTGTCAAAAATAATGTTGTAATAAATAAGATTAATTATTAGATAATGTGTATTGTGCTTATCAAAAGTCCGACACCACATAGAGGACACAACTTAGGCACGACAGTTTAAGAGAACACTCATAGTTCATAGATCCAATGATTTGGATCAAGAACATGGACTTCTGGTCCCAGTTTCTCAAAATAAGTAAACTTGGGCAATCCTAGATATTAAAAAGTATTTCAGAAAAATACAATAGAATTATAGAACAACCATTACATGAATAAGTCACCAAAGCAACTTTGCATGAATATCCCCTTTATAATTTGAAATGATTCAGTCTCATACCCAAGTGTTAATCAAGAAAGAAAGAGACGAGCCTTCCTCTCTTTCTACCACTTAGAAGCCAATGTTTTGTGCATAATAGCTGTTAATAACAGAAAGAAGTAATAATTCCTCTCTTTTACTTGGAAAGGCCAACATCAGACCACAAGTGGGATAAAAAACCAAAGAAATATTGATTGCTAGGCTGGTAGAACAAGAATAAACTTTGATATGGTGGAGGAGGCTGGTTCACCTTTCTAGAAATGCTTGAGATGGAGCCTAGGAGAAGAGATACCTTGGCACTTGAGGAACTAATCTAATTGATTAGAAATAAGTGACTAGGTTAGACATGACACTTATGGTGTTAACATAACTCATCCTATAGACTGGATCAAATACAGTTGAGGAGACTTGAAATGTTCCCTCCTCTCATTCTTAAAGCCTCAGTGATAATCCTTTCTACTATTTTACAATCAACAGTAGTATTAAAAAAATAAGGGTAAAGTAATATATACTCAATTCAACTCAACACAACCTTTTTTTTTTTTTTTTTAGAAGAAACAACCCCAATTCCCCCAAGGACTCTCCCGTGGGGTATCAGGCCCACTCCAAAACCCACTAATCCCCACACCAACGGATGTGACACGACGGTACAACACCAAGAGCCCCTGCCTTCGGTCAAGTTCTATAATTTGTTCCCGTCCACGACGCGTACCCACGTCTATTCTGCTTTATCCCAGAAGAAGGCTTTCGTCTATGTTTGCTAAACTGCCACTTCTTGCAAAACTCAAACTCTCAACCTCATGTCTTAAATCGCTTGGACCGACCATCTTGCCAACCTCCTTTTGGCAACACAACCTTTTTTTCAACTAAATAGGATCAATTATATGAATCTTGGGACGACTAGCAATCCCATTATGTTGCATAATTTCTTAACAAATGATTCTTGGGGGAATTATTATTTTAGTTACAATTGGCAATCTTCGATCATGAGCTTAACCATTTTCTGGAAATATGTCATTGTTATACATACGGTTGTCATAATAGAATCCATGCATCATTTGCCAAAGCTTTGAGCAAGCACTCAGTGCTCTACTCTCACTCATTTGCCTAGTACTCCCTCAAAAACTCACATGGTACTAGACACATGCTTTTTTATTCTTTTATTTTTTTATTTTTTTATTTTTATTTTTATTTTTTGAGATCAACAGGTATCGGGGACTTACGTCCCCCCTAATCCCTTTGGAGCACGGCCACAAACACTCGAGGACGTCGTTGGCCAACAGTGGTAGGTGTCTCAAACTCGAGACCTTCAGGATAGGTGCGCTTGCACCCAACCACTGAATCAACCCACTGTTGGTTGGTACTAGACACTGTTGGTTACTCATTAGCCAAGTACTTCCTTCGAAGCTCACACAATTTTGAGTACATGCTTACTCAGAAGGCTCATGTACATTATGCTCTTGTTCATTTGCCTTGTGCTTCCTTAGAAGCTCTCACATAGTCTTGAGCACATACTTCCTCCCTATAAAGTTCATCCTTTCCATATAGAAAAGACTATTCCTTCGTCTTTAAATTTCAAAACAAAAGCTTAAGCCCTACTGCCCTAGATGACCAAAAACTGAATACACGCGTGCATGTGCACACACACACATATATCGCGATATAGGGCGTACCAAGTGCGTGAGGCCCACACCATAGTGGGTTGATGAAGGGACAATATATGCAACTTTACCTCTACATTGAAGAGGATATTTCTATATTCAAACCTATGACCTCCAGGTCACAATAAGCAACCTAAACCGTTATGCCAAGGCACGGCCTTCAAATATGACACATACATATTGGACAAAAACACTAAACTTTCACCATAACCAAAACTTTGGATAAATACGTAATTGAGCCTGTAAACTCAGCTCAAGTAACTCAATCTTCATGAATGACTCAAACTTTTCGGCGACCCAACAACAAAACCATCAAATCCAGTAAACTTGATTAATAAATCCAAAACAGACCATTGGTTTCAAATCCCAATACCTTGTGGAGCTCAGTCCCAGCAAGTAACTCATCAACCTCGTCCAAATCCCACACCAACGGCACGCATTCCTTCTCCGGTAACAGCCGGAGATACCCGTCCCACATCGAACTCTCCCCCAAGCTTCTCTCGTACATCAACGCCACCGCAAGCCCTAGCGATCCTCCCAAACCAGCTTCCTCTATCATCTCCTTCGCCGCAGATGTCTTCGCGGTGAGACACGAGTTCTTCGGAATCGTCGCCACAAGATCTCCTTCTCTCAAATCGCCCACGGATCTCACCGAAATCCCTTCGTCTTCGTCTCGTAACTCGATCCCGTCGCTGCATTCGATCCCTTGCGAGATCATCCACCGCTTGAACGCTCTTAATCTCCTGCAAAAAATTAAAAAAATGGTTTGAAAACGGCGTTAATGGAAACCCTAATGGCCGTCGAAACACGGCTAGTTTTGTTGCTCTACCTACTGCTCATTTTTTTCGCTGCCTCCGCCGCCGACGAGTTAGATGCAAGCGCGCGTTAGTGCTATGGGGTTTCTTTGAGTTTTTTTTTTTTTTTTGTTATTTGTTAATGCTTGGTCTAACAGGCCGGTTCAGGAAGGCCCGGTTTATTCAGCTCGACCGGAAATGATGAGACTCGAGACGAACCGGTTTGAATTGAAGAATTTTACTAAGAAAATAACATATTTCTAGAAAATGGTAATTTTTTTTTTCATATATATTGTTTTTAAATTTTTATTTATTTATTTTTATTTATTTCATGAGACAAAACATACCACTGTGGTCTAATAAAAGCCACACCAACTACATCAATTAATCGAAAAGGACAAATCTCAGGGATGGAGTATTGAAACAAATAACAGAAGTGCCAACCTGGATATCTTCGTTTGTCATATAATTTGTACACTAATTATCCTCTTGAAGAATATGAGATAACTTACAAAGTCAATTTCTTCTCATAAATTTCTAACAATCTTAAAGCAAATCTACCGAGGGATGCTTCTCCGCATAATTAATTTTATGAACAATACACAATTAAATTTTTTTTTCTTGGAAATTGTATAACTTTGACACTTATACTGTGAAAAAGAATTATAAATATTAAAATTTAAACATTGACATTGTTAGTGTTAAGGGAGTTCAATTCGATTTAAATTACTTTTTAAAATCTTAATTGTAGATCAAATAGACAAATTATGTTTTCTTCATACTTAATTTGTCTATAATGGAATTACAATGAACTGAATATATTAATTTAGTTTCATGGCTTTAAACTAATCAGTGAATAACCCAACTTTTTTTAACGAGTAATGTAACATGTATGCTGGGTGCAACCACTATTTTTCGACGCTAGCACCGAGCCTCATTTAAATATTTTAAAAATGCGCATATATTTGAGAATATTGTGTAATATATATGTATCCTCAAAATATTCAAGTGAACTAAGTGTTAGCATCGAAAAATAACATTGACACCAAACGTATATAAAATATATATATTTTTTAATATATTTTGAACTAGATTTATCCATTTCAATCATAACATTTACTATTATATTTTTTAAAGAGAAAATATACTATTATTGGATTATTCACGAAATCTTTAGAGATGTTATTTAATCCATTGCTAAAAGATATGCTTTTTGGATGGATTGTGTTTTTTATTGCACACAGATCTAATGGCAAATTCAAATGCGTCCCACATAGATTTATATTTTATTCCCCTCAATCAATTAAGTTTCTCGGTAGCATACACGTCCAATCCATTGAAACATACTAAAAGAAGAAAAAGAAAAAAGAAAAGAAAAGACAAAAAGAGTAGACAAACTGATTCCATCCACGGTTCATTATTTTATTTGAAAAGCAGATGGTGTCCGTTGCCTTGAAAACTACTTTATAAAAAATAAAAAGAAAAAGAGTATATGAGTTTTTCAGTTGAGGAAAGGAAAATGTATGTTCAATTTTTGGAGCTCAATTGATATTATTGAAAGTTACCAAGGAAGGAGGGAGAGGAATTGGAATGGAGAAGGATAGTCTGAATGGTGGTGAGAGGACTTACATAGAAGGATTGGGACGTACTTGATCGTTCTAAGAAGAAGAAGAAGACTATATCGGATTCAGTAATAACCAGTGCAAGGGATTCAGTTAAAACTAGTGCAGGGGATGTGAGAGTTAGTGGTCCCATTTGTGGGAAACAGACAATGCATGCACCTTCTTCGAAGATGCTCAAAATAAACAAGGACACTCAATATTATATTAACTTTTTTTCCCTTTTTTTTTGGAAGGCTATTAATACATATTGTTGACACATAACTTTCCATGCATCATTAAAGTTTAGTATAATTTATTGTTTGTTTTTTTTTTTTTAAGAAAAATCACAGAGGGAACCCAAAATCAAACTCAACTAGGGTACCCTCTTAATCCCTTCAATCTTGCCAACCCGTTTCGCAAAGTATCTGATTTTAAAATTTAAAGGTTTCAATTTTAATTTTTGTCATTGCCTCACCTTAGAATAAGGTAAGGGAGATTAATAGGACAGAAATAAGCATGATATCTCTTCGAAAATATAATTTGGTGAGAAATAACGATGAAACCGATTATATAACTAACTATTAACTATTAACATTATTTCTTTCAAAAAAAAAAAAAACTATTCGTTTCGATCTTCTTCAAGCTACATGGAGTTGTTAGCTTTAAGATGATCCAAGAAACACAAGCTAATCATGCAAACGAATTTACTTCAATTCAAACCCTTCTAAAAAGAAAAAATATAAAAGACAAAAAAATAAATAAATGTCTCATCATTCACATTAGCTAACACTACTAATGGGCCAACGACCATTATTATAAGGTCACTTTCTTTCACCATTTTAAAATGAGAAAATATCTCACATGTTTCACGCTGATGGGCCATTCCCACCAATTCACCTAAGTTACATTATAACACTATCACTTCCTCACTCATCTTCCTCACTTCTCCAATGGCCAACAACAGCAGCAGCAGCAACAGTCTTCACATAGTAATGTTCCCATGGCTAGCCTTCGGTCATCTCTTCCCATTCTTAAACCTGTCAAAAACCCTAGCCTCTCGCTCTCACCGCGTCTCCTTCGTCTCAACCCCACGCAACATCCAAAGACTCCCCAAAGTCCCTCACAAACTCGCTTCTCTTATCACCTTCGTCGAGCTTCCACTGCCTCAAATACCAAACTTACCAAGCAACGCCGAAGCCACGATGGATCTCAGTTACGACCAAATCCAGTACCTAAAACTCGCTTTCGACTCTCTCTCTTCACCATTCTCTCAATTTCTAGTCCAACAATCTTCTAATTCTTCGTCTCCTCCTGATTTGATCATCTCCGATTTCGGCCCCTACTGGCTTCCACAGATCGCATCCGAACTTAACATCCCTTTCGCTTTCTTCAACATCTGCAACGCCTCTACCTCCATCTTCTTCTGCCCACCATCATCATCGAAAGAAGAAGATACGAGAAAGAAACCAGAGGATTTTGTAGTCCCGCCTAAGTGGGTTCCTTTTGATTCGAACTTAGCGTTTCGGTTACATGAAATACTGAAGGTTTTCGATGGGGCTGTGGAAGGAAACGCTTCTGGAGTGTCCGATATCCACCGGTTCTTGTCGGTGTTAAGGGGCTGCGATGTTGTCGCTGTTCGAAGCTGTTACGAGTTAGAAGGCGAGTTCTTGAAGCTTAGTCATGAGATTTTTGACAAGCCCGTGATTCCAATCGGTCTTCTTCCACCTGAGGTAGAAAAAAGTGAAGAAGATCATCATAAAGATGAGATGAATTGCTCAAATTGGGTTCAGATTCGCAACTGGTTGGATAAACACGACCCGAGATCCGTTGTTTATGTTGCATTCGGGACTGAAGTGAAGCTGAATCAACGAGAAATTAACGAATTAGCCCTGGGATTAGAATCGTCTAATCTTCCATTCTTCTGGGTTCTTCGAACAAATAATAATAATAATTCATCATCATCAGATCAAACAGAAGAAACACAAACATCATTACCAGATGGGTTTGAAGAGCGAGTGAAGAATCGAGGATTGGTGTTCACGGAATGGGCACCGCAACAGAAGATCTTGGCGCACAGATCAATCGGGGGATTTATGAATCAAAGTGGTTGGAGTTCGGTGATTGAAGGGTTGGCGAATGGGCTACCGATGGTGGTGTTGCCGATGGTGTCGGTGCAAGGGTTGGCTGCGAGAATTGTGGAGTGGAAGAAGGTCGGAGCGGAGGTCCGGCGAGACGAGGCCGCCGGAACTTTCACTCAGGAGGATGTGGCGGTGGCGCTCCGGCTGGTGATGGTGGATGAAGAAGGGAAGGAGATGAGAGAAAATGCGAAGAAGATGAAGGAAGCTGTGGGTGATGTGGATCTGCATGAGCGGTACGTGGATGATTTTGAACGGTGGATTAAAGATATGAGTGAGGAGAGGAAGAAGAAAAAAACTTGTGTGAATGAATAGTAGCTAGCTAGTAAGGATGATAATCAGCATCGTTGATTTGTCCAATTTAATGTTGGTATCATTCCTTGGAAATGTTTGATAAATATATATAGACTTATTTTAGTTAAGCATTGAGATGAGCTAAAATACAACCCATATCTCATACTCAAAAATATGTCTAAGTTGATGGAGCTAGCAATATATAATATCATAAAAAAGAAACATCCATTGGTACATCATATTGTTACGGACATGATTTTGAGTATTCTTTTTGAGTTGTATTGTTATTGTATATATAATAAAGGAGTGTAAAAAAAGACACCTCTTCAACTATTGTTATCACGAGTTTATGTAAATATAATTTTAAAATAAAATTGTAAAATTACAAACAAAACAATATCTTTAAAAACATGTTAAATTTAAATTAATTCTATTTTTTAAGAATAGTAAAATATATATAATATTATTATTATTATTACTATTATTAGGCTGAAAGATAATATAGATTTTACATTAAAAAGAACTTTTTTTAATTAGTTAAATAAAACGCCATCTAACATTAGTAGCACGGGTTGTAAACTATTTTTTAGCACTATAATTAGAAGTAAGTCGTCCTAAACAGACACAATTAAAGGTGTAAGCCAACTGACTGAATCGAGCATAATCAAATGATTTGGATTGGACTGTTCTAAGTATTTGGGTTGAATTAAGTTTAAAAATCTTAATCTAATTAATGGTTTAAGTTGGATTATGAATTGACACACTTAGAATTCAACTCAATTCAAATCGAATATAATATGATCTTAAAATCTTTTATCCCCTAAAATTATTAATCTTTTGAATTATTAACATTTTGATGCAACAATTCACGGTATTTGGTGAGAAAGAAACCAGAGAATGTTCAATATGAAAAGGAGATCGATTGAAGTAGTCCTTAGAGACATCAAGTTTGATGTCAAGCATCGTTGTAGCTGGGAAATCAATCATGTGCTGCAAGAAGCAGCATGAAGCCAATGCTGCCGTAGACTTTTGTGCCTCTTGGTGCAATATCGATATATCCCTATCACACTTGGCTTGGAGCCATCCCTCTTATCATCTATTCTTTCGAGAGATGTCCATGGTCCCCCTAGACAATAGTCTTGGATTCTTTTTGTTGTTTTCTATGTGTTTGTAGTATGTTTGGTCCCTCTTGGTTCTCAATAAATTTGACCTTAAAAAAAAAAAAGCATTTTGATGCAACTTTTTTAAACTTATATTTAATAAATATTTTGATAGAACACTTTTAAATTTGTAATTGTTATTTTATGACATGATGGATGAATGTGCTTGTATTTGAAATATTTTTAAAATTTATTATTACAAATTTACACATTAATTTTCTTGTATTGAAATATAACACATGTAATGTTTATTAATATAGTTACTACGAATAAAATTTATAGGTAAAATTTACGTTATCTCAATCCAAATAACTAATCCAACAAACTCAACGCAAACTAGTTTAAGTTGAATTGAGTTGAAAAATTAGTTTAATTTAGATTGAGTTTTATTTTTTTTAATTTAAATTAATTGGGTTGAATTGAATTTTAACTCTGCAAAAATAAAGTATAATTAAAAATAGAAATAAAAAAGAAAAGAAAGGAAATCAATCAATTAATTTATGCAACCACGTGCAAGCCATCGTCCTTTACTCCCTTGTACGACTTCAGCCAACAATTCACAAAGTGAACGGTCCACGGTCAACCACCCCTCAGGATATAAGAACAAGAATTCCTCTTACAAAACACCCAAAATTCCCTCCCAATCCTCCATTTCCATTGTATTTGCTTTTTTTTTTTTTTTTCACCGCCTACTCAAGGAGTGAATTAAAAAAAATATATATTTTATGTAGGGTGACGCTTAGCTCGCTTGAATATTATAGAGATACGTGTATATTATACAACATTCCTAAAATAATACACATCGTCAAAATATTTAAGGAAGGTTGAGTGCTAACGTCATAAAATGACGTTAAACCTAGTGTACATATAGCGTTATTCTTAAAAGAAAATAAAAATATTTTTTATATCATACGCATCTCTGACACTTTTGAGCAACGATTTGTTGTTTGCACAATATTTCTTGAAATCATAGCATCAGAAGACGTTCTCAGAGATGACGAGAGTCCAATCACTGGGACACATCGGAGCCCACCATCAATGTTGTTAATGGCCTCCTTGGAACCATCTATCATTTCTATGGCTTTCACCATCAAATGTACAAGGTTCCACTCTTTCTCTCTCTCTTTTGAACTCTTTCTTCTTCTTTTTTCTTTTTGCTTATAAATTTCTAAATTTGAATTGAAAATTCATGTAATTAAAAAAATGATTAGCTGAGTTGAGTTGTATTAAAAAAAAAAATATTTTTAAAAAATAATAATACCAAAAAAAATATACAAAATAATAGAATCATGCCCTATGCTTACTAGTAAAATAAAAAAAACTTTTGGCAGGCCCTGTTTAAAAATCCAATGTGTCACCACTTTTAATTAAGGACTTATGGTTACATATTTGATAAACCAGCTCTAGGTGAGAACTGGCAATGAGAGTGAAAGATATACTAAAATCAACTGGATTCAAGCGAGTACATGAAGATGAAGGGCGTGGGCTTGACGGTGGTGCATGGGTTCCTCCCATGCTCATGTGCCCTTAAGAATGGACTGTGGTGATTCTTAGCTGTGCACCTCCTGACTTTGATACTTGGCTCAAAGAATGCCGAATGGAAGGTATATATATATATATATACCATTTTTGCTCTTTTTTCTATTTTGCCCTCATTTTTGTTCTTTGAAAAAAAAGAAGTATTAAATTAATGAGGATATAAAAGACATTTTGATAGTACCCACTAATATCACACATTCCACAAACCAAGGATCCTTATAAAAAAATCTTATTTCTTACTTTTCATGGTTTGGGAAATTTCTATGCATGTGAACCCTCTTTTTTTTTTTTTGTTGTTTGTTGTTGTTTTTTTTTTTTTATATAGCTAGGAAGCATATATTTCTTTGTGGGCTCTCCCTTTTGGGGTTGAAGAAAATTTTGATTATACTAATTAGGACCCATTTGGCATTGTTTCTACTTCTAATAACTTATAGTTTATACATAATAGATTAGGACCAAAAAGTGCTTATATGAAGACATTATTATGTACAAATATTGTTTAGTAAAAATTGAAAAAAAATAAAATAAAATTGTGACAATAAAAATGTTTGGAAAATTAATTACATGTATAATGTGTGTTTTTTTTTCTTAAATTAATATTATATACAAATATTGTTTAGTTATTAATTTTTACCAATCATAATTTAATTTTTTATATAAAAGAAGGTTTTTTTTAGGGATTATATAAAATAAGTTAAAATCACTTTTATTCATTAAAAATAAATGTCGTCTTAATCTAATTAAACCCTCATTTTTATTTTTATTTTTTTTAATTTATAGCTTGTAGATCTGAGAAGAGATACATTGATGATGTGGTTTGCAGATATATATGAAGATGTTAATGAGTATGAGAAAAAGGCTCCCCATACAAAATTGGCACATCCTTGGCCTGGCCACTTTCATTGGCCTCTTGATGTAGCATTGGGAGCTGCTGGAGAAAGTGCCAAAGCAGAGCTAATACATAGTTGGAGTCTTGGTTCTATTGCATGTTAAAATTATAATAAAGTAGATAATATACTGTTAAAACAGATATTTACATGCATGTTATTATGTTAATATATATATATATATATATATATATATCTCTTTTTTGTTACATTATGGAAAAAGAAAAAGAAAAGAAGAAAAGGGTTGTGTCTGCCTTCTAAATGCAAAAGAAATATTGTTTGGAAATGAGAATTTCATGTGAAAAATAATATTGTCAGATTTCTACTATTACAGTGTAATATTCTGCCAAAACAAAAACTGTATTTTGAAAAAGTTGATTAATTAGGATAAAACTTTTGCATTTGAACTTTTGTTCTAAGATATGATTATATTTTTTTAAGTAATTGTTGGATAATAATATAGACAAAAATAATTAAAACCAATCTAACTGTTGTAAATACGTTGAATATCCAAATAGTAAATACATGTACTATGCGCATGTATGTGGTATATGTGTTCAAATAATATATGTATTCAAGTGATATATATATCCAGTGATATTTGTATACTGTTTGTATAAATATTCTCCCACATGACTTATGTGGTTTGGTGGTATTGTTGAGGTGTTCTCTCTTTATAAATATGAGAGAAAATTATGAAGAAGTTACAAAAAAATAAAAATGAGAAATGAGATAAAATGATGAGAAATAAAATAAATTTCATTTCCTTATTAAGTTTGTAATTTATTTAATTTATATTTACAATTTTATTAGTTAGTTTTATAATACTAACTACTTGTAATTTATGAGACGACTCGGGCAAAATATGAAAAAGTAGATTAATCTTTACCCATCTTAATTTCTAGCCAAATATAATATTCTCTTATTCTCTTTCCACAACCTCTTTGAAAACTAGGGGCGGCTTTCATGAGTGAGATTGGGTCTGTGGCTAAATACCAGCCCAATCTAATTAAGTTCAAACGAAAGAAAACTTAATCCAATCCAATCCCAACCCAACAAGTGACTTTGGGTTAGTTTGGGTCAGGTTTGTCAGACTAATAAACTAATATATTGATTACATAATTACATAATCAACTTATTAATCTATGAATTCTAAGTAATATTTTATAAAATTATTTAAAAGTCCTACTGGGTTTTTCTGACAACGTTTTGAACGAGACAGTCCTAACACCATCAAACTCCATTAGAATATTATACTTTTTTTCCTATACTAGACTTTTTTCACTGGATTTTCTCTAGTAAAGTTTTAACGAGACATATTTTACAATGATGAATATTCAAAGAGGGAGTGTTGTAAATATGTTAAATATCTAAATAGTAAATATATGTATTAAGAAGTATCATATCAAGGTGGTATATGTGTCTAAATAATGTATGTATTTAAGTAGTATATATATCCAATGATATACATATTTATACGTATACTATTTGTATAAATACTCTCCCACATGAATCATGTGAGAGAGCAATCACATGAATCATGTGGGTTGATGGTATTATTTAGGTATTCTCTCCCTATAAATATGAGAGAGAATCATGAAGAAATTGCAAGAAAATAAAAATGAGATATGAGAGAAAATGATGAGAAATGAAATGAATTTCATTCTCTTATCAAGTCTGTGATTTATTTAATTTGTATTTGTAATTTCATTAGTTAGTTTTGTAACACGTTATCAGAACAAAGGCTCTGCTCAATCAAAGAGTTCAATCATAAAAGGTAGATTGAGGGAAAATTTCATTAATTTTTATCACGTTCATTTATTTAATGTATTTTCAGTTACACTGAATTTTTTATTTTGATTTTAATTCCATAACTTGAAGTTATGTACATAAATTTATATAGCATAAAGCTATATTGATATTTTATTAATGGAAGAGCAATCATATGAATCATGTGGGAGGCCAACCCACATGAATTATGTGAGTTGGTAATATTATTTAGGTATTCTATTCCTATAAATATTAGAAAGAATCATGAAAAAGTTACAAAAAAAAAATGAGAAATAGAAAAAACTTGATGAGATATGAAATGAATTTCATTTTTTTATCACGTTTATAATTTATTTAATTTATATTTATAATTTTATTAGTTAATTTTATAACACTAATTACTTGTAATTTAATAATCGACTTAGTCAACAGAAAGAAAAGTAGATTAAACATGCACCCGACTCTACGTACGAAGATGGGAAAAAAGCTTAGTAAATTTAAAAACGGTTGAATAGTAAAGTCTGCTATTTAATAATAAAAATACTTATACAAAGTCTTTAAATAATATTTTTAAAAGAATCTGTTATTTTATAATAAAACACGTCATTCTGGATTAAAAAAAATAAAAATAACCATCAAACACCAACACCAAAAACCATTACCGATCTTAATTTCTAACCAAATATAATATTCTCTTCCGCAACCACTTTAAAAACTAGGGGCGTTCACGAGTGGATTAGGTCGGCGGCTACATACCAATTCAATCTAATTAAATTTGGATGGAAGAAAACTTAATCCAACCTAACTCAATAGACCCCCTTAAACTCTGCCTAATCCCATCCCAACCCAGTGATTTCGAATTAGTTTAGGTCAGGTTTGTCGGGCTAATAAATTAATGTATTGATTACATAATTGCATAATCTACTTACTAATTTATAAATTCTAAGTAATATTTTATAAAATTATTTAAAAGTCAAATACGAACATTATAATAATTTTTAATATGATTTATTTTATATTATTTACATCATAAAATTTTAGATAATTCAATTATGATAATTGTCTATTACAAAAATCTTTACCCAATTCAAATAAGATTAGGTTACAAATTTATAAATCTAACCCAACTCAACCTAACACAATTCAAAAGATACGGATTGGTGGGTAAAATGAATACTCCTATTAAAAACCTCTCCACTTTTTTTGTTACAAAATCAAACTAAATCCTACAAGTGTGATGCTATAATTAAGATTAAACACGAGATATTTTTTACCCTTTTTCTTTGCAGTAGATATTACCAAAAATAGATTAAAGATAACTAAAATATAGCTCTAAAATTATTTTTATGATTAATTAATTATTTTAATTATTTAATTATTTTTGAAGATTTAACATTTTAAATTATGAATAAGAAAATATAACCTGAAGTTTATGAATATTTTATGATAAAAATACGAAATATTTTTTGATATCATGTTTGTGTCAACCTTTTTTCTTTGTAGTAGATATTACCAAAAATAGATTAAAGATAACTAAAATGTAGCTCTAAAATTATTTTGTACTATAGAATTAATTCAAGAAAAGAACAAATTACTTCTTTCCCAGTTGCTTCCTTCTTCCTAATAATACAATTATATATACATAACAACGAACTATGTTATTAGTGAACAAAAATGGAGTCTTGGTTATCCTGATCTGCATTTAATGCACTTTCAAATTCAAGCTGGCTTTTTTATACATTTTTCAAACCATTCAATGTATCTCTCAAACGGGGCCGTAGTCGGTGCGACAAAAAAAAAAAAAAATCTATTTAACGTCGTCAAAATAGCATTATAGAAGCCTCACTGGAGATTGTGTTGAATTTTATTTTTCAAACCGTCATGAGCAAGTCCAGTCTGACACCTAGGCTCTTGTCCACGTGGCAGAAGCCCATATTGAAGGTCTATGAAACTCAATGCGTCCTCGACCAGTACTTCAAAACTCAATGTAAATTGAAAAAAGATATTTAATGTAGTCAAAATAGCATTATAGAAGTCTCACTTGAGATTGTGTTGAATTTTATTTTTCAAACCGTCATGAGCAAGTCCAGTCTGACACCTAGGCTCTTGTCCACGTGGCAGAAGCCCATATTGAAGGCCTATGAAATTCAATGCATCCTCCACCACTACTTCAAAACTCAATGTAAATTGTAAAAGCAATTGTTCTTCTCCTTCGAGTCCAAATTAAGAGTCAAACAATACTTTTTATTTTTTTTTTAATTTTTTTTTTGAGACATATCTGTCCATATTGGTATGATATGATCGCCCATCTTTCTTGAAAAGAAAAAAAGTTGATGGATAATTGTGTCACACCTTGAATTGTACAGCGTGCCCCTATCGAGGTATGTGTGCACTCCCTCGGGGCGAACGCTAAGTCATTATGGATCCATAATATTGTCCAATTCTGGTACAGCCACCGCCCCACAAGGACGTCTCTTGTACCGAGATCATTTGTCTGCCACTATTCATAAATAGTGCAGGGCCTCCCTCAAGATCGAACTCGAGACCTCCCTTTCAAGGAGTCTGAATTCGCATCCTAGGTAGCCACTGAACCATTGGCTCAGTGGTTACCTAGGATGCGAATTCAGACTCCTTGAAGGGGAGGTCTCGAGTTCGATCCTGGGAGAGGCCCCCTTTGTGGACAAATAATTCTGGGTACAAGAGACGTTCTTGTGTGGCGGTGGCTATATCAGGATAGGACAATATTATGTGGTACTATGGCTAGGCGTTCGCCCTGAGGGGTATGCCCACATCTGAGTAAGGGCACGCTGTACAATCCAAGGTATGACAAATTGTCTGCCACGTAATTATACGAATATACGACAGGATTCACGTTATTTAAAGACGCAGCCGCCGGTCATCGCAAGCTTTTCCATTCAATTTTTTTTGTTACTTATTTATAATTTTATATTATATTATCATATATCATCATTTGTGTATAAATATCAATTCGGCGTATGTTAAGGTTCGTACCAACTTAGAGAAGTTGCCTTAATTTGGACAAAAAACAAATGACAAGCTCTGTTGCTCCCGCTTCGAAGATGGATACGTTCTTCCTCGGGCACGGATCTCCACTGGTGTCGATCGACGATGCGTTTCCAGTGAGACATTTCTACAAGTCGTGGCAGACGGAGTCGTTACGCGACAAGCCTAAGGCGATTCTCTTGATTTCGGCTCATTGGGAAACAACCGATCCGTGTGTCAACTCTGTGAACCGCAACTCCACCATACACGATTTCGACGGCTGGCCTGAGCCGTTGTATCAGGTGCTTCAGACGTTATATTAGCCTTTTCCTCCTTCAATCAAATTTTCAAAAATAATATTTACCTATATTATTTTCTTTTTTTCTTTTTTCCTACAAAGTATTTAACAACCTCTGTATTAAATTAGTGGCAATTGGAATATTGTGATTATCAATTCATATATTTGAACATACATGTAAGCAGCGCCACCCGTGTCCATTAGATAACGATGGAGAGACATACAAGATGTATGCAACCAAGTGATTTAAGAAAAACAAGTACCTTCATTTTTATTCCAAAAAAAAAAAAAAATTGAAAATAATCTAGAAAATAGACTCAAAACCATGCATACCCACGAGATGTGGTGAATGAAGTTGGCTTATATATTTACGCGAAAAAAATAATAATTTTGAAATTAATTTCTTATATATGATCTCTTAATGAATTATTCACATTTTTTGATAGTTTTATCCTGTTTTTATTGACAGATCCAGTATCCAGCTCCTGGTGCACCGGAATTGGCAGCAAGAGTCAAGGAATTGCTGAAGAAGTCAGGCTTTAAGAATGTAGGAGAAGATGAAGAGCGTGGGCTTGATCATGGTGCATGGGTTCCTCTCATGCTTATGTACCCAGAAGCCGACGTCCCAGTTTGTCAACTTTCAGTTCAATCTCATCTTGATGGTACACATCACTACAACGTGGGAAGGGCACTGCAGCCCTTAAAAGACGAAGGTGTCCTTATACTTGGGTCAGGCGCCGCCACTCACAACTTGGACGTTGTTGGTCACATTGGTGTTGGTGGCCCTGTTTTGCCTTGGGCTTTAGATTTTGACACTTGGCTCAGAGAATGTCTCGTCAATGGAAGGTATTTAATTTTAGAGTACTGATTGATCAAGACTAAATTGTCTTTGAATTATGTATCCTTATATAATTTAAGATTATTCAACAATTCTAAAAAATAAAAAAATAAAAAATAAAAACATTTTCCTTCAATTTTTACAAGACAAACTAATATTGGATGATTTTTTTGTGAGAGGTTGTAGATTAGTTATGGTCTTAATTTAAACATTTTTGCATAGAATGAATTGTACTTATTACTTTTTAATTAGAATTTAATTAAAATTTTAATTATAATGATCATTTTGATTTTTAAGTCAGGTCTTGATAGATCAATAAATTATTACAACCTTGTTTAATACTTCTCTTCCTTATAACTTTTATTTATAGTATGTCTTATGGAAAAGCTTTGATAAACACAATATTTTAAAAATGTATTTTAAATAAATAAAAAAGAGCTGAAAAAATATATATTTTTTTTAAATAAGTCATATTTACTAATATGACAAAAAATGTAAAAAAGAAAAGGAAATGATCGGTTTGAGACGATTTTTTAAAGAAATGAATTGAGATGACACACGTTACATGTGACTTTTTGGTTGGGTAACGCTGCGCTGCCTTCCCCTTAGCCTTAGTTTTTTACAAAAAATTCTTTATTTCTTGTTTTTAAGCTAAATGTAATTTTTAATTAAGAAATAATAAATAATGGGTGATTTTAATATTTTTAACAAAAGCCACACACTGTTGTTAAAAGATATTTATTTTATAAATAGTATATATATATACATAGTTGAAACTAGCTTTATTGAGACTATTATTTATATTTATATAGCATTGATGTTTATCTTGTGTTGTTTATATATTTTGTAGACATGAAGATATAAATCATTACGAAGAGAAGGCACCTCATGCAAAATTGGCACATCCAGAGCCTGAACACTTCTACCCTCTTCATGTAGTTTTAGGGGCTGGAGGTGAAAAGGCGAAGGCAGAACTCATCCATAATAGCTGGGAAGATGCTACACTTTCTTATTCTTGTTATCGTTTTAGTACTACTAAGTAAATTAGCATTTGCTAATACGTCCCTAAATAAATTTTGAGGCATTTCTATATGTGTATGTTGTAAGTTGGTGACTTTTAATCAATCAATCGCTTTCAATGTTCTAATAGATTCTGTACTAAGTGAGAATATATATATATATGTACGACTAGTTAAGTCTCGATCATACATACGCCAAAATAATGGTCTGGATCATACGGCAGGTAGGACAATATATATATATATTTTGACTCAGACAACATGTAATTCTTAATTCATTGAAAAAGAAGATTTTAATTAATTGGTTGCCGCCAACATGGACTTGGTAGAGTTGATAAAGAAATGACTTTAAAATTTTAAGGTTTTAAGTTTAATTTTTGTCATTATCTTATTTTAAAAGGTAAAAAGAATTAATAAATTAAAAATCATCTTATACATTTTTAAGAATGTAATAGAGTAATAAAATTAGTTATATTATTAATTACAAATATTATTTCTTAAAAAAATTAATATTTGGTTGCCTTTAAAGAAAGTGACAATTTGATGAGATTTCTGTTAATTTATTATAAAATTTTTAATTTATTATTTTTATTTTAATTTATTTATTTAAAAAGGAGTAGTTGAACTTTTTTTTTTCTTTAAAGAAAAAGTGACAAAAAGATAAAACAAAGTTGGCTTCAATAAATTAAACAATAAATCTATATTATTATATATAAGAAGAATACTCCAAAGTTTTAAAATCATCCCTCTAAATTTATATTTATGATTTATCTTAAAATTTAATTGTGGGTTAATATGGTAATTTACACCACTCCTCACTACATCCACTTTTCTTACTTTTAAGTTATTTTTATATTAAATTTATTTTTTCTACCTTTGACAACTCTAACATTTTACTATATTATATTATATTTTTATTTATAAATAAAGAAACTTTTTGTAACTTAATATAAACAATGCTAATGAATATATATATATTAATATTAATTATCTTGTTCAATTAAAATTTTAATTAATAAAAAATAAATACTTGCAATACCACATAAACTAGTGCTATATAATAAATAAATTAACGTGGAAATATAACTACGTGAACGACACTCTAAAATATTAATTATAAGTAGCCAATAGCATAATTTTGAGTGTTTTTCACGTTTGGATTGATAATCATCATCATCAACATCATTTGTGAAAAATATTAGTTTTAAATAAGATAGCATGATAAGACTTTATTTTTTTGTTATATCCTTTACAAGTTAGCATGATAAAACTTTCAGAGACGTATGTTCTTTTGGAATGAGCTATGACTTTAGACCATCGTAAGCCTATACCAGTTCCAACTTCCACGTGGCCGCAACTCACTAAGAGCATCTATAATGCTCCTATGGATTATGAAAAAAAATTAAATTTTATATAAGATAAATAAATATTGAGTTAAAATAGACTTCTCCAATATAAGTATCATCATTTACTGTTAAGTTGAGATGACAAAAAAATAAAATAAAAATAGACACTGTCAATATGACCTTCTATTTTCAGATGGTCTGGTGGACAACCATTCTATTGCTAACTCGACAAGTTAATGTTTTTATGAGTTTGATTGAATTTAATTAAAAAAAAACATCTCATCAAAATGCGTATTTTAAATAGAAGTTGTTGCACCTATGAAGGAATATTCAACACGCTTTGAGGAGCCCGTGAATCAACAATCAACAATTTATACTATTACACTTGTGATAATAACTAATAAAGTATTATAAAATTTAATATTTTATTCATAACTTTCAGCTATAAATAATAGCTCAAATTTCAGTTCAATTCATTCAGATCTGAGTAATCATAAATATATTATAGTTCTTAAGAGGGAGAAAGTCTCATTATTTTTTCCTTGAAAGTAAAGAGAAAGTTATAATCTAATGTTTATAGTGAAACTTCTACATTTTGCTCGTGGACGTAAGTCTCAAAATCGAACTACGTAAAACTTCTGTCTCTCTACTCTTTATAATTGTTGTCTTTATTTTACCATTTAGCAGTGTAATATTATATACGTTTCCCAAGAACTGGTGTCGGAACCTTTGAAAAATTCTTAGTATGCTTTGTGGTTACGGTTTTGGCTGATCTTCTACATCAGAAAGGTCTTTTTCGAGATACCATACTATTCATGTGTATGTCACTATTCACATGCACAACATTATTCACGCATATCACTGTTCATCTGTGTACCATGTCAAAGAATCAATGCATTATATCATTACTCTGCTAAACCAACAATCAATATAGTTAGCCAGATTCATTTTTGTCCTTAGTAACTTTAAATAGTGAACATGAGGCAACTTTCTACTTCAGAAGACTTAGTATTTAAGCGGGTCTATTGAATTCTCACATCTCAGCCCCAAACTAGACTGGTTAACTTTATTGAGAATTGTTTACTCTGTATAAGTAAATGCTAGATGTCCAAATGAAACACACAGACAAGGACACCACATGTCAGTAAAATACTTGGCAGGTTCTAGCTCAGCACGTCCCTCCATTTCATCATTATTTGGTGTTGGTCAAATTTTGTATCAACATCTGGCGTCGTCTATGGGGACGACATTCTGAGTCAAGTTTAGCTCGGTAGTCATGAGTCAAGAGGCAGAAATTTCGGTTGAACTGGAACCAGTGGCAACATCGAAAATACCTAAGGCTAAGAGAGGGAGACCTCCCAAGCCAAAGCAGAGCGGTTTTGCTTAGAAGTCTCGAATAAGCGCGATCGAGAAAAACCTTGAGAAAATGTCCCAGGTTGTTCTCGAGCAACAATAGATGATGAAGGAGGTGCTTCATTTCTTACCTTCGTTTGATTCCCAACTTCGAAAAGAGGAAGGAAGTATAAGCTCAAAGCGAAGACCGATTCGGGTCAAGTCCATACAGAGCTCTCGCCCTAAGTTTCTCATGGCAGGGGACCTACGTTATTCCTTGGACGCCAAAAAAAGCCACAGCTCGGCATCCTCTTATACAAGGTCGATACCAACCAAGGCAGATAAGACGAAGGTAGCCCCAGCCAGGTTAGTACCTGAGAAGAGGGTTGATGCCACAAAACTTCTACCAGATCGATACGTTCCGCAATGTCAGAGTAGTGTTTTTCATGTTTCATGCCATGGGATTGATAACAATCATCATCATTTAATGAAGAATACTAGTTTTAAATTATTAGAGAATAAACCTAAGAAATCGCAAACACACACAAAGAGAAAACATAGAGACGAGATTTAATGTGGTTCGGGAAGAAATCCCTACGTCCACGGAGTACACCAACACTCAATCCACTATCAATGGAGGTTTACAATGGGAAGCCACTCTATGAACACTCTCTCACAATTTTCCTCACCTCACAATCTCATCTCATCTCACATAAACTCTAATTATAATTGGGTTTATCTACAAACTTCTTATGAGGGTACAATTGTACTTTCGTACATAAAATAAATTAAATAATTATTTTGACTTTATAATATAACAATCTCCCACTTGAAGACCAAATAATTATTTTAGGCTTCACACTCTAACAGTCTCCCACTTGAAGACTAAAACACCTATAAACATCTGTCTTCAATGGCTACTGAAACTGGTGCATTCAAAAGTCATGTTTTCAACCTTGAAGACCAACTGAAGCTGCGCACAGCTCCAGTTTCTCTGTAGTAACTCCTTTGGCCACCAACTTGGCTTTATACCTCTTGGAGCCATCATGCTCCTTTTTAATCTGGTATACCCACTTGTTATGAAGAGCCTTTTACCATCTGGTAACTCTGTCAACTCCGAAGTCTAGTTAGAGGTAAAAGATTTCATTTCTTCCTCCATTGCAAGCTCCCACTTGCTAGCATCCTCAGCCTGACATGCCTCATCATAACATTCTGGTTCTCATCCTTTTGTAAGTAGCAAATAACTCAAATATTTTTTGTTTGGTACATATGGTCTGCTAGATCACCTTAAAACAACACCTGAACCCTGTGAAGAACCAAAATCCTATGCCGTAGGTTCTTTGCCTGAAATATTTGGGACAACATTATGCTCAAAGAAATTAGGTTCATGTTCTGGTTGCACCAAACTAGAAGATTGTGTTGTGTCTCTGTCTTTATACATAGCCTTCTTATTAAAGATAACATCTCTACTCCTGATCATTTTTTGATTATATTCATCCCAAAGCTTATATCCAAAGTCATCACCCCATAACCAACAAATGTGCATTTAAGTGATTTAACATCAAGCTTATTCCTAGCATGGTTACCAATATGCACATAAGAAACACAACCAAATACTTTCAAATGAGAAAGTTTTACCTCATGTCCACTTCATACTTCTTCTAGACTTTTGAACTCTAATGGTACTGATGTTCCTCGGTTGATCAGATAAGCTGTTGTATTGACTGCCTCTGCCCAAAACTACTTTGGCAAACCATAGTGTATGCTCATGCTTCTGGCTCTCTCAGTCAATGTTATGTTTATTCGTTTTATTGTACCATTCTGTTGTGGTGTACCAGACACAGTTCTCTCGAGTTTTATCCCACTCTCATAACATAACTTCTTAAATCTAGTGTTTTCATACTCTCCACCATTATCAGACCGCAACTTCTTAATCCTCAACCATGTCTCATTTTCAACCCTAGCTTTCAGCATCTTGAAAGCTTCAAACACATTAGATTTTTGTCTCAAAAAGTAAACCCATAATTTCCTGGAGTGATCATCAATAAAAGTCACAAAGTACTGCTTTCCACCTATTGATGAAATTGAAGTTGGACCCCAAACATTTGTATGAACAAGTTCAATCTTGGATGACTTTGGACTTCTACCTGCCATCTGGAAATTGACCCATTTTTGTTTCCTATATATGCAACTTTCACACAAATCAATATCCATTGATCTCGGTCCCAACAGCTTTCCCTGTGAATGCATGACTTGTAGCCCCTTGGCACTCGTGTCAAAGCCTCTGATGCCATAAATATGGATTTTCTCTATTTTCTGTAACAGTAATAGAGTCGCAATCATCAGTAGTCATATATAGAGATCCAGTTTTCTTACCTTGGGCAACAATCATCGCTCCCTTCGACACTTTTCAAGTGTCATTTGCAAAAGTGGATGAATAACCATTACTCATCAACTGTCTAATAGAAATCAGATTTTTTATCAAATTAGGCACATGCCTCACATTGTCCAACTTCCACACGAACCCCTTCAGCTGAATTCGTAAGTCGCCTTTGCCAACAACATCACATTCATGGTCATCACCTAAGACATAGTTTTCAAACAAATCTCTGCTGAAGGTAGCATGGAATGATGCCCCCGAATTTAACACCCAAGATTCCATCTTGCTCTCCATAAAACAAATAAGGGCATCTTCTAAATTTTCTAAAATACAGTTTGCACTGTTTTGCTTCTCACCATCTTTCTTTGGAGCCTTGAATTCAGATTGAAAATGTCTCATCTTCCCACAATTCCAACATTCAACATTTTTCTTGGTACCATGATGGTATATGGACTTAGACCTATTATTCTTTGATTTTGATTTTTCATGTCAATTTCCTCTATTCTTACTTCTGCCTCTGCTCTCTATATTTAATGCTGACCCATAACTAGATGAGTCTTCACCATTCCTTCTGATCTCCTCAGTTATAATCAAGTCAGTAACTTCTGAAAATCCTAATTTACTTTTTCTAAAGGAACTGGTAATTGACTAAAGTGGTTTTTCCAACTATCTAGTAATTGTCCAAGAATGGTTAATGCAAGAACCTTATCATCAATGGATATCTACTGAATCCAACTGATCAGTGATCTCATTAAATAAATTTAAGTACTCTTTAAATTGTTCATTCTCTATCATCTTCAAAGTAAATAGTTTCTTAATCAGAAGTACCTTATATGTTGCATAGAGCTACTCGTACATATTAGAAAAGGCGACTATAAGAGATATTATTATCTTTTAATGCTTCACATTGAAGGCTATCTTTTTCGATATACGATTTTGAATTGTACCGAATGCTTTTCGATCTAATATCTCTCGTTCTTTTTCCTTGCAATTGACAGGTTTCTCCTTCAAAAATAAATATTGTTTTGGTATAGATAATCCTCCATTTGCATTTTTCAGTAATTAAAATTTGAACCATTAAATTTTTTCATTGTGATTGATTCATCATCTAAATCTATTACTCTTACTTAAAGCATGAGCACTGAGCAAATGAAAGTAACTGTAAAAATAGTCTAACCGTACATCACGGCTCAAGTGCAGGGCGCTACTGAGCAAAGAATTAATGCTTACAGTAGTGTTAAAAAAAAATAAAAATTTAAAGAATAAAATTCTTCTCTTTTAATGTTTTTTTTTAGGACTTTTCAAGCACCACCCACAATAAGACAAAATAGATTTTTGTCTTTTCTTCTTCACTGTCTAAAAAATCAAACGCACCTTCTCACCTTCTTCTCACGGATTCTTTTTTTTTTTTTTTTGGTGAAACTTAAGCGTCTTCTCTTGATTCTCTTCCTAATCTCGTTCTTCTTCAAAGCCGACAACGAAGAAAGAACTTTCTTTTCTTCAATTTCCGATTCTGCAGAACTCACCACGGGAGATTAACGCTGCGCTAACTAATACCACACAACCACGGACCAACTAAATAATTGCTCATTGTAATTTGAATGAACGACAACTAATATGTAACTAGTGTTTCTTGAATTCAAAGCTCTAATACCAGTTATTAGAAAATAAATTTAAAAAATTACAAATACACATAAAGAAAAAACACAAGATTTAACGTGATTAAAAAAAAAACTTCTATGTTCACTGACTGTATCAACACTTAATTCACTATTGATAAAGGTTTACAATAGAAAGTTATTCTATCGTGCACTTTCTTACAATTCTTTTTACTTCACAATCTCATCTTATTTTACATAAACTTTTATTATAATTTAATTTATATATAAATTTCATATGAGGATATAATTGTATTTTTGTATATAAAATAAATTAAAATAATTATTTTAACTCCATAATATAACATAAATAAGATAGCATGATAAGTCTATTTTTTTAGAAAATTATATATGATGTTAATCATTGACATTTCGGAGACGTACACTCTTTTGGAATGAGCTCTGATTTCAAATCAGAAGCTTATCCTAGTTCCGTGTGGCGCAACCCACTAAGAGCATCTATAATACTTTTATGAATTGTGAAAAAAATCAAATGCCACATAAGATAAATAAATATTGAGTTAAAATAGACTTTTTAAATGCAACCATTATTATTCACTGTCATGCTGAAATGACAAAAAAAAAAAACATTGTCAATATGAACTTCTACTTTCAGAGAATCAGGTTGATAACCATTCTATTACTGACTCAGCAAATTAATGTCTTTATGAGTTTGATTTGATTTGATAATATATATATTTAACACCTCATAAAAATATATATTTTAAATAGAAGTATTGAAAAACTTTTTTAATTTAATTGTCTATCAAGTAATATTTTATGTCATGTAAAAAATAAGTTCTTTGACATTAATAACATGCCACTTTTTTTTTTTTAAACAGAACCCACAAAAACAAAGGAGCATCAACTACCGAAATAATCAGTAAGACAGCACCACTTTTCTCCAAAGCTCCGCATGCAACTCATGGGCTAAACCCCAACTCTCCTTGGACAACAATTGCATATAAAATAAAGCTAAGATATAGTAATTATCTACTTAAAGTCCGGCCACTTGATTATTTGTGAAGCATTCATTTGGAATAGTGCTTTGAATTTGCGAAACATGCATATTCATTCATAATAGTGCTCTTAAAACATATTTTTGACACATTGTCTCTAAGAGTTGTTAGATTACTTTAAATTATGAGTTGATTATGTTATTTGACGCAATCTAATTATTTTCAAGGATAATATGTACAAAGTATGTTTTTAGAAGTTTAAGAATGTTCCTTAAAGTTGATGAATTGCCTTATATCACGAGTTGACTATAAAACTAAAAAATGTTAATATAACTATAAAAATTGCAATTGCAATTGCTCGTGCAACTACTCACATATCTATTTAGATATTAATGTTTTATACATCTTAAGATACGTAATAAATAATTCAATAAATATACATATGCAGTTGTAGGCTTAAACTCAACTTTTTATCATTAAATTAACATTTATACCACAATTGTCAGTTACAATGAGTTCAAAGTATATTTCTAAAGTATTTTTTATCGAAGAATGCCCAGTAACTATCAAGAAATCTTTTTTTTATCTTCTGAGTGACCTCTTGCAACTCGTTTTCTCTCTGTCGCTTAGGGTTCTAAACTTTGAGCGGCAGAGCCCTCCTTTCTCTCCTTTTCTACCTGCTTCTCTCCTTTTGTCAGTAGTCTTTTTTTGCCGAGTCGCTGTTCTCTCGTCTTCGTCGTAGCTGGTGTTCTATTTGCCGATGTTGATGCTTTCTACAGCCACCTCTCTCTTTTCTTGTCGCCAGATCTTTCGCTGTCGCATCTACGATCACTACAAGAAAAAAGATTTTTGGTCACGAGACCTTTAGTAGCGACTTTAATTTTCATAAGTAAAATCATGTTTTACTCACGATTTTTTAAAATCGTAAACAAAAGTCGTTGTTAAAAGTTAATATTTACTTACGCATTTGATGTCGTAAGTAAAACTATATTTTTCGTAAGTAAAAATATTAAATTTCATCCCGCCTTTTTTAGGTGCATATGGGGGCGCTTAACTTTTTATCACTTACGAATATGAAAAGTTTTAGTAGCGACTATTTCGTAAGTAAAAGTAATTGCACAAAAAAAATTATAAAAAAAAATAAAAAATCAATAACCCGCCAAACACCGCTTCTTTCCTCTGTTTCATCTCTTTCGCTTCTTTCCCTCTTTGAGGCACCGTTAGCGAAAGCTCTTCTTTCCCCTGTTTCATCTCTTTCGCTTCTTTCCCTCTCATTCTCTCTGGTTCGCTAACTCATTCTCTCTGGTTGAGGCGCGCGAAAACTCTTCTTTCCCCTGTTTCATCCTCTCGCTTCTTTCCCTCTCATTCTCTCTGGTTGAGGCGTCGTTAACGATTAACTCTTGCGAAGAAGACGAGCACGAGCAGGTTTTCTCTTGCGAAGAAGACGAGCAGGTTTTGTCTTCTTTCCTTCTCAATATTCTCTCTCGTTGAAGACAAGTGGGTTTCTAAAGAGGACGAGTGGGTTTCATCTCTTCACCCACTCGTCTGTGCGCCGTTTGTGAAGAAGACGCGAAGAAGAGATATTGGGAAGAAACTTGTCATTTCTCAACTTGATTGTTGAAAGGATTGGGAACAGTTGTGGATTGGCTAAGATATTTTTTATTTGATTGTTTGTGAATTTGCTATTTCTTCCGTGCGCGTGAAATCTCAAATCAATGATTGATTTACGAGAGATTTTGAGGAATTTGAAGTTTCTCCATCATCTTTGAAGATTCGTTCGTTGTCGCCGACCACTGTGCAACTCTCTCTTCAGGTTCTAAGCTTTCTTTTTAAAAAAATAATATGTTGCTCAATTGAAGCTTTTTTTCCTTAAAATTGCCGCATTTTTAAGCTTCATCTTGTGTTTTTGCAACTCGATACATTTTTCATATCTTTTTTTGGTTTGTTGTTGGTGAACAATCAAATAGCATCCTAATCTTGTTTATTTTCCCCTATTTCTAGCAACTCGATTTTGTGATTTTGCAAAACTATTTTCATTGCTATATATGGTCTGGATAATCACTTGATTGAGGGGTTTAGGGCGTTAAGATTTGGTATGTGCTTCCTTTGATGATGCTTTGTTGTTTATATGCTTGATTCATAGTGTTGGAAAAAAACCCATATTCAATTTTTGAGGGAGTTTTTGATTGTTCAACAAATATTGAGCGTTGGCTTGCTTGCTCTATAATGGTTGAATATATTGATAAGTGGAGAGATAGGATGGTTGAGCCCAAAAAAAATAGAGATAGGATGGTTGTCTTGATTTGGAGGCTTCTTTTTTTATTTGTGAAGGAGTGAGGTTGAATGAAGTTGCAATTTTAGCTTTTTGAATTGTGATTACAATGAAATATAATTGGTTTTCTGATATTTTCTTTATTTTTTTAGTTTCCGGTACGTGTTTCTACTATGTGATTCTAGTGTGGCTTTTTGTTTACCATAATTTTTGCAGGTTGAGGCTGAAGAACAACCAGAGATTTCTGAGGCTTATTCGGTTTCTGTAGTTCCTTACTTTGTGTTTTTTAAGGTAAAATTTTTGTTGAGCTTGAATTTCTTCTACAGTACGGTCCTGCAAAATGTTTATTGTTTCTACAAGCAAACATGCTAGGAAAATGCAAAGAAGTGGACTGTTATCCGATGTTGAGAATAAGATTAATTATTTTGTGCAATACTATTACTAGTGAAATAAGATTTGTGTATTTGTTTGTTTCTTGATTCCATGGGTCCATTTGGGTTTTTTACATATCCGTGCATGCAAACAATGGAATTTTTTCTCTTTATATATATATATATATATTTAACACCTCATAAAAATATATATTTTAAATGGAAGTATTGAAAAACTTTTTTAATTTAATTGTCTATCAAGTAATATTTTATGTCATGTAAAAAATAAGTTCTTTGACATTAATAACATGCCACTTTTTTTTTTAAACAGAACCCACAAAAACATTAGAGATACAACTACCGAAATAATCAGTAAGACAACACCACTTTTCTCCAAAGCTCCGCATGCAACTCATGGGCTAAACCCCAACTCTCCTTGGACAACAATTGCATATAAAATGAAGCTAAGATAGTAATTATCTACTTAAAGTCCGGCCACTTGATTATTTGTGAAGCATTCATTAGGAATAGTGCTTTGAATTTGCGAAACATGCATATTCATTCATAATAGTGCTCTTAAAACATATTTTTGACACATTGTCTTTAAGAGTTGTTAGATTACTTTAAATTATGAGTTGATTATCTTATTTGAGGCAATCTAATTATTTTCAAGGATAATATGTACAAAGTATGTTTTTAGAAGTTTAAGAATGTTCCTTAAAGTTGATGAATTGCCTTATATCACGAGTTGACTATAAAACTAAAAAATGTTAATATAACTATAAAAATTGCGATTGCTCGTACAACTACTCACATATTTATTTAGATATTAATGTTTTATACATCTTAAGATATGTAATAAATAATTCAATAAATATACATATACAGTTGTAAGCTTAAACTCAACTTTTTATCATTCGATTAACATTTATACCACAATTGTCAGTTACAATGAGTTCAAAGTATATTTCTAAAGTATTTTTTATCGAAGAATGCCCAGTAACTATCAAGAAATCTTTTTTTTATCTTCTGAGTGACCTCCTGCAACTCGTTTTCTCTCTGTCGCTTAGGGTTCTAAACTCTGAGTGGCAGAGCCCTCCTTTCTCTCCTTTTCTACCTGCTTCTCTCATTTCTCTCCTTTTGTCAGTAGTCTTTTTCCGCCGAGTCGTTGTTCTCTTGTCTTCGTCGTAGCTGGTGTTCTATTTGCCGATGTTGATGCTTTCTACAGCCACCTCTCTCTTTTCTTGTCGCCAGATCTTTCGCTGTCGCATCTACGGTGGCGGTGCTGTTGGTGGTGCTAGTCTTGGTAAGGGTAACGACTGATGTTTTATTTTGGGCCAGATCCTGACCAATCTTGGCAGATTTGGACAGCTTGTGGCCAGATCTGTGTTGGTGGCACAGTGGTTGCAGAGGCAGCTGGTCGAAGGCGCAGTGCGGAGGGCTTTGTTTTTGTGTTTTTTTTGGACTGTTAATGTGTTTCTTTGTGTTTGGGAAGAGCGAGATGTGGTAAAGGTTATAATTGAGGGACGAGGTTTTGATTTTCAGATCGAGTTTGTGCCCATGCTTTTGCCTTATTTTGCTCCCGACTCAACACTTAATTAAAATGTATATTTGTCATGTGTCTCCTCCCTTGCGTGAGAGCTTATTTCTGCCCTGCGTGGGAGCTTGTTCTCCCTTATGTGAGAGTTTTGTCCTTCCCTACGTAAAAGTTTGCCCTCCCATTTTTGGGATATAGAGAGAGCTTGTTCTCTCTTGAGAGTTGTGTCTTTCTTGGAAGTTTGCCCTTTTATTGTTGAGAGCCTCTTCTCCTTGCGTGGAAGTTTCGCCCTGTGTTGTTATTTTGGCTATATTGGTTGTCCTCGTCTTCATGCCAATGTGATGAAAAAAAAAAACTATCAAATCATGTAACTCCACGTGTTGATGTATTATTCTAATGTGAAAATAAGTAAAAATGACGTAAAGTCTTACATCACAAATGAAAATAATAATAAATATATATTATGGTTCGGTGGTCAAGGTCAGACAAAATTTATCTTATAAGCAAACAACTTGCGGGACCGTATAATCACAGTCAAACATCACAGGATAAAAAACACAGTAAAGTAATCTGTATTGCCGAGCTTCTTCCACGTATCTCAGCCGAACCAATTTTCGACCAGCTCAGCCGCACCAAATATATAACAACCTCTTCTGTTTTAAAACCGATTCGCTTTCTCCTCTTCTCAATGATCGATCTGCGTCGAATTGGAGCGATTAGTGTTTGTAGATTTTCTCGTCTCGATTCCGATTAATCGCCTACCTACCGATTTAAGATGGACACGTTCTTTTTGTCGCACGGATCGCCGATGCTGGCCGTCGACGATGAACTACCGGCGAGGGGGTTCTTGAAGAGTTGGGAACAGAAGGTGTTTGGAGAGAAGCCTAGCGCGATTCTTATGGTGTCCGCGCACTGGGACACCGCCGATCCGTCCATAAACGTTGTGAAACGCAACGACACGATCCACGATTTCTACGGCTTTCCCAAGCCCATGTATGAGGTTGGTTGGTTGGTTTCTCTTTCTTTCTTTCTTTCTTTCTTTTTTTTTTTTTTAATTATATTTCCATTTTTTAATTAAGTTACTCTGATGAATAGATGCAATTATATGTATAATTATACTTTTATATTTATTTGATATTCGATGATCGTGTAATTATATATTCAATGAATAAAAATGTATAAATATAGTTGCTCAATTGCATAAGTTACAATTTTTTTTTATAATAAAACAAAAAATACTTGTTTTAAAAATGAGCTTAAATGATTTATATAGCGAAATATTCAATAAGTATTTTTTTGCATTATAAATATATTTGTAAAATTGCTTAAATTACAAAAGGAGATTGAAAAATATTTTCAAAGCCTGAAACTGCTTATTTTAAACAAACTAACACATTTTTTTTTTGAGTTTACAAAATAACACTTATTAATTGGACCAAAAAATAACATATTCCCATGCATTATGTCCAAATGCCCATATATAATCTGGACCTAAATAATAAACAAAATTGAGAATAAACTATAAATTAATTTTTAAAATTCTATAGTTAGAATGATTATTTCTTTTCTTTCCCAATATAAATTATACTAAACGTTGTTCTCATATTTATAATTAAGAAGTGCTATTTATATAACATCACATTTTTAGCATCTATTTTTAGCATGTAGCCCATTATGTACATTAGATATTCTTAAATCGTGCCTATCTATATTACATGATTGAAGAACATCTAGCATATATTACAAAGCAAGGAACTGAAATTGTGTGTTAAAATTATGTACACTTATTATTATTATTTTTGTATTTATGAAAGAATTTTTTTAAAAAAATACATAAATGTGATATATATATATATACATAACAATCCTATTAATTCCGGCCCTTTTGAGAGCAGCTGAAGTACCCAGCTCCTGGTGCGCCGAAACTTGCGGCTCGAGTGAAGGCGCTGCTGTCGCAATCTGGGTTTAAAAATGTGAAGGAAGATAGGGCTCGTGGGCTCGACCATGGCGCGTGGGTTCCGCTGATGCTCATGTACCCAGACGCCGATGTCCCAGTTTGCCAACTTTCGGTTCAGTCTAGTAGAGATGGGACCTATCATTACAACATGGGAAGGGCACTAGCGCCCTTAAGAGAGGAAGGTGTCCTTATAATTGGGTCAGGTAGTGCCACTCACAACTTAAGAATTATAGGCAATAAAGGTGGACCCATTTTGCCTTGGGCTTCAGAGTTCGACTCTTGGCTCAAAGAATCTCTTCTCAATGGAAGGTATTTATTTATTGACATTTCCTCAATTTGTCAATTTGAGGACTCATTAAATAATCTCTTTTATATATATATATAATTAATATCATATATAGTTCAATGCAAATATATGTTTTCTAATATTCTTGTCAAGATTTATTTCACAAAAAATGTTTTTGGGACACTAGTAAGAATCAAATTAGATAGTTTAGATATTTATAAATAAGGGCTTCTAATACAATTAAGACATGATTAAATAAATTAAAAAATATTGATTATATATTCTTTTTCTTTTTCTTCTTCCCTTCTAATACCTTGCTTTATTGCAGATACGAAGATGTAAATCATTATGAACAGAAAGCTCCTCATGCAAAAATGGCACATCCATGGCCTGAACATTTCTACCCTCTTCATGTAGCTTTGGGGGCTGCAGGTGAAGAAGCAAAAGCTGAACTCATCCACCATAGCTGGGAAGGTGGTTCTCTTTCTTATGCTTCTTATCGCTTTACAACGAAGTGAAAGGTGATAAATTAATTATCAGGACCATGTGACTGCTAGCGAATTTGATGAAATAATTATGTGGATTGAATAATGTATTTTGTAAGTTTTTTAATGAAGACATACTTCTATGTGTTGATTACTCTATTTCATATTTACTTCTATATCAAACTAACCTCTAATCGTAGTAGGGTTTTAAGCCCTACTAAAATAAATAAAGTTTTTTTTTTCTTTTTAAATTACCATTTTACTTTTTTTTTTAATGTTGCAACTAGTGGTAGAGGTGGCAAAAGTGTCTCGGACTCGTTTGTTCATATTTATCCGACCCGTTTTCATAGTAGGTGACAAAAGTGAGTTCGGTACAAACAAGATTTTTATGTCCATTTTAAAAGTGAGTCGGGTCCGAATATAGATAAATAGATAAACGGGTACCCGATTATATATTATGAATAAAAATAAAATGAAAAATGCTGGTGAGACGCAATATTACGTGACAATGTGTGGTTTAACCACCTCTGACCACTTTAAAAAAACTTTTTTCTATATTTTATTGAAACACTCCACACCAGCATGAGTTGAGAATTGTCTTGAAAAATAGAGTTGCTCTAGTATTATTCAAATAATATAGATTTTAGTAATTAATTTTATTGCTTATATGATAACGAATTTAAAAAGTTTACTTATATTTATACGAAATTCTTTAAAAATATACAGTGTGCAAGTGAGCAACATGTTTGCAATACAAATGACTTTTATTATTTATCTTTTTAGAAATTTTATTAATATTGTTATGAAAATATTTCAAATGTATGAAAAAGTACATTTAAATGCATTTACTTCTCTAACTTAATAATATTTGTTACAAGTTTTTACAATTTATACTAATTAAATATTATTATATGACATTAAACATATGTACAATATACCTTTATTTATATGGTTAAATAAAGAATACAAATTTACTGATTATATTATATTTATATGTACTATTTAAGGAGTTTTTCTAGTGGAATTATTTTTAAAACTGTATATTGTATGTTTTTATCACCTATTTATCTAATATTAAAGTTTTTAAAATATATTTTAAAAATAAAATTATAAATTCGGACAAAAGCTGGCTATATGTTATTTTCAAACAAAACAAATACGGATAAGAAAATCTTGTTTATTTTAAAAACGGGCCCATTATAAATATGTGGTAAGTTTGTTAATGTAAGTGTTGTCCGTATCTGTTTACGTTCAATAGACAGCCCAATTTATGAAGCAAATGTTTACAGTTAAAAGGATAGAATATGAAAAGTTTGATAGAGACAGGTGTGGAAAAGTACGAATTAATTGAAAGTTAAATTTACTATTTTGCTATTTTTTAACATTAAAATTAACCTCTTTTTCAAAAATAGAAAATTAATTGAGGGGTAATTTGGAAATTTTAAAAAATAAATAGTTATTAATCGATTCAATGTGTCTGGACTAAGAGAATATTTTAATCCTATAAATAGGATAGAAATATAGATTTATAGTTACATGAAATGAGGCCTGGGAGAATGGTGAAGGCAACGGAGGAGGTATCTTTGAGGTACTTTCATTGCTCATGCTCATCTCATTAAAAGATAATTAAATCAATGGCTTCGATGGTATATGTCACATTTCGTTCGGATGCGCCTATATCAGCAGGACACTCACAGATGAGACGCAAATACATTATAATAATAATCGAGTGCGCGAAAATATGATTAAGTTCAAGTCTGATTTTATTAATTTCAGAATATATTTGTACATAAAATACTTAAGTGAACATCCTCCTAAAATTTTTAATGAATAATACAAAGGGTATAAAAAATATGGGCTCAAAAACTTGCACCCAATCTACCATAATCTCTTGTGAAAAATTGGATAACAACAGAGTGAACTACACCCTCAGTGGGTAAAATAGTTCATGAATATAACAATTAATAAAATAAACTTCATAATCAAATATTATAAATGCACATCAGAGCATTATAATCAATCCAACATGTATGTATGCATGATACCGTCTCGTATTAGTTTCATGATTGTACGTCGCTTGAGTTCACGTACAGATGTCCCTCCCCAAGAGTAGTCGGGTTCTCACTGTACGTTCCTCCTTAGAAACGACATTCTGGATTCACGTACAGATGTCCCTCTCCAAGAGTAGTCGGGTTCTCATTGTACGTCCCTCTTTAGATAAATATAATGAATAGTGAGTATTGCTTCTAACTATCCTATGAATCATAAACCACATACGTCCTTAGGTGGTGCTTATGTATGATGCCAATGCATGAATTGGTCCGGTCCCGGTCTTTACTTAACATTAGACAGGATTCGGGCACCCTGCCCGTACGTTCGGGCAAACGCCTGAATGTTCAGGCACCTTGTCTGAAGTTCAATTTTTTTTTTTTTGTAAACCTAGGATATTACAGTATAAAACACTTATGTCATTGTTATAAACCACTTAAAACTTATAGTTTATAAGTCGTCATGATCTACCCCTTGCTTTTTTTGTTTTGTTTTGTTTTATTTTTTTTTAAGCAACAAGTAGATCGTGACATTAGTAGAAGGTAGAAAACCCGTTGCAGCGCAACGCAAAATTGAGGGAAACACAAGGTTGGCGCATTTGACAAGCCAGTAATTGCGTTTTAATTTCTAACGCAATTTTTGGGCCTTTTTACAAAGTACCCTTCCCCTTCATGTCAACCTCTGTTGGACCAAACCTCAAATAACCCTAACTTTTTATCTTTTTTTCGTTTCTTCTCTTCTCTGTCGTGCAAGCCCTTTTGAATCCTCTCTCGATCCCTCTCATTTCTCTTGCAATCATGCTTATTTTCAAGCTCTCTCACTTGATCTTTCTCTTTTGAACTCCTTCGCTCCATCTCGCCTTAGTGTGGACATCGATCTCGCCTCAGTTTGCCATTTTTTAGTTTGGCGAGCATCACAGGGTAAGTTTTCCATTTAACCTCGTTATATAGAGGCCAATGCTTGAGATTTGATTCTTGTTCTTGTCCATTATGTCGGAAGAGCGAATGGGCTAGGAATGCTTAACACACCTCGATGGGCCCACAAAGTGGGGGCAGCTGGATGGTCAACTCACCCAAAAACAGAACTGATGCGGCAAAATTCAACAGCCCATGCAAACTGTGATGTAACACCCCCACCATGCTTACGTATTCCCTCGGTTGAACCACTTATGTAATTAATTCCCTCGATGCTCACACCTCGAAAGTTGAATAATGGATAAATGAACACCTGTAAAAGTGCAGGGCCAATGCTGAGGCCCAAGTGCAAGCCCAAAATAGGAAAAATTGGAAAAACAACGTGAACTTCACTTCGGGCCTCCGAGGTGGTTCAACTAGACGTTCAAGTCGGCAATCATCAAAGCCATGTTTTACTGGTTTTCAACCACGTACTCCTTAGGATCATTTTTTTACGAGGTACCACAATGCTACCTGTCTCCTTTTGTGAAGACCAGGCCCTCCACTATAAATATGCATGCACTATTCACCAAAAATGGATGAGACAAATTCTTACTTTTGAACCTTACGCAAACATTGCCTTTCTTGTACTATTTTTGACTTTAACTTAAGCATTGAAGGGTCTTAGGCCGACACCACACCAGTGCTCCTAATGCCAGCCTTTGTCTTCTCTCTCTCTCTTCTCTCTCCCATCTCACCTTCTCTAGGATGTTGTCACGACGCCCCTGACGTAGGCTGACGTCATGACCAGCACAATATATTATACACTGTACATACCCATATACAGTATATAACACACTGTCAGCCTTCCCGTATTCTCTCAATCCTTTCCAAATCTACATAATTTTTTTTTTTTTACTATACTACAAATCAAATCCAATATAGATATCTATAATCATCTCATTCATTCACACATCACATTTTCATTTCCTCATCCAATATCTTAAGTTATATATATGCCCACACATCCCATCTAGATGATACTACATATATATATAATGTGTGATAAGTATACATATCAAAATAACAAAAGCTATTTCCTCCAAGCAGACATACACCTACCAGACTCACTCACGGAGTTTCCTTTTCCCTTCGACTCAATACCTGAAATATTGGAGGAAATAGGGTGAGCAATCAACAGCTCAGTGAATATAGTTCTTGAGATGGCAATTATATACATTTATAGAAATATGACATTTAAAATCATTTCAAACACTTATTCAACACATGCATCATTCAACGAATATATTGTACATGTCAACAACATAAATTTGCATGATTTTCAATAACACAATGCACAATCTCCCTCCTCCGCAAGGCAAGAGAGCGAGTCTATCCCTTGTATGGTCGTACAAGGTAGACACAGCTTCTTATTACCCAATTTACAGTCATTTCAATGATCGCAATCCTTGTTAGGACAGACCTACTGACAATGAGGACTCGCAAAACCTCATCCGGGTCTAATTCCTAACGAAATGACGATGAGGAATCGCAAAACCTCATCATTACAAACTCCAATTAAAATCAGTTTGCATGATCCATAAAACTCAATGTATATATAAATATACCATGCATACAATCAAACATTTTATATATGTATAATGTCATACAAGAACCAAATCAAAAAAACTATACTCACAGTGGTTACACGGGGTTTCTCTAAAATCAAGCAACAATGTTGCTTCCTCAAGAGCGTTTATCCATGCCCTTAAGCTCTCAATTTAAGCACTGAAATAACCATAGATTATCATGAGAATCATCATTTAC